>OX421883.1:17032396-18282396 GCA_949128085.1 Cetonia aurata
TAAATCCAACTCCAATCCAGTTTTCTAGGGCTTTTATTTTGCTTAAATTATTTTCAATTTGCTGATAATGCAAACTGCATTGAAGATTTAGATAGTGTATTAATCAATATACAACCTAGTGAAGTTAAGCGTTTAGATATTTTATTTCCACCAGATAATATTTTTCAAAGAGCATTATCCATTGATAGCAATGATTACCAAAACCTCAACCTGCCTGAGGAGAATGCATTAACTTATGTTGCTGGTTACTTGTTTAAAAAAATGTTTAGAGAAACATTCATGCGATTTGTGTAAAACATAGTCTAAAGAAAATTTTAACTTAAATGAAACAAGTGTTTAGTTATTTTAAAAGTTATGCTATTTTTATTCTGGACTGGTGACACAAGTTTTATTTCTTTTATTACATTTGATTTTTTTATATGCTTGTAATCCTGCAGCTACTTTTTTTTATTGTATAAAAATGGGTTTTGTTTGAAAGTTTTTTTTTACTTGTACATGTCTTTTTATTCACTTGGCTTAGGTAGTTTTTAATATTGCCTGTAGTTGTTAAGTTAAATAGTTCAGGGTATTACCCCTAAAATTAGAGATTGTAATCACTGCCTTACTGTTACTGTTACTGTATGTAAGCACCGAAAGAGATAACAGGACAATCACTTTTTCCAGCAACCATTACTTGTCTTCTGACTGACTAATAAGCATGAACATTTTACAGATATATTTTGTAGTATAGATATTGTTCGCACTAATCTAATATACCAATTTGTTTTACTGTATCGTTTGTAAGAAAAGCATCAGCAATAAATCTTTTGTTTTCAATATGTTGTTTCCTTATTTGCAATTCACATCCCTGATCATAAGTAGTGATGGGGCAATCAGATCCAAAAAGTATCCGATAAGCTTAAATGGATATGTAGTCACTACGCTCGGTTCATACAGGTACCGACTATCTTTAGTCGATAAGGAAAAAGATTCGTTAAGCAAAAGGTAGTCGATAAGGAAAAAGATTCGTTAAGAAAAATGTAGTCGATAAGGAAAAAGATTCGTTAAGCAAAATATAGGCGAACCGATCCACATCCTTGAAAATAGTACCTGCATACATACATATGTATGTAGATAGCGAGGCGGGCTTCGGCGTTTTTCTTTTTTCTTGTTTTTTGCGTTCTCTTTTAATAATAACAGCTGTACAATATTTGTATATAATTGTATTATTGCATACCTTAATTTTGCTTATTGTTAATTATATCTAACTCGGGGATTATTGCTATTCGCATGTGTTTATCGCATTATTCAAAGAATGCAATATTTACTTTCGTTAATTGTAAAATGTAAGAACTCTTAAGAATTGGGAAAGATACTCTACCTCGAAACTAGTATTCGTAACGTCGTATATTTTAAGTTAACCGTCTTAGTAAGAAGTAGTTATGAGTTAAAATGTATTACTTAACTCTTAAAATCAAACAATTGTTAAATATCGTGTATCCTACGTGGTAGAGTAATCCTATCATACTTGTGTTTTTTGTGCTTAGTTTTTGTGTTCTCTGTTTATAACTGCTGCCACGATATGTATGTAGGTACTATTCTCAAGGATGTTTTGCTTAACGAATCTTTTTCCTTATCGACTACATTTTGCTTAACGAATCCTTTTCCTTATCAACTACATTTTGCTTAACAAATCTTTTTCCTTATCGACTAAAAATAGTCGATACCTGTGAGCATAGTGACTACATATCCGTTTAAGCTTATCGCATACTTTTTGGATCTGATTGCCCCATCACTAATCATAAGTAACAATTACTTCAATAACTTGTATCTCATATTTACGATAACTGTCCATCATAAAGCAATAGAATACTTCTGAAAACTAGTGACGATTGTTCAAAATTTCAAGTATCTTCTTTTATGCTATGTAATTACATCTACATAAATTAAAATAATTGTGAGCAAAATAAAGACCTCCTGAAATAACGGTTTTACTTCTTTAAATTAAATATAGAAACGTGTGATTTATTTACAGGAAATATGATCAGATCGTTCCTAGAAAACGTACAAATATATTCCTTTTCACTAAATTTTCTATCCCGATTCTATTAAATTAAAATACTTTCAAATATAAACTTAGATGAGGCAAACAGATATATAACTGTACTAAATTGATTCATTAATTAGTTTTTTTATCTTGCGGATAAAAAACATCTTTCGATGTTCACTGAAAGGATTAGTATGTAATAAATTACCAGACAGAATCTGAAAAAAACATGCAAATTTGGGAGTATAGGCAGATATGGGCACACGTAGGTATATACCAGAGCTAAGAGATTTTTGTACATATCAATTTGCAGGAAATAATAACTTATCTCTGGACACTGACGAGGTTATAAAAGAAATCAAGAAATGATTTTAAAGGTTAAATAGTAATTCACCAAACCTATCTACCTTTCCATAGCACTTGCGAACATTTAGATTTTAGAATATTTCTAAATACTTCTACTTCTTACCAAGAACCATTCAATATTCTACAAACAAGAAAATATTACCTCATGAATAGAAATAGATTATTTGATGTGTATATTGTATATATTTTTGTATTTTGCACTTATTCTCTGGATATGCTCTTTACATGAACATTTTGGGCTCTACAACGCCACAACTACAATTTTTAATATACGCATAATATTGTCAATTATGATTTTCTTTTGTATTTTTCTATCAACATCGATAATATATAGTATATAAACTATTACAGCTTTGCTTGCTCCCTGAAATAATTTCTTTTTGTGCACCCTCGACGCAATCTTGTATCAATTCAATTTTGTATACGTAGATAACTTAACCTTTAATTTTAATGTTTTCAATTATCAATCTTGACAGTTCACGGACGCTCAATTACTAGTTGTGAGAAACGCCACCAGGGCAACTATGCGCAGTTCTCTGCGCGAGGTACAACTGAAAGACAAAAGATCAAAGGTGCCGACACGAAGTGAAACTACTGCTTAGGTATATACTGTGCTTATAGTGACATATCGTATCAGCCCTATGAACAATTCTAGTCGCCCTATCTAGCTGATGGTCTGTTATGTTCTCTTGCCTGTCGCCTTATAACATCGTCCTGCCACCTCACGGTAAGTGTTCTGTCTGTTACCGATTCCTTTAATATACTAGTTATGAAACAATACGTAAGATGGTAGCAAATTCAGCTTTTTGAACTAGAAATGAGGAATTGCACAACTTTTTTTTTATGTCATAGAATGATAGACAATGTTGTAATATATAGCCCTTCATTAAACCTTCTTTTAAATTGTTTCTCATTAAGGCATAATTAATTTTTTTAAAGTGCTCTGACGTCACAAGTTCTTTCATTCATAAATTCATAGTCGGCATGATTTGGCAATGAAGCGATAGTCATCGTAGTTCGCATCATCATCGCAGATAAGTAATATTAAGTTCGCTGTTCGCATGCTTTGCGCGTACAGATGGCGTAAATGTATTATTACTATATTCTGTGTTTATTTTACGCGGTTTGAAGGTTATAATCTTTCAGAATTCGTTCTTTTACGTTAAATTGGAGAACTTTAAACGCAAACTAAAACAAGATGCAGAAATAATGCCGAATCCCAATTCCTTTGTGACCATAACCTGCATAGCACCTTAATAATATCGTATTTCGCAGCCGGTAAATGACTGCAATCTGTGATTATTACGGAGGAGTAATTTCTATGTTGCCATATATTCTCGTTCATTCATAAAATTTTACTACGTACCTGTGACGTATAAAGATCTTAAAAAATTTATATTTCAAAAACTACATTACAGAAAGCCGTCAAAATTGGAGTGTAAATACATATTTAGGTCATGTACAAAATAACATTATTTTAACAAGAATTTAAAAAAAGTGCAATTCCTCATTGTCTAGTTGTGATTCTCAATATTCTACACCTTATGACCTTATTTATGTACACTAATAAATTGATAATACACATCCAACATGATTAGGTCTACGCAAAAGTAGAAAACAAAACTGCAGTTAGGATTCCATAAAAGAATATTAACTATTTTAGTATTGTGGTGGGGCTTGAAGCAGCTGATAAGAATGACATTTTTGCAGTTTTTGTAACCATTGATTTTAGTTCACTCTAAACAAATTTTTTTTTAATTTTAGAAGTAAAGAATTTGGAATAGTGCAATTTTCTTACAGTGTGATATCATTAAATAAATGCTTTTATGCTATAACTGTAATTTTAATATGAGTAAAGAATTTATTTTAATTTATTATAGTACATGAATAAGTAACATATATAGCTTAGAATATGCCGGAGCATTTTATTTACAACGCCGTTCGATGGAAACGTCCCAAAAAACTGGAAAAGAATCTTGTTTCTACAGCATTTCATATGATCTGCAATAGCGTTATAATTTTTGGAATTTTTTATGCAACAATAGCTAGTAGACGATATTTCCAATTGTATCCTGAACGATAACCATATCGTACCATTTTCCTAGATCTTAATAGAAAGTTAGTCGAGTATGGATCGTTTACCAAGCCGTGTAATGTTTACGGTAACCGGAACTTGGATAGAAATCAACGGGATATTTTACAAATGGTAAATTAAATGTGCGTTTTCACAAAGTTTATGCTAATTTTGTATCTTATTTGTAAAAATAAATTGAAATAACAATAAAATTACTATGAAGAAAATAATAATTACAGTAAATGTTCATATATGTCGCCATTTTTATTAATGCACAATTGCGCACGTTTTCGAGCTGTTTGAACTGCTCTTTGTATGGTTCTCCTAAGAATTGCATGGAATGCATTTTGGAGTCTAGCTCGAAGTTCTTCAATATTATTTGGAAGATCACCTTTATAAACGTTATTTTTAACAGCTCCCCATAAAAAATAATCTAGAGGACTTAGGTCAGGAGATCTCGCCGGCCATTCAACAATTCCACCATTTCCAATCCAACGGTTTGGAAACTGTTGACTTAAGTAGTGCGCCGTCTTGTTGCCACCACAAATGTTGTAACTGGTTTAATGTAATATTATTATCTAAGAAATTAGATACGTGTGTGCGAAGAAGGTTGAGGTATCTTTCCCCATTTAATGTCTTTTCATAAATTACTGGTCCTACAAGACGATTTCCCAAAATGGCCATCCAAACGTTTAATCCAAAACGATGTTGAGGTTTCCTCGCCCTATATTGTCTAGGATTCTGCAATGCCCAATAGTGCTCTGTATTTCTATTAAACATTCCACAGTTAGTAAATTTAGATTCATCTGACCAGATGATTTTATTTAAAAAATCTTTCTCGTCTTCTAACTTTCGCAGTAACCAACTACAGTATTCCAGTCGCCTTAAACTATCGCCAGGTAGTAAACTGTGGCTAACATGGACCTTGTACGGCTTAAGCTTATTTCGACGATATTAAGCAAAGTCGACGCATACTCGAGTCTGGGGCAAATTTAATTCTGATGCTACTTCTCTTGTTAATGTTGATGGATTATTATTAACCTAATAGACAATACAAAATTTAGATTTGCAAAAACGCACATTTAATTTATATATATATACATATATATATAATCAGTAACCTTAATTACCCTATGGGTGTAAAAGTAAATTCTATACACAAACACTTTTATTTCTTATTATAGATAAACGCTGCCCATTCTTTCTTGTTTTTTGCCATTCTTCTTGCTTCATTCCAGGATATTCCTCTTTTTCTCAAACTTTCTTCTACTGTACTATCCCATGTTTTTCTTGGCCTGCCTCCTGCCTCTCTTTCGTTTGTATCTTGATCTTGCCAGCCATACTCTTTTCGTCAGTCTTTCCTCCTCCATACGTATCATGTGTCCAAACCATTTCAATTTCTGTCTCTCTATGCTTTCTAAAATCGGCTCTACTCCTAATTCTTCTCTTATCTTCTCATTCCTTATTCTATCACTTCGGGCGACCCCTTTAACCGCTCTTAAATACCTCATCTCCAACGCTTGTATTTTACTCTTAGTTTGATTATTCAAGATTCAACTCTCACAGCCGTACGTCAACATAGGTTTAAATATTGTGTTAAACACCGTTATTTTTGTTTTCTTTGAAATCTCCTTCCTCCTTATAAAAGCGTTGTTCATTGCGTAATATAATTTTATCCCACTTTCAATTCTGTTGTTAATTTCTGCTTCCACTTTACCTTCTTGATGTACATTTATTCCCAGATATTTAAATATTTCTCCTTGTTCTATAATCTTTCCATCTATATGAATTATTATTTTCCCATCGTATTTCCCTATTACTATAACTTTAGTCTTCTCTATATTTATCCTCGTATTTCTCTTTTTCAGAGCTGTTTCCCAAATATTTAAATTTGCTTGCAGATTCTTTATATTCCCCGCGTACACCACCAAATCGTCGGCAAAGGCACTTTCCGCGATTTCCACTATCCTCATGTCTTTATACCCTATCTGTAATTTCTTTGTTTTCGTTTTAATCTCTTTCAAGATGTCATCAAGGACTAAAAAAGGAAAAAATTAAGTATAACATAAACAGTATGTCAATAGAAACACTTTGGAAAACTGTCAAAGATATATTGCTAACCGTAGCAGAAGAAACCTGTGGATTCAGTAGAATAAATAGGAATAAAAAACACACAAATTGGTGGACGAACATTTAATTTACCAT
The DNA here is from genome assembly GCA_949128085.1 of Cetonia aurata. Classification (NCBI taxonomy): domain Eukaryota; kingdom Metazoa; phylum Arthropoda; class Insecta; order Coleoptera; family Scarabaeidae; genus Cetonia; species Cetonia aurata. The sequence continues at coordinate 17,039,068 of OX421883.1, forward strand.
TTGTGAAATATCCCGTAGATTTCTATCCAAATTCCGGTTACCGTAAACATTACACGGCTTGGTAAACGATCCATACTCGACTAACTTTCTATCAAGATCTAGGAAAATAATACGATATGGTTGTCGTCGTTCAGGACACAATTGTAAATATCGTGTACTATTGTCACGAGGGTAAATATAACCTCCGTAACTGGGGGTAGCTGGGGGTGACTCGCTTATTACTAGTAAAATAATTGAAATATTAATAAATTTAGAGGGTACCTACCTTTATCGACCCTGATTGGATGGGAACAACTAACTGATATATAACTATTTTTCTATTCTGTAAACTCTTTATTTCTAATTACTTGCTCCCGCACTCTCGCTACTACTCTTACTTCTATTCTACTGATTTACGTCCAGTCCTCCCCACTTTTAACATAGCGTCTTTGCTGAGTGGACGTAAATCGGCGAGCTCACACAATTCCTTACAATAATACATATTACTTAAAACTACTTAAAATATTACATGTGGTAGAAAATACTATCCCTGAAAAATAAAAAGCACTGTTAGAGGTATTGTGTTCCCGATATAAGTAAATATTTTTAGTTGTTTGAAGCATCAGATAATCACTGATAACATGTCAGTGAAGTAATTCATCACAGCCTCATAAACAACATAAAAAATCAAAAATAAATAATCAGAACTCCTAAACTTTAAAATAAAAACTAAAATAATATTGTAATGTAGATTTTTACGCGACCAGTAACGACAAACTGCGCGGTTATGATGCCCGTGCAGGTAAAATGTTTTTTCATCTGTGAACAATACGTTGTTAAAAAAAAATTGGTTATCCTGATATTTATTTATCATTCTTTCGCAAAATTCCATTCGGCGATAATAATCATCGGGAAGAAGTACTTGGGAACTTGTAAATTTGTATGAACGATATTTATTAGTACGTAAAATCTTATGAATCGTTGTTTTAGAGATACCTAATTCGCGAGCAATTTGTCGAGATGGCATAGTGGGATTTACTTCAACTAAAGCACATACTCGAATTTCTATATCGCTTACATTCTTATCCGGAACAACTTTATTTTTATTATTTACTAAAGAAAATGTAGTTTCAAACCGATTAACGGTCCTACGAATGGTGCTTGCATTGGGAATTTGACTTTCGGGGAAATTAGCTGCAAATAAATCCCGAGTTACTTCCGCGGAATTACCACCGTAAAAGTGTTTAATCATGAAGAGTTTTTGCTCCGGCGTATAGTACTCCATTTTTAAAATAACCGTTATCTACCTACCAACAACGCGTTTTATTAAATAGTACGAGCTAGTAGTTCTCCCGACGAAATATAAAATGCATGTGACACTCACGTGTGCGACGGCTCATGCGCCTGTGCGGCGACAGCGTAGAAATGTGGATTTCTTGGCAAATACGAGTGCATCATAGCAATATGCTAATGTAATCCAGTCGAATATTCCGTATACTTCTTTAGCGTTCTAATGCACGGATACCTCTGTGTATCTCGCTTACACTACAGGATCGCTATAATGCGGACGCAGGCGGACAATTGGTATGTGACTGTAGTCAAATCTAAATATATCTTTGGACGTTTTGAGGCAGAAGCAGAACATTTTATAAAGAATCGATACTTCATTTTTTTTGTGTAAAATGCATAGCTACGTATTAAAAAAGTTTTTCCCATTTCTAAGTCCATTCATGTACCTATATGACATTTTTATCGTTTAATCCACAGCAAAGACTGTAAATATTCCCTTATAGAGACAAAATTGAAATAACAAATACCTACCTATCTGCATTTTCCCATTTTATCTTAATTTTGCTTTTTTTAAGTAAATGAAAATTAAACATAGAATTCATTTGCACTTATATGATTTTATATATGTATTTCCCTCTGTCCACGTAAAAAATTGCTTACAAACTTTAACTTAATAAATAAACAGTTAAACACCACTATAATTATTTATCAATGTAATTTGGTAGATATCAATTTTTTGATTGAACTTTTACGAGTAGGAAGAAGATAATGATAGTTAACATCCGTATAGCAATAGCCTTCATATTTCTTTTTCTATTCCGGTTTTGGTCGTTCATTCGCACATTTAGAAAAATGAGAAACCCTTTTTTTACGGTTCTGCTGATGGCAGTATTTTATCAAAGTGTGTATTGTAGAAGCAATAGAGTTCGTAGAATTATCGGAGGACTAGAAGCCGACGTTGCCCCTTTCGACGAGCCTGTCGCTTACCTAAGATTTGCTGACAGGTCTGCAACTGTACGCGGTGTTTTAGATGCTCAACATTATAGCTTCAGAGGAATTCGCTATGCACACTCTCCAGAGGGAGATAACCGTTTTCAGGTATGTCAGTAAATTATGTATGATGTAATAACATCAATGACGTGAAGAGAGATATTCACTTTGCTTATGAAAACAAGTATTAATTTGCATTAGTATTTAACTCATTAACCGCCAACGTTGTCAAACTCTATATGTGAATACTATAATATACTGTCGTAAAGGATATAGTGTTCAGCATAATACTTCCTACTTTTTTTTGAAATTTTGCCGCATATAATGTGTGCGTAATCAGTGCGCTTTTGACAATTTCAAAAGGCATACTATTTGTTTTGGTTTAAAGTGAAAGAAGCACACTATAATTTTTTTCTCATTGGATGTTACAATAAAGCTAAAAGAAAAGGCGACGCAGTGTGGAAATGAATTATTGCCGCACACTGTGCTGTAATGAGATATGAACGCACTGGTGGGACTCTCGCCGGAATGTAATATGGGTGATTAATATGCAAATTAGAAAAAATACTGTAAAAAACTCGTGTCAATAAATAATAATAATTTCCTATTTTCCGTATTTTATATTTATTTAAATCGAATCTTATATTAAACAACATATATTTTGTTTTATAAGAACTTGTTCACAGTAATATTAAACATAGAATTCAGAAATATCTAATTACTAATTAAAATAACCCATCTGGAAATCTTTAACTAAAACAGTGGTGGTTTCATATAAATCGTCACAAATAATATAACTGGTAATCTGTTTTTCTGGCCTGGTAGCACGTTTGTTTCTAAGAAAAATATTACCTCTTATCCGCATTCCCTGTCCATATAATTTAGACAAACGGATTTCAAATGTAAATGAGAAATAAATGTTTACAATAAAAATGAATGTCCAGGAACAATAACAAGATTAGACACAGATACAAATTTAAAAGGCTTAGAAACCCCTATACTAAACTAAATTTGGGATAACAGCTAAGAGATCCGTGTATACATCTGAGTTTATGTAAAAAAAAAAATAGTGAAGTGAATTTTATATACCTACTTGTTAGCTGTGTGAATATAAAAATATTTTATAAGGTAGGTGGGCATCTTATATTATTAGTTTTATCGCATATTTATACTTCCTGCTATAATTATTTAAAAGTGATGTTTACGGTTCTTCTAAAAATTTTCTAAACTTTAGTTTATTTAACATTTCTATTTCGCAATATAATAATTGTAAATACATACAGAAAATTGATTTATTTCAGATGTCGTGTACTAAAAGTTGGGAAATGAAACGGTCATTGAATGCTAGGGAATTGGAAGTTGAGTTAGAAGCGATTCTAGATGAGGTAAATGTTGAAGAAGTAGAACAGGTTGATGCCGTATATATTCCTCCACCAGTTGACGTGTTGACCGACGAAGAGGACTTGGATGAAAACCTTATTGTGGATGACAGAGAACCAAATGATGTGGCAGGGACTTTTGAAATTCATGCTGAGCATAGTGAACCGACGACCTCACAACAAGGGCCTTCCAGAAACAAAAAGCGGAAAACAGTATCAAAACAGAAAGACGATCCTGAGTGGAAGAAATCGGAAGAAGTTCCATACGCATCCCTTCCGACTAATAATGAATTTCGAAGAAAGGAAGAACTCAAGCAAACCTTAGGCGGTAAAACTCCAATCGAAATATTTTCTTTATTTATGGATAATACCGTTTTGCAACTAATTGTGGATTACAGTATCAAATATGCTCGTGATAACAACAGGCATGATTTCAATTTGTCTGTACCTATGCTCCAAAAATTTATCGGTATATTGATACTAACAGGCTATCATACCCTCCCTGCTTGTGATATGTACTGGTCAAAGGACAGCGATAAGGGAATACAATTAGTAAGACACTGCATGAGTAGAAATACCTTTAGAGCTATAAAACGAAATATTCATTTATCGGACAATAACAACTTGTATAAAGCTGATAAATTTGGAAAACTAAGGCCGTTCTTTGATGTGATGAATCAAAAGTTTTTACAGTTCGGTGTTTTTTCGCATAATGTATCGAGCGATGAGCAAATGGTACCGTACTTTGGTAGACATTCTGCAAAAATGTATATGAAAGGCAAACCAATACGTTTTAGATTCAGCATATGGTGCATGTGCAATAGCGATGGCTATCTATTCAAATTTATGCCGTATGGTGGTGCAAATCCTAATGCAGAAAAAAGACAGATACCATTAGGCGCCCAGGTGGTGCTTCACCTTATAAGTGCCATGGATGACAGCATCGATTCTTTTTCGACAATTTCTTTTCTACTTATTCGCTGTTTAGAATGTTAAAAGAAAAGCAGGTATTCTTTACAGGAACAGTTAGAGAAAATCGACTTCCGAATTGTCCCATAAAAAGTGGTAAACAACTTTTGAAAGGATCTCGAGGGGACTTTGATTATGCAATCGACAATGAATCAAATGTATTAGTTGTAAGATGGAATGACAACTCTGTCGTTACTGTAGCATCCAACAATGGTACCATTCATCCACTGGTAAGTGTCAAAAGGTATAACAGAAAACTCAAAAAAGAATTATCTGTTCCACAACCAAACGTCATTCAGGAGTACAACAGAAATATGGGTGGAGTTGATTTGCTGGATAATGCAGTGGTCAATTACAGAATAAAAGTAAGAGAAAAGAAATGGTGGTGGCCCCTATTTATCAACCTTATCGACTGTACTATTGTAAATGCCTGGAAACTTTACAACATGGTTCAAGATTCATACGTATCACAAGTAGATTTTCGATCCTACATAGTGTCAGTTTTGTTGCGAGCGGAGACAGGAATGACAAGTCTATGCCAAGAGGAAGATGGGGAATCAACTTCAGAAATCCCAAAGCCTTCTACATCAAAAGGTAGACCTAATAAATCAAGTTTACCTCAAGAGGTGCAATTTGACAGAATAGATCACCTTATTATTAGACAAGCAGAAGATCAACGACGGCGGTGTAGAGTGTGTAAAACAAATACCTTATATACATGTGAAAAATGTAAAGTTCATTTACATCCTGACTGTTTTGCAAATTTCCATAAAAATAAATGAATAATAAATAAATCTTTTTATAAATAAACATATTGTCCTTGCTTATTGCAATACATCATTTTGTTCACATAGTATGCCAAAGATTCGTCAACGAAACATTAAGTTTCAAGATGTTGCAAGTATTTGTTTTTATTCATAGTCTATAAATGTGTATTCAAGCAGGTCTTAATAAGGTGTGTATAAAAAGTATATAAAAATTTTGACTATTTCAACCCTTGGCCATTAATGGGTTAAAGTAAAACAGAAAGATGTCCTAAATTCCATTAATGAATGGAGAAATGAAAAGTTTAATTTCGAAAGGTAAAACTTTTGGTGTTAATTGAAAAGATTTTTTCAGGTCTGCAACACTTTCCTTTTACTCAAATTACCCTTTTCTCTATGTGAAATAAGTAGTAAGTGCATTTATGAACAAAATAAGGCAATCAAGGTAAAAATCCATTGAATAGAAATCAGTCAAAACCCTGGTCTATCCAAAATTGGTCCCTTTAAATTTTTTGTCTCACGCGTAAAAGTTGATTAGTTTAGGTAGCTTTTTGCCAGATAAAACCTTCAATAAAGGTAGTAAAGTTTGGTTATGTTACTGTTTAGTATTTTGATTATTTATGTCATACTATTGCAAGTTACAAAATAACTTTTAAAATAAATTAAATTAAATAGATTACATGCACGTAAATGTTTATATAATGATACACAAAGTAAGTGCTAAAAATTGAAATTTATATTAAGCTAAACATGAACTGAAATAAATGCTTTCTGTGTAAGTAAACGATATGAATTGTGATAAGAAACGTGATAAACATTATCTCCCCCATTCTTCTACAGTGGGTAGTAACGTATGTAGATATATCGTAATTCTGCGGTTAGGTTCTCAAATATCCAATGTCAATTCTCATGTAGCTTACAAAAATTTCAAAAACACTAATTTAGTTGCTTCTTTGTAGAGGGGCTAGTTTGTTTTATCATAGCATTTTTTATAGTTTCTAGCAGGCTAAAAGCCACATTTTGTGAAAATATATTTACCTATTTTAGAATTTAAATAAAATTTTATTGCCTCATTTATTAGCTATTAACTAACCAATTACACTAAGGATATATGTAAATACGAAATAGTATATTCTTCAACGAGCGTATAATGGCTCGTCTAGTGGCTCATGTTGGAATTTTAACCCTCGTGATTAATAAGTCTCAGCATACACTCATTGAAGACACTATTTTCTGTACGCCTATTAAGGTCAGCTCAATGCATTTGAAACGTCAAAACCTTCCTCTTGACTTATTTAGCGGTTGCTATGCAACGCACATTCTGTTGCGTGTAATGTTGTTTTGTTGCTACATTCTGCCCGTGTATTCCGAAAATGTACGTGATGTGATTGGTCAATAGGCGTGAGGCATGTATTGGAGGGAAAATTTAAACAAAAGATATATACAGAAGCAAAACAACATTTAGGTACCTAAAATAAAAAAAAAATTATTTTATTCATTTTTAAGGTCTGTTGTTTGATTAATTTTAGATAAGGCTTGAAAATGTTACAAATCCCTAACGAAACGTCGCAATTAATATTCAAGAAAAGAAGTACGTAAGGTATTTTCTTTCGACCGACATTCCCAAATTAAATAAAAAAAAAACCAAAGATAGTATCAAAAACAAAAGATCAACAAGAAAAGAAAACATAAAAATAAATATTTACATTTAGAAAATAAGCACTTTATTATCATGTTTGAAGTTTCTAAATAAGAGAAACTGTGGCAGTTTCATTGATGCAAACTCTTAGCAAAATTTCTGATTTCAAAATTCGTACATTTTATTTATACAATTTTGTTCACACATTATACATATACATATTTATTTCTTATGTTGACTTACTGCAGCTGCAATATTACACGTTTACTATAATAACAAATCTCAATTATACTTTTAAAAAAAATACAGTTGAACCTCCATAAGTCGAACCTCCTCGACTCGAAGTTTTCTGTAAGTCGAAATTTACTCTTGTTTCCTGAATTCTATCTACAATTCTCGTGTATTATGATCTCTCTAAATCGAATTTTCCTAACTCGAAAACTTCTATAATTCGCAGCTGCAAGCATGGGTCAATAACACAAAAATCTCTATAAGTCGACCGTGTCCTCGGAAATATACGAATGCTAGCGAAATCAAGTTTCCCCGTGTGGTGTAGCGGAAACCTCCGAAATGCCGAAAAAAATTCAAGATTTTGTTAGTAGGAGAGAGTGCTAAACCACGATGTTTTCAAGGAATCACGCTCTTGTCGAGTACTTATAGGAGCAATAAAAACGCATGGATGAGCGCCGAACTTTTTGAAACATGACTTTTGGAATTGGACAAGTATTTTTTACATTAAAACAGGAAAGCTTTGCTCCTTGTTGATGTCCGGCACATCCCCAATTGAGTTAGAAACTAAAAACAATACAATTAGAATTCTTTCCACCGAATATAACATTCAAACTTCAGCCTTTCGATCAAGGCATTATAAAATGTTTCCATTGCAGACGCAGAATCTTGGAAAAAATTATGAAAAGTTTTGAAAACCACCATTCCACTGCTAAAATTTATCTTGATTGCATTAATATTGTAACTACAGTATGGAACAGTCATGTTACTTCTAAAACAATACAAAATTGTTTTAGACAAGCAGTGCTAGTGTTAGGAAAGATGATGAGTTGAATGAAAGTTCGGATGTGCCCGACACTGAGGATATTCTTAGAGAAAAGCCTTCTCATCATGAAATAGCTAAATCATTTGAAACAAAAGTTTTTTAATATGACTGAGAGGACATCGGATGATATATTTGTTTTACTTACAATTAGTAAAGTAAAACAGCGTACGAGTTAGAATTCGTAGGAAAGACCTTGCCTTAAAAATATTATATTTTTTCTCTAACTCAAAGCTTCTATAACTCAAAATAATTTTGCGATCCGTTGGAGTTCGAGTTATGGAGGTTCAACTGTATTTGAATTACTTCTAGTTATGAGAAATTAATGGGACCATCCCCAAAAAAATGCGTTTTCAGATACAAAAATAAAATAAAGTCAATTTATTTGACCTAAGATATGTACTGATCCCTGTAAGTTTTTTATACTTCAGTTGTATTTGGCAAATAATAATGAACCCTTAGATTTACTAAATTCAAAGAAAAACAATTTTCCTTATGCTGCGCACTTTCTGCCGGTCAGTGTATTATGCATGTAATTAATAAATCACTTATGATTGACAGAAACCAATAAAATATATTTTGTATGGAGATTACAACGCAACTGATTACCCTAGTCCATGTCTTCAACCAATACCGGATACTGATCAAGTCATCGGGTCAGAAGATTGTTTGTTCCTCAATATTTACACACCAAAACTACCTGAAGGAGATGAAGGTAGGAAAACCTCTGTAAATATATTGATTAAATAAACAGGTAATTGTAAAACGAAGTACAGCACATCCTTTTATTGTATGTTTGTATATAATAATGGATTTGTTAATCTTATTTCTAGGTTTACCCGTCATTGTATGGATTCATGGCGGTGGATTTAGGTACGGATCCGCTTCACAATATGGTGTAAGTAACTAAACTATGATTACAGCAAGTGATTAAGTTTACATCTTATTCGCATTGTAGGGAAAATATCTTACGAAGAAAAATGTAATTCTCGTCACTCTCCAGTACCGATTGGGTAGTTTAGGTTTCCTTAGTACAGGTACGGCGGATTTTCCAGGTAATGCTGGTCTCTTTGATATGGCCATGGCTATCGAATGGATCAAAGATTACATCGGATTTTTCGGTGGAAATGCGAAAAGAATAAGTGTCATGGGGCAAGGAACAGGAGCGAGCAGCGCAATGTTACTTGCACTTTCTAATATAGCAAAAGGTAATTTTTCGACAGTGCCCCAATCCAAATCTTTTCCATCTACCCAGATAGCACAGTTCGTTACATTGTACTATCAGACAATAATGTCTTGAATCACCCACTTTTTGCAATAGCTCTTACCGTCGTTTATATTATATTGAAAATTGTACTGGTCAACTGTTGGAACTTGGGTTCTCTTTACCTGCGGTTATTGGCATCTTTTCTAACAGTGATGAAGGAAATTTAGTTGGAATAGATTTCTTGTTTTGTAGGATATTGAAACACCCACCTATGTTATGAATGCAGTTAGAAATTATCTGTTCGCCAAAAACATAGCAGGGGTAAATCGTAAAAGGTATAAATATAAATGAAAGAAGCATATAGTTTTGGTATTATCGTCATACGGAAATCAGAGCCGCCGCAAGCGGGCGTGCAGCGTGCACCGCACGCGGGCGGAATGCTCAAGGGGGCGGCAAATACAAGGATAATTAGTACAGCATTATGAATGTTATTACATTTATCACTTGTGTACAATTTTCGTAAATCTCTTATGTAGTCATTATCAAAACGTCTATGTAAGGGCTACTAATGCGTCCACATCGAGTTTAATAGACAATTTTTTTTGTTGCCATAAATGATATACAGATATCGTAGGAAAACGCATCGCATACATATAAACTTAGTGGTTAGTTATTAGACGCTCAATGCAGATTGTGCGACTGACAAAATGCCACCTTTAATATTTATGTATGTATATCTATACGTTATGTTCCTTTACTGAAATATTCATTAGGAACTCTCAATGTAAATTTTGAATGATTTTTCCCAAAAGCTGCAAATTAAAGATTTGTCGCTTGTAGACAAATTCTGAAAAAACAAATTTTTAATATTTGTTTGTTGTTAAATTAAGTGCAGAAATCATTTTCTTTGACCATTTAAAGCATGAAGAATGGATTTATAATTTCTTTGTGTATTTTTGAGTATTTAATTTAGAGTGCAACCAACAATCTTTGTATTGTATCTTGGTAGTGATCTTATCCGATTTCTTAAAACTAAACATCTTTTATTTTAATATGTTGCGTACATATTTAGCGTCTTAAAGCACCTAAGCAGCTTCTGCCCTATATCCCAATATACAATTATCTATTAGGCATCGCTCGGTATACATGCAGCATGACTACTCTAAATATAGACACACTAAAGCGTTGCGAAATTAAAATTGAATCAGAAGTACATATCCCATAATCGAAATGACAATTCAACCATTGTAACTTTTCGAGCCATATTTTTTTGTATTATTATTACTGAATGCAAACTAGTGAAGGGTTTTCGAGTGCTAAGAATTGAAAGTATTCGATTCTTGAAAATACTCGCTGAAGTCGAGTCCTTCGCGTGAAGTATTCTAGAACTTTTCGTTGTCAAGGAAAAAATTCAAAATATGTGTTACACCTCAAGCCTGTTGAATTTCTATTTGATATTGAAAAATTTTCATAATTCATTAAATCATCAAATATACAACTTTTGTATAGGTATTATTCATCATCATTTGTAATGGTAATCTGTCGATTCTCTTATCTTGATTTGCGTTCTCGGTCTCAGTTCTCGGTATCTGGTCTCGGTATTCGAATTCCAGTATTCAGTCTCGGTATTCGAATTTCAGTATTCGGATTTCAGTTTTCAGCCTCGGTATTCGGTCTCAGTATTCGAATACCGGCATTTGATCGCCAAGTATTCGATTCTTAAAAGTACTCGATTCTGCCCAACGCTAGTTTAAACTGCTTATTGTAACCATGGCAGCTGCGTTAAATTCCTCATTTAGTGGTTATATCAATGCATAAATACTTGGAACTCTAAAAATCGTGAAAATGACACTTCTTTCGCTCCATGTATAAATACAGTATATTATTTGATTCTGAAAAGTATTTCCTTACTTTCTTATATTTTTTTTATATTATGATGTAATAAATTTAAAAGTTCTTTTGCGCAACCCCCACTTAGAAAAGATGGAGGCGGGGGTGGGGGCGGCTTAGTTGGTTTTGCACGCGGGCGTTCAGGCGGCTGGCGGTGGGCCTGACGGAAATGTTCCAGATTGTGAAAAACCTATTTTTAAAATATTATTTAATTTTAATGCATTCATAATTTGATGATTGATATTAATATAAATTGCAGGGAGTATAAATACATAGTAGATTGTATTAAACGAAAGAAATTTATATAAATAGTTCTCCACTTACGATAATCGATTTTTTCCTAATCCGGCCCATTAACCTCATTTACATAATTTCTGGATACCTACGGCATCAGGTAGTAAATATTCCCCGATAATCCTCAAAAAACAAATCGTTATATGGATGGATAAACTATAATAAACAGTTGCCCAGTATATTACTCTCAGATTTCGCACTTATATCTATTAGGTCAAGATTCACTAGGTTTTATTGCTTTCCGATTTATTACTTTATTTTTAGATAGTACATTCTATGTAATTCCATAAATGGATATATGAATATTCATTGTATCTATACACCTCCCGACTAAAGTAATGTCGTCTAAAGTGCTGTGATTGCCAAAACTACTCACCATTAGATGTGTCGTTACAATCGGACTCGGTACAAAGGAACTAGTCCGCACATGGAACTAAAAGGAACGAGTTCGCTATATCGTTCCGAGTCCAGACTCAAATGTATACGCTTACCAATTCGGTACATTCCTTGTCCGGCATCGTTCCTTTAAACCGAGTTCGATCGGAACGAAATTAATTTAACGTATACTGAATTCGGTCCACAGTCGGTGTGTTATGATTACCTATACATACAAGAAACTGTTATCGCTATTAAGCGATTTGCTGGTGTTGAAAGCTTGTTTATATGACTTGACTGTAGACTGTGGACGTGGACGTGTTTTTAAATAAAAATAAAACGTTCCTTGTTTTCTTTTTGACAAGGTACATCTACCATAGTAAATAAAGTCTATATTGGGTTTATTATTTAATACGTAAGTTATGCACATATATAATAGATACGGTATATGTATACGAGATTACATCAGATGAATGCTTTGTTCTAACTCTTTATACCGATTCCGACCGAAACCACATATCTCTGCCCTACGTGTAACGGCGAGCTGGCGGACTCGTTCCTTTTTACAAAAGGACCGAAAGGAACTAGTCCGTAAAAGGAACGGCATTGCCCAACACTAAATTGAACGTTGGGCTGGCATCGATCTTTCTAGGTAAAAGGTTTATTGAGGTAGAGAGTTGTAAAATACTTCACAATTATGCAAATCAGGTAGAAAAATGGAAATTCTTAAATCTTGAACTTTTAATATTTACGTTTAACTATAATTAAGTAATTGTACAGGTAGATGACAAATCCAGTTACATTAATTACTTACTTTCTATAGTAAACTATACAAAATAAATTAAGTTGTTACGTTAAGTTTGGTATACTTATATTTGTAAACTTATTTTAAAAATGTAGGAAGTAGGAAACAGCAGAGTAATGCTTCATAAATTTACTATAACTTTAAGAAACATTAACTATTGTAATGGTTTATTAATTGTAAGGGTAATTAAATGACAAAAATAATTATAGAACAAAGAATTTACTAGGCTCTCAAAACGTGGTACCTTTCTATATGAATACATATCAGAATCTCATCTCCCTTCACCACTGCGTGAGCGCACCCCCTCGCTACGCAATGCAGACGTAAACATCTCTTATAACATAAACAAATCACTTAGGTCTAGGCTTATATACAGTTCTTTCCATAAGCAACCGATCCCTGTTTCCCAATGCGCCTCACATAATATTATTTATCTTTTACATTAATGTGAATAATGCGTAATTATTAGGATTTATTTACTGGTAATGGGTAAATTCAGATTTCATCAGTAAGGTGTATTTCCAAACAGTAACGGTTAAATGAAAATTAAGTAAATCTAAAATTTAAAAATGCTTGAAAGTAAGGAGTAAAAACCATTCAAGATCAAACATTCGCGTACATGTAGTTTAAAACGTAATCGAAAAAGATTTTTGAACTGCTTAGGAATATTGTTAAAGATTTTAATCGCAAAAAACTGTGGGACTGCTGATATAATGTTAGTCTAGACCTCGGGATAGCCAATCGTCCTTATATCTGGTATTATAAACAGGTTTGGCATTGTTAACTTTAAACTTTTTCGTATGATAATATGCATAAAGAGGTACTAATTGGAAAATAAAGACTGACGGCAAAGTTGGTAATTTATGAGTAGTGAAAATTGGTCTGCAGGAAGCAGACTGAAACTATACAGACTGAAAGATTACCTTTTTTTTTAAAAGCTAGTGTGAAGTATATCACATAGTCTCCAAGTCCAGGGCGCTGTAAATTATTTAAATATAAAAAAAAAAATTAAATTATATCTGGAGCCGGGTAACTCATAACCTATTCTTTTTTTTTTTATTTTTATTTTGTTTCCGTAATACAGTAGTGCATAAAAAACGTCAGATTCAAAAGTAAATAGGTATTTATAAACAATGACAAAGTAAATTACAAACATACATCAAGCAATACAAACAATAACAATTAATGTATAGGACATAAAAACAAGCAAGAGAAAAATAAGTAAACAAACATTTTGCGTGTTATTAGTCAGAACATTTCTTTTAACTTTGCTGGTAAGTGGTTAAATACTTTTATACCTTGCGTTATTACACTCTTGTGAATCATTGTTTTTGTAGTTTGCGGAGGCAGTAGGAAATAACAGTTTGACGATCTTGTATTATAGTCATGCAGGAGCACTTGATTCTGGTAGAATATGTAGTTTTCCTTCACACACACGCTTCATTTTAATATATTTTTTTGTTTATTAGACATAAAGAACCTATTCTACATTCTCTCAAAGATGATGCAAATTGCTTTCCAAAAAATTGAGTTAACTGATGTTTTCTTCCCAAATATTGTTCTCTCGATTAATTAATTCTTGGAGTGAGCGTCACGTTGTCGAGCTTCAGAAAATAGCGCCAAAGGATAAAGCAGTGAATATTTTAAATAATCTCAAAAAAAAAACAGCAATGACAAACCATGCGGATATGTTTGGTTTCGGGCTCTTGGTAGATTTTATTAAACTTTTTCTGATACAGTGATTCTTATAAACTACTACATAGATTTGCATCAGAGAAAATTAAGCTGCAATCGATAACAATTACCTAGATCATTACAATATAAATATAAATAATCACATTGCAGTGCAAAGTGTAATGTATGTTTCATGAGTACCTATTCAGTTTTCTTTTTCATTCGACTCCACTGTTTTCCGGAAATGTGTTATTGCTACAAACATTTTCTATTTATATTGCTCCATTAAATTGCATCTAAAATTGTAAATCTGCACTGGATATTAAATATGCAATATATGAATAAATTATATATTTTTGTTCGTTTTCATGTGTATCGGTTTTTTTCTAGTATGCGCAACCTTCATTAGTTTATTCATTATTCTTGAAAGTGTCGCTGAAAATCTAGGTTTGTCTATCCCAAGACGTTCACAGCAATTAAGGAATTCACTGACCAGCCTTCATCGCATTCTGCTTAACGATTTTAGCCTACATGCTTATAAAGTGCAGTTGACACAGGAATTGAAGTTGGCTGATCATGAACAACGCCGAACCTTCGTTTATTGGGCGCTGGAAATGTAGGCAAGAAAATCCTGACTTTTTTTTAGAAAAAGAATTGCGAAGAAGCCCACTTCCATCTCAGTGCGTTTGTCAATAGACAGAACTACCGCATTTGGGGTTCGAAAAAGCCAAGAACAATAGTCGAGGACCCTCTTTATCCTCAACTATAGTTCCTGTTTGGTGTAGTTTTTGGATCGGCGAAGACCTTAGACCTTAGTTTTTTTGAGAATGGTCATGGTGCTGCGATTACAGTCAATGCAAATTGCTACCTAGGATACTAATTCATTTTCTGTCTGACATAGACAATTTATGTCCATATTGTGGACATATAATATAGTGTTGTCCCTCCCTTCAAATCGTGCGATTCGATTGTAGTTTCAGACCTCAAAGTAAATATATTCCCCAAATAGAGCCACAGTTATCCGAAAATGTCATATTAAACTTTCTCAAAAGGTCGAGTACGTTTTTACTAAATACCATTTTCCATAAGTAATCGTAGAGTCTGCATGTACTCCAAATTTAAATAAATATTTTAGTACTACTTAAGCAAAATAAATGTTTCTTTTTTGTAATTAAAATGGGACTTCTTGCTGATAAACCTTTTATAACTGAAAATACTGGATAAAAGGAGTTCAACAGACAAAGAGTTTACCGAATAATGTTAATCATTATCAAGGAAAATTTATATTAAAATACATTTTTACTCATGACATTTAGCCAGTATTACTGCATTACAGGTATTCCATGTTCTGCGATTGCAATGTCTGGTTCGGCAATTTCGAGCTGGGCTATTGATAAAACACCATCGAATACCGCGAAAGAAGTGGCCGAAATTCAAAACTGTAACAAAAGTACCATTGTAAAAATGGTAAAATGCTTGCAGAAAGTTCCTGCTGAAGCAATCATAAAGGTAATCTTCCGTTCCACTAAGAGTTTTGTTTGGTATAAAGATTTTTTTCGATTATATAGGGCGATAATCAAATAGAATCCACACGATTAGAAAAAAGAGGATTTGTTTCCGGCTTATCAGGGCTTTTAGGTTCTTGTCCCGTAACCGAAGGCGTGCATGATGGTAGGTCTCTACCACCTGCTGTACAATATGAACCAATCGATGACTTAAATACCGGAAGGATACCCAAAATTCCACTTCTTACTGGGATAACCAAGGACGAAACTAAGAAAGCCGTGAATGGTAAATATGTATATAATTTTATTTATTTTCTGGCTATCAACTAAATGCATCACATGTTACAGATCAGTATAAAGAGGAGATATTATCTCAAATAAAAAATATTCCCGACTTCTTGAATAAGGCATTTGTAGAAAATTTGCTATCTGTTACCAGTTTTATTGGAAATAGTGTAAATCAGAGCAACGTTTTATTTAGTGCTTTGGATCCCTTGCATTTAGGATCTTATCTCCAGACTACAACAAAAACTGCTACAGATGGTCTTACTAAAGTAGCTGAAGTCACCAGTGAGTATAAGCTATGTCAATTATGAAAATACCCCTAGAGTGATAAATTTAAAATTAGGTGACGCATTATTCAATCTACCTGCGTTTGTAACCGCCGATTTGTGGTCTAAAAGCAATATGCCTTCATTTCTATACCGATTTGAACACACAGGAAAGGCACCAAAAGGAAGGACTTTCTTGAAAGGATTGCCGCTAGTTAGTAACCATGCGAAAGGTGAGCATTGAATACCGTGTATTTAATCTAGAGTTTAGTGCTAATTTATTGAAGATTATAAGGGAAATACTCAGAAACTGCTTTAATTACTATGTTCAAAATTAATATAAAAACTTTGTGGTACTATGTGCACAGGTATTTAATTTTTAGCAATGAATAGACTGCAGGTAAATCAGAGTACGCATATAAAGTATTGGACAAAGTGGAATATCGCGCGTTGAGACAAGGTTAAAATTTGATAACTTAAAAATAATCTATTCACTATTAACACATTCTTTGACACACATTTTCTATATCGATTTCTTTTACAAGAATCAGGGTTTAATTGTGCATAATTTAATAACATAGCTGAATCAAATGTTAAGTACTATAATTCAGTATTACTTTGTGTGTAGCATCTGCGAGATATTCATTCTTTACATGGCTTAGAACTTTGGTAGAAACGTAAACCCAAATAAAAACCATTTATTTAAACAAAGCATAAAATGCCAAAAAGAACAAGAAATATATTGAAACAATAACCTGAAGCGTCATTCAATTAAAGCATCGCCTTTATTGGCACACAGTTTCTCGAATACTAAACTTCTTTAGTGCTGGCTCAAAGGGGGGCGAACCAGGCAATTGCCCACACTCTGAAAGTCTGGGAGGCGCCAAAATTATCTGGTTACTACGATTTAATTAGTCATTGTTAGAAATTAAAAATATTAGGCTATGTTTTAACGAAAAGTTTACTTGAAGGTGTAAAATTGATGCCTAGCTTTAACGCTTTTCACCTGAGAGATGCTCTTTTTTTTTCTTTTTAATGGTAAAAACCGAATCCGTGGTTAAAAATTTCTGTACAAGTTTGCGTATCGCAACAATAGAAATGTGATAAATGTCCAATATATTGTATAAAAAAAAACTTACACTACAAGTTTCGGCAACTCTGTATGATCCCCAGGTGTTTCATGACTTGTTTCATACATTAAATTCTGACCGACGTTTACAACTGAGGACAGCACGGAGTATTCGAAACATGTAGTATCAGTTTTTTTATACGACATACCCCGAGAATAGAGACGAGTTTTAGTTACTTCTACTACTAACATCAAAATGAAAAATGTCGACTTCAGGAAACCGTTCTTGACATTTTGCTATTACTGTACGGTAGTCTTCAACTGTACAGTAGTATTGAATCAAATAGATTCTTAGCTGTAACGTTAACATTCCCGCTCTGCTAATATTACTTTTGTATTAAAAAATGCTACGCAATAACGTGATAAGATAGTAATACTTTGAAAATTATCAGGTACCTGTCATAAAGGCTTTGCCTATTCAGATTTTATTACTGAATTCAGCACTTACCTTGTTTTTTACGTAAGAACCAATTTTTCGTGACACGCAGTAAGTAATGTTGGATTTTGGGGTTTGAAGACCGTATATGTAATACTACTTGAACACAAGCAAAACTTGTTATTAAGAGTGATTTTTTTTCAGAAAAATAAAAAATGTTGATTTAGTAGCAATTATACATTAACATCAACGTATTTTCGATTTCAAAATAAATTTTACAAAGTAGAAGGATTAGCCATGGGTGCTCTTATTTCAAGTGTAATTGCCCAACTTGTTTTATAAGATCTTGAAAGAACCATTATTCCAACTCTAAATTTTAATATACTGTTATTTAAACTTTATGTCGATGTAAGTAATTTTACCAAAAAAAAAAAATACATTAACAATATCTTAAAGTTGTTCAACCAATTTCATCCTAAACTCAATTACTAACACATAAAAGAAACGTAGTTATTACTTTAACAGATGGAGACATTTATTTAACTGGTCCTCAATATGGACAACATGTCAACAACCAAAATTAAAATCATTTTAAAAATGAATCAATATCTATCCGATTTCGTAAATAAAATAATAAAAACTAGAATATACAAATTCTATAATAATAAAAGAAATATAAAAGTTTCTACAGATAACGCTACAAAAAATTCAAATAATATTAAATATTTTTCAATGCCATATATGTGCCATCTTTGTCAGAAACATTATAACATAAAATTATCTCATAAAAATAAATATACAATAAAATTAAAAGCTAAAACTTCGTTTAATAAAAATACTCATCTCATTTATAGCATCCCATGTAACAATTGTAATAGTAATTATATTGGTCAAACAAGACAATGCCTAAAGAAAAGATTACAAAGCATAAATCTTCAAAAAATTTAACAGCATTAAAAAAAAACATAAAATGAAGTTCAATCATTCTTTTAATTTCAGAAACACCAAAATCTTACATAAAGAAAAAGAATATAACTGGCATTCCCAATTTATATAAAATTTATTCTTCTTTAATATAACCATGCTGGATCCAAATTGCCTATATATATTTTTCAATATTTTCAATTTTTAAATATCTACAGTAAACAATTTCTTTTGCCATATCGTTTTTTACAATACGTAGATACGTTGTCTTTTGGTAAAATATTGCCAGATTTACATTTTCATTCCAATGTTTTATTTTTATTTTAAAATGTAGTCTGTCGTGATTGTATCTGTTAATAATTGTTTTGTTCGTTTCTTAATATGAAGAAATAAATAATAATAATACATATTTTCTCCCATTTACATTAACTATATAATTTTTTTAACAAATTTTTGCTTTTCGCTAGCCAACAACACGGTGTATTCCTAATCGTTCTGTTAATACGGCTTTACATAAATGTATTCAACAAATTTCCCTCAGTATTGATTCGAACTTTCCCTGTTTAGCAATGTTTGTAGATCTTTCGAAAGCTTTTGATAGTGTTGACCGTTATTGCTTACTAAGATGTATAAGTGTGGCATAATGGACAGGTCCTTTAAGTTGGTTCAAAAGTTATTTGACACATCGTACTCAAAGAGTGGGTAATAATTAACGATTATTCATCTGATATACGTGAAGTTGGTCGCGGTGTGCCTCATTGCTCAGTGTTGAGCCCTACCCTCTAATATAATTGTTAGTTCCCCCAATATATCCGTCTTATTTCCAGCAGCTAACCTTTCGTACACTCAATTGTGTGATTGGTTGGCTTGTAATAACCTTGTAGTCAACACCAGTAAGACAAATTGTATCTTATTTAAGAATAACAATAAATATAATATCAGTAATTTTGTATTAAATGGTAATTCTATCGAACTAACTAAATCTTCGAAATTGCTCGGTATCATTATAGATGAAGGTCTAAAGTGGGGGCCCCATATTGACAATCTTTGTTGTGAATTGGCCACGATATGCTATGCTCTATACAATTTGAAAAAGTCGTGCAGTACCTTTGTTCTTAAAACTTATTATTTCTCACATTTTCATTCAAATTAATCATTTATTACCTCCCATGCACAAATCATCGTTATTCCAGAAGAATTTAACTTATGTCGGCTGTAGGCTGTTCAATAAGCTGCCCAATGAAATCAAAACATCCAATAATTTACATTATTTCAAACATAAAGTTAAATCGCATTTAATGGAGTTATCCTGTTATTCGATTAACGATTATTTTTTATAATTTTATAGCTTTATGTTCTTTCTCTCTTGATACTCTCTTTATTGACGTTATTTTGTATGTTTCATAGTTTGAAATAAAGAGCTATTATCATTATTATTATTATTATCGGGTTACTTCTGGCTTTTTATATTTATTGTAAATATCATTTTAGTCCTTAAATGCTGAAGAAGAATATTTAATTAGTTGAAACGTACAAACCAAAAAAAAATTAATACGAATATGAATATCACATAATTTTCACAATATAGCCAAAATTCCACAAACTGTGTCTTATTGAAAATAATTATTATTACTATTAAACTTATTGATTTCTTCCAAAAATGATTTTTTTTCTGTTTTTGACTCAATCGTGGGAGATACTGTTATACTTCAGTTTATTGTTATCGTGACACTATTGTTTCAGTTGAAGAAAATGGTACTGTTAGTCATGGTGATGAGCTTGCATATCTCTTCGATGCGCGGAGCCTGGATGGATCGCCGCTCGAAGGGATTGAAACATACGACGAAAAAGATGACAAGGTTCGCGATTTCTTCACCCAGATAATCGCAGATTTCGCGCTGAACGGAAAAATCCGAGTTAACAATCAAGCGTTACCCGTTTTCACTGGAAAGGCGAACAATTACGTACAGATCAGCAGCGAACCGAAAGTATCGGATCAATTCCGCTATTGCGAAATGGGGCTGTGGGCCGGTTTGGCTGACCGATTAAAAGATGCATCGTGTCAAGTCGGAGGTAGCTTGTTGAATGTTGTCGGGGCTCCGTTAACTCCACTTGCCAATGTTCCCAATCAATTGTCTCCTAATAAAATCACCGATACGTTGAAACCAAAGGACAAAGTTAAGTCGCCACTAACTAACTGGTTTGGCTAAGATTGTCTACTAGTTACTTCGAGTTTTATATATTATTATTGTATTTTTCAAAACTATGTAAAGAGTAGTAATTTTTTGTGTACAAGTAATTTTAAATAAAGGTATAATAGTTTGCCAGCGTATTGTATATTGTATTGTATTTTATCAGCTTACGGTTCAGAATAGTGATGGGAGTACCTATTCGAATGCAAAACGACAAAGTTCTCGATCCCGAACTGTTCTCGAGACTACTCGAGAACTCATGAAAGTATT
This sequence comes from Cetonia aurata, assembly GCA_949128085.1. Classification (NCBI taxonomy): domain Eukaryota; kingdom Metazoa; phylum Arthropoda; class Insecta; order Coleoptera; family Scarabaeidae; genus Cetonia; species Cetonia aurata. The sequence goes on from OX421883.1 coordinate 17,060,321, forward strand.
CGAATACTCGTTGTCGGTTCTCGTACTCAGATGCGCCGAGTCTTGAATTCCAATGAAAGTATTTGTATACACACGGAAAAAAAATTGCAACAAATTTTATTACAAAAACATAAAATTTTACTACAAGCTGTAGTAAAATACCAGATTATTGCAACTTTTTCTATAGACATTTGTAATTTGTGCGTTAACAAATATATACAATTTGTAACACTAGTCTACACATATGTGTAAGTCAAGCTTTTACAGTATTGTAGTAAAAATTTTAACAACCATTATTAGATTTTCCTACAGCAATGTAACTGCTAGTTGCAATAGATGTAGTAACTGTTTAGAGTATACTGTAATGTACGTTATTGTTAAGTGTAGGAGAATCTTGAATAATTTTGTAAATACGGTAAACGTAAAATGTAGTAGTTTGTTTTTATAATTTATTTATATTTATCTATTCCAGATGCTTCAGATTAATGTATAATATACATATACGTATAATGGAAGCAAATTAAACAAAATTGGTAACAGATTCATATTTATTGCAATTTTTTGTTTTACATAATGTGTTTTAAAGTTACGTAACTTTTATTACTTTTTTGTGTAAATTAATATTAGTAGTCTCCAAATATTGCATTCGACTTCTCGTTCTTGTTCTCAACTTTTCTTGTATTTCTGAGAATGGATTGCTATTGTTTCTTAACCACAGAATATTATCTCGTTCATCTGAAATGTGTACTAAAATAAAACAACTTATTGCGAAAAATAACATAATCCCTGTGAAACAGCAAACAAAAACACCACCGACAAGAAAATGATGAATCATTGTACAACAAAATTAATGAAGGGAGCACTGTTAGTCGCTATTTCTTAACCTATTAACTACTAATTTTGCCAAATTTAAAAAAGCATGCAATAGAATAACTCCTTAATGATAAATAAATAGAAAATAAAACGTTCATTCCATTAAAAAACAGAGCAAGAGTGTCGTATCATTTTCAACTACTCCAAATTTCTGTCACATACCTACTCATCCATTTTGTTTAAAACGATAAGTCTTCTTATCACTTACCTTCGCTTACTTCACGTAGTAAGTACTATCTAACCACAACGGTGAGCCGCAAACACGGACACGGAAATGCACAAAAACTGCACCAATAGAAACGTAGAAAAATATGAGGTTCACCGTGCGCATGTCCATTTTAATGAATATAATATAGTTAATAAGCCTGTGTTATTATTACAAGTTTTAAAATAAATTTCTACAATTTGCCAAGGGAATATTAACAAAATTTTATAAGTAATTTGTCGACAATTTTGTTTTTATTTTAGCAAAATTGTTTGTATAATACAGTTGCATTAGCAGTATTACAAATTATACAGTTTCTTTATTACAAGAATGCGAATAAAACGATTACAAATGTAATAAGGGTAATCACAAAAAGTTATTTGCACAATTGTAGTAAGCAGTACCAATAATTTTTTACCGTGCATGATGATGTCTTCGGTTCGTGTAGCGTTCTGCGTACTCTCTTGCCGCTGCTGAAGCGTTTCCTCCACAATAGCCATACAAAAATATCATGTCGTCGTACTCTTCCTTCGTAAAAAGAGGCATTTTTAAATGTTCTGCGAGCGAAATCCCAAACGTCAAAAATACAACAAAACTGCTTGCATGACAACTGTCAAAAAGCCTACGTCAAGTGCATTGAATCTAAGTTACCAGTTGAGCCAAATACGTCCATGATTCATCTAAATTAGTTACCGTAACTAGTGACTTTCAGCGCTTTTGACCATATCTCGAAAACGGTTGAGAATTGGATCTATGCTGACTGGAAGTGTTTTGCTAATTTGGATACAAGGAAAAACCCTATGAAGTTATGCAACTCAACGAGGAGACCCTGTATATCGTTGCAACAGGCATGACATTTGTGATCGCTTATAAAAAGTATTCCTGAATACATTTCTCAAATTTGAAGGAATATGAAAGAAATTGTTGAAAACAGATCTTCTTGTAGTTAGTTTAAATAAGTAATAATGTTAAATATTTAAAAAAACAAATATTATACAGAGGTTAATACAAAATTTACGACACAACAGGTGACTTATGTTTGGGTGCATTTTGTAATTCTAAACAACTAATTTTAAAACATTTTGCTGTATTCTTCGAAATGAGGGCATACTTTACTCTTAAACTATTTTCATACTTCTTGGTCTGCCCTGTAAGCTAATTGACTTTAACACAGTCTAATGGGTCAATTCTGTGCACATCTGTAAGATCTGTAACGTAATCTGTAACACCTGTAAAAAGTTACAGATGAAACTGCAATTCTATACCAATATTTTGCTTACAGATTTTCTGTAAACTTTACAGATTGTCGTAAAATTTACGGTGACAAAAAGAGTGTCTTTAACTGCTATACAACGACGTAAAAAAAAAGAAAGTGCGAAAAAGTTATGAATAACGCCGGTATTAGATTGTTTATTGGTGTGTTGTTGGAAGAAGAGGAAAACAGGTCCGGGGGGGGGGGGGGAGATTCCGTAAGGTCGAGATCGACCAACTCGATACCACAGGAATTCTGTAAGAACGATTCGATACCCAGCTAGCGTCTACTTGGAAGGTTTTTCTCGATAGCTATTTAGCTCTCGGATGGCTCTCGGCACACTCTCGGTCAAAGCATCATCTCTCTTTCGCAAACGGGCTTTATTCTCTATCTCTCTTTATGAGGTACCCGCGCTGCTAGGTCGAACGGTGGTAAAATGCAAATGTTCAAAAATACGTTTGAAAATATTTCGCATAATAACTTTTACAATGTAATTTAAAACACATGTGTAGTTAGTTTAGAAATGTAGTGGAAAAGTAGACACAGTCAGAACGTTAATTATTAAAATAATTCACTTTTTCTTTTAAAATCTTTATAACTTTAAATTAAAGTACGCATTTATATATTTGTAATTTATTAATTTGAATTCGATTTAACATGGCATTCAAGTCGAAGAAATTCACTGGGAAATAATGTTAAATTACATGGAAAAAAAATAAAGAACTTGCTACTGGCAAATTGCGGCGGACGAGCTAGCCAGGCGAGGTTCGTCAAGGCCATTCGTCGGAGCCGACCCCTCTTTCGGCACTACCAAATCGCAAATTAAAAAATCCATCAATGAATGGATATATAAACAGTCCAGAGAGTGGTGGCAAAAATCACCGGGACAATGGCAGGCAAAAGAGTTCCTAAAGGAGCAAAGGCCTGAACTTACGAGAGATCTACTGAATAAAGACAGGAAGACTGTCAAAATGATTGTAGGTCTGCTGACTGGTCACTGTAGACTGAATAGGCATATGTACAACATAGGCCTGGCAGATGATGCAACCTGCAGATACTGCTAAGAGGAGGAAGAAACACCAGTTCATGTGCTGTGTCAATGTGAAGGCCTGGCGAGGACAAGGTTTCTAGTAATGGGGGAGGTGAACCCCACAGCTAGTAGCTACATAAAGAAGCCGCTCTCAAAGATGATAGGCCTAATTAAGAGGGCAAAATTAGAGAGCGTCCTCTAGGAAAAAAGGGGATCACAATAGATCTGAAAAGGTCGCGGTGAAATAGGTCGATAGGCCACCCCAATCCTAATCTAATCTAATCTACTGGCAAATTCACATTATTGAATAGGCGTAATAATTACAAAAAAATGTGGATTAATTTGGGAAATGAATACCAAAGGTTTGCAGACATATAACGTATTCTTGATCATATTGTTATTTTTGGACGGATTTTAAGTATACGTCTTCTGTATAAAACTAATCGTCGATAATTTTGCGCATTAGCTTCAAGTAACATATGATTAAAAATGGGCAATATTTTTCTTTAATAAATTACAATTTTTAAATTATAGTTATTTCAAATTGTCAAAATTAAGGCAAACAAGTGAACTTTTTAGCCAATATTTAGACCAGTTGTATACTTGTACCCGAAATTACCCGAGCTTCTACTCGATAGATTTACGGAATCGCTCTCTCTATCGACATCGGATGAAGTATCGTATCGAGTTTGTGTATTGTATCGACTATCCGGAATCCGGCTGCAGTCTAGATGTCAAGAATGCACCAACGTTTGGCATTATTTATTTTACAATTGTGCAACTAATAAAGAAAATTCCCATTTGTTGCATACTTAGTGGACCACACTGTAAATATATTCAACACATTATTTGATGCCATTTGGTACATTAAGCGTATGCATGGTAAACAGGGTAGTATTATTATGTAGAATTATTTTTATTTTTAAAACTTCATTAAAAACTGTAAAACCAAATACAAGAGTTTAAATTATTAAATATTATAATTATGTAATAATACTTAAAAATTTTATTCACATTAAAGCTATATTATATATTTACATAGACGTACTTGCATACGCAATACTATCAATAAAGTTTGCTCAAGAGTTTATTTCCTATTTATAACGAACAATTTTCGAGCTACTTGGTATTAGATAAGGCGTTAAGAACGGGCAAATTCGTCCACCTGCTTAACGTTGATAAGAATGATACCGCAATATATGGAAACAAGTCCATATACGTGGTATTTTTCCGCTTCCTTTTTTAACTCTACTCTAGCGGGACATTACGACTGTATAACGGACACTCTTCTCCTGACTAGCATATGCTTTATTCTTTTAAACGTAAAATTGGCGAACCAGATGCCCCCCATAACAAATTGGAAGAATCCTATCATACGAAAGCAGTTTGTATAACTAAAATCTGCAACAAAAATCCAGTTATGTATCATTTTCCTGTCGACCTACAAATTAAAAGAATTACCTATTGCAAAAAACATCAAGAACGATAAACCGGTTATGGTGCTTAATGCTAAATAAACAACATTAGATTCTCCTCTCCTGTTCAAATTCAAGAGCGGCATGCCGAAATACTGCAACGATTGAATGCTGATTACTATTTGTACGGCTCCTATGACGAACCACGTTTCGCTTTTCACGTCTGTAATCACTGAAATGTTAAAAAACACACAATTAAGACATATACAGAAGAAACCTACATACATATGTATAATCAAACGTAAAATATAAAGCATACTATAATTGTGAGTGCAAAACGAATTAATATGTACAAACTATTTTTATATTGGAAGTAATGCAGGATATAATAACAATATTATCTATTAATAGTGCGGTCAGAAATGATATGCTACTGTAGGTTAGGGAGGAGAGATGTAAACTCGGCCGGTTATAACATTTTAATCCATACTTGCAACAAGGACGGCCTAAGTACACATGTAAACTCCGCCGGTCTGAAAAAATGAAAACTCGGCTGTATTGCAGTGACACCTGTCAGTAGTTTTTGAAATCAGGGGAAGCAACGCGTTTGTCATACGCACAGCGTATATAATCTAACCATATTAAAATGTAGACATTAATTTGTTTGTAATTTGCACGATGAGCAATTAGAAAAAGACAAGTCGGTCAAGGGGTGAAATTTATTGTCAAAGATAAGATTAATGCTAACACTATATACCGGCCGAGTTTACATATCGACAATGCAATGCACAATTTTCGTCCGGCCGAGTTTAGATAGGGGATTAATGATAATTTTTATAATCGGTCGCTTTTACAATCGCTGGTCGGGTCAGGGATCAGAATCGCATGTTTACGGCACAAATTCTAAACTTTTCGTGGAATAGAATTTTTTGTAGATCTTAGTGATATAAACTACATGAAAGTGGAAAATATTATTAGGGCTGAAATAACAGCATTATTATCGGCGAAAATGAGCAGACCCTCATACTAATTATGGTTAGGTTTAATTATTTTTTTTTAAATATTATTTTAGCTATTTATAGTGTGTAATAACATTAACGATATCAACCAGATGAAAGTTAGAAAAAAAAATAGGCTGAAAATTATGTTGAATTGCAGGAATATTATAACCATTATCATGTTTAAACAAAAAGTTTTTAGGATTATTATAAACAGAAGCAAATGCTATATAAGATAATTCATTTGTGGCAATACATAATTAAACTAATCAGCTAATTGCAAATAAGTTTTAATGACGAAGAAATTAATAACGATAATATATTGAAGATAATATGGATTTCAAAGGATTTATACTTATAGACCGATGACTAAACTACGGAATTTACCGGTTAAATGTAAAAATAAATCATAATTACAGATATAATACAAACTAAAAATATCTAATTCCTAGAAAGTAATGCCACAGTATAATTTAATTTTTTTATTTTATTTTAATTTAGGGATACAAAAATATGCCAAATATAATATACTTTTTAAGTAGTCCTTGATAATTTATGTGAGATAAGTAACAAAAAACGAAAAACAGTTATTTACATTAGAGTGCGGTAAGTGTCATTTACAGCGCGAGAACTCAGTTTTTGGAAGATTCGAGTGCTGTAAATCATCCAACGCATGACATATGTTAATACAAATTTGTTGGCTCAGAAATATTTAGAAGATTTTATTTAAAAAAAATGCCGGTGTTGGTAAATGTCGATTGGTACCACTGCATTTTGACAACTCTATGTAAAAGTAAATTGAAGTGAAAATTTTAATGCCCTAGGGCGGTATGTAAATTAAGTCTGCATTATTTTGCATCAAGGAATTTAAAATTGCAATAATAATAGTATATAGGTGTTTTATTTAAAATTACAAAGTTGTAGAACGTTCAGGCTAAACTGAAAACGCTGTATCCGTAAAAATAGTTTTGCGGTATAGAGCATTTGAACCGAAATCACTTATCTAAAAGATATTTCAATTAAGTGGATTCGTTAGCCGTAATACACCATCCACAGATAAATGCCACAGCCTGTACATTAATAAAGATATGTTGAAAACGAGATTATGATTGGAAAGGATATTATCACATAATATACAGAAACATTATCTACAGAATACTATAAAACTTCACCCTCCTGCTTCTTTTAACAACGAGGGCTAGATAAAAATGCATATTAATTTAAATTAGCCTTTTCTTTATTGCTTTTAGTTGAAGTGCCAGGGTGTCTCCGGACTGAGTTCACAATAGGTATAATAAACAAAACAAAAAATTAGTTGGAATTACATATTTGGGAAATAAATCCTGCTTGATCTGAAACTTATTTAGTTTACTTTCGATTTTATAATATCAAGTAGGCTTTCACTACAGCCGAAGAAAAGCTATTGTGGTTTCAAATAAAATATCTTTTCTGTCAGTAGCATTCCGAAGTGTTACCAAGAAAAGTTGTTAACAAATTATCCAAAATACCGATACAGAACCGACAATAACAGATATACAACCGAAAAAGAACCGATATTATCACCGTAATCGAAACCGATATTTTCATGAATTTCGGTTCTAAATAACTGTTATGGAAAATAACGGTTCTTCATAACTGTTTTGAGAACCGAAACCGTTATCATAACTGTTTTGAACCCCTGCATTTAACACGTCTGGTTGCTAATGTTTTAAATCAACACTTCCGTTGATTGCAATTCATTGGTCAGCGAAATCACTGGTGGGTTATCTAATGTAAGAAAAAGGTTTATTCATGTAACTTTAATGAGCGCATTGAACTATTAAAACGAAGAATTAGGGATGCTATAGAAGAAATTAACGCAGTGACCATATCAAAGGTGTTTGATGAGTTTAGAGTTGGGATAGAAAAACAAATGTGCAAATTGTGGAGAAAGCCAAATATAGTAATTGTTTTCTTAGATAGTGTCAATCAATTGCTTGATTTACAACGACGCGGATTTAATCGCACTTATTTGATGTTTTGAAGATTCGCATAACGCCATAACTTTTCTTTCTGAACAATTTTTTAGTAACATATTGCCGTACTGCAAACAGAAAAAGTTAAAAAGTGCTTTACTCGAAACAGTTCATAAAAGCCTGCATGATACTAAAAAATCGAAAGTAAACTAAAAATAAGTTTCACACCAAGCAGAGTTTATTTCTCAAATCTATAATTCTCACTCAAACATTTTTGGGATTTCATGTAGACACAGGTTGCAAGATAGAAGACTTTTCCATAAGGAATGGAATATCTACGCACCCTGTATATATAAGTATCTAGTATCTGATATTCATATTAAAAATTATTTTTTTATCAAATAGACAAATCTTAACAAATAAGTAACAAATAAACTTACGTATAAATCCAAGCGCGCCATTCCAGGAGAAAATCCATAGGAACAGAGCTTTTCGGCGATTCGAATTTTGAATTAGAAAATTCAAAGCCCCAAATGCAAGATGCGCCAAATTTATGTGTCCGACGATTAAGCAAGCTTGTTGTATCCGGAGATTTTCAAGTCTCATATACATGTAACTAGGGAACAAAGCGTAGAACATGAAAAAGGAATATTTAGTGGTGATTATCTGTAGTAGAGATTTGTAAAACGTGGGTTGTTTCAAGAAATAAAGGTGTTTATCGCAAAATCCAGGTTGCTGCTTATGAACTGACATAAAAACGACTGGCTCATCGCTGGTGACCGATTCACCGCCATCAAATGAATATGTATTATTATTATTAATATGGGTTTCGGTAAATAAAGGTTTAGGAACGTGGATGAAAGAATCTTCGAAGCTATCTATCCTGTCCAGATCTAAATTTGAGCCCGACGAATAGGCGTGTTGTAAATCAGTTCTGTTAGAGGGAGGTTTCGATATATCCTGTTCGCCGTCTTCAAATTTCACCCAACTTGGCATTCCGTTTTCATTGGCGTGCACTTCAATGTCTATCACTTTGCTGTGTCTGTAGGAGGCTTCCCGTCTGGACTCTTCCTCTTTCAAAGCGCTTTCAGCCAATTCATCCGCAAGAGAAACTCCTGCTTGATCACTAGAAGGGGTGGTCACTTGAAGATTTTCCTCTTCCGTTCTGCTGCGACGAGTTTGTTGTAGTTCCTTCGTGTTCGCCCCATTAAAAATGTCTATTTCATCGTCGTTGGCATTCTGAAATTTTTTAGTTTAAGTTAAAATTTTGAGAAGCGACAATGATAGGACGAACAACGACAATGTTAAAAATATTAATCACAATAAAGGATTTTGAAATGTTGTTGGGCGTAGACATTTCTTGTATTAGTTAAACACAATTCTGAATAACATTTACATTCTGTTAAATAACATAAAAACAGCACAATCCATAAACACACTTAACAACTCACATGAATTATCTTATATGGATTGCCAGTATTTTTCAAGTATTGCGGTTTCTTAATAAACATGGCAACTAGAATGCCTTGGAGAATAATAATCTGGTACCATATTACCGGAGTCAGCAATCCATGTATGACTATATTAGTTCCTAGTGTAATCGGGATAACTATAAAACCAACGGCTACCACTAGCTGTATGCAAACGTTAACGTTTTTCAATTTCAATTTGAAATATTGTGAAATGATCACTTCGCACTGTGATATCGTCAGGGAAGCACCGAGACCTTTAAATGAAAGAATATCTAATAGCAAAGAATATCAAAATCCTAAGAAATTATTTAGTTCTGACACAGTTGATTTCACTTCAATGAAAGAAAATTAACATTCACTTACCTGATAAGGTACCAGACGTTAGAAACCACAGGGATGTTCGGCTTCCATTTGCGATGGCAAACCAAATTAGCAGCAAGCCAGCGCATGTCAGACATACACCTGATGTAATGACCAAACGTGGCCATTTGCTTGTTTCAATTATTTTTCTTATCCAAGGATCTGTTGAAATCAGTCTAGTTAAGAAAATAAGTGACATATTGCAGGTATACCCAAAAAATTTAGTATATTGTGAAGCTAATAATAGTGTTAAACAAACCATCATCTATAGCTTTATGTTTTGATAAATAATTAAGATATCTGGCAATTTAATATATCTAGAATTATGTGCCAGAATGTACAGCTCCCGCCTAAAGTAATGTCGTCTTAAGAGCAGTAATTATCAAAACTGCTCACCATTTGAACAGGAGCGCGTTCGGTTGGTATCGGTTTTGTGCAGGTAGGAGATTTATTAGGGTACCTATATGTAAAATACCTGGGAATTATGCAAATCAGGTAAGAGAATTGAAATTATTTAGTATCCAAGGAAAACGTATATATGTATTTTAGGATTTAAATATGTTTTGAAAATCCTCTTTTCACAGCTTTGAGGCTACTGGCAACTTTCAATATGTTAACGTTTAAGAATAATTAACTAAAGGTGTAGATGACAAATTACGTAGCATTAATTATTTCGGCACTTTACATAATAAAGTATTCGGAAAGAAATGAAGTTGATATGCTTATAAGGTTCAATATTTACATTAGATTCCGTGTAGGTAATTAATTTATTTATGGTTATTTTATATTATAAATAAAATATAATGTTTACCATTGCCAGTAGAGTAAAATAAATGTAACACAGTGGTAAAATTTGGGTTTGTATGAAAATAAAATCATTTGGTATGGTTATATTATTTGTATTTTACTTTGCATGCTCACTTTAAAAAAACTTATTTTAGGTGGCTAATCTATCTTCATGTTGTCAGCAGAAATTACAATTTGTTATTATATAATTTACAGAGCGTCTCTGACCAGGTACAACTGTGCCTTGAGAAAGGCAAAAAGAGAGTCATGGAAAAAGTTCTGCCAGGAACTGGAGGGTGTCCCTGAATGTTCCAGAATTAGAAAAGTCCTTGCAAAAGAAGGGTAAGCCCTGTAAGATTGGGTCTCTTAGTAAGCCCAATGGCGATAAAGCCGAGATTGAAGAGCAAGTCCTCAAGCACCTCTTGGAGGTGCACTTTCCGGGCTCCAGGGTCGTTCAAACCTAGTTCGGGGGGAATGTATGGGACTGAGGTCAGCTCAGATACCTGCCCTAAGAGCACGGAGGGAGGACTGGATTCTTGCGCGGAAAGTTATTCAAGTACCCAAAATTCGATGGGCTATCGAATCCTTTAAACCCTGCTGCAACAGGGCCTGGAACCGCTTTCCCCAGTTATATGTACCCTGCTAAGAGCAACCTTAGCTCTGGGATACACACCTAGCAGCTGGAGAGAGGCCAGGGTGGTCTTCATTCCGAAGCAGGGCAAACTGTCCTACACGGAAGCGAAGTCGTACCGGCCCATCAGTCTCACCTCATTTCTTCTCAAAACCCTGGAGAAGATAATTGATAGACATTTTAGGGATTCGGCTCTGGCAAGTTTGCCTCTACACGAGTACCAGTATGCCTACCAAACAGGAAAATCGTGTGAGCAGGCCATTCATGAGCTAGCTCTACGAGGATAAATAGCCTTTAGAAATAAAGAAATTGCATTGGCTACCTTTCTGGACATCGAGGGCGCCTTCGACAGGGCGTCCTTTCGGTCGATGGAAAGGGCGCTTCAAAAATGGAAAGTCGAGCCAACTGTGAGGAGGTGGATCGGCTCCATGCTAAGAAACAGAATGGTTCATGTTTCGCAGAACCTTTGCAATGTAAAGGCAACCGTGGCAGCTGGCTGCCCGCAGGGTGGAGTGCTGTCGCCCTTGCTATGGTACGTCGTGGTGGATGGCTTGCTTTCTGATTTACGGATGGCGGGTTTCCACGCGCAGGGCTACGCAGACGATATCACCATCATGGTCTGCGGAAAGTTTGAGGGCGTGGTTTCCGAGAGGATGCAAGTCGCACTCAAACTGGTCGAGAGATGGTATCAACAAGAAGGGTTAAATGTAAACTCTCGGAAAACGACAATGGTTCCGTTTATTTGTAGGAGGAAATTTCCAAAACTACAGAGTTCAGCCATCTTCGGCTCGAAGATAGTGGTATCTAGTGAGGTTAAATACCTAGGTGTTATTTTGGACGCAAAACTGACGTACAAATCTCACCTTGAACAAGTGTCGAACAAAGCCACAAAGGCCTTCTGGGCCTGCAGAGGAATGTTTGGTAAAACGTGGGGGCTGAAACCGACAATGGTGCACTGGCTGTACACGAAGACCATTGTACCTTCCATAACCTATGCCTCGTTAGTCTGGTGGCATAAGGCTAGCCTGGAATACGCGGTAAACGCGCTCAACAAGGTCCAAAGGACTGCCTGTTTAGGCATCACGGGAACCATGTCCTCGACGCCGACTGCGGCCATGGAGACCATTCTTGGGCTTCCTCCGCTTCAGTTGGTGTTGCGGTCAGAAGCTACCCTGGCAGCTTACATAGTAAAATGTAGCGGGCGTAAAGGTTTCTCTAGTAAAACTGGAGACCATACCAGCATTTTCAACTACATCGAACAGACAGTACCTCTGTCCACTAGGGCGGACAAGATTCCGCCCGTCTTCAGCTTCACTAGGAAATACTCCGTAGATATTTCCAACAGTGAGATCTCCAAAGCATACATTCAGAGACCGAGGCGATGTTCTCATCGGTGGTTTATGGATGCCTGGACTAGTCGGCGTGAGACACTGTAAAATCCTCGGTATTTATCCGGGCGACGAAAGACTCCGCAAGGCAGTCTCTATGAGCAGGGCCAGACTGAAACTTCTTACGGGAGTCCTAACCGGCCACTGCTCATTAAATAAGCATTTGCACCGCATGGAGCGAGTGGACTCTCCCGTGTGTAGAAACTGTGGGACAGCAGAAGAAACTCCTGTGCACCTCCTTGCCGACTGCCCGGCAGTGGGCAGGGAGAGACGGAGCTGTCTAGGGGTCGCTCGATTGGACGAACCCAGTATAAGTAAATTAACTCTCGACCAACTTGCGGACCTGTTTGTTCGAGTACAACCAGGTCGAGAGGGTTAAGACATCATGGGGGCACAATAGGTCTTAAGGCCGAGATGCCTCACGGGGTAAGCCTGCCCATGAAAGTAAAAAAAAAAAATATAATTGTTATTGTATAAATAAAAGTCCAAACATACAATGAAGAAAGATGTAACAAAACAAAAAGAATGGTCTGGAAAAATAAAGAAATAAATAAAAATGTAAACTCTGGCTTTCGTAAATAGAAGTTTACAGCAGTCATTGTATTGATTCGGTTCTTAAGTTTTAAAGGATTTAAAATTCAAAAGAAAATGTATATCAGAAGTTGCATGTACTTAAAAACTATCTGTTGCTTCTTTATGCAAAAGTATTGCAAAATTTAATCTGATTTTTATATATACGATTTTATCAAAAAACAGAAATCGTTAGCTATCTGAATAGTATATGAAATGTTCTTGATCAATTAATAAGTATAAGACTTTTATTATATTGAGTGATCATAAATACATGGAATAACTAGGATACAATCCATTTATCAAATACTTAACATATATAATAATAGCTTCATCAGGGTCAACTAATGTGCAGAATTAAATTAAATTAACTAAACATTCAAAACTACATATAATTTGTAGTTTTGAAATTGAAGATTGCACACAACAAACATCATTCGTCATATCCAAGTAAATAATCGCTTTAATTTTGCATATTTAAAAAAAAGGTTTTTGTTTTTGAAGATCAAAAACATTATTATTCAAAGAACATGGGCTAGCGGAAACCATAAAATAAACAATTACAGTAATACTAGTGAGTTCCACTGTTTGCACTGACAAGGAGTAGGCAAGAACTGCGAAACACAAAATTAAATGAGTCATATATTATTCGAAAGAGGATATTAAGTGTATAAAAACTGTAAATGGGTTTGAGTGCATGGGCCTTAATTTTTGAGATATGAAGAATTTTATTTAAAAACATTAACGCCTGTAGCTTAAGAAGAATTATATGTGCACGACTGATTGGTGTCTGTGTAGCCCAATTAGTTGAGCGCACGGATTACGAATTTTACCAGGAAGTGGACTAGGTTCGAGCCCATCCTGGGGACATTATTTTTCTATTATCAGTATTCATTTTTTTTTATTTTTATTCGTAATATATGTGATTACTAATAATCACAAATAACATATACAACTTTCACACACAACATTGGAAAAAAAAACAATTATAATACAATGCAATAATTATTTATTAATAAATAAAAGAAAGAAAATGATGTACGAAATCGTCGCACAGGTGAACTTTGGAGATGCTTTGGCAGGTGGTACATATAGTGACAAAGTATTTCGGATTAAAAATTATGTTTATAATCAATTTGTTGAAACACGTAGTACAAAACAGCTTGTTACAAGATGGCAATTGCAGATGTGGGTTATGGCTGCCGTTGCCAAATTTTATGAGGATACAGAAAATAATTGCATTTTTCGATTTGTTGCATCTTCCAGGTGGATGTCAGATTTATGAAAGAATATAAAATTTCAAATCGTCGTGTAGTGCGATATCTATCCGAAAAAGAAATCGCATCACTGATGAAATTATGAATTCCATAAACGTTGCAGCCTCTTGGCCTTTTGTATCATATCATACTAACCGACAATTCTATTCTTATTTTAGTACCTATTTGTGATAAAGTAAGAGTTCACAAATCATCAGTATTTCTTAACATATAGAAACAAAGAAGTAACTCTAATGCATTTTCTCTTATAGGTTCTTTATTATAATGTAACTCATTACTACTATTCTACAATTTACAGTTACAAAATTGATTTCCTTCGAAAATTTGTAAAGAATATATAATGTAATTATATGTAGCTATAAATATTATGACATTAAAAAAAATATGGAACGGCATAGAAAAGTAAAACCTCTGGGAATGCAATAAAAAAAATGAGTTGGTTAGAAAATAAATACCGAGCAACTTCTATGCGATTAATCTTTAACAAGTTTTAAGCACTTTTCTGTGCTGTTTTTTTTTTTTTTTAATTTTAGACAATGTTAAAAAACTATTAATGCTTGTAACTTAAGAAAGAAAGCGTGTATATAGCACGTTAATGGATTTATAACCTGATTAGTATTCGGTTTGTTAATACCGAAAAGTTTTACATATATCTTTATTATAAAATTTGATAAGCAACAATCATTATTAGCAGACGCGTTTCGTGCATACATATTATTTTCATTACTATTATTTACAAAAAAGAGCTAGAAAACCAAGGAACTATTAACATACAAAATATCTACAAAAGTTCGCGTGTGCGACGATTTCGTACCTCATTTTCTTTCTTTTATTTATTAATAAATAATTATTGCATTGTATTATAATTGTTTTTTTTCCAATGTTGTGTGTGAAAGTTGTGTATGTTATTTGTGATTATTAGTAATCACATATATTACGAATAAAAATAAAAAAAAAATGAATAGTGATAATAGAAAAATAATGTCCCCGGGATGGGCTCGAACCTAGTCCACTTCCTGGTAAAATTCTATTGGGCTACACAGTCACCAATCAGTTGTGTACATATAATTCTTCTTAAGCTACAGGCGTTAATGTTTTTAAATAAAATTCTTCATATCTCAAAAATTAAGGCCCATGCACTCAAACCCGTTTACAGTTTTTCTACTCTTAACTCCCTCTTTCAAATGATATACGACTCATTTAATTTTGTGTTTCGCAGTTCTTGCCTACTCCTTGTGAGATCTTCAGTTTTTATCTCTCGTGCACTTCAATACTCACTGGGTGCTACGAGGTTGCACTCTCTGGAATACGTACTAAATCGATAACTGTTTAGCACTCATTGTCAGTTGTCTTTTTTTGGTGTAGTACGCCAGTAAAATGTAAAACACGGCGAGTGGGCATCGACTCCGCCAGTGGAATACAACAACAGCACTCAGTGCAACCAGTTGAGTTCACTATAAAATTCAAGTTAAATTTTCAATATTAATAATACTTTGAACACGAGCTAAACAAAAGTGAAGCTGCATGTCAATATATAAAAAGAAAAAAAAACAATTTTTCTGTGTACGAAAGGATATACCGATATTACGTAGGTATATCTATAGTTCTGTATGCACTTAATTTGAAAGGTAATTAAAAAGGTTGCTACAAGTGTATTGCACAACTAAGTACTACCATGCAGGTATGCGAGTTCATTATTCCGCAGAAGAATTTGGGTCGTTAGACATGTAGTATTAATACTAATTGTCGTAAGCCGCAGAGTTTACAATTGCAGCAGATTTAAATGCATATTTAGGCAATACCTATAAAACTAATGAGTTTATGACTTCTTTATCGAAATTTTAAAGAAAAGCCTTGTTCTCAGTAACGTAGTAATTCCTGTTCTTATTAAAACAATCCTGTTATTACAGTTATGGTGTAAATCATCACCTAGCAAGGTGGTTTTGAAGGAGTTATTGTAAAGACATTATCTGTAGATAATTACAAATGAAATTAAAGAAATATTCGAGGGTGGGAAAAATTCTAGAATATAAATGCACCTAGTATTATTAGGAAAATATCAGTTGCAATATTGGTGTAGAAAACGGTTGTTGCGTTGAAAATCATGCTTGAACAACGTTTCAAAAGGATTCCCCAGAATTCCCTACTAGAAGTTAGAGGAGAAATAGTGGCCATGAGGAGGCTTGGGAAATTGCTGAGGAGATTGGGTTATCGGTAAGTAGTTCTTTTTCTATTACCATGTAAGGTTTAATTAAAAACATACTTTTAGTTTTTAAAAAAAGTCACATAAATTACAAATTTAAATAGATATAAAAAACTGTTGCATAGTTAATGCTTGCTACATTCCTTATTTTAATGCTTATAGTTACTAAAATATTCAACCGTTGATAAACGGTTATTTCCAGTTACCAGATGAGACAAGTTCAAGGGTGGATTTATCGATTCGATAACGCAAACTTTGAAGAGGGGCCATTTCAAACGTTATCCAGGACAGATCGCAGACATGTTCTAGCCGAAAATGATGGATGGAAAAATGGAATTGAAGAAGTATGGAGACTACTACAACAAAGATAAGGGAGCATATGCTCAGCGTGCACAATACAGAGAGCCCTTCATAAAAGTGGTATCCACTGTCGACGGGCTGCACTGAAGCTAACGGAGCAGCATGCCACTGCTAGGCTGAATTTCACACGTGCTAATATTAATTGGAATTGGGAAAATGTAATATTTTGTAACGAAAAAATCTTTACATCTTCGGACAACGCATTCAAGGTGTTATGGCGACGAAACAACACCCGGTATGACAGAGAAAATATCCAACCAACGAAGAGGAGTGGACGAATTAGCTGTGGTTGTTGGGGATGGTGTGTCCAAGGAAAATTGTCTCCATTACTGGACGACTCACATCAGATAAATATGCCGACATCCTCGAGAATGTTTTGTTACCAACTGCACCCAACTTCTTCCCTGAAGGACCAATTTAGCTTGTGTAGGATAACTCTCCTGTTCATACCGGCAGGTTTGTGCGTAACTGGTTTGTAAATCACGAAGAATTTAGGTTAATTCCATGGCCCACCAAATCACCTGGCTTAAATGTCATTGAAAACCTATGGTCTCTGACGGTGTGCAATTATAGTGAAGAGGTAATCAATATTGTGCAAATAGTCGAAAATTTGACAAGTAATGTGTGTGGCATAGACTACAGTCAACATTGCCAAACTCTTGTTGACTCCATGAACGAATGATTGAGAGAGTGTTGGTAGTAAAAATTGTCTTTACTACTTTGCGGACATATCCAAATAAAAGAGGAAACAAAATAGCATATTTAAACTCATTTAATTTAACACATTTAACTAACATAAGAACAGGTAAAAACGGTAGACACCATCTTTTTTCTCAATCTAGAGAATTTCTATTTTCTTCTTCTTACTTAAAAAACACATAAGACGAAAAGTGCGCACAACGCAAGCGTGTATGGCCATACCACAACTGTCGGTAATGTAGCTATGCTAACTTCGTAGTTTTAATGGAGCCAACATAGATGTCGTGCCAAGTTGTAATTAAAATAAAAATAGAAATAACAATGATTTCAAAACAAGTGTATTGAAAACAATGGATACTACACCAGGAACTGACGATGAATGTTTACCACCATTCATTAGAATTGTTATATTATTTATTTATTAGAATATAGTATATTATTTTGTTATTTATTTGCTAGAATTTATTTTTCTTTTTTGTTAACATTTCAGAGTTTATATATTTTTTTTTACATAATCTGTTTTGTTTTTGCTTATTAAGTTTTATATTATTGTTGTTTTAAAATAAGCACGGTTATTTAAATAAAATAGTATAACCAGGCCAAACATTGTTTTTATTTCCTAAAGTAACGTAATAGTAAATCCTAATATTCAAGCATTATTCACATCTTGGTCTCAAAGATTAATAATATGTATTAATAAATTATTACAATAGTTAATGGTTGTTAAAGCTATAGTAAATTTATGAAGCATTACCCTGTTCTTTTCTACTTGCTACATTTTTAAAATAAGTTTTAATATAAATACCAAACTTAGTAAGCGTATAACTACTTCATTTCTTTTGGTATAGTTTATTATGCAAAGTAACTAATTAATGCAACTCAATTTTTCATCTACTTCATTATTTTTAAACGTAAAAATTAAGTTCAAGATTTAAGAGCAAATAGAGCATAAGCTGTGAAGCAGATTTTTCAATTTAAAGCGCGTTCAAACCGTAATGTACAACGTTTCCTTTTGATATTAAAGAATTTGCATTTTTCTACCTAATTGTGAAGCGTTTTACAACTTTCTAAAACCTTTTATCTTTACAGTCGACGCCAGCGGAACGCGCGTCTTTCCAAATGGTGAATAGTTTTGATAGACACAGGGCTTTAGACAACGTCATTACTTTAGTTGGGAGGTGTACATATATATTAAAATTAATTCCCACAACCAAAAAAGCTGTATTATAAAACTACCATCATCTTACAAGGTTTTGATTAGATGGTTGAGATAGTGACACGGAAAAAAAGCGTGGATGTGTAATATCATTGAATTTGCGAATTATGCTGCATTTGTAAGGACTTACCTGCTAATGTCCAAGTGGCGACAAAAAATAGGGGAGTGTAAATAATGGGGTTGTCCCACAGCGTTGGGTATTTTGGTGCACTGCTTTCTATTCTCAAAAATGCTACCAAAACACCATAACCAACGATTAAACTAGGAATTAAGAACTAAAAATATAAAAATAAACACCGTTTAAATATGCATGGCTGTTAAAACTTAATATAGTAGGGAGAATTTTATTTAGCCAGGAGTGGTATAATGTAGGCGAAAATTTATTTTTTTGGAATGTGGCTAGTAATCGAATAAAAAGATTTACATTTTACGTTTCGGCTTCTTTATTTACTTTTTAAGCCTTCATCAGAAACTGATTGTATACGTTATCGCCAAAGGTCAAACACATAATATTAACAAATAACAATTTTTTTACACGTTAAAAGAAGTGTAAAAGACGATAAATTACAAACATTATAGAAACAAACAAATTTTATCATATGATTGTAAAGTTATACGTTTGTTTGTTTCTATAATGTTTGTAATTTATCGTCTTTTACACTTCTTTTAACGTGTAAAAAAATTGTTATTTGTTAATATTATGTGTTTGACCTTTGGCGATAACGTATACAATCAGTTTCTGATGAAGGCTTAAAAAGTAAATAAATAAGCCGAAACGTAAAATGTAAATCTTTTTATTCGATTACTAGCCACATTCCAAAAAAATAAATTTTCGCCTACGTTAAAACTTAATATTAAAAGTATACTTTTTTTCTTTATTTTAATTTTGGGGTAATAAAATAACACATAATTAATCATCACAAACATGAAGTTTAAAACCAAAACAAAATAAACCACTTTAACATATTTTCATTACATTTTGAATTAAGTTATTATTGCTTTCTCTTACAATTAGTAGAAAATAGCAACATAGAATCACTTTATATAAATACCTGAAAAAACATAGTCGCCAATAAAATAATCCAGCCATACCCGCCGTCTGGAATGCTAGGCCCCAATTCAGATTGGGTGGATAAAACACTGTCAATTTTGAGACCATTTCTGTTTTTAAATTCGGCCATTTCGCCTTAAAGAATCACATTTATTCAACCATTAAATAATCTTTCTCCTTTCTTTTACGCTATACTCAGAACTTTGTAATATCGTATTTTAAACAACACCACTTAGTTATACATTTATTATCAGGGTTATCTTATCTTTCATTATAGATAATAATAAGTAATTACGAATTCTGTATCCTTATTAGAATTGTAGGTGTTGTGCGTATGCATTTATAAATTATAGTGCAATTTATGTGATAATACAAGATATGCTTTATGCGCCCTAAATTTTTAGTTATTAATCTAATGCTTAATTATTATGGGGCTGAAATATTCCTAGAAATTTACAAATTCTAGGACAATATACGACGTACGTATGTACTTAGTTATCACGTTATCGCCTGGATAATATTTTATCTGCGTTAAAGCTTATTCCACAGAAAAACACTTGTACTCTATTCTATTTTCAATTTGCTCTCGCTAATACCTTCACTCAATGCTAATAGGTACTAAATCCAATATAAATGAACTAGGCGATAACGGACGCAAACAGCGAAGCTAAATTGGTTAAGTTTATTAATGAATGTACGACTAAAAATTAATACAGTGTTGTATTCATAACAAAAACTCCATCATAAAAAATCCTCACCGTTAATTGTTTTCTGTAATGATTAAAAACTTGTTGATGTATGCGTATTTAAATGAAGTGGTGCATCTAGATGGACGCCACCTGTTGCAAAGGCTACCCACGAGTACTTTATCTCTAAGAAACAAAGGCTTCATTTTGATTGGTTAATCTGAATTTAAATTCTAGCAGCGGATAGGCTTAACACTTCAAGGTTATGGCACGTTGTGGTGGTTTGTCTATTTCCTGTTATTTACTTCAATTCCATTTCTGCAGTGGTAGTGAGTGGTAGTAAGTGGTAGTAAGTCGGTTGGTTGTAATTTCTTCGTTAGGGAGGGTTTAGCGGTATTTTTCCCAAATTTCATCCTTAAATTTGTTATTTTAATGCAGTTATAGTGTTCTTGGCCACGGGAGAATGTAAGTTAAAGAAAATATTTTAATATATTGTATCATATTCATTTTTACTTAGCCAATGGTAAAGATTTATGTACATATTGGAATGATATATACCTGCACGGTACACTTTCACTTTTATAGCAACTTTCTTAAACGTTTATCAATTTGCACTGCTTACTCAAGTATCGAAATTGATGTATTAAATTACAAACATTTTATATGTGCAAAGATAAAGCCATGCCACTTTTTTGTCATATCTGATCTTTTCCCCTAAAAAAAAACCTTGCCGAATGTGGCGTTGCATATAAAAAATTGGTTAGGTCTATTATGCTGTACTTTATTATTGTGATTGTCGTGATACACCGTAATTTAAGTGCTTTATATTTTTATTACGTTACTGTAAGCTAATACTATGCATATCTGCTAAAGTAAAGAAAATATCGTTATCGTATCCCGCGCATTCCGCATACCAATCGCATATCCTATAATACCTAAGAAATTGGCTCATGTGTTCGTGATACCTATTTTGTGGTGTTTATTTAGATTACCGAAAGCATGCGGGATGCGCTCTGATACGAAAACTAGAACTTGTGCTTGTGTACAAACATGTATATATATATATATTATAAATTCTAACAAATACAACAAAGCTGCAAGCAATGCATAAACAACTTGTTCTTTATTTCGAAACAGTTGGTATTGATTTACAATAGTTGGTAACCATCAACACACGCCATTTTTATTTTTCGACAGACTGCTGTTTTCAATAGCTTTTGAAAGTGAAATACGTTATTATAGCGTGATTTGACATGGAGCAACAGCAACCTAGGGGAAGAGGCCGAGCTCGCGGCCGTGCAAGAGGCCAAGCATCAACGGGCGCCGTGCCACGACCGGGTCCACAACCAATGGCGCCCCAACAAAGTGCTTGGGGTCTGGGCCCAAGTGCCGCTTCTGTTCCAGCACCACAGCCACCTGCAGGAGCATGGGGGCCAAAAGCCCAGGTCCAACAACAGCATCAAATTCGCGCGCCTACACCTGTTCAACAACCTCCACATCATGGCCGAGCGACTCTTCGTGTAGGCGATGATTCTAGAGCACCAGGAACTGAAGAGATTCGTGGAGGACCAACTGCAGCAGGGGGTGATACAGGTTTTACCCATAGTGCTAGAGGAAATTTACGTGGGAGACGTCCAGTATCCGATTTCGCAACTTATTTCCGAACTAAACCGCAGCAAGTTCAGAGCAAACAGGGTAAGTTTATTCTTGTAACAGCAGATATGCTACTATTCAAACTTCGTAAAAAGTATTTTTGTTTACTATTTAATTACACACTCTGTAAGTTCGCTCATATTTGATATGCTTCTAATAGTCGAGTTTTATGTTTGCTTATTTTTCTCTTGCTAAGCGTTCATGATAATTTTTATACACAAAGGTATATTTACTAAATTTGATTTAATATTTAGTATTTCATAGATTTAATTAAATTTAGAAATACTTCAAATTGTTTTAATCATATTCAACTGTACATACAATAAAAAACTAAATACTATTAGTGATGTTCCAATATTTTCGATATTATTAATATTGATATATTTGTTTCAATATTTTTATCGATATCGGGGTTTCGATAATATCGCGATATCGAAAGCAACTTTCAAGTATCAAATCAAAATGTCGAATCCCGATGTCCAACTTTTTTCTCATCGTACATTATTGTTTAGATGTTAGATTAAAGTGTGTGACAGTTGTGTGATTTGAAATTCTATTTTTGCGAAGATTTTTGCTAATTTGCCGATTGAAATTTACAAATTCTCTCTAATTCGAACACAAATTTGAAATCGTTTTGACTTAAGCCATGAAAATGTGTATAATATTACTGAATCTAAACATGTACCGGTTTCTACATGGTTTCTACTTTACCGTTTTTGCGTTTCGTGATTGCTAACGTTTGCTTGTTTATAATTAATTTAAATAATTGAATGATATTCTCAGTATCGATATTTTCTTTCGATAATATCGGTGTATCGATAACATGCTTTCGATACTGATTCAATATCAAATATCGTATCGAAAGGAGTATCGGAACATCACTAAATACTACATTATGGATAATGCATTAATTTTAGATATTTATTTTTATGTAACCAGGATTGAAAGTATGAAATATATTACAGTCTCTTAAATGGATAATATAATTTTTTTTTTTATTTAAACAAAAAAAAAACCTTTATTGCCATTTTTTTCATGTAATTATTGTGTGACCAAAGAAATATTGACCTTGACTTGACTTAGTTTGGGCACAATTGAGTGTTCCTAATTCCCAAAGAGCTAATGAAGTAAAAAAAATCTGTTTCTTAGAAAGAAAAGCATGAAATGCAATTATTTTCCACAAAATGTATACTTTACATCCATATGTCAAAACGATTTGCATAGAGATCCCATTACAAAGAAGAAAGAAAGAAAGAGAAAACAAAACAATTATGTTTTCAAACACTTGCGCTAATCTTTTCTTACCAATGTATAAACTTGGAACTACATATATCGAAAATTATTCCATTACTGGTTTTTGAAAAAGAAATGTCTTACTCACAAGTGAAAGTGCAATATTACAGTATTTTTACTTTAAATAATATTCAAAATTTTTATACAGAAAAATTTATCATAATTGAAAACTGTTATAATTGTGACCACATTTATTAATCTGCCAACTTTAAATGTACAGCATGCACAAATACCCCATAACTTGCAAGAAAACATTTTCTACAAAAAGGACCATTGATGCAGCAGAATTGCAATCACTTTTACCAATAGATATATGAACAGTAATATTCGGCAATATAGATATACTTTATCATTGAAAACCCAAAATTTTCGTAGCATAAAAGAACTAGTTTGATACCAAACTAGCACATATGTACTTACCTATGAAATACAGAAGCAAATTGTTTAAAATGTAATCAACAAAGAGAGTAAAGAAGTGAACTAGAAAATAACTTCAGATATGATAAGAAATGTACCACAGAAGTTTGTTGACAAAATGATTACCTGTTTAAAAAAAAGAGGGTGAAATTGTCAAAGCTTTACTGACAATGAGGTAAGCCAAAATCTAAGGATTTTGAAATTGTGCTTTCGATTGGCATAAAATGTAACACTTATTATTTAACTACAATGTTACATTGTTGCAAAACATACGAGGAAGCGAAAAGGTTATCATTTAATAGTAATTATAATGTGGTTATATTTGCAACTACCATTACAAATATAGTCATTTACATTTCGCATGTACGATACAGAAATAGTAAAAAATCATCATATCAATAGTTTTTTTCACTTGTGTAACAAAGTTATTATGTTGTAGATGTTGTTTCATATGTGCAGACAAGTACTAAGTTCTACAGCTTTGTACGCCAGTAGTTCACCGAAGTTTCTTTTTCAATGTAAACAAAAGAGATATAAATGTTTAGTGCTGGGGGTATAGTAAAATCAATTGTAATTATTATGAAAACACTGAATGTTTATAAAAAAGTAACAACCGAATTTTTCAGGATAGCTGTATTATAGAGCATAGTTTTTAATTTCTTCTGTAAAAAATGTGTGTTGTCTATTGTAAATGTATTTTATTGTTGCGTAAACTTCATATTGTCTGTCATTTTAGGTTTTAGTTCGTGCAAATTTTTAAAAGGAATCCTCTTTTCCAAAAGTTAATAATAAAAACGTTTTTCGTGCTGCAACCCCTATTAGGCAATACGATGTAGGGGGAGGGTGGGAACCGTGGTACTTTTTTTTCCAAAATTTTTAATTTTTGTTCGCAGAAACGCATGTACGAAAGTCGAGGACTCCCTGTATCTTAAAGTTATAAAGATAAAGACGCCAAAGTTTTAGACAATAGTATTTATTCACTAAATATTAAAGTAAGCCCTCAAACTTGAAGAATTGTTGATTTGTTCATTCTGTTTTCTACTACCTTCATCATTGCAGTCTTCATGACTTCTCCCTTATTTTTTTTTTTAATTTATTGTCTGTTTTCGGTCTATGAGGCCTCTGAAAAATTAGAATAATATTTTCTAATTTCAGTACATTCGTTATATATTGAAAATCAGGTGCAATGAAACGTAACACCTCTTGATAAAGTGACGCGTACCTACAGCGAGACAATCATTTTGCAAGTTATGTTATGTGCACTAAATTAAAGTAAGCACCTGCCCAAAACTTCTAGGTGTATGAGTAGCTTATTATAAATACAGTTTAAGTAACGAATTTACATAATATTGCGAAACGTAGGCGGAGCATATTTTATTATGTTATATATTATGGGCGAAGGGAAAGTTTTAATATTTTAACGCTTAAGAAGGCGACTCTTATATCTGTAATGGTTTTTTACAAATACAAGGATTTATTATTATTATACAAAATGACAAAATAAAAGTGTCACAAAAGTTTCCGGTTTGTATTTTTTACTCAATCTAAACATAAACAATAAGAATTTTACGTTGATTATTTACGATATATGTTTAACCCCTTAACTAACCATTAAATTTTTCAAATATATTAACAAAGATAATTTTAACCACAGACAAGAGAACATACCAGTCTGTCAGCTAAATGTAATTTATTGGGAGTATAAAAGCAAGCAAAACGTCTGCCGCTGCTGCCCTGTGCTATATACATATATAGACCCTAACTTGAACTAATTATGTGCGACGTTGTCAATAATTTTGATCCATTTTCACATAAGATAACGTAATTAAAAAGTATGAAATATACACGATATTCGTGTGTATGTTAAGATATTTAATCCGTATTAGTCATACTGAGATATTCAAAGACTGTAGCGTAGTAATAGACAACACAAGATATCCGATCACTCCGCGCCACAACAAATTTAATTAATTCAGGACAATTGAAAACCGAAAGGTCTTTGGTTGAAAATGGAACATTTTTAAGGTTTGCTTTGTCGAGAAACATCGATTATGCTTATCGCTAGGAGATATTGTTTCATATTAGGAGGATCTTTTTTTTTAGTCAAATATTTCACGATGGCGAGCAATAATATAATATGGTATAAAGGAAAATAAATTATAATAACCGATTATGTATTCATTCGATTATTGGAATCACTCGATCATACCCACCACTAGGTTGGTGTATGAGTACTTGTCTGGTTTTTCGCCGGTACAATCGGCCATCGATATGGCAACATCGTAGTATGTTCGGATGTGATGCTGTTGGCGCTCTTTTAGCGATGTATAAAATTATGTGCAGACGTTACTTATAATAACATCTTGTATCAGTATTATGAACAGTTCTAGTCGCCCTACCTAGCTGATGGTGTGTTATGTTCCATTGCCTGTGTTTTAACCTGATTTCAGTACCTTGCAATAGGCGTAGTTAAACATTAAACAGTATTTGTAATTTTAGCTTCGTTTAAATTTTTTATTTAATTATAACATAATTATTATTTTTTATTTTTTAGTACGTCTCAAAACCAATTAACACTCGTTTACGCCAGTTAAGGGATTAATATTAACTGTTCTGTTAAGTCAACATCTGTCCTAGAAACAATACGGTTCCTTTGTTTTCTTTAGTAATAAATGTATATTAATTTTCAGTTTTCGTGTCCGTTTTGCAACTATATATTTCGTCAGTTTTTCGTATTTGCGATTTTGTTTTAATAAAAAACTAAGTTCCAAAATTAGAATATATTTATTTAAATATCTCTAAACATGTCACAGAAATTTCAAGAAAAATAATTTGCAAACTAAATGAAATAATGTATACTAGAAGAAAAATGATTTGTTAGAATTTTAAATAATATGACAAACAAATAAGTTTTAAATTCCTGTTCTGAAGAAATTGTTAACATCAACGAAATGTTAAAAAAATGGTTTAAATGAAATATATTCTAGTTTTGGAGTTTAGTTTTATATTAAAAAGAAAAGAATCCGCAAATACCAAAAACTGAAGAAATGTGTATTTATTGTACCTTTTAGCATGACTTTAATACGCTATTTATATATTTTTTAATTAATATATAATGAATTACTAGAGCCATCACCTAGTTACAGTCGAGTTTGGACTCGCACCCATCGCATCACTAGTTAACAGTGAAGCTTAATGCAGTGTCCTAAGGCTTCTTGTCGTCAACCGTACATATTCACCTAAATGCACGGTTGAAATACAAATAACATTCTAATCTAAGCGATGTGTTCAGACATCAGATGACTAGCTGATCGCTGTAGTATAGTTCTAATAATTTGCAAAATGATGCTTTTATAAAATAAAGTTTTTATTATTGAAAAATATAACTGAATACAGTTCTACGTTTCTATTATGCTGTATGCTATGATCTTTTTTATTTCGTGTTCACTTTCTTAATGCTATTGTTATCAATGGTGTTACGTTATACTTTGTTTCATTTTTAACTCCTTTTTGTATAGGTGCATTTGGCCGACCTGTAAAAATTCAGTCGAATTATTTCTGTTTGGAAAAGATGACTGATTGGTGTCTTTACCAAAGCCGAGTTGACTTCTCCCCAGAAGAGGACAGAACCCCTGTTCGCAAGAGATTATTAAGAACCGCCGTGAAAGAAATTTTGCCAATGTATGTTTTCGATGGCACAGTATTATATGCTTGTCGGCGATTGCAACCAGATCCTTTGGAACTTTTTGTGGATCCAGAAGGTAGCCGCTCATGGTATACATAGTTAATGTTAGACTAACCAACAATTTTGAAACAGGTGAAGGCGAAAAGGTACGAATTACAATACGGACTGTCGGAGAACTCGGGGAAGGTGATTACCACTTTTTGCAATTCTTCAATATCATCATGAGGAAATGCATGGGGCATTTGAAGTTGCAACTTGTTGGAAGAAATTTCTTTGATGCTCTCGCTAAGGTTTGTA
Organism: Cetonia aurata; assembly: GCA_949128085.1. Taxonomy (NCBI): domain Eukaryota; kingdom Metazoa; phylum Arthropoda; class Insecta; order Coleoptera; family Scarabaeidae; genus Cetonia; species Cetonia aurata. Next base: position 17,088,072 of record OX421883.1, read on the forward strand.
TATATTCTTTTTCCTTTATATATTTACTACACACCTTAAACTATAGAATAAATATGGTCTAATAATCAATACAATTACTGGATATTCCTTGTTCATAAAGAAGTTTTTTTTTTTTAATTTTTAGCGTATTTTTGTTTTGTTTTTGTAAACCTCATCATTAAAAAATAGAAATACCTGATACACCTAATAATCTGAAACTTCTAGCATATGTTATTGAATAGTGCATGTCGTTTATAGGTTATTATATTAGTACTGTCTTCGTTTTAGGCATTGTTGCAATTTATTTTCTGAATTGATCAACACTGACTATAATAAAGGCGTTGCAGTGCATAATAAAATTCTATGTACTTCGCACAATTGGATGGTTGCTAGATAAATAATTGTTTTCATATCATACTAAATGCAGTACAAACTAAGGTTTTAATATTGCTGATAATGGGCTGTTTTTGTTGTTATCTGGTGAAGGTTTGGGAATAACACCATCTAATACATATATTGAACATTAACGCATGGCGCAAATGTGACGTTTAAACAAAGAGTGTTCCAAGGTGGACAGCCTATTAGAAGTATTTATATCAAATTTTGTATGTGCAAGTTATTGGAGATGAACTACGTTTCTAAAATATTTTCGAGTTAGCAAATTTAGTTTTTGGCAACGTCTACTATATACATATATAATTCATAATGTGACAAAATATCTTTAACCAAAGTGGTACGCGATTAATCAAGATTTTACCAGCAAATTTAAAATTTACTGTTGAATCTAGCAATTGCCAACTATTTCGAAATAAAAAATATTGTTATTAATTTAAATTTAGTGGGGATATTCAAGCATTGTGCCTTCTATAATATATAATATATATATTTTTTTATATTTACTTGAAAGTATTATAGATGACTCTGGGAGGCGTATAATAGAATTAAATTGATATTTTAAATTCTGAAATATATTTGAAATAAAGGAATATTGTGTGCAATTGTAAAAATATAATACGGGCAAGTTTAACAAATATGTCTTAGCAATATATTATTATATATTTTTGTACGATATGTTTCGAATCACTACGATTGCTTCGACTAGAATCTAGAAGTAATAATAGACCATTTTAAGCATAGAAATTTACTTCTATCTTAATTTGATATTAATTCTCCATTTGATTTTCCAGATATCTATTCCGAAATTTAAGATGGAACTGTGGCCAGGATATGTCACATCAATCAGGCAACACGAAGATTCAATTTTGATGTGCTGCGAAATTACTAATAAGTTTATGCGCAATGATACTGTATATTATCTGCTCAAAGAATCCATGGAAGAAGATAGATCGGAATATAAGAAAAATTTCCAAGCAAAGGTTGTTAAGAGTATTATTCTTACTGATTACAATAACAAGACCTATCGAATTGATGATATTGACTGGAATTCCACACCATCGAGCTCATTCAAACGCAAGGATGGTAGCAGTATTACCTATGAACAATACTTCCGGGAGGTAAGAATTAAGATTACATAATTTGTGTATAGTGTGCACGTGGTTACTTCCATCATGAGTATATTAATGACTGGTCGCCCATAAGCGGGGAGCGAAGTTACGATAAACTTCTGACGTATCCATTTAATTGTCAGTATGTATTGTACTTTTAAACAGTTTCATGTTAGCATAGTAGGCTCGGTGGCTGAAATGCTCGCCTTTCACCCTACCGGTGCTGGTTCGATCCCAGGCTGAGGCGATGATTTTTGATTGTGGATAAAAATCAGAACATGCCTTCTTCTCGGATAGGAAGTAAAGCCGTAGGTCCCGTGTCAATGCGATCTTTGGCACGTAAAAAATTCCTATCGAACGTTGAAATTCCTTCGGGTTCGGGAAAATTTCAGTGGGGTTGGTACAATACGTCAAATAGCTGCCAGTGCTTATAAATGTTAAGGTATATTCCACAATCCAAAGCTTTACCCAGCAACATACATACATAGTAGGCCCTATTTGTCGCTAATACGCTTTCCGCCACACCAGCATCCCTATTTCCGGTACTACTAATCATGATCCCAATGATCTAATCTTTGTACTCTTGCTTAGACATGCCTTTCCGAATCTCATTAATTTGGTTTAGATTAATTTATTATCAGCCCCATTTTTCTTCCCCGTAACTATTTCATTTAGAACACTATTATTCTTCTTCTTTTTGTAACAATTACAATATCATCAGCGTATGCTATTATTTGACTGCCATCCGATCTCAAATTACCTTTGTGCAGTTTTCTCATTCTAGGGCAAGATTAAATAATGGTGCGGACAATGAGTTTCCCTACCTTACCCCTTTATTAACCACAAATTCTTCCGTTTCACCTTTTTGTGTTATTACACTGACCCTTGTTTTTTCACACATCGTCATTTGGATTGCCCTTCTTAGCTTTGCATCTACCCCCTGTTCTTTCAATGTTCCTCCATCAGCTTACCTTTCTTGATTGAATCGAAATCCTGTTTGAAATCAATGAATAACATCTCTATGTCCAAATTATACGCATGCGCTTTCTCTATTACTTGTTTTATTGTATGCATGAGATTAATTGTTGATTTGCCTTGAGTGAAGCTACATTGATATTGTTGGGTTGAATGATTTAATGAATACACATGTTGGTGTTAGTGGACTGTAACTTTTTTTTATTGACGCTCTCTCGAACATTCTAAATCTAATACAACGTATTATGGGTAACTGATTCAAATTCGCGCAGTGGCGACATCTGGCGGCAACAATTGAAATTGAGCTCTATAGAAATCTACCAGATATTGTCCCAACACTTCCGTAGTACATCTTGCTAGTCTTCTCTGAATTAAGGTTGATATTTTTTTTGTGTATAGTTGCAATTTGTGCAGTATTCCGTTCTTCTGGCATTCTTTCTTCCCTCAACATTTTCTGAACCAGTTGGATGTAGCTTATCGCCCTCATACTTTATTAGTTTTATGTTTATTCCATTCTTTCCCGATGCTTTTCCATTTCTATTTTTATTTATTATTTCCTTAACCTCTTCTATTGTTGGTTCTTCCGTTACTTCTTGGCTGTTGCTTTCTCTCTGTTCTTCCTCCTCATCAAGATGGTATTGCTCATTTAGTTCCCTGAAGGGATTTGACGAGATTTGTTTGTATTAGTCCTCTTCTTCGGTCAGTTTTTCCTTGTAACTTTTGCAAATTTCGCTTATTTTTTTTTATAGAAACCTTCAGTGTTTCTTTTCTTTTTCTGTTTCTCTTATATTATTATCTATCCACTACCGTTTTGTTTTCTAATTATTTTGTCACTCTTTCTTTGACCTCTGATATTAAATTTTCTCTTTGTTAGTCTTCAGTTATTTTAATTTTGCTTTGTTTTTCTTTTCTATAGCTGTATTGCAGCACATGTCATACCATTCTCCTCTTTTTATGTTTATCTTGATTCCTATGTTTATTTCCGCTGGTATTTTCATACACTATGTTATAGTGTTCCACTCCGAGTTGATTGTTCCTTGTTGGTTTCTTTTATCGATGTTGCTTTTCTTTTGTTTATCAGAAGTTATATATTTGTGAGTATAGGTTTTGATCTGATGATATCTACGTCATTTTGTGGTTTTTGTTTCCGCTTGCTGCAAAATTACACAGTCTTGGTCCGTTTATTATTCGTTCTCTCATGTATGGTCCCTTTCCCTGCTACATGACTTACATAATCCTCTCTCCCTATTTGTGCGTTGAAGTCCCTTGAAATTATTATTATATCTTATTTCGGTATTTTTTTCCATTTCCGATTCAATTTTTTCATAAAACTCATTTTATTTCCCTACTATTGATTTTATTTAGCGCATATACATTTAACGAGGACACAGACAGTTGGATGGTTTCATTTCAATTCTTAGATATGCTAACCGGCTTTTTACTGCTCCAAATTTTAAAATTTTTTGCCTTAAATCACCAAAAATCATGAAAGCGACACCTCATTGTCCGTATTTTTCACTTCCCGAATATCGTAAACTAAAATTTTCGCCGTATTTAGCTCCTTACCCTTTCCATCTCACTTGTATTGCAGCAATATTCACTTTATATTTTCTCCGTTATTAGCCAAGATCTTACTTCTTTCCTGGTCTTAACAGCATTCTAATATTCCATGCACATGTTTTCTTTTTTTTTTCTCCTGTCTTTTCCGTATTTTTTGCTTGTCCTTTTTCGAACCGTGTCGTCGCCTGTTTTTCTGTGTTGTCCTTTATATTATCGTTAACTACTTTTTCTCAAGTTTCTCTTCAATGTAATTCCATCTCCACTCACATTATGTGATATGTTTTTGATTGTAGATCCACCTTTGATGGTGTAATTATTAGAAAGTTTTCTTTTTTTAATTTCTGTTTAACGAAGTTGTTATTTTATTGTTTCAGCGTTATAATCTCAGGATACACGACACGAGCCAACCTATGTTAGTGTCATGCTCAAAACCAAGAGAAATTCGCGCAGGGATGCCAGAACTTATTTATCTGGTCCCAGAGCTCTGTCGTTTAACGGGATTAACTGACGCGCAACGAGCCAATTTCCACCTTATGCGCGCGTTATCCGAATTCACTCGTGTCGGCCCAAAGCAGAGGATCGATAAATTAAGAAGATTCAGTGACCGCCTTCGAGGAAACCAAGAAATCATGCAGGAATTGCGTGGTTGGAATATGCAGCTGGCTCGAGATCTTGTTGAGTTCGATGGTCGAGTACTCCCTTGCGAAAATATAGCATGTGGAGGTTCCGGTACGTACAGTGCGGGTGAACAAGTAAATTGGACCAGGGAATTACGGAGCAGGCCGATGTTTTCTGAAGGGAAATGCCAGGAGTGGGTCATCATCGCCCCAGAGAGATTTAAAAACGCAGCCGACAATTTTGGAAAATGCATACTTAAGTGCGCAAGCGGCATGAACTGGAGAATTGGGAAACCGAGGATGTACGACTTGAGAGATGATCGCCCAGGGATGTATTTAGATTTGTTAGATGTTGTGATCGGCAAACACAATCCGGATCTTATTATGTGTGTAGTTTCCAATAATAAGGCCGACCGTTATTCAGCTATAAAAAAGAAATGCTGCGTCGATAAGGCTGTCCCTACCCAAGTAATCGTCGGAAAGAATTTAGAATCTAGAGACGCTATGTCTATCGCTACTAAAGTTGCGATCCAAATGAATTGCAAATTGGGCGGTTCTCCGTGGACACTACAGATACCCATAAGTAACATCATGATTTGCGGCTTCGATGTATGCCACGATCCGCATGATAAGTCTAAGAGCTATGGTGCTCTCGTTTGTTCTTTAGACAAACAACTGACACGATATTACAGTACCACTTCGGCGCACTCGGAGGGATCAGAAGTTTCTCACCATTTTGCTTTGAACATGGTAAAATCATGCAAAGCTTGGCAACAACAAAACGGCCGTTTGCCTGAAAAGATCGTGGTCTACCGTGATGGTGTTGGCGACGGGCAAATCCCATTTATTATGGAGCATGAGGTTGAAATCACCAAGAAGCAACTAAAGGAACAATTGTATGGAGATGCAAACGTCAAGTTTTGCTTTATAGTTGTATCCAAGAGAATTAACACTAGGTTCTTCGTTCGTGAAGATAACCCACCCCCTGGCACTGTTGTAGACACCTGTGTTACTTTGCCCGAAAGGTAAGCTTTAATTAAATTAATTATGTAATCTGTAAAAGAAAACGTAATGCTACAACATTCGCATACATACATATTCCAAATAAATTAAAGTAGTTTGGTATAATTATTAATTATTTTCCACGGATCATTTTAAATTATGCTTGCCACATTTTATGGAGACCCGTCAGAACGATCAGCACAGGTTTCTATTGCAGATAAAGCTGAATGGAAGCTACTGCTGATAGTTTAGAAATTAAGAGTATTTGTGAAAAAACCGATGGGGGCACTGCAATCGGTTATAATTAATTTTTGGTATGTAACATTATTCTTAAAGATGTCGCTCTTGGTTTTCAAACTGTACAATAGCTGTTAATATTCAGTTTACGCAACAGAAGTCGCTAGAAGAAACAAATATTTTAATACAGCTGAAAGCAAAAAAATCGACTCAGACCGCGCACACACAGTAAAACGTTTCTGGCACAAAAGTTAAAGCTTAAATTCTATTTTTGTTGTCAGTACCTTTAAAGTTAAGATCTTAGCTTTAAAACAAACGCACATTTTTTTAAATTACACGTATTAAAAAAAAAAATAGCGTTAAGTTTTAGGGTGCTAAAACCATTCTGCGGTAAGTGCTTCCCGAAGGTCAGTTCTCATAACTGGGGAAGGATGTCTAACCCGAACTTTCCTTTTCAGTTCATCCCAAAAGTGTTCAATAGGATTACAGTCCGGGCTATATGCTGGCTAGTCCATAACCCTTATCCCAACTTCTTGCAAAAACTGCCGTACGGAAGCGGCAGTGCTGCTGTGGACGGGCATTATCATGCATCAGCTTTCCCCAATAAAACCGGCGTAAGGTACGACATGGTTCTCTAGACTTTCTCCAATGTATCGAGCCGCTGTCAAACCTCCTGCTCGGCTGCCGGTTTCAATAAAAACCAGCTTGGTTTTTGCGTCCATAGAATTGCCAGCCCACACCATACAGGAACCTCCTCCAAAAGCCATCTTTTCTACAATGCAGCATTGTGTAAACCTTTCTCCCGGCCTTCTGTATACTCTTCTTCTGTCGCTGCTGTGCAGACACTCTGCTTTAGCGCCATTGCTCGATTGTCCAATTAACGTATTCTCTTGCGAAAAGGAGACGCATTGCTCGATGGGTTGGGGTCAATTTTGGACCCGTAGCTAGTCTTCTTAAAGTACAGTTAGCTGCATGGAGTCGTCTTCTGACTGTCCAGAACTAACAGCCACTCTTCGCGTTGCTCTGAGTGGAGGTGTGGACAATGAATCGGTCATCTCTCTAATGTACACCGCTTTCTACCTGAACCTCTTCTCCGTTGAAAGTTACCATTCTCTCCATGAACTCTTGATATGGCAGATTGATTTATACACAGAATACGAGCGACTTCACGTTGACTCTGGCTTTGTTGCAATAACGCAATCGCTTTAGCCGCTTCCTCGGATGTTGTGTACATTTTCTGGTAATACTCTGGAATATTGAGGACGGAAATGTCTACCGGTTGACGTTTGACAGCCAACTGATAAAGGTAGAGGGCATTTTATACTATCTAATGTATGTCAACTAATGCACAGTTTTTGTTTATCGATCGCAACATATTGTAGGGTGGTCTAAGTGTAGAAGAAGTAAAGCTAAAAGAGTGTGCAGTCATTTTGAAGCTGTGATCTTGATTTTAAAAGCAAAAATGGAATTTAAGTTTTGGCTTTTGTGTCGGGGACATTTTACTGCTAGTGTGCAGAGTCGATTTCTTTGCTCTTAAGCGTCGTTATTTACTTACAGTGGTGGTCATATAATTAAGAACAATTTGCAAAATAACAAGTACTCCTGTGATTTTATTGTGTAAAGTCCATATATATATAATTCTTTCATTTTAAAAACATATAATTCCCTGAATTTTCTGTCGATCATCTGTACCGGATGCGCTGTTAATCCGATTTTCCACGAAATACAATAAAACCGGTTTTGTGCCCACAATACCTATGGACATATAATTAAGAACGCTGCAAATATGAAGTAGTTGTTGAATTCGTTCAGTGCATACATTGAATATTTATTACTGTTGTCGTCGTAGTCGCGGCCGATCGTTTTAAATAAAAGAAACACGTAGTTTTAACAACAAAGCTGACAACAAAAGTGACGTTAAACACACAACAACTATTATCGTCATTATTGCGTTTCTTTGCAACTGCTAAGCGTCCGACGCACTCCTTGCCTTGTTCACCGGCACCTGTCGCCCTTTATCTGCTCACGTTATCATTACTAGGGTTGTGATATTTGTTATTAGTAAGTAAATATGGGAAAAAGTAAAAGCTGTGCCTCTACGATGAGAAAATGTATTATATTGTGTCATGTGTGAAAAACTGGTCATATAAGAAGATAGCCGATCATTTAAAGTGTTCGAAAACCATGATATTCAATGCTCTGTGTCACTATAAGAAAATGTGAAAAGGAAAACTAGACCTCGCTGGCAAGGTATTCTCCAGAACGATGTGCAGCTCTTGTTGAATCTATGGGTAGGAGATGTGAGGCTGTATTAAAAAATAAGGGATATCCCACTAAATATTGGTACAAACATTAATTATCTTTTTAGCTGAACATTATTTTTGCTTTTGTTACTATATTCCGCCGTTCCTAATTATATGTTGAAGGTGTATTCTTATTTTAATAAATTATTTTAGTATATAGTATACCCACTTTTCAATAACTCACAAGCAGACGTACAAAATTTGTTAAAAATATGTGTGTGTATATAGGCTGGAAAGTGACAAGGAGTTTGGAGATTACAAGTGTATTTATACTATTTTGAAGGGGTTTTTGACATTATTTTCATGAGGTATATTGTAATATTTGAAGGAAGTAGATATATGTACGTCCGCAATCATGGTTGCCTATCTGGAACTCTGTGAAGCAGAGCAATTTTCGTTAGTAAGATACCGTTCTAGTTTCCTATGATACAGTTCAATGTTTATAGCGCCCCAAAACGAGTTGTCTCGCTGTAAATGACATCTATCGCACTCTGATGTAATTAAATCACTATTTTGTCATATGATCAACGCATTAACTAACTTGTCCGCATATATCCAAATTAAGTTGCCAAATGCCGAATTGTATCATTATTTCGGCTTATGACATTTCAGCTGTGAACATCCGGCGATATGTCTAAACATATCGGCCTCGAGCATAATTCGCCGTCGGTCTCCAACATATATATTTTCTCAAATATTGTTAGCGCAAAAAAACTACTCACCTTCACTGAACACAGGTGCTTTTACGATCGAGCGTTATCAAAGTAGACAATGTGAATCTGTGTCTTAATAATTTTTAAATGTATTTTTCTCCCGTTTACCTTAACGATACAACTTTTTTAAATATTATACTAGATAGCATTAAGCATTTGAAAAAGGTTAAGTCGACCGAAACGTCATTTTTTAACTGAATTGTATAACAGCCATAGTTAACATCTTCAAAAATTACGACATGTTGCAACAGATTTACACGTAAGCCACAGCTGTATTTAGAAAATTAAGAAAAAGTGGCACCAATCTCATATTCTTGAACAAGTACGGGAATCAGGCCGAAAGTATCGACCGAAGAAGATGGTTTTTTTTAGTAAACCATGTTGTAAAAGACCCTTTTTCTACCGCAGTTAAAGCCCGAAAAGTATCAAATATCCGGGGATCAGTTAGAACTGCACGTCGACGTATAAACTATACTGGGCTAAGAAATAGGGAAATGGCGAGTTGTGTTTTCCAATTAAAAAGTTTTTCAGTCCAGTTTCAACCGGTGTGTCTTTGTTTATAGACCTTCAAATCAACGGTTTGAGGAAAGTTACACTAAAAAATTGCAAAATGGTGGACGATTTTCTGTAAATGTGTGGCCCGGATTAAGCGTAGAAGATGTAGGTGCTTGTTGCAGAAATGATGGTCGTTTAACAGGCGAAACATACAGAAATATATTGGAAGCAGTCATGTTATCAACAATTAACGAGCGTTTTCAAAGTCAAAATTTTATTTTCTAGCTTGATAATTGTCCTGTTCATACGTGCAGATATGTGAATGACTGGCTAGTGGAAATTAATATTAATACGTTCGATTTACCTGCAAGAAGCCCAGGTTTGAACACAATGGAAAATGTGTGGGCTTTAATGTTACAAGAAATACTCAGTCGGCTACAAAATATTAAACACGATAATTAAACAACTATTTTTGTGGAAATTATGTTTATAATTATTAAAAATAAGGCTACAAAAACTGAAATTTTAAATTTCAACAATAACATAGTGTTTATTGTTGCTATCCTGTTATTAACTGCGTTAATAATACAGATTATTTTAGAGAATTTGATTTTGAATCTAAAACACCTTTTCGTCAAAACCGAACCTAATATTATGGCACTTCATTATAGAAGTTTTAACATTTATAAATTTATAGCATTAGACCCCCAGTTATACTGTGTAAAATTATAAAAACTTCATTAACGTTGGTGTTTCTATTTTTTTTTTTTTGTCGCGGTAATACATGTTCACACAATCCTAATTTATATATATTGTAATGTTTTAATATACTAATATATAATTAATAATCATGGTTGTGAAATAGAAAAATGTCTGTTCTATTTTACTAGTGATCCGATTGTTACAAAATTAAAATAGCTTAAGTGATCAGAAATAAACTTGAATATACTTGCTACCGCTCTGTACACCGTATGATGAAAGAGGTTTACAATTCTTTATAAAAATCCTGTTTGTTGTAGGTATGACTTCTTCATCGTGAGCCAATGTGTAAGACAAGGTACTGTCGCACCTACCAGCTACAATGTAATTGATGACAACCTTGGTCTATCGCCTGATCATCTACAAAGATTGACCTACAAATTGACACATATGTATTATAATTGGTCTGGAACAGTTCGGGTACCTGCACCGTGTCAATATGCGCACAAATTGGCATTTTTGGTGTCCCAAAATCTACGCCGGACACCAAACCCAGGCCTTAATACATTATTGTACTACTTGTAAAAGTACGGCACTCGACGGTAAAAGAACAAATAATATATTTTATTTTTGTGTAGTTTTTAAGATGATCTATATATTTTTAGAAATGTTGAGTTACAATGTCTGTACCGGAACAAGAAAAGGTTGGAGGATGTATGTAAAATTAATTAACAGAATAAAATTACGGCTACATATATTTTTGCTATTAAAGATAGGAAAACGGTTTAAGTTTTTTTTATATCGAGTACTTCTACTCAGGGAATCATAATAACTAGTATTAGAAGTTAATTTATACTCAAAATGGAATTTTTCTATTATAACATTAATTTTAAGTAAAATATGAATTTAGTTGACTTTTTTCCCCAATTTTAAGCATTGACCACATGGTTGTTAAATGCGTAAAATCATCGGCAACCTTTTTGACATGCTAAAATTTTTCGTTTATTCGTTGTTAATTCCTATAGCTTAATAATCACTGCCTTTTGTCATCTATATTTCACTAATATAAAAATGTATTGCATAATGTGCCATATTATATGTACATTCATTGCAGGTCTGCGTACATAGTTAATAAATATTACGTTATAGTAACAGCCGAGTATATTATTGAATTGCAAATATTAATTTTAGATACATCTCAAATTAAATTTAAAACGTACAGAATATTGTAACATCGAAAAATTTATCTTTTCCCTTTTTGTTTTAGACGATCTGGATTTCATCTATGCAGAATTACCTGCTTTCATTTTCTCGTATTTTCATTGCTATATTACTACATGCATATGTTAACCGCCTTTCGCAGAGGTTTGGTTCCTTTAGTTTAAGAAGTTATTTTTGTTTTAGTTTGTAATAATAGATATTCAGTTCTTTAAAGAAGCGCTGCTGCTTCTTTTTTTACTTTACACTATATCATTATAGTTTTATATGACTTCAAATAAAACGTTTTTTATTTTTTTCTCGGAATTGTTTTATTCTAATGCACCCTTATTTAACTTACAACACTAGAAGCTTGTAAACGTATCTCGTGTTCGAGTGTACTTAGGCGAGACTGTCAACCACTGTAAATTTTTAAAAAGCGTAAAAAATAAACGCCTGGCGATCTATGGCTAATATTTTACAAAAGTACACCAAGGGTTCCCCACTACCAACTGACTAAGCCGGGATCAAAACTGGGGTTAACATCTGGCGAACTTCCCTTGTTAGTGTAAGAAACCGCATAATGTCAATAATTATCGTCGGGTTCCAGCAAGAATTAAGTGACATGTTAATTCTTTGTAGATTTTGTCTTTAAACATCTTACATCATCAGGAGGATTTCTTTTGAGTAATCCATTTTTGTATACGGGTAGGCAGTTTGTAGGTCAAATCATGCGATATATAATTATTTCAGATTTGTCTAAAACGTCAGTAAGTTTTTATAGAAACATGACGTATTTGTTATACAGAACAAATATCTGCCACTTGTAAAATGATAGTTCGATAATTAATGATACACATAGAAAAGAACTGTATTTACCTTAAAAATTATTACAAAAATATAAAAGTATAAAAATTACCAAAAGAGGAATATACTCTGCTCTCCTGCATTACTGATTAGTTTTCCAGTCTAAAATTTTCATAAAATCCGCATCTGCTTTTTCACACAGCTTGTAACATTCAATGTGGGCCTAAAAATAAAAGCAATAAGACTTCGTTGAGCACTTAGGTAAGTAAAACAGGAACACGCGATCAAAAACGATCGAACTTTATTTTAAGGTATTTCTTATTAATTTGTGTAATAAACATAAGCATATACAAATGTAAATGTTTATTTTTATGATGGTTCTGGCTTCTTAATTTTTTTACCACGTTAACTTCGTCACTTCAATTTTTAAACATTCGTAAATTTTTGTGAAGTGAGATCGATAATTACAGCACATTGATATTATACATACCATTCCAGCCTTAGAATAAATATTATGGAAGACCCATTACCTTCTGTTTTTTAAGATTATCTATCAGTAGCAACTGTTTCTTAAATCCATTTAAGAGTTCTATTTTATGTTTCTCGATTTTTTTAATGATGTTTGACATTTCACTTATTTGTTTTCTATGAGATTCTCTCAAATCCTAAAAAAAACTTTATTAGTGCGCGTGTGAAATAAACTGGTCGGTTATGCTTTAAACCTTTTCTTCCTGTTTAGTGTTTTTTAAGCAAGCCTTTGTTTTCTCATATTCTTCCGACATTTTCTTCAGCTTGTTTTCTAAATTTGACACAGTGAGGGTTTCGTTCTTAAAATCTTTTTGTAGCTGATCATTTTCCTTTTTCAAAGATAGATTTTCCCCTTCTTTCGATTGCAACTTTGACGACAATGAAGATACCTGCAATTTTGTTTCGCTAGTAAACTAATTCTTTGAAACATTATCGCCTTACTTGATTTTCTAATTTTCCAATTTGTGTCTTATGCCCTGTAGAGATGTGAAACCATTTTTCTTTCTCTTCTTCCAGTTTTTGTACTTCTTGTTGTACTTTTTTTAATTCGTCGCACTAACAAACGAATAAAAATATTTATGCTGACATATTTATATTAATTAAGATGATGAAATACCTTTATTTTATATTCTGACTGTAATTTTTCGTAATCGGTCTGCGTTTTTTTAATCTTAGCTCTAAAAAAGCGATTCATTCCTTTAAGTCCTATTTCATTTACACAATCTGGTAGGTCATCAATCGGTTCCCTATTAATAGATACAACTCTGGGATTTACAGAAGTAGGCCTTTCTGTGCGCTCAATTGAAACTTTCTTACTTTGTTTCACAACAAAATTAAATGTCGGTAATGATTGTGGAATGACATCTCTGCATATATTATCCTATAATGCGGAAAATGCATTTAGGCGTAAAGCTAACTTCTTTACTTAACCCTTACACCCTAAAGTCATCATGTATCATCTTCTAGATATGCTTCAGGCGACCGCATCGCTTTTCTTTCATTAATTTTTAGGGTGGAAGATGTCATACTCTGACCTATGCGTAAAGAGGGAAAAATAGCGCTGAAATCCTGCCAGAATTATGGTGCGAGGGTTGAGAAACTGAGGTAGAAAAAAAAATACAGGACGAAATTATTTATAGTCTTAACCCACGCAAACCGATGTTGGGGGGCCTGCTAAGCCACGTTTTCATGCACGCCTACATGTAGGTAATTGGACCACATCACACCCAGACCTCACCTTTTTTAAGTTTCTATCTAGTATCTAGTGATTTTACGAAATAGCAGTGGGCCTTGCCTGAAGCCCATCTTAGAAAATAACACGATTTTAAAAGAAGTTGTTTGGAAACTTTCGACATCAACATCTTTCAAAAAATATCTATGCATAAATGAAAATTAACACAAGCAAACAATTTTTTACCATTACTATGTTAGCTTCTTCCTTAAGTTGTCTTGCTTTATTTTCCAACTCATTATTTAGTTTATGAAACTCTTCTTCTTTTCTTAACAATTCCGAAGTCATTTTTATGATTATTGAAGTTAATACAAGTCATACAAGTAACCAGAGATATGAATACAACTGATTGATTAAATTGGTTTCCATGGTTGCTACATTATGGATGGATTGTATTTCTAATTCACATAAGTCCTCTAGATGTCAGTATTTAAAATGTATAAATTTTTTAATAATTATAAAAATACATACTCATTAATTACTATTACCAATATCACATTATATACAAAATAAATATATATTTGAAAGCTTGTTAAACATATATTTTAAAAATATAAAAATACATTCTGAGTCTATACAGATCTACGTTTAGTTTTATAATAATAATTTTATATAACATATCATTTTGCATTTGTTATGTAATGTTCAATACATAATATATCTTAAAAATAGATAACATATTCAATGTAGTAATCAGTGCTCCTTGTTGGTTTACAATTTGAAGTACCACTTTGTGACAAAGTATGTATTACAAGCACAACATCTCCAGAACCAATATAATCGCAATTAATTGTCCTAGTGAATACTAATTCCTCTAAGCCTAATCTGCGCCTATCTAAATTATATGTTAATGCTGTAGTTAACATGGACTTTTTTATTCGAAGAAATTGTCGGACCTACAAGTAGATATATCTATAAATATTAAACATCACAAAAAACAAAAATTAATAACTTACAATGGCAAATGAAAAATAAATATATACTTACAGAATAATGTGTAGCCCGTGCCCTCGCAATATATTCACGCCTACATAAAAACTGGCAATAAGAGTTTGTGTTTTGTACCCTTTGAATTTTAGTTATACTATGTCTTCCACTACCCATTAATTCAGCGACTTGCATATATTCTTGTGAGGATGGTGATAAGACAAAGTTAATATCGTAATTTCCATTATTGTGTTGCCAGTTAGATGGTTTTGTGGGCAACATGTAATATTCCAAACTCATTTTCTTATTGATGTGAGCTTTTGTATTACAATATTTATCGTTAGTTGCACACTGAACAATAATCACACTTTATAGGTATTATTTGATAAATGCTATCGACGGTATAACTACTATAGATCAGGTAAAAGACAACAACACAATGAAAATGAAATAATAACTTCACAGTCACCTATACATAATCATTCCCATAGATAAAGGGAATTCATCCACTACCACGCAAAGGTCAATAAAAAGTGCCACAGGAAGTGTAACGAAAATGCACAGAAATAACTTTCGCAGTGATTTCCCTATTTCCCTGTGCGGTAACAGTTCTACCAATCTAGAAAAATAATTCATTACTGTTCCCATATATGTTCGTCTATTCACAAATCTAATTAAATACTTAGTATTTAATATATGTTGTGTAAATTAACAAAAGTTTATGTAATATTGAAAGTATCTTCAAAAAATATAGAGAAAAAAAAACGCTCATGGTAGGAAAATATCTAGCTACAAAAGGGATTAGAGTGAAGAAATGGTAGATAATGAGGAATAATATCAATTTTTATGACTTAGGTTCATTGTGGTTCATTTTTCACGGATCGGTATGGCATCGACGCGCAACGCGCCACAACGTAGCATGCCGAGACCCTTGTTTATATATCTTATAGTTATTCAACCGAGCTGCGTAAGGTGCTGATATCTGGCGGCGATAGTATAAAAGTACTGATGAATGAAATTAAATACCGCCAAATATTCATTGGAATGCGAGCTATGTTGGTTGCAGATTCTGAAATAAAGTTGGCAGTTAATAACAAAGTAAAACCAATCAAAATTAAGAAATTACAAAGCAACATTATTCAAAAAAATGAATGGGCACGCCACACCTGACACGCCATCTGAACGCCACCCAAAGGTACTTCAAACCGGTTGAATAACTAGATATATATAAACAAGGCCGAGACGATGTTGCGCCCAAGTAGGAAGTAGGTATCAGAGAAAATATCAAAATATTCTAAAGGAAATGGGTTAGTTTAATGGGCCAAACTGTTAACAAAAATTGGTGGTAACAAGGAACGTTTCTAGATGGCGCTATAAGTCCAAATTGGTCAAGTTGCTTGGTTTAGGTTGTGTGTAAATTTAGGTTGGTGATGCTGTTTTTTACAGTTTTGCATCTTGCATCCGCTCGCATCCTTTGTCTTCACTCATGTGATTTGTCGTTTTATGGTTTCACTACGCGTCTGTCACGTATTTGTTATTTCCATACTAATTATTTTTGTGTTTTTTAATGGTATTAGTGGTGTTTTAACTTAATTAAATTTTTATTCGACAAACATTTACAAAGTGCAATTTATAGGATAGTTTAGTAATTATGAACTGAAAGTTATATGTTATAAAGTTCACTTAATATTCTCTAATTTGTAGATGTTAGTGATACGTTATACTTAAGCTAGATTAACATAAGTATAAAATTAATAAATAAATTTTAAATATCAGGTTAATTATTCATATAAAATATGTACTCCTGTACCATAGATGTTATCTATATTCTAAATAAAATGTTATCTTTAGGCAAAAGGTACTTTTTTTATTTGCCTTCTATGTTGAAATTATAAATATTAAAAAATCAAAAATTAAATAAAAACATGTTTTAATATTGTTTTGTTGCGCGCCCTCTAGGAACGTTCCTTAGTACTTTAGACGAAAAATATTAACAAATACGTGTAAGGGAGTTACCCATCTCCTGAGGTATTTTATCTCTGATATCAAGTAATCAAACCACAGATTGAGCGCGAATGGTGGGAGTGAACACGGTCTGAATCAAACCAAATATAGGTGCAAATAGGTGATGCATCGATGCGCTGTGAAACTGCATGTGTCGTGCGGCTATTGGCAAATTATCAGTCGGGATCGCTGCGGCAACTTGACTTCGGTCTGCTTCGTTTGTTTCTTAATTTTTATCACAAGAAATGTCCCAAGAAATAAATTTTGTATTAGAACTAGTAGTATTCACCTATGGTTAATGCCACAAACAGCGGGCAATTAATATTTCTTTGGATACAAGCCATACACAGCAGGCGCGGCTCGTGCTTACGTCAGTCGGAGGCTATGACATTAATCGAACTTCTTCGTATAACTTCGTAACATATAAACATATAGAAACGTATTTGACGAGAGCATACGAAGAACTACGATCATTGTCGTAGCCTCCGACTGAGGTAAGCACGAGCCGTGCCCGATACACAGACAAACACCAAGGTATGCTAGCGATAAAATTTTGAAATGAATCGGTCTCGTGTGAGAGCATCAAATTTTGATTGATGATTTACAAAAACAGGTAAGCAGAGTTCAGATTTGGCCCATTTTACAAAAACGTCACTGCAATGTAGCCACCGGGGCCGGCGGCTCATGCTTACGTCACGGAATGGACTATGACCATGATCGAAGTTCTTCGTATGCTTTCATCAAGTACGTTTCTATATGTTTCGTAGTAGGCCGCTAGTGACGTAAGTACGAGCCGCCGATGCGGTAGCCTGAAGATGGCCAAACTGGGTCGAAACATATATAGCTAATGAATAAATATATATATATATATATATAACCATCTTCCATTTTAAGTAAAACACAAAGAAATTGGTTATAAGTTCATTAAAATCCAGAGCCTGATCAAAATAAATCACTACATAGATAAACAATCTAATTTTTCTTTATTTCCTTGTTCTTAGGTTTTCTTATGTCGTATTCTACACTACACTACATATAGTGTAGTGATGTAAGATTTCGTTACTTATCACTACTTGTATCTAATCGTTACTTTCGAAGGGTTGGCAATCGTTGGAACCGGTCGTATATTGCACGTGAGACATAGAATTGCCCACATAAAATGTTTTGAGCTTAAATTAATTTATACTAACATTGTAACATTAATAGTGGACACATTGAATATATATTAGTATGCAGAATGTTTATAGATATGCGTTCATAATAAAATAGTATGTAATTCTTACGTTTATTAAACTTCTTTTACCGTCAAAGGAAATATTCACTAATGTATTAATAAATATACAGTATACACTTTCCACATATCTAAAAGTTACTGAGCAAAGTAACACAGCTCTCAGAATACAAAGGTTCATCAGATGGTCGTCCAGCTAGACCCTCCTCAGGTTCAAATAGTTTCAACCTGTATGAAGAGAAAAATCAATCATCCCAAATAATGTAATTGAAATTAAGAAACTTACGTATACCATTGGGGATCGATATCTTTAGTACCCCTTAAAGTGCACATCATCTTCGTGTAGGTATTTAGACCATTCTGAAAAGTAAGATCAATTATCGTATATTTTTAGATTGGTGAAACATTTTTTGTTTTCTTACTAAAAAAGAAAAAAAATGGTACCTCTATCAACCTTTCCTTTCTTTGCCACACTTTAACTTCTTTCTGTATTTCTCTCAGTTCATCTTTCTTCCTAATATAGTCCATAACAGAAGGCACTTCGTATTTCCTGTACAGCTTCCTTATTTCCTTATACCGTTTTTTCTCGTGCTCCACTTCACTACTTGCAGTTTCAGCATCCGCCATCAGTACCAGAACCTTCTTTTTCGTACTTTCCACTGCCTCCTTTACTTGGTGTATAGTAAGCTTTTGTTTTTCTAAAGTTCTTTTGTGATTAGTTAGCATCATGTTAGCTCTACTACTCATATGCTTCAATTCAACCAAATTTATATTTTTCTGTTTAATTTCATGTATCAAATGCACTTTTTCTATTTCCATTTTCTCTAGATCCGCTACGTCAACGGACTCGCCAAGGTCTTCTTTTTGTGCTTTTTGTGCCTTCAATTTAGATAATTGAATTTTAAACGATAACGTGCGTAATCGCAATTTTTCCAGAACAAAATCAGCGGTCTTCAACCATTCTTGCATGTACCTAACGAATATTTCAGCTGGGATTTTTTGAGTTATCTTGCTTACACCATCGATAACGATATTATTTTCAAAAGCGTTAAAAGCATGTTGTACTTCCTTTGATCGAATTTCCAATTCTTCGATTTCCGCCCGCATTCTAAATTTTGTTTGTTTCGCTCGTTTAATGAATTTCTCGTACGAATTTTGAACTTCGTCTATTTCCCGTAAAGCTAAATCAGTTTTCTGCGTTAGATTTATCCTAAGAAAGCAAAAAAAAAGATTAAATTTGAATGTAAATACATACAGAGCGATTAAAGTTTCTTCCAGTTTTTCGTTTTTTTCCTTCTTCCTTGAATTGTTGAAAAAATAAAAGTGTTTAAAAATAGACGCACCAGAAACAGAAAAATTAAAAACTTTAACAACGTTTCTTAACATACAAATTTTATTTAATGAGAACAGTCTTTGCATACATTATGTCGTATACCGCGGTAACAAGCTTTCGTTCGAGTGCCGATTCGATATAATGCATTTCATCTTTCATGAAATGTAGGTGCTGCGTGTATCGAGCGAGTCAGTAAGATAGTAAGTGCAGTTAATAAATAATACTCTATTCCAGATGGAAAAACAACTGGATTTAGTTTAAAGGTATCCATGTATACCTACAGGAGATGAGTTTTCGACCACCTATATCTATACAGAATATAGAAATTTACTTGAAAAAATGTATACCATCCCATTTAAAACAGTGTCAGCAAGCTGTATAATCGGAAGCGCTAAAGACTCATATTTATCTTGTTCAATTAGATCACTCATTTTCAGTACAATAATTACATTTTTAGATGAATAGTTACCTATACGCAGCCCATGTGTCTATAACACATTTGCATATAAAAGATCTACTTTTATAGTAAAATCCATGATCTAAAGCAGGTATGGGCAACCTTTGCTTAGCTGAGGGCGTAATTTCGGGACTAAATCAGGTCGCGGGCCGTAGGCAAGAAATAAGTAGGTAGTAGCAGTAGTAGTGAATAAAGAAGCAACATTTTGATTTGAATTGATATCGTTATTTCAATTTTCTGAATCTCTCGTGGGCCGGATTGAAACTGGTGATGGGCCAGATCCGGCCCGGGGGTCGGAGGTTGCTCATATATGATCTAAAGGTATAATTATGGTATGCTCCTTTCGAGGGCCAAAATTGACTAGAGCGGTAGTTGGTTGCGGTTATTTGCTATATTAGGGATTTTCGATTATTTCAGGTAATTTACGGGAGGCTTTGTGTTAAGAACATATTAAAGAAGACTTATTTTATTTTAATGCCGTAATGTAAGTGTGAAAACCAGAGCGCGCGTGACCTCATAACAAGTATAATCGATTATTAAAAGGATATCAGTCATAATCGATGTTTTAAATATAGAAGAATTTTTTTTTTCAGTGTAGTTCAGTAGTTCAATAAGCGACAGTGCGTGGAGATACGAAATCATTGGATTATACGATCATTCGATTATTGAAATCATTCGATTATGGCCACCACTACAATACACAAATAACTAGTTTGAAATGCTGCATGCGCATTAGGTATAAGTTTCATTGTGTTGGAACAGTGTTCATAATATAAACGCAGTTTTTGGCTACAAACCGTTGGTCGCGGAAAAATGCCGCGGACAAAAGATACAGGATGTTTTATGGAAAAAAAAATTGCCGCTTCAAAAAGATTTTTGCAAAAATAATCATCAAAGCGTTAGTTAAAGTTAAACCAAGCTTAACGTATCGGTGTAAACGGGCCTTAAGTTTTTTTAATATGTATTGTGTTACTTGTATGTTGTTTTTATGTTTTATAAATGTTCTTATTTGTTCACCTATAAATATAATTTTTTAAAAAGAAGGGAGAAAGTGATGACTTTTATGAATGTTTGTTGCGGAAATGGCGATTTTTATTTTTAAGCGTGGCGACATTCAGTTTCCAATGGTTGGCGTGATTGTATTTCAAATTGTCATTGAGCTTGTGTCACGCTTTGCTTGTGTCTTGTGTCACACTTGCATTGTGTGCTCCTATGAATTGTTTGTGGATGTGCACAGTGGACAGTGGATGTGGGTTTACACAATAAAACCTTTTCTGTAGGGCAAAATTCTTTGTTCCTATACTATAATTACTTTATTTTTAAACAGGTAATATCATTATTTCTGTACGTATTTCGGTGTTTGTATTTGTACATTGCAGTTACTTTTATCGTTAGATGGACAGCCAGGTTATGATTGAAGGTTATTTGGTAGATTTAGTTGACGACGATTGGAGAGCAGATAAATTACCAGAAGACGATATTATTGTACCATTTCATGAATTGCCTGATCCAGAAGCGGATTCGGGAGACGTCAATCTCACTTTGAAGGAGCAGGATCAAAAGTGGACAGATATTGCTCTATCATCATTGAGTGAGTTGCAATAAATATGGAATTCCCCGAGGTCGGCCAGCAATGTGACTATCGTGATTGCAAACAACTAGAATTTTTACCTCTAAAATGCAAATGCGGCAAAGTGTTTTGTTCCGAGCATTTCAACAAACATCTCGAATCTTGCGAGTTCACCACCTCAAATGTTGTGACCGAGTTGAAAACTATTCAAGAGAAATATATATGTTCACGTGATGATTGTGAATCTACAAGTATTGTACCTTTGTTGTGTGATAAATGTGGAAAACATTTTTGTATACAACACAGGCATATAAATGATTGTCAACTTGCTGATACCAAGTTAATAACAGAGATGAATAAGGCACTTTTGGAACCTGTACAACAATACATTAATGCGAAAGCGCTAGTGGACAAAGAGGTAATTATATTTGTTGATATCTTACAAATTTACTTATTTGGGTTTGTTTGTAGCTGGATAAAACTTTAGCAAATGCTAGAAAAAAATCAAAAAATATAGAAACAGCAAATAAAGTACAGTTAATGCGAATTAAGAACAAGGCCATAGGTTTAAAAACAATACCTGTGATTGATCGTATATATTTTAACATAAAATATCCATCCACCGTTGCAGATAAAATAGTATCAGTTTTTGTATCGAAAACTTGGACGCTTGGTGAGTAATAATAAAAGTGCAGACAGCAGTGACTTGCACTATCCATTATTAATTAAACAGTCTCTGTATAATAATCTTATCCAGTATTGAAAAATATGATTCTAATTTACTGGTACTTTAGACATGTTTTAAATTGCTAAAAAAAGACTTTTAAATCTATCAGCCTTGTTTATACAGGTTGCAAGGTCTAAACCGTCGTTTAGCGAAATATTGGGAGTGATAACTATACCACAGATAAGTAAACAGATAGCTCACCGTAGCAAAATTGGCCGATTCTTGCGGGTTGCAGAAATAACAGGCTGCAATATTACGATTTTATCAAACATAGATAGCTGCGGGGAGCACGGTGTACGGTCGGGAAGCGGACGTCGGAGTGTGGAAGGAGTACCGACTCGCTAGTTGTTTTTATTTAAAAAATATGCTTTTTTGCCGCACAACTGTTATTTACCTAGAATAGCAAATTGAATAGAATTTATACCTCCTTGAATGTGAATTGCTTACGCTCTTATTTAGAATATAAATATTTTCTATAGACTGTCGAGATTGACTGGAGTGCGCGTAATGTATTTGTTGAATTTATTCGTATGTGTCTCATAAGAATATATTTTATGGTTGTTATAATATATTGGAAGGAATCAAAGTTTATAGCCAGTAGTATATGTAAATAAAACAAATATTCCTGAAATTTCAGGCTTTATTTTCATTATATGTGACTTCACATTATCAATTAAATATCTTGTTACGTTTCAACTAGTTAATATAGTCTTCTTCAGACATGTATGATGAAAACAATTAACAATTACGTTAAACCTGACAAACTACATTAAGAAAAAAATGATTTTATAGGTAGATTATTTAAATGTAGTTTGTCATGTTTAATGTAATTGTTAATTGTTTTCATCATACATGTCTAGAGCTGAGGACGTTTGCGGTAAGCCAGGATAGTATTTAGGTAATCGCACGAATATTATGACCTTGTTTCGATCGGTGAAGTATGCGTGATTTTATTGCTTTACATGCATTCGCTATTTATATCACTTAGGTATGTCAATTATGTGTACTGTATATAAATAACACACTTACCTTATTTACGATTATTATTGCATAGCGCCAAGTGGATAAGACTCGTAGTAAGTTTGTAGCATTAGATAGGTTTCCGTATTTGTAGCGGTGAGCGATGTACGCCGTGATGAATAATTTTTTTTATATTTTGAGAAAGACCGCTCGACATCTACGGATGTAGCACACGCACAATTAAAATAATCTTTATAGATAGAAACCGAATCTACAATTGCACCATTACTAATTTGTTTTAATCTGGTAAAATCAGAATCTTTGTTTATCGCACTCTCGAACTTTGCTATTACATTCACATTTTTGTTGTCATTTACTGCGCATAGCTGCGCGTGTACATCGTCCAGTATTTGCAGTGACTCCGCTAACGATAATGCAGTATTTTGAAATTTCTCGATTGCGTTAAACAATCCTATATGATTATTATAAATAGTTTGTAAATCTGCATCAAGGGAAGGGATTTGAAAGAGTCTCTGGCTTTCCTTAATGGCTACAGCTTCGGCAGGATTGAATTGTAGAACCACAGATTTTATTTGTTGGAAATACTTGGCATAATAAAATGCCGCCTTTAACCAAGTTCCCCAACGTGTAAGGATTGGCTCTGTTGGTTGGGGAATACCAGGGCACCGACTGTGAAACTCTCGAATTCGAGTCGTATATTATCGCATAATTTACAAACCACATTTGCTCCATTATAATACAAATCGGGAAAGTCTCGGATAAATTTCTTCACTTCGTTATGCAAAGGGCGCTTCTTTGGCTTGGGCACGTCCGTCATACTTATTAAATAGAGCTCAATACAACATACGATCACGTTGGCAGTTCACGCCTAACTAAAGTGTTTCGCTGCAGCGTGTTTATACGCTGGTGCACTTACTACGTCCCTGGCTTACCGCAAAAGTCCTCAGCTCTATACATGTCTGAAGAAGACTATATTAAGTAGTCGAAACGTAACAAGATATTTAATTAATACTGTGAAGTCACATATATTGAAAATAAAGCCTGAAATTCCACGAACTGTTGTATTATTGTTGTAATATATGACGTTTTTTTTTTCTTGATAGTAACGAAAATAATGAATAGTGATAATTGTACTGCATGTAGTCGAAACGTTATAAATCCGATTTAAAGTCAAATTATAATTTTTTATTATACCCAAGTAACATCAAATCTTTTTAAAATAAGTATCATATTTACAGGGTCATTCACACTATACGGCACGGAATATTGCGGCAAAAACATGTAACGTTCAAAAGTTTCGCTTTTGGGATATATGCTTACATAATAATAAATCTGTAAAAACGTAAAAATAGTCGTTTTTGCACCATTTGACATTTTTTAAATAAGAGGTCTACTGTATCTAGTTGCTTAGTTTTTAGAAATGTCAGATAATTCATTTATTTTTGTTCTAAATACATATTTTGCTTCTGTTTTATGTTAGCGTTGATATGTTATTACCATTATTGTTGTTACAGCCGATTGGATATTCTTCATTATTATTCTTATAATTGTAAATTATCTGACATTTCTCAGTACTATATAGGCAACTAGATAGGTTAGAGATACCAAATGGCGCAAAAAACGATTATTTAGCATATTCAAATGCGAAGACTGAAAGCTTAACTTATATAAATACCATTCGATAGGTAATAAAAAAGTACAATTGTTGGTAGGTTCAAAACTATGGCGTTTTATTTCAATTAATCAAGTTATAGCCACTTACAATTCTTATTCGATTAGTTTTAATTTTTGTACACCCTGTATACGATAGCAGGTTTATTATAATTGAGTTATATAACATGGTCTATTGCTACATTTTACCATAAGTTTCGCTTACACTTTTGAAGTATTTGAAACATGAAAATTAGATTAGATTTTTCCAAAATTCAAATTATTTAAAGAATGTTAAGGTTTAATTATTATAAGCCTTATTTAAACACAACTTTGATACTTTTAGAGCTTTTGGAACATTCTATTTAATATGAGAGTAATTTTAAAGGTAACCATAATAAATCCCGATACATCCCAAAAGTGAAAAACTTGTTGAACTTCACGTGTTTTGGCCATAATATTCCGTGCCGTATAGCGGCATATTTTAATATTTGTAGTGCTAGGGTCATCTCGGCTACTACAAAAAAATATATAGTCTAAACTTAGGTATAAGCAGAAAATTCCCTAACTTAATGTAATTATATATCCACCCTACAAAGCAAAAGCGTATAATTTGTAGGTGTTTGAAATTCACAGGCTACCGTGGAATTTTCGCTTACAAGTGATAGAATACAGGTTTTTCTTTAAAACTTTAGTTTTGGCAATTTCAAATTTATAGACGATATAAGCACAAATCAAAAACCTGTGTGTCTTATGACTTATGGCGGTAATCTTTGGAAATGATCTACTCCCATTTTTTTGTTACATTATTTGTAAAATTTAGATACGTCAAATTTAAACCTACATTGTATCTTTCTTTTAATAAACGAAATCCTTATAATCAATAATTACCGGCAAATTTAAAACAGCCTATATACCTATACAGCATGACGTTCGGTAGTCTCTCAAGAATGGCGTAAATTTAATAATTGAAATTGTTACAAATTTCTTACAACTAAAGTCTGCAATTTTATTTTATTTTAATAATGATTTAATGCTTAATGATAATTTACAACATCAATATATTGTACATGGACTGCAAGAGCAATATTTTCGTGAGTTTTTAGTGTTGTATTAATGTTACAAAGATATCCTAACACAGTATTTACCCGCATTTTTATCCATTCAGCACGCAATAAGTTATTTTCCGGGAATTTAAATAACTTTAAAATCATTAAAATTTCTCCGGGACTTTCCGCAGCGTATATATGTATGCACATTTATTGCGAGCACAGTGTGTCGACATTTCAATGGTAGCGGTATATATGTTCGTACGTGCCAACCCGACTGTCCACCGGCAACTGAAGTGCAGCGTTCCGAATGAACACACGTAGGGTTCCCAACTATTTGATCGAGGGTTCCCATTTTAGCGAGAGCCGCTGCCAATTCTCCCGTAAGGTGAGCTATCTGTATGACTTATCTGTGACTACTCTATTATTGAGCTGGAGTATGCACTTCATAATCAGGCTATATATTCGCGAGAATCCGACATACACAAGGAACATTAAAACATTTTGACACACACACATTGGGGGTTATGATATATCTTTTCTGTCAGAATAACCTCGACGTTCAGACAGCTTTTAACGGATCTTCCTATGGTTATCGTAACAGAAAAGATACTAATTATAACGCTTATTTTGTTGTTTTTCACAATTTGAACATCATTTATTGCAATACAAAAATTCTTCATTCGAATACAAAATTGAAACAATATTTGAAGTGTAAATTTATTTTATTCATTCATTTATTCATCCATTTCATAATATTTGCGAAGAAATTTGTTCTTTGTTCGGATTAGTGTTCATAAAATTAATTATATCCCAGAAAAATGCCCTCGTTATTCAGCCCTGATAAATATGTAGACATGTTGCCGATATACGGTGAGTGTCGAAAAAATGCTAGACAAGCCGAACATACATACCGAGAACGTTTTCCGAACCGAAGGCCTCCTTCCTATAGCACATTTTCAAATGTCGAACAGAAAATGCGCACTGGTACTTCCCAAGTTCGAAAAATGTTCGGCATATTCGACCTATTAGAACTGAGGAAAATTCTGTGAAGGCATTAGCTTCAGTGCATATAAATGCACATACATTGTTTCTATTATCATTGTATTATAACAAATTATGTAAATTCTAATTCTTTAAAAAAATTGTGAATCGATGAAGACAACTCTGATTGTTGAAACGTTTTCATTGTTAAATTAAAAAATCTACAAGAATTAGAATAAAGCCACTAC
Organism: Cetonia aurata; assembly: GCA_949128085.1. NCBI lineage: Eukaryota > Metazoa > Arthropoda > Insecta > Coleoptera > Scarabaeidae > Cetonia > Cetonia aurata. The sequence goes on from OX421883.1 coordinate 17,115,081, forward strand.
TCCACAAAATCCAGAATTTTTATTAATTATAATTATCAATTCAAGCAACCGTTAGCTCTTGGTGAGAGGATTTTTATGACACCATTGGAAATATTGAGGGGAAAATAAAATATAATGAAAGGCTAAAACTAAATTACCCTTAAAAATACCTAACAGAACATTTTCATAATTATCTAACAAGTGTATAGAAATATAAGGAAAATAACAATTAGTTGTAAAAGCATGCAAGCAGAACAAAATAAATATATCTAAATGTAATAAAATACTTACAAGCGAATTATAATAGGGGAATATGATAAAATTGCAAACAATTTAATAAGCCTAAATAATCAAACGGGCTGATATGGTGGTACCGCCATGGTGGTTATATTACTACGAAGTTACATTAAATCTATAGTACGGTCTTCGATCACCTTCGTTATGGGATAGTGAAAGGCATTTATCCGCAACTTTGTAATAATATAGACACATTCTACAGTAACCTATTTTTTTTTTATAGGAAAAACAATTGACGCAATTGCACAAGAATTCAAAATACCAAATAATAATAACCAAGTGAATTCTTCAAAGCTGAGGTTGTTCCATGCTGATAGTGGCCAAATAATAGCAACAACGATGTCGGAAAAGATGGACCAGCTTGTAGCGAAAGATGCTATCACGAATGGGCAATCCTTAATTTTAGAATATGTAACTAATGACTGTTCGTGTTTGACTGTTTAATACAATTTTGCCAAATATAGGAAGCAGTTTGGGATCAATTGATTATTTATTATTTAGAGTTTGTAGCAGGGTACGAAAAATGATAAAACTGCAATTCACTGGAGAATGGGTTTTATTTAAAAGAAAATAATTTTTTGATTCGTGTGCGAATCTTCGATTCTCGGTAAAATATAAAATCTCGATCACGAACGAATTGTAAAGTCCTGGGAAATAAAAATATTTATCACTGGGGAATCAATCGTTTTGAATCGTTCCTGAATAGAATTTAAAAATACATGTGCATTGTATATCTATAACAAAAAGAAATTAACGAAACCGCAGCCGGACAACATGTTTTATTGAGTTTAATTTTTTTTTTAAATTCCTTGGGTAAAATTTGTTGTGAATAAATGGAGTATTATAAAATCTGATTCACTCGCGGTCGGAATATGTACAAGGTTGTTATTTTATTCGCCAGTGTAATATTTTGTTGACCGTAATAGTAATTGAAAGAATTACATTTCTATTACTCTCAATACCATGGTTTGTAGTAGTTGCTTTTGGTTCGGGATTTAACTAAATTTTTTCGCGTTCGATTGTGGCACAGTCTGTGGTAAGAAATTGGTCAATTATGAATTGCCATACCAGTTAGTCTCGATGCCAGATACATATTAGTAGGTAATTCTAGACATGTACTTGATTTAAACAAATGATTCAGGGGCTTCCTATTTACTTGTGAGGTAAAGTGAGGTGAAAAACTTGCCTCACTTGACCTTGACAAGTAAGTTCTTTTGTATGCCTTTTTTTCAGTCTTTTGAATTTATTTAATTGATAGTTCTATTGTAAATATAACCTCTATTACTTTGTTCAAAGATATGCAAGGGCTGTAGGGTAGTAATAGAGACACAAGATATCCGATAACTCCGTTTTACACAATTTTATTTATTAATTCGCGATAACTGTGGAGGCGGAGTGATCGGATATCTTGTGTGTCTATTACTTTGTGTTTAAAACAATATTTTGTAAGTAAAATGTTTTATGTACAGGTTGTCCAATTTTTTGCACTTTTACAGGACACCTAAGTTATTAATAAAGATAGAGAGTTGCGGTTTTCATGACAGTGTGCTATTTTTTTTGTGACTCAAAAGATGCCGCAAACAGGTTTTTTCTAGACTCCTTAGTTTTTGAGATACAGGGTTAATTAAATTGAAAATTGAAAATTTTCAAACACCTCTCGTGTCTCAGTTGCTATGAAAGCTAGTGAAAAAGTATAAATGGAACATTATCCAGTTGTTTACGTAAAATCCAGTGATGTTGTTAGTTTTTTTTCTAGATGTAATAGTTTTTCAGTTATGCAGCATACTTATGATTGCATAAATGGAACACCCTGTATATTATTTTTTATTTCGATTAAGCATAATTTAGGGATTTCAAAAATTTATATTTATTTTCACAAACAACAAAGTAAAAAATTTGATATTTTACCTTTTAATACAGTAATAACAATAACAAGTATAAAAAAAGTCCGTAAATGGCAAACCAGTTAGAGTTTAAAGGAGGTTTTGGAAATGACGCCCGTTTCAGTGCTGGCATATTTTAGACATTCTTCCAATCGCATTTAAAATAGTACCTAATTGGCTTCGTATGTACATACAGTTTGATAGGCAACAGCTATGTTTCACGAAGTTCCCCTATATAATCATGGCGTGTCTTATACACTTCGTTTTGCATGAAACCCCACAAATGGAAATCTAATGCGACAAGGTCGGAAGATTTCGCAAGTCTACCAATCCATCTATGAGGAAAGATGTTCTTTGGAAATTGCCTTAATAAGCTAGCATTGTTGAAGATAAATAAAATTGTAATAGGTCAATGGAACATTTTCCAGCAATTCGGGAATAACTTCCTCAATCTACCTGCTATGAGTTCCCCTTCATACATTCTGTAAACTATGCGTTCGCTCAAAATGGAACATGAAATGCCAACCTCGAAGCGTCCGTGTGCTCTTTCAAATATCAAATGCCGATTTTCTGCTGACCAATGCCTCGTATTATGACGATTAAAAGTCGCACTTGACATTCATTATAATATTTTAGCATATCATACTTTTCAAAGTTCTCGTAAATGGCAATTGTGGATAAAGAAACAAGCACAGAGTACGTTAGAAACACCTAAGCAGTAAGAAATCTGTTTAAAGTTTGAACGTTCGCTTATTTGCTTAATAACTCGGTAAAACTGCTTATATACATATATTGAATTATAAAACATTTTAATATCAACTTTTTACTTGTTTGTGAAAATAAATATAAGCAACTATACAGTATGTCCCCGGATTGACTTTAAAAGAGGAAACATTTTTTAATTTTTGATTTCTCATAAAATTTCACTCTTGATGATTTACTCTGCTTGTTTACAAACTACCAAAACACAAATTACTTTTTATTAAACTCGAACGGTTCTCGAGATACTATCATTTTCTTGCTAGAAAATATACAAATTGGGCTCAAGTTTTATTTAACAAACTTAACAAATAATGGTAAAATAAAATAAAATTCTCAAAAAGCTAAATTATTAATTTTCTATTCAAATAACGCTCCTCCTTTTTCTGCACAGATTTCAATGCGAGCTCTAAATTCATTGAAACTGCGTCTTATTTCTAAGATTGATAAGGACTGGACTGCATTTTGTATCCTATTTTTTAATTGCTCTTCATCATTGTCTAATGGCTCACTGTACACAATTTCTTTTAAACGACCCCACAGATAAAAGTCAAACATTGTAAGAGGACTTCTCGGTGGCCATAAAATGGGACCATCTCTTCCTATCCAGTTATCATGGAACTCTGTATTGAGCCACTGGCGAACAATGCCGGCATAATGAGCAGGGCACCCTTCGTGCTGGTAAAAAATTTCCATTCGGTAGTTTAACGGCAATTCATCCAGTTCATCAGTTAAAAAAAATTTGCAACATTTCCAAATATGAACTACGATTTAAATTTTGATCAAAAAAATATGAGCCAATAATGCCATGGTAGAAACCGCACACCACACATTAACTTTTTTAAAATATTGTCGGCGACAAGAAATTCTTGGGATTCGTCTCACTCCAGTACCGGAAATGTTGAGACGAAACGACTCCGTTAGTTGTAAAGGTTGATTCATCGGAGAACATAATTCGTTTATGAAGATTTGAACCTTCCAAAACTCTGCAGCCCATTTCTAAACAAGAATCCATACGTTTGGTTTCATCACCATTTTCTAAAGTTTGCCTGGATTGTGGTTGAAATGGTAAAATTTTGTTCTCCTTAAATATTCTTTGTAAATGAGATTGACTTATCCCAGTTAGAATTGCCCTCCTTCTTAAAGACAATTGTGGAGCTTCTATTGCGGAATTAACGGCGAGAACTGAACCAGCATCGTCTTCATCGAACAACTTCTTTGACTTCTTAATGTTTAAATCCGAGCCTGTTTTAAGGAATTTGGTCACCAAGTTTTTTGCTTCGGAATTTGAAATTGTAACTTCCGGGTATATTTGGTTGAATTTTCTGATAACAACTCGGTAGCACTCTTCCCCTGCTCCGTAACATTGAATTAGATAAATTCTTTGTTGTAAAGTTAACATTATAGCATAAATACTGTTCGAATTAGCGAAGATTTAATTAAAGTTCTACTAACTTATTAGATTTGTTAACTGCTCTCAGTTGTATTTTTCAATGAAATCCGCCTACTAGAGTTTAAAGTCAAAACTTTGAAGAAAAATGATATTATAATGATATGATATAGTAATTTGTGTTTTCGGGGTTTGAAAACAAACTTTGAGTATCATCAAGAGTGAAATTTTCTGAGAAATAAAAAATAATAGACAAGCAGTTCCATTTAAATAATCATAAGTTTGGTCCATATCTTGAAAGCAATTATATCTCACAAAAAAACTAATTACATCACTGGATTTTACGTAAAAAATTGGATAACAGGTCATTTTTACTTTTTCACTAACTTCCATAGCACACAGGTGTCTGAAAATTGAAAATTTTCAATTTCACCCTGTATTTCAAAATCTATGGAGCCTAAGAAACTTGTGTTTGAGGTATGTTTTATTCCGTAAAAAATAGTTACTGTCATCTGTATCTTTATTAATAACAGATACGCTGCTAAAGTGCCCAAAATGGAATATCCTACAATGGTAGGTTCTATTTTAACGATCGTTTTTGGTTTTTACTATCTGGCATATTTTTAATAATTGAAACTTATCCAAGAAATATCTATTAAATTCTATCAATTTACCACATAACCGTTAGATACAATAACCGACTTGACACTACCTTGCAAGTAAATACAATGACCTTTACAAATGAGGTGGGATAAAGTGATAATTGCAGTAAATAGAGCAGTCATCGTCTCACCTTGGCCCTTTGCTTATCTCTATTGTTTCTGATATTCTTCTCGATCGCGGTATGTCCATATTCGAGTGGAGTCTGATTGTAGCCAAAGATTGCTCTCTAGTTAGTTCTTGTAATCGGCGCGCCTTCTCCAGAATTACATCCATATCTAATATATGATACAACAAAATTGTTGATATATATTTATATATTGAAATAATTGGAATTTACTTACCAGCAATCATGGACGGCTCTTGAGCTTGTAGGAAATTTATGAAGATTTCATTTTCTTGATTAAAATGTCGCACTTCATCTTCCAACTCCCCTACTACTCTTACTAGTTGCTGAGGGTGATATTCTATATGTGAATGACATGATTTATTATAGGTATACACAATAGATATTCCGAATGTAAGGTCACAGATTGTGGAATATAGAATTTGGGTATTACTAGTATGTACTATTTTGCTAGGATATTTGGTTTATAATATGAATTGAAAATGTAATATTTTTGAAATGCATTAGGTGTTGTGAATGTTATCTCTATTATTGTTAGAAGAGGATGTTTTGTCTGTGTTTATAATAATTATACAGGCTGTTGCACCGAATTGGTTTAGAAAAATGTTCGAACTTAGTAGAAATTTAATTTGGAAAGTTACAAAATCTATTTCAGGAAAATATTTTCAACTGTTGTTATCAATTTTCTTATTTGAATTGGAATGGTATAATTTTGAACGATCTAGGGAATTTCTCGCATTATTTACAACTAATTTTCATTAGGGCTCCTTATGCTTAAAATCAACCGTTTTTGAAAAAGAAAATAATTTCATTAAATTTCTGACATTCACACTCTTTCGAACACAATTAAATATCTCTTGAAGTAACAGGTGTTCTACTAATGTCGCTGCAAGTACAAGGCATTCACAGGGTTTAAATTTTTCATCCGAAACATGGATATTTTTAAACAAACTAAATTTTCCATCTCTAAATGGAACATGGTATTCTTTATTTATTATTCTGAATGTTGCATAAAATTCTACATTGATTGGTATAAGAGTTTACTATACCTTTACCTTAAATAGTTGAGTATGACTATTCTGCGAATTTCAAAATTAAATTCATACTAGGAGTCTCACGATGCAGTTCCTTGCAAAGCCATGGATGGAAACACTAGGTTTACACATAATCGACTAACATAATTTCCAGCAAGATTATTAAAATTCGCTTAAAAATTTAGTAGGTACTAATTGAAATGTGAACGTGGAAGAGCAGAAAGGATTACGAATGAAATGAATAAAAAAAGAAATAAGAGCGATGAGATCCTTTGGAAATCATATTGCTTTTTATATGTAGTTTGTTTTTTTCATTATAATAGTTTTGGAATAGAAAGATTTTATTTTCAACTTATTCTCCATCCTTGTTTACCTTTGAGATCATCCACTGTTAAAGAGTTGTCCCCGTAAAATCCGTAAATTTGGCTGTTAATCGACATCTTGTTTACTGGGAATTTTCTACCCTATTCTCACAATCCGATATGTTTACTCCCACCGAAGAACCGACCCAAATTCAATATTTTCCGCGTCTATGACATTGACCGCGCCGTAAAAAAATATTAAACTGACGTAAATATTTATTGTTTTGATCATTGCATAATGACATGGATGTCTATTTCTAAATTTGACCCATATCGGGTCTTGAAAAAATCACTCGTTGATATAAAGTTTGATCAATATAGGCAAGAGAACTAGGCGATTCTTTTTTTCCTTTGTGAGTTAAATAGTGTGACGATTATATCTGGTATTGATAATTATTTTGAACTTGAGACGTTCATTTGGAAGATGGTTATTCCACCTACTGTACCCCTAACGTGTACGGTGAATACACTGTGCCATGTCGATTATAAGACGCCAATTTCTATTTATAAGAGCACTGACTACAGAACATCCACCGGAACCTATCACAGGTTTATGCCTCCTTTGCCGCAAGATTTTGATGCCGTAAGTATGTACATACATTTATAAGTAATATTAAAGAATTGTTTAATCAATAGTTACAATAGTGCAACGCATGTAGAGAAATTTTCATTAAAAACGTTCAGCTAATAAGCCTATTGTGTTAACAATATATATTTTCCTTAAATTCTATTGTAATACTTTTATTTCCTTTTCTTTACAGAGGGTGAAAGCAAATATTAATCCTAAATTGCTTCAATCAGAACCAAAACAGAAAGAAGACCAGTACAAAAGCGTATATACTGTTGAATACATAAAAAAAGAAGTTGGTGGTGATGCTGAATATGTACCTAGGCCCATTCCTCTTACAAACGTACAATACATGAGAACAATGCAGGAGAAGGTGCCTGGAATATTAACCAATTCTTTTTACTAGAATATTGTGATTTTTTTCACTATTTATAGTACTTATATATTTCCATTAGATGTTTGCTGAACCACCACCTCCCATAGCTCCAGAGATTTCAGAGACTCATGACAAATATTATGAAAAATCAGCAAACCTAAGCGAGAGAGAAGTTTATCCACCAAATAATTTTGCGTATTGCGAGGTATAATTCTCGGAATACAGTAAGCGCTTATTTTGACGATAATACCTTTCTCAGATCAAAGCGTTAGGTCGCGATGAACAACCTCCTATAAAACCAGAAAAGGGCGGCTATTACAAGCTTATGGACCCTTACATGACTACTAGTAGATTGTCCTACGTGCCATTTACCATTGACCAGCAAGACGGCATATCTAGAAAGGATATAATTACATTTTATGACGCTTCTGGATTTCCAAGAGGAGTATTTGAATAAGCTGTCATTGTGTTTCCACTTTTACATCTAATTATCGTTCAAGGGTAAAGGCTACGGCCCGAAGAATTGCACTGAGGTAGAACCTATTTTTAGAACTCAAATTGGAATCATGACAGATAGAACGGTATTTAAAACTAAAGCCTACAACAAGATCCTACCTAAGTTTATGAAGAGAATACCTAACTAGTAAATATCAATAGAGAAATTTAACTTTAAGACAAAAATAAATTCATATTCATGACCCCTGATCAGATTCATCAGATACTGCGTTTAGCTTTTTATCATCTATGACTTTCGTAGTAAATTTTAAATATTATTTTGTTTTAGTGGAATGCAGTCTGAATATCAAGGAAAATACACAATGCAAACTTATTTCGATTCTTACCCAACAATACACAGCACTATAGAAGACTTTGATGAATCGCTTCCACAAGCTGGGCCATGGCAGACGTTAATTGCACCAGGAATGTATTGTACAGATTATTGCCATATTGGTACTGCCTGGCCCGTCAGATCTGTCGTTGAGCCCAAGAAACCTGAAAAGTATATTGAAAGAGATATCGAATTGTGTAGAAATGAACAATATGTTGTAAATGCATGTGAATGAAAAACGATTCTTACTGAATAAATAAAATCGTCATCTGTGCTCTCAATTGATCTTAGTCCAGTCCAGGTGTAAATTAGAATAAGCCTAACGTCCTAGAATTAAGTCATTAAGATTTAAGCTAGATATACATAATAAATGTATACCATAAGATAAGTACTTTGTAGGAAAGTCTAAAGTAAATTTAGACTTCAGAGGGAATTGCACATATCTTTCTTTTTCTTCCAGTTATTTACAATCTGTTATATATAGATGAATGAGTAAATCTTATGGCTATTACAATAATGTGCGGAGCTATCTTGCAATGGTAATAAGTCTCTGTCTTGATTGATTACAAGTCAATTTCGCAAATAACTCCCAAATCACTCAAAGCGTGTAGTTAATTCCAAAGGTCTGAACCGTTTTAGTCTATGAGCGGAATTTGCTTCGTCGAAAAGGTTGCTCACTATAGTAGAATTATTTTCACGTGGCGGAATCCGTGCCGCCATACGCATTCAACGTCACGAGTTCGATGAGGAAGGCGGAGTCCGGTTGTTGGCTGGCGTACAGTGCTGACAATAAAAACTGAATTTATTTTGTACGAATCGCGAAAATCCATATTTCTTCAAGTGCGTCTCACTCCATTGAGCACGCCTTCTTGCTATCGCGCATCCGCCACTACAAAATAATTCCACTGTTGTTTATTGGAATGCACTTCTACTCTAGTTTCGTATTTCGCATTCACTTTTTATAACTTCCCCTACAGCACATGCTTGGAGGTCATGATGTATTTTGCCTCATTGGTGCTGCAAGGAGCGCCAGCGATAGCCCATAGAACTTTGGATTGAAAGCGTTGGAATATTTCGATGTTGGAATTACTACCTCAGAGCTTCACGCCATATAGGTCCAGATAGATTTTGAAACTGCTTTATAAATGAGTAGCTTATTATTCAGTGCTAATCTGGAGTTTCTTCGTATTCTATTTGTAAATGAACCAGTATAAGTTTCGAAACTCTAGACCCAGTTGATTACGCTTAGTCCATACAGGTTTTCTCCATGTCAGATTTCGGTCTAGGTGCAATCTTAGGTATGTTGCTTTGCTGGCTTGCGTCAGCCTTTTACTGTTGAGCGTTACGGCGGGCAAGTTTATTTACACAGGGTAAAAGTGACGTGCATGGATTTTGCATTAGCCCTTATTCGTCATTTTGATAGCCAAGATTGAATTTGGTCCAGACTGTATTGTAGTATTCTCGAGGCTACCATAATAATGATTTTCAAGCGACGCTATTACCACCGTATTATCAGCAAATATGGCTGTTGTTGTTGGCAGATCAGCCACGTAAAGAAGATGTGGTACTCCAGAGAGGATAAAATGCAGTGTGGAATACTCTTCGTTTCACTTAATTATATTTTTCGCTTAAGTATGATTTTAGGATGGGAATAAACTCATGGAGAAACTTTGCTTTAAGTTTGTAAAAAATCCTTTGCACCAAACTTTGTCAAAAGCTTGCGTTACATACAGAAACGCTGCAGAACAGTGTTTTTTCTCCTCGAGCGTTTGGTTTATTTTGTTGATTACGCGACGTATTTGCTCTGTTGTCGCGTGATGGCTTTTGCCTAAATAGAAATTGGTGGTCTGGTATTCATTTTTGTGTTACCAGTATAGGATGCTATCCTTTATGAAGTGATTTCTCGAAAACTTTAGACGTTATGGGTAATAAACTTGTGGGTCTGCAGAGGCGGCTTCCTCTGCTGGTTTGGCAAGATTATGTGGATTAGCACTACTACAGTAACTTTTCATTGTGGTGGTTTGTATTCAAGTCGTAAACAGGCATTGTAGATGTAAGTTAGCAGAGTACCTACTAGAGATGTGTCGTTCCAACCGGACTCGGTACAAAGGAACTAGTCCGCACATGGAACTAAAAGGAACGAGTCCGCTATATCGTTCCGATATCGTTCCGGGTCCGGACTCAAATGTACCTATTCGGTACATCGTTCCTTTAGTTCCTTCGGTACATCGTTCCTTTAGTTCCTTTAAACCGAGTCCGATCGGAACGAAATGAATTCGGTCCACAGTCGGTGTGTTATGATTACCTACATACACAAGAAACTTTTATCGCTATTAAGCGATTTGCTAGTGTTGAAAGGTTGTTTATATAACTTGACTGTAGACTGTGGACGTGTTTTTAAATAAAAATAAAACGTTCTTTGTTTTCTTTTTGACAAGTTACATCTACCATAGTAAATAAAGTCTATATTGGGTTTATTATTTAATACGTAACTTATGCACATGTATAATAGATACGGTATATGTAGATGTAGATTACATTAGATGAATGCTATGTTTGTATTGCGCACTCACTCTTTATACCAATTCCGATCGGAACGACATATCTCTGCCTGCGTATAGCGGCTAGCTGGCGAGTGTATTGTTCAAGGAACGATACCTATACCGAATGTACCTATATTTGATTTAGTTCCAAAGGAACGAGTTCAGCGGACTCGTTCCTTTTTACAAAAGGAACGAAAGGAACTAGTCCGTAAAAGGAACGACATTTCCCAACACTAGTACCTACATGCTTTATGAGATAACTCTTTATATAAGCATTTCTCTGACGAGCTTCTTCATCCCTGAGGCTTTCTAGGCTTGTACTTTTGTGTGTATAGTGTTTTTAACGTCGTTCACTGTTACCGCCATAATTGGCAGAGAGCTATGGGGATTCCAGGGATTCAAGTATGGCTCTCTGTTCTGTTTCTGTGGGATATAGGGCTTAAAATTAGCTTTTAGGTGATTGACAAACCCTTCAAGTTTTTCTCCGTCATTTCTTGCTCAACTAACATCAGGTTTTTTGAGGGGGCACTTGCTGTCTAGATCGGTATATGTTCTTGGTGGCATTCCAAAGTGAATAGTCTGTAATAGTAGTGGACGTGAGCCTTTCAAGGTGTTGATTCAAGCAATACTGATCCTTATTGTTTTGTAGCGGCGTTTTCAGGTGTCTTGTTGCTTTGTTTAGTTAGTCTAATAGGGTGCGCTATTTACTTTATGGTTATCGATATAGTGCCATCCCTAATTTTAATGCTCGTCAGATACCTTTGCTAAATCAAATCTCTCCCAATCGTCATGATCCAACAAAAGTAATACTACAACCCACGTGACTTCCGGAGGAATGTAACTAAAATTGCCGGATTGGTAATAAATGAAATAAAAGAGTATATAATAAATTTTAAGAAAGTTTAATTTATAGATCTGTTTAGCACCTGCTAGTTATCAGATAGGCATGAGACGCACGTGCCTGACATTAACGATCAGCAGCTCCTGAAGGAACATGTCTTATCTTTTGAAAAATAACCATTGATTATTTTTCATTAGTAATTATTTCCCCCGAGGTTTTAAGTTATTTTTATTGTCCCTATAGTGAACTTATTTCTCTATATTAATACACAAATAAGAAAAACTCTTAAATCTGTCTATATGAATTTAAACTACTTGAAATGTGTGTAAGTTAGAAATATACATATATTGTAGACCATAAGGTAGGTATACCTATATATAAATTTTTTAATCTATCTGTAAATTATATATAGCACAAACTGCACAAATTTAATTTACTTTCTTATAGCTTATAGCGAAGAGTATTTTAAGTGACTGTAGTTTTGAATAATTAGGCGTAACATTTCTTAAGGTAAATGAACTCCTGGATTCAAGCGTTTTGCAAAATATTAATTTCGCAGTAATAAATATTTTATCTGCATTTTGCGTACACCACGAATTTGCAAGTACGTTAAATTAACATCAAAACGATTTCAAACAATTTGATGTCTTTTAAATTCATAAAATAGCACGCAATAAAAATGATTCGCTCCGTTGCTATACTCGCGGTGATTAGCACAACGCAACGATGTGCTTTGCGAAAATCACGCCGTATTCAGTCGTTAACCGATCCGTCGCAAAGGCCAACATCCAGACGACGGAATTTTCGATAACTTCTTCTTTTTTCGTCGTTCTCCTTGCCAAGCATAGGTAAAGTCTAAAGTGCTCCTGTACAACGACCCCGAACGTCGGTCAACAGACAATAATGTTTTGTATACGTATACGTAGACTCGCTGGAGTGTGTAGCTGAGCGGGGGTGCTGTCCTTTTTGAAGTGCACGCGTCCAACCGGTGCGCTCGTAAACAAACCTGCCGGATTTCATTGGCCCAGGAGAGAGACCGGTTGCAAGGTCGTTTAATACTAACCATTCCGCAAAATTTCGTCCTCAGTATATGGTTTCTACTGTTTTGGTGAACGCTGTTCGTAGTGGTTTTTATTTAAGTTTTCACGTGGATTAATATGAGTTATGCCAATAGAAACAAATTCGAGGTATGAAATTCGTTATGTGTCCGTTGCATGTGCCGTCGAAACGAGATATCAGTGCGTGGTTCGCTGTGTGTGCAGGCCAGAAACTTTGATAGAAAACAGCTGATTTAACGTCAAATGTTTGGACCGCATTATTTGTTATTGTTTGTCTAATTTAAAAACGTACAGAAATATCCAAATTATGTATTGTTTCTCGTTGAGAATATTCTCACATTGATATATTCGGCCGTTTCGTCGCGAGACATCTTTTCTGCTTGTTTATACACAAATTCTTTGTCTTTTGTAATATGTATAGACATAATGTATTATTGGTTTACTATTCGTTCGAAACAAGTTGCACAATGGCCATTTATATTATATATTTCTGCGTTTCATGATTAATTTTCCTTTGTTTCTACGCCGATTTAAAGCTTTTTTTATGTAGATAATGAAAACAACAATTATATGAGATTGTTTTTCCAACATCCCTACATATGTCATTGACATTCGCAATAAAATTTTATTTTGCAAATTTTCATTTAATTTATGAATTGACATTTCCACCTTTATTTCTCAATTTTGTCCTTAATATATTTTGCAATTTGGTTTCTGTTAGGCACAATTTATAAAAAAGTTTTTCACCAACAAGAAAATTACAAGCGTTTAATTAATGCTTTTATTTTTTTAAAGTAGTTTTATTGTAAATTACTTCTATCGTATTGTTGCAAATTCCTCTAGCTTATTGTCAAAAATTGAAGTTTTGCTATATAAATTTATTTGCTTTTCTTTGTTCTTGCCGCTGAACAAAAGCTCTACAACTCTTGACAAATAATTTCATTGCCACTTTAGTTGTTATACCGGAAGTTATTATTTCTTTAAACTTTGGTTTGTATATGAAATGATTTTCCTTTTGATTTAATTTTGCCAGATTTTTTTTTTTTTGTTGAAACAAAGTTTTTGTTTTTGCCGTTTTACTTTACATCAATCAAGATTATATATATTAATTATGTTAAATATTGAATATCTTCTATATTGTATCAGGATGGAAAGACTTAATTAGGTAATAAAATATTGAGCCATTGTATAAATTCAAATTTTTATTTCTTTGTTGTGACTATTCAAAAATACTTGGAAATAAGCGAGAAATTCTTTTTCTCTCAACTGCGATTATGGATCATAGCTAGACCATTTATTAGACAGTTATTCCTAGAATTTTATCGATAAATACCAGGAATAATTGAATTTTTGCCTCATCGTAAATTTTCCATTTTTATCGTTACCTTGCATGCATTTTCTTACAACTGTATTGATTCGCCTTTGTCATACTGTAATATGTATCTCAAACTCGTTTTATAGGAACAATGGCTCTTATTGTAACTTATAAAGAGGTTAATAATAACGGTTATTATTGAGAAACGTGCGAAGAAATTCCAGCTAAAAATAAATCACTTAGATATAATTAGGTTACAATATTAGCATATCAGATGCAGACTTGTTAAAAAAAATAATAATTATTCCCATTATTTAGTTCCCAATACAGTTCAACATACAATACATGCTATAATATATGTATATATTATTTTATGGGAAATCAAAGAAAAAACAATGTACAAAGAGCGAGTTTTGCAAATAACTTTTATTTTGGAGAAAGCTTTGGCAAGATACGAGTTGATTATTCGATTCCTCTTTAAAATTTAAATGAACTTAAAAAAACGTTTTTCTGAATTTTTGTCAATTAGCGAGTTTTGCAAATAATGACCCCATATACAGGGTGTTTTGAAACATCGTTTAAAGATTTTAAGGGCATGTAGTACGATCGAAAATAAGGTTAAAAGTCATAATAAACATATGTTCACAAATCAATCGTTTTCGAGATAACAGCGAGTTTTCCTAGTAGTACAGGGATATAACATATCCCAGTAAACAGGTGCTTATCAGCTATTGTTTTATGACAGTTTAATTTGACGTTTTGTGCAATTTGTAGCAATTACAATGGTTGCGTGTTCTAATGCTGAAATGAGCGATATGGTGTTCTTGTACGGTCGTGCTAATGGGAATTCTTTACAAGCACGTCGCTTCTATGCTGAAACGTTTCCTGATCACCAACTGCCTTCGCATGTGATGTTTCAGACGGTGTTTCAACGACTAAGAGAAACTGGTTCGTCGGAGAAGCGGTCTTCTGATACTGGACGGCAGAGATTAGCATGTACTCCACAGATAGAAGATCGAATTTTGAATATTATTGATGAAATTCCCGAAACTAGTGTTAGAAGAATTTCGACTCAAGTGGGTGTAAGCAGCAATCTTGTTTGGAGAACTCTTCATGAGCAACTCCTATACCCCTACCATATCCAACGGGTACAAGCCCTTCCTGCTCCGGATTACCAAGCGAGAAGGGCTTTCTGTGAGTGGTTTTTGCGAACAGCTGCTGATCGGCCAGATTTCGTTGATAACATCCTTTTCACTGATGAAGCTGGTTTTACTAAAAATGGAATATTTAATTTCCACAACAATCACGTTTGGTGTGACGAGAATCCTCATGCTACCGTTGAAGCTCGGCACCAGCAACGTTTCTCTCTAAACATCTGGTTAGGCATGACAGGGGAACGGTTGTTAGGACCGATTGTTTTGCCACAACGCTTAACAGGTCCTGCATACCTCGAGTTCCTGGAAAATATTTTACTTGAACTTTTGGAAGATTGACCTATAAATCTAAGACTGAACCTCTAGTTTATGCAAGATGGAGCTCCACCGCACTTTACGCGTGCTGTTAGGGAACATCTTAACAATGAATTTCCTGGGAGATGGATAGGGCGAGCAGGTCCTATTGCTTGGCCTCCAAGGTCTCCCGATCTAAACCCGTTGGACTTTAGTATCTGGGGTTATTTGAAAAGTTTAGTGTACGCAACACCGGTAAACGATCTTCCAAAGTTGCGCCAACTAATAGAACACTGTTGCCAGATAATACGAGAAAAACCCTTGTTTTTTGAAAGAGTGCGCGCTTCCTTTGAAAGCAGATGTAGATCCTGTGTCGAAATGGAAGGACGTCATTTTGAACATCTTAGTTATAATCTATTTTATGTTAAAATACAATAACATCTTAATAAAAACCGCTAAAGCAAACTTATTCTGCATTTGCGATAAAATCGCTGTTATCTCGTAAACAGTTAATTTGTGGACATATGTTTATTATGACTTTTAACCTTATTTTCGATCGTACTACATGCCCTTAAAATCTTTAAACGATGTTTCAAAATACCTGTATAATAGCAAGTTTTATGTTTTAGTTTTTATGAATAATTATTTTCGATAGGCAAATATCATACTTTCTTCAGTCACAACAAATTTTCACATAGAAAAGAATCTTATCCAATGATTTACATAGGATGGTCAGAAAAGTACGGATAATCGCAAGGTAAGACAATCCTAGCACAAAAATGTTGTATTGTCCTTAGTTAAGCTACACGAGTTGTTTGTGTAGATTTGGCAACACCGTACACAATCAGCAACAAGTTAATGGGAATGGGAATGACATGACAAAAGACGAGTTTTATTTAAGTTTAAAGAAAATAACAATAATAAAATATTAACGTAAATGCTCAAACTGGTAGCCATTAGTTTGAATATAAAGCTGTAGCCTTTAAGGAATTCAATTTAGGACGCGTTGCAACATATGTGGTATTAATTGTATTGTAGCGTTAATTTTATTTATTATATCCTGGTTATTGACAGGAGGCGTCGCATACACATAGAAGTCGAGGGAATTCGTGTTTGGTGACCTTGCAGGCCATGATATTGGTCCATTTCGCTCGATCCACCTATCTAGAAAACATTCGTTCAACCATTCTCTTGTAATTCTCGCATTGTGAGGTGCTGCACCATTGTGCATGTAATACATGTTGGCTCTGACGTTTAATGGAACGTTATTCAATACTTGCTCCATCACATTTACGTATTCAATTGCATTTCGTCTATTCGGGAAAAAGATTTGCCCTACAATTTGAAGGTTTAGGATGCATAGCCAAACATTTGCAGAAAACTTTCTTTGATGTCAAAATTCTCGAATATCTCTGGGATTTTCATTAGCCCAAAAATTTAATTTGCGATTGTCGAAGTCACCATCTCTTGTAAACATGCATTCATCACTCCACAAAATAAGTGATAAAAAGTTTTGCTCTATCTAGAATTGTGTTGCAAAACATTATTGTATGCAAATGTCCCTTAAAAGGTTTTCTGTAGGCGCTGAAATAACTTGCCTTACTTGGAATGTTCATTTCCTGAGCTATTTGTTGAGTAGAATACTGAGTAACAATATTCAAAATTTCCTCTTCAACTTGAACTGTACGACGATGTCTTGGTCTACCTGCATCACAATAAGTCGGGACAAATTTGCCTGTTTCATGAAGTCTGCGATCCAATTTTCTAAATGTATTGGTCGATGGGTGTGGCCTATGTGGATACCGTCGTATTGCATATTCGTGATTTCATGTGCGCATTTCCATTACAAAAACCAAATATTTTCGTGTCAGAGTTTTCGTTAAATGTATACATTATTAATTGCTGTGTATATCATAACAAGTAAGGAAATAATGGGAACAAAAATAATGAACGTCAAACTAACAAACGTCAAAATTTGACATTTGTTCTGGCCCGATGTTGTCATATGTACTTTAACGTAAATCGAATTATTTTTAGTCGCACATTTTCAACTTTCATGTTCTCGTGTGCCTTAACTAAAATAAAAAAAAAACTAAATGACCATACAACACTTTTGTATTAAGTTTGTCGAGTCAGAATTAATCATAGAATCGCTCTACGTGACGATTATCCGTACTTTTCTGACCACCCTATATATAAAAGAAAATAGTCACTTATCTTTAGTTCATTTCATGGAAACATATCTCTTTATACCTATGCATAAATTTTGCTTATAATCGTATTTATTCATATATGATGTAGGTATACATAAACATATCAGATTTCAGTTTAGGCTAATGTTAATCTAGAGGTATAAGTAATAATCTATTTCATTGTGAAGTATGTATGGGGAATATAATTTGGTCTGCTTATAACAAAACGAACGATGCTCTGTATTTAGATAAAATGGATATTTTCATAAGTGTGAGATTTTAATTATTCATAACATTCTTCAAAAGGAAAATAAAAGTGATACTAGGCTACATAATTTACTTTCTTAATTAAATATTGCATGGCTTATTCGAAAATGTTTTTATTTAATATGCAGCTTTATAGTTGTACAGTGTCTGTCAGCTTATAAAAACTGCAGTCATGATAAACTATCTCAATTAAATGAACTGACTGCAATTTTTTTCACAGTAATTGTACTATTAGATGTATTTTTCTTTATATTACACAGAATTTCCCAAAACTGTGGTGATTGGATTTTTTTTGTCAATTAAAATAAAAGATCAATTGCTTGAAATATCAGGGCTGTATATGATACACTTCATTAGTTTTTTTTTTCATGTTTTTGCAACTATCAACAATAGCTATCCACTCAAACTGTTTTGGGATATCTGTAACGTAGCGTACACTGACAATGCACTCTTTGTTTTGTTTCTTTTAGTTCAGTTATGTGAATCTGTTTGTTTGCATGTTAGTCAACAAACGGAGAAGAAATTAGGGAGGTAGATGTAAAGAGACTGCAAAAGCGCCACTGGTGGCACCCTAAAAAAAAGCACTGCACAAAGCCTGAAGAATTGTCGAGCACTATGGCTGTTGAAAGTGTAAAGAATAGTTGCATGCAGGTATAGTATTCATAGTAAGTTAACTTTTTCATTGTACTATTGTCGATTGTGATTTTAAGTCGCCGGCAATTGTCATTGTACCATATTTATCATTAAATTACATTCCTTATTTATAATTTGTTCATTATTTACTTTCTTTTTTTAATAAAAAAGAATTTGAATCGAAAATTGCATATCGTTCTGTAATACATAACATAACTAATATATATTTTGTTTCTTATTATCGCTGGTGCTCATAATTCAATATTCATATAGTGTTCGTGGTAGGCAGCCTAATATGCATCTTTGTTCGACATATACGGTAAATATGAACTACTCTCATAAGTTTATAAAAAATCTTTTTGAATTTCTGGTTGAAAAAGATACTACTATCGCTACTTGTGAAAGTTTTATTGCACTCATTTAGAATCCGTGCTTTATACTTGCCATTAAAAGTAAATTTGGCGAATGACCATGTGAATATTATCAGTAAAGTAATCAAAATTCCTTTAATATAGAGTGAATGTGATTAACTTTTATGCAAAGACCATAATAGTTTCAACATTTTTTATTTTAAGAGTTAGTGCAGGTGTTCAAACATGATTCTGAATAAGCCAAACAGTACAGTAGTGTAGAGTAATGTTATTCTGATAAATTTGATAGTTCATTCTTTTGGATGATTTTCGTACTATATTTCATAGCAAACTGAGTAACTGAGGCTTTCCAAATTTATTCGATTAATACTACCGCTATTTTACCTATGAATCTATTCTAGACAATAAAATTTAAGCGATGTAGTGACGTCTTGTGCAGGTGTCCTCATTGTGTGTCATTGGATGTTGCCTAGCAACGAAGACTGATTAGCAATATTCGTTTACTGCGTGTATAACGACATGTACTCTTTACTGTTGAAACGGGCTCTACTCCTGCATAAATAGAATTTTTTTTGAGGCTTGAAATATTTAATTTAAAATTAAATTAAATAAAAATGATTTTTTAGCACTTTGATAAAAAGTTTGTTTTTAAATAAAGTAATATGTATTAATAACGTGGCCAATTAAATATTTAACATACTCATCATAGTCATCCATGTTATTAGATGGGACCCTTTAATTAATATTTCTTTCTGGACATTTTTTTTTGAAACGGCAAGTGTTGTTTTTATAGCAGGCTTTACCATGTTCATTCATTAATAACAATTATTGTAATGGAATGGAAATGTTTTTAGTTAAAGTAAATGAAATTTCTAAAATGTTCGAGCAATTAAAGCATAAAAGCATTTGCGGAGAGATATTTGTTATAAAACGGCTCCGAAGCCGGTTTTTAATGAGAAGAAATAAACTGAACGGTAAAAAATATTCTTTTTGCGCGAAGGAGTGTTGTTTAGCTTAAGGAGATTGAGCAAAAGATGACGTTCACATCACAAGCAGTTCGGTTGTACGTTTGCCACTGTGTTATTAAATGCGATAAGCAAAATTCGAAGTAAATTGACATAATAGTAATGGTAAAGTACATATACCGAAAACATCTAAACATATATAAATACTAGAATTATTTTCTGGTAGCGGAATCCTGGGGGTGCATTTAACGTCACGAGTTCGATGAGGAAGGCGGAGCTCCGTCGTTGGCTGGTGTACAATATTCAAGATACATATCACAATAAAAACTGAATTTCGCATTTTGTAGGAATCGCGAAGATAGTGGGGTTCTCACGTGCGAGTTATAACCCTTCTCGACATTTCTTCGCGTGTGCCTCACTCCATTAAGTACGCCCTCTTGTTATCGCGTATTTGCCACCAGAAAATAATCCCACTGCAGTTAAGTTTTTTACAATACTCGAAATTAAAATTTATCATAAAAAGTAAAATACACCTATATTCTCTCCTTAATAATTTAAAATTGTAGATAAAAAATTACATTTTAAGTTTTAATTTTTAAAATATTTTTTTCTTCCGTTATGTATATTTGTAATTTAAAATCTTTCATTTTAAAACTCACAGCAGTAACAAACATTTTAATGTATGTATGAAACAGTGGTTTCCGTAACAAGTTATTATAATTAATCTAAAGCAAGTATTTACATTATTGTACTACGGTCACGGTACATCTATCGGCTTATTCATTAATGAAGGCGGATAGATTTTTCTAAACATTAGTAATAGTAAAAGTACGGAATATGATTGTATCGTGGAGTAGGATGTTATCAAATTTACATTGGATTTTATGAATACATAGGCATATAATATAATAAACTAAATTTATGAATAATTATATTAAATATCGTTCAGTTCGATAATAATTTGTATGTTTTATGTATGCTGAATATTGTGCTGAATGTATAACAGATCTGGATATTCGAATGGTAGATCCGAATCTTAATTTTATCGGATATCTACGCACCGAGAGAAAAAAAGTAAATACTTAACCATTTATCAGTTAACTAAATGCATGTTTCTTTTTAAATACAAGCAATGCGTTTTATGTTACATTTACACCTACAACGTTATTTTAATCTTAAAAATGTTTAGTGTTTAGTTTGACCATTTAATGCTTAATATTTAAGACTACGAAAGATGTTGATGTTACCTTTTCATTCCTCTCAGTGCGGCATTTGTTTCGGATAACGCATTCGGATCTGGGGTTTCGGATGGCAGATTCGGATCTGAGGTTTAGGATAGCGGATCCGGATCCAAGGTCTCGGATAGTGGATCCAGAATTCAAAGATTCCGATGTCGGGATACGTTTGAATCCGGATATCTTAATTTTATCGGATATCTACAGCACTAGTTAATATACGCGATGATTAATTTTTAAAGAGCTGTGTCTTCGTTAAAGGAATTAAATATTTCATAGCTTTACCACTAAGCTCCTTATGCAGGTCTTTCATTTTTGTCTAGAACCAGACTTTAAAAACCTTTTTCGCAAGTACTTACTAAGTTCTTGAAGACATTTACTGTAATGAAATTAAGAAGTCAATTCAAAAGGTAGTTTTCTAAAAACATATGACCACAACGTTTCATTCAAACAATATTTAGTCTTTTTTTTTCGTCGAAGTTACTGAATTAGTGTGGAAGAGTGATTTAGTATAGAGGCTGTTCATCTGAACACCTAAACATTGGATAGTTACAGTTTGTTGATTTTGGTCTTAGATAATTAACGTTTTTTTGCAAACTGTTTGAGAACTTCCTTAAATGAATTTGGCGTAGATTTGGTGTTTGGTAACTGGGCTTTGTTTTTGCACACAGCAGTGTTTCTTTTTCTCAAAAATAACTGATGCATAAAAGATATTAAACAGTTTTGGCATGCAGAGGACAGCATAGCAACAGGTTTTCTTCAAGTGCATTATAATTGAAATGATCCTAAAATTACTACTATAATATGCAGGTTGCAAGCATCAGTGCCTTATTTGTATTGAAAAAGAATCCAGTATTTTTTTTGTAGATTCAATGCCCTTTAACTTATTTTTGCCAATTTTACTTTATATTGTTTGAGAGACGAATTAATTTCATAGAGATCATGTTCACCAAACATACACTGAAAATTACAATGAAAAGCTAAATCTTATTTAGCTTATTGGGTTTACACATGGATTTCGCGGTAATTGTCTTATGAAATCTCGGTTTCTGGTGGTAGGGGATTAGGATTTGTTGACCTATGGTTGTACTCGAAATTTGCTACAGCCGTGGAACTGGAAATGCTTAGAAGTAAGTTTCCACTGAGGCAGCTAAGTCTTCTGGTTGGATATTGAAAGCTAGGATTTTATGGATTAACTGAATGATACTGGATATGGAAACTTTGGTAAATAACTGTGAGGCCATTCAGTCTGTGTAGAAAGTATTTCACGTGAATTGATAAAAGGATTACTGTTACTAGAAGAGTAGAATTTGAAGATCTTAGAGAGGTATTTGGAAAGCTTTTATGTGAGACTGTTCATGGTATTAACAACAGGCCGAAAAATAATATTAGGTTTGTGGATTTTGTGTTGACTGTGTTTCAGGTTATTGGAAGCACTAGTTAATAGTGTACAGTTTTTTTTATAGTGGTTGGAAAAACCAGTATTTTTATGTATTTATAAATTTGATGTTTGATCTCTGAAAGATAGTGGTGAGAATACGTCATTTTAATTTTAATTGTCCTTAACTTCGTCAACATGCCTCGTTTCATATTTCACGATTTTTGCTCGTTACTGAGATTATTTCTACATATCATTCGGACTCGGGAGTATGCGTACCCCTGGAACCGGGATTTCTAAATTGATTTGCGAATTTAAGGATTCTTTTCGTTATCTGATTGTTATCAACTTCTTCACCATTCAATTCGGAGCGTCCTCATCTGAATAAAGTATAAAAACTAAATAAACGAAGGTGCTTGTATATTTTTGTTCGCCAAAAATAGATCACGTGAATTCCATTAGCATCGAAAATATATACGTGATGTAAATTTTCACAATCAGCACATACTTACGTATATATACACAGACAGATTTCTGTATACCGTTTATTTTAACGTGCTGGCGCGTTTTTCGGGGTTGATTTATGTCTGCTTTAGGACTGCTGTCTATTGTACGTAATGAAAGAGGTTGGTTCGTGTATGTGCGTTTATTCCGGCCGCAAGGACAGCGCAGCGAAAGAAATTTTCACGGTTCGTACAGCTCTTTGCTTTGTTTAATTCTCCCCTGTGACCTCAACTGTATCACATTTTTCATTCTGGCTTATTCGTAATATTAGCGCGTTTTATTGATTTCATTAAGAGAGCACGCGAATTTTTTTTAACATGATGGTTTTGTTAATTTGAAAGGAGTCTTCATTCAGAACGAGTAACTTTAAAAAGTATGTACCACAATTTTTAACTAACGAATATTTTTTGTATGGGGAATACTTTTTATACAAAAATAATTGAACCAAAAAGGTGTAATAAATGTAAAAAAAAAAATCAAGGTGGAGAAATTTATGCCACTAAACAATCTGGACTCTAGACTCTATGCAAATCTGCACATAACCCGTTTGCATGTAAATCGCACTTGTACGCTTTTGCTTTTTATCCATTCAATTTATTTTTTCCTCTAGCATTTCGAGCTTTATTTTATAACACATCTTATTGTACCCATCATTTTTATTTCCCAAATAAAATAAATATTATAAGCTTTAATGCAAAGTAATTTTGAAGTGTGGTTTTAGAGTACAGAAACATTGAAAGGGACTGGTTTGTTTTTTTATTAATTAATTTAAATTAATTAGTATCAACAGACGTCGTTCCAGCATGCAAATGGTAATTACAATTGTCTGCATTGACTAGCATCAGAGTTGGGAAAAATGGATTCTAATTACACAACGAATAGACAGCAATATAATTTATTAAATTATAAAACAAATATCATTTATCTGTTTTCAGCGCGAAACGAATAAAATTATTATTCGTTTTCTCTCATAAACTAATTAACTTATTGCGGTGTTGATCCCCATTTTTTTTGTGTCCTATCAGTGCACAATGTCCTGTTACGAGACCTGCTACTACGCGAAGATGATTCCTACTAAGTTTTATTAGTTCTTCACTCTTCTTCTTTGATGGTCCCTTGATAAAGGTATTTTCATGAGTTTGCCTGGTTGTAGTTTTCCAGGATTGTTTGTGTTTCGCTTGGACCCAACTCCTTACCTGCTCTCATATTGTGTTTCTTGCCAACTCGTCGGCTTTTTTGTTTCCTTTCCTTGCATTTCCTGTGAATGCATTTCCAAACCAGTCTTATTTGTATCCTGGGTTCACTAATGCCCGCAGTTTCGCCTGGCTATCTGTTACAAAACAGATCCGTTTATTTTTATAAGCCCTTTGATTTCTGTTGCACACTTCGATATTGCGTATGCTTCTGCTTGAAAGACACCGGCATATTTTCCTAGTGAAATTATGATCATTGTATTGTGTTGTACATGTTGTTAAATAGATATGTCGAAATCATGTGGTCTAATCTCACTCCCAAGAGGTTGCTTTCCACATGATGAACAATATTGTTGTGTCCCAATACTGCATATGTGCCACTTGGTATTTCTTGCAACCTGAGATGTCCCATTCTTGCCTCCTTCAGTATCACCAAAAGTTGGGGAGGGGGGGTCTAGCAGGCGTTCCATTCCTGCTGTAGGGGTAGTCCTCATTGTTCGTGTTATTCCTAAACACGCAAGCCTCTTTCATCTTTCTGAGTTCAGTTATAGCAGTTTTCTGCTGCATCTTTGTCCTCCATACTAAAGATGCATAAGTGATCATGGATCCAATTACCGTCCAGTACATCATATTTGGTCTTAACTCCTATGTTTTTCCATGCGCTCTTCTAGCCAAAATCTTTAGGGTGGAAAGAAAAATGTTTTTCAACTTGTTTTACTATCGGTTAAACACTTCTTCTAATGTTTAAAAACACCTCTTCATAGGCTTTCAAAACGTCTTCACGCCGCGAAGAAACTTGCCCTCTCTCAAGAGTTTTCAAAATTTAGGGAGAAGATAATAGTCGCTCGGTGCCCAGTCCAGACTATGATGTGGACCCCAGTCGTTGATTTCTTCTTGGACTTAGCGAGATCTGTAGGTTTTAGCAGTGCCATGAAGCACCATAATCTTTTGCTTACAATTTTGTGCCCTTTTTTGAATTAAGTCGCAGTTTTCAATTTTTTAATCATTTCCTTATGGCCTTTTTGAATTAACAATATCCCTTATATCATAGCTATAAATTTTCTTGATGAAAAGGTTTCTTATTTTGTAGGTTGGTCCCATTCCTACAATTTTTGAAAAAGATCTTTGTTGTTAGACAATGCCGTCAAGGTTTCATAACAAGTTTGTGGTCTTCACAATTTTTGTTCTGGACTAAGCAGTTCCGTAATCCACCCTGTTAACACTATATTCGATCGTAGATTTTGATGTAAGATTTTTGAAACTGCAGTTTGTGATTCCTACTTTAGCAGCAATCATTCAGACTTTTATATTAGGATGTGCGAAGAATAGTTCCTTAACTTTCTTAATGTTTTTGTTGGTTCTTACTTCAACAGATCTTCCGTAACTCCCATTGATACCCTGCTTCATCGACAAAATTTTACCGTGAAATTTGTTGGCGCATTTCTCCCTTTGAGGTAATGTTTAGTAAAAATTCAATTTATTTTCAAATTACTTAAAAAGTTAATTATTTTTTTTTACTTATCTATACAAATGCCATCTGTTTTGCATCAAATCTAATTTGGTTTCGTTAGTGTAGTTTTAGTTTACATAAGAAAGGGTGTCTAAAGCAATATTTAATAACCTTGACTTGAAGAATTAGATTTATACATGTTTGCCATTATCTAGAGTAATTCAAAATGTACTATAAAAGAATTGAGAAAGTGTAGTACAGCGCTGAAAATTGGAGTATTGATTAAGAAAATAAGCAACTGTCTTTCCATGACATTTTCCAAAAAAGAAAAAAATAAATAGATAAATAAATAAAAAGACGATATTTTAGAATTTCTTGAAAAAGATTTGAATTTAACAGTTAAGAAAGTAGCATGATTATATGTGACACTGTATATAGCGATGTATTAATCATGCTGTCATAAATACTTTTGGGCTCACTTTGGTTCTTCGTTAAGAACTATATGAATAACACTTCCACGTTCTAACAAATTTTCACTTATTTTTATTGAATATACCTTTAAAACTTGGTCAGTTTGTATCAAAATGTCGCGGTTATTTTGCAACTCAGGACGCGAGATTCTTGATGATGATAGGCTAGAGTAGTGGTGGATGATTGGACTGTGTTCATCATTTGTGGGATTTTTCAAGTCCAACGTTTCAGCAGTTGTTTTTCATGGCAATTATTTCAAATAAAGAATAAACCAATTTTGCCGTGAATAACGGAAACTCTGTAAACTTTAATTATTTGAAGATAAATGTTGCGAATAATTTGCTTACTTGAATAACAAACTACATTGCTTAAATCTACCAACACTATCGTTTAGCTTCGGTGGTATTTAATATTTACCGCAAAATTTGACTCTGGCATTGCTTTAGTGTATTTTAATATGTACTCAGTCTCTTAAGGTAGTCTGGTGGTTCACTTGATTCCGCAGTAAGTAGATGAAGGACAGTCACTTTAAAGATTTAAATAGGAATTATTAAAGTTAATTAATTGAACACGACATTAAAATTAGAAAAAAAAAACATCTCAATCCAGTTAATGCCCATAACGGTTTTCAATAATTAATGGAAGAAGATGCAAAATGACTTTTGAATCAGTTATCTAATGAAAGAGATCTACTTATTGAGGGCAAAGAATAGTCAAATACACAATTGGATATTATCGTAATTATCCATTATTCGAAATATAAGAAGAATAGGAGTATATACTTATTTTATTTTTCAATTGATCAACTAATGATGGACGTGTGAGATCGGTATATGTAGTAGTTAGTGATATTCAGTAATGCAAATGTTGATTCTCACTTTACGTTCCGTCTCACTTTTTTAACTGTAAATATATGGATGTATGCACACTCTCTTCGGTTTATACACCATTACCAATCAGTTCTACTTTATAATTCCAGCCAAAAAATACTTTTACGAAATGGTTATATACCTATCAAAATTAATTATATGCTATAAATAAAAAATTCTTCGATCATTATTGTGTGACCTTTCTGATTTTTAACAAATAAGTATACTATTTACCACTTTTAACTCACCTAAAACTTATTGTTAGATATATATTTTTTAATAAATACTTGAACAACCTAAATACTCAATAACCTGAGACGGTCATTCCGTGCATTTCGTATTTTCAACATGTCGTTACCTAACTTTTCAGCTATTTTGAAGGTATTCTTATTAAACACGTGACCATAAAAAACGCCGACTCATTCTGCCGCTTTTGTCTGTCCTGTGGCAACATCCAATAAACTTTACAATTCAATCATTTCTATTCAAAGCATATAGACGTGCCATAACAGTCAAGAAGGCAATACGTTGCAGTATCTACGTTTTTACAGCCACATATGTGTATACAACGGGTGATTTTTTTGCTATTTGGTTTTTCAGTGTAAATTTTTTTAGTGTGTCAAAAATGCTCAGTAAGGTTTGCAATTTCACCACGAATAGACTAACAAACGAACAACGCTTGCAACTCATTGAATTTTATTATCAAAATTCGTGCTGTGTGAGAAATGTGTTTCGTAAATTACCTCCACTTTATGGTCGTCAGAATCGACCCACCGAACAGGCTATTCAAGCTGTTGTGACCAAATTTCGCACCAGTTTCACTTTATGGGACATTAATCCACCAACCCGTATGCGAAGAGTGCGTACCGAAGAAAATATTGCTGCTGTATCGGCCAGTGTCAATGAAGATCGCGATAGTCAACAACGCTTGTGTTTTTTTTTTACGTAAGGACCTCGGTATTAAACCATACAAAATACAGCTGCTGCAAGAACGGAAGACAGGTGACGTACCACAACGTCGTTTGTTTGGTGAATGGGCCTTAGGAAAGTTGGATGAAGATCCATTTTTCTATCGAAAAATTGTCTTCAGCGACGAAGCTCATTTTTGGCTCAATGGGTACGTCAACAAACAGAATTGCCGAATTTGGTGTGAAGAGCAGCCAGAGGCAGTTCAAGAGCTACCAATGCACCCTGAAAGATGCGCTGTTTGGTGCGGTTTGTGGGCCGGCGGCATCATCGAGCGTACTTCTTCAAAAACGATGGAAATCGCAACGTTACAGTCAATGGAGCAAGATACCGTGCGATGACTACCGACTTTTTTTTTGCCCAAAATGGAAGAATTGGACTTGGTTGACATGTGGTTTCGACAAGACGGTGCCACATGCCACACGGCACGCGATACCATGAACCTATTGAGAGGCGAGTTTGGTGAGCAATTAATCTCACGATTTGGAGCAGTCCATTGGCCGCCAAGATCATGCGATTTGACCCCACTAGATTATTTTTTGTGGGGATACGTGAAGTCTCTCGTGTACAGGGACAAGCCAGCTACAATTCCAGCCCTGGAAGACAACATTACAGCTGCCATTGGTGAGATGCCGACCGAAATGCTGTAAAAAGTATGCAAAAATTGGAGCTCACTGATGGACCACCTACGGCGTAGCCGCGGGCAACATTTACATAAAATAATCTTTAAAAAGTAAATGGCAAATATTTCAATCACTTTTGCAAATTTTCTGTGTCTTTTTTTCAATTTTCAAAACCCAAACGGTTAAAAAATCACCCATTATATATATCATTTTTTATAAGTTTTGAAAGTAGCACAAAAATCATGACAATATGCATTATCATCGCTTGTTCTTTTTAGGTTAGGTTAATTATTAACATATGCGTATCGTACTTACATATTTACAATTTACAAAGTCGCTAAAAGTCCCTATTAAACCGACTCGATCCACTCCACTATAGCTTAAGCAATTTCAGATGGCGGATGCGCAATAGTAAGAGGACGTGCTCAATGGAGTGAGACACACCCGAAGAGATATACAGAAATGTCTCCCACCATCTTCACGATTCGTTAAAAATACGGAAATCAGTTTATTGTAACATGTATCTGCAGTACTGTAGGTCAGCCAGTAACTCGGTTTCGCCCGCTTCTTTGAGTCGATGACGTTTGTGCGCGTGAGGGCGGGGCTTCCGCTAATAGCCACCTGAGCTGTAAATAATAAAGCTCGAACGTAACACCAAATGTGCTTATTTATTGCCGCTAATTCTGCTTTTGGATTATGATGATGGTTTATGTTGTGCTGTAATGAGATTTTTATTCAAAAATTACACTGTAAAAACCCAAAAATCTTTTTCCCGGCTGATAATCTAGTAGCTTGCACGTTTGGCTATTAGTCATAGGGTTCAAATCGTAAATCGTAATGATGATTAACAGGGAGATTTGGGTCGGCGGGGGTGCCTGATAAGCAATTGATATTGGTTAGGCTTTATCTACGCCATTAAAAAAATACAGCGGCTGTAGGACTGTTTAGTCGTCGAAGCCGAAGCTAGTGGCTTCGACGACTAAACAGCCCTACAGCGAAGCCACTAGCTTCTTTTTTAATTAACATATGTTTAAACATAAAATTGAAGAAATTTTCTGTGTGCTTTTACAACGTTACCAATTGCTTCTTGGATTATTATGATAATGCTCACTTACCACTAGTGGTACCACTATACAATCAACTCTTTTATTTTTATTTTGTATTTTAATTAGTAGGTATACATGTTTATTGAGGCTGCAGTTTAAATTTTATTTTTACAGAAATGCTTGGTTTCATGAGAAAAATGTTAGTCTCCAAAAAAGACATTTCGCAATTCAAAAAAATAGTTATTTGTCAATTTTTTGCGCGATGTTATAAAATAAAATTATAAAAAAAAGCAGACAACCACCCACACACTATAGTTTACTCTTTTAAGTATAATAAAGTGGATTTCATTATCTGTATAAATATTCCAGTAGGCATTGTATCTCATTCTAGTTTGAGTTTCCAGAAATAGCGATTATCAAATCTTTACAGACGTACATCGTTGATAAGATACGAAACCTTTTTTTTCCCGGAACTCGCCGCTTCTAAAACGTCGGGTATTTATTTTGTTTTGAGTAAGAGAACGGAAGGTTTCCGCTATATAAGCTGCTAGCACCATAGAATAAGTAAATGGCGGCAATTCCACTTGAGTTACTGTGGAGTTACCATGATGTACTTGTGCCGTACTGCTATATTATGTACACTACTGTCCACGGAAGTTTCACAAATACCTTAATCTAATCAGTTTTATTGCATTAACGATGATAATCTTAAAATGTATTCATCTAAAACACCACTGCGACTTAAATAAACAACGTATTAGGCACAGATAATTTAATTAAATATTTTATGACTCGATATTCAAAAAACTTAATCTGACTTAATTAGACACGTCTTATCAACGGGACCAAGCTGCTACAGTATTTTAAAACAAAAGTGTCACAATGACGTTTATGTGATGCGAGTACAAGTTTGAATCTCGAGCCGCGTAGCGGCGAGAGATTCAAAGTACTAGCATTACATGTCATTGTGGCACACGTTTTTTACAGTATTTTTTCTAATTTGCACATTAATCGCCTATATTACGTTCAGGTAAGAGTCCCCCCCACCACGTTAATATTTCATTACACCACAGTACGCTGTAATAGCCATATCAGCACTGCGTCGTCTTTTGTTTTAGCTTTATTACAACATCCAATTAGAAAAAAGATTTTACGGCATCTCTCTCTCTTTCTTAGGGCCTTATCCGTACTACGTCTGCTCACTTAGACAGTATTATTGAGATTTTAGTTTCTCTTTGAATGTTACTGTGACAAGTTGTATACTAACAAGCAAAATTACAGAATTGATGCTTACGTCACTCGCAGGCTATGACAATGATCGTAGTTCTTCGTATGCTCTCGTCAAATACGTTTCTATGTTACGAAGAAGTTCGGTCTTTGTAATTGCCTTGGTGTGACGTAAGGACGAGCTGCCGCTGGTCACAGACCCTTAAAGTTACACCTTTAAAACATATTTTTTAACGATATCTTTGGAACTATAAGAGATAACGAACTGAACTAAAAAGGAAAATGTTCCTCTTGATCATTCGGACGTTTTAGTTTAATAGGGAGATCAGTTGTGCATGATGGGGGTTAAAATAACAAATTTTACCCCGCCGATCACGTAAATGAGACAATTTTATGTAGTGAATTATGTTTCCTTTTATTTTTTAATTTTGTTTTCTGTTTTTTTCTTTTGTATTATGTTGAGATTAATGTTTATGTTTATTTGGCTTTCTGAATACTTTATCACTTTTGTTTCTTCTTTCGACTGATTCTTTTATCATGTATGATACCAGGAATCAATAAATATTATTATTATTATTTGTATATATCGTCTTCCATTGTATTCGTCGCTTCGATTTGATCATTTTCGTTATACTCGATTCAACTGGCTAATTTGCCCAATCGCTGTGGCGTATTTAAATCACGCGCAACCAATTCTAGAAGCTTCTCGTGTGATCTCGACGCTGGATCTGGATTAATCCTGACGCTTCCATTTACGCGTTGCATACAGAAAACCATTTCGCCCTCTGATGGCGCCATCTGTGTGTGCACAATGTAAGTTGGCACTCGTAACAATATATAGATATTTTAAATATTCGAAAAATATTCTGGTAGTACTTGGAATATATTTATGTATATAAATACCCAAAAACATATGTAAAAAAAAATTCTTAGAATATCAAGAATATCATATGCTATCTGGGTATCTCATACATTTTTCCGATAAGTTCTCTGCAATTTTCATACTGAGGGCTGGTTTAGATTTTTGTAAAAATGTGCTAAATTTTTGTCTTAAAATTTGAACTTCATTTTTAATTTTATTTACTAAAACGAATTAAGAACAACTGGTTTTTCTTGCAATAATTTGTAGACACTATTGATTTTTGACAATGTGCTAAACCTAAAATAAATGCCATTTCTTGTAATGAATTGAGTACACTTTGCGCTTCAGACACTATTGTTACTATTTGTTTTTCAATTAGTTCTTCTAGGGTAGTGCAAGTTTCTTCAACTTGCCTGTATATCGCTTTTACTGAACATATTTATGCTTCTCACTTCGTATCACATAATTTAAGTGAAATACATACTAAAATGCTGGCGTAAAATTGTCCACGTTTTCGTTGCTACAGAAAACAAACAGTATAAACGATCATATTCCAAAAAGAGAAAAAGACGACAATATATACTGCTCGAAGCAGCATCACAAACCACAAAAAAGAAACTAAAAAATGTGATAAGCAAGGTACATAATATTGCATGAGATTTTAAGTTAATTACTCTGGATTGTACTCCTGTATATTTTCTCATCATATTGCTTATTCCCTACATAGTATGATACCTAAACTAAATTCAATGTTTTTAAACGCGCATTTGCTAGTCATTCAATAGTCATATCACTTACTTCAATAAACATTATAAATGATTCATTTATGATGAATGTTTTGTCTGTTAAATTTACATATGTATCTGTGATTATTGACGATTCTTTTACGTGAGACACATCAGGAGTACAATTCATTTGGATTTCGTAATATTTGCCGGTACTATATCATCTCAGATTTTATAAGATTTAGAATTTTATGGTTTCATGCTGTTTTGCCTTTTTTATTTTCAATTTTGTTTTATCTTACCTTTATCTTTGTTCGGGGCCCCCGTGAGTACGGAATCCGAGTACTGTGCATTCGTGGCAACATCACTATGGTCGACTCTTAATATTAATTTCAGATTTTTAGGACCGTTAAAAAATTTAAGTTATTAAATATTATACAGGTTGCTATTTTCATCTTTCGAAGAAACGTTTTGTAGTTTTGATTTCTTTTTATTCGTTCTAAAAACCTATTTTACACAATAGTTATAGGTTGATAAGGTTTCTAGAAGTGGTCCACAGCCAAATTTTCTGCTCTAAATATTGAACGGTTTTCCAGTAAAAAAATAAAAACGAATTTTTCTTTAAAAATTTTTATCTTGCAGTTTTGAGGAAGGCATCACAAAAAAATTAGGATTTCGTCGATCACGCCCTCATTTTCTTTTTATAATTTATTTTTCAATTTTTTTTTGACGAAATAGCTGTTTTGGTGCCATTTCCAAAATTTTTGTGAATCTTTGCCTACCAGTCTCCTATTACCTCATTTTTTTTTCTAGTTGATGCATAGTAAAAAAGACGATTTTTTGTAGAATATTTTTGTTGGGAAAAACTAAATTAGTTAAATTTGGTAAATTAGTAATTAATCATTGATTTAAGATGTTTGTTACATATTTATAGATAAACATTATTATCCGTTTTATCGTTTAAAATGTCGTTTTTTTTACTACTTTTTACCATGGCGCATCACTTGGATCGTATAGAAAAAAATGAGGTAGGTAGTAAGGGACTGGTAACAGACAAAAATTTTTGTGACCGTACCAAAACGACTACTTCGTGAAAAAGAAAAAATTAAATTGAAAAATATAAACTAAACAAAAACAAAAAATATCGAGCGTATGATCGACGGAAACTGAATTATTTTTTTTTCTGGAAACCTCCAAAAAGCTGCATTATTTTCTTTTTTTTTTATGTTCCGATCGGATAACCCAATAGTCAGATAAAAATTAAAAGAAAAATGGTGGTGGAAGAATATTCAGAGCTGAAAATTTGTCATATTTACCCGACTACGGTCTTTATGCACACAAATTAATGAACAGTTCACAATAATGTCTTTCTTATTGTGAACTGTTAAAGATTAACATTAAGATGAATAAAATAAGCCTAGTAATTTACATTTATAAAGCGTAAATAATAACATGCTATATTGAAAACTAGAATTTCTTTGTTGTATAACTTCATTATTACACTGTGATTCTATGTGAAGCATAGAGACGATATTGAACTCAAAACTGCCATCGATTGAAATATTGGAACACAAGCGTCATCAATGACGTCGATACCATGGCGGATATTCAAATAAAAAAGTTAGGGATATCAATAAATTTTAATAGCACTTGCAATTTGTAATGATAATAATAATAATAATAGTAATAATAATAATAATAATAATAATAATAATAATAATAATAATAATAATAATAATAGTCGTGTGTATGTCACGAACGGACGTGTTCATGTAGGCGGATACATTATTATACTTTAAATTTTTTTAAAGCGGTTGAATTGGGGTTTTTGTTGTTTTGTCGTGTTGCCTATATTAATAAGGTATAGCGGTAGTGTTTCTGGGACTCGTATGTCCCCTTTTGAGTGTGTTTAGGACTCTTTTATTGTGACATTTTTATTTTT
Organism: Cetonia aurata; assembly: GCA_949128085.1. Classification (NCBI taxonomy): domain Eukaryota; kingdom Metazoa; phylum Arthropoda; class Insecta; order Coleoptera; family Scarabaeidae; genus Cetonia; species Cetonia aurata. The sequence continues at coordinate 17,149,469 of OX421883.1, forward strand.
GACGTTTAGTGAAAGTAAATTTTTAAGTGAATTCTGTAGACATTTCACTGATTTTTGGGCATTCAATCAACATTTACTGGTGCAAGATGTGGCATGGTAGAGAGCCAGTCTTCCCATGCTTGGAGACGCCGTGATGACTGAGTCCAAGACTGGCACAGGGGCTGATGGAGCGAGTGGCATCACCCTGCGATCGAGAAGCACAAGAAAGGCAAGCGAATTAAGGATTACCCACACCATAGCCCCGAGCGCTGAAGGTGTTTCGACAGGTATAGAGCTGGAGACCACCCAAGCGCATAATACTCGATATAGGCAGAGGACGAAATGGACTAATGAAATGAATGAATTCGTTGTTCGATGCTATTATCTATTAACTAAGGCAGAGTCAGAATCGGTTCGCTATGGATTGGAACTGCATCGACGTGTTACTAATCAGTTCCCAGTTTTGAGAGGGAAAACTGTACAGAATATCTTAGATCAACGAAGATCGTTAATGATTAATAAGAGAATCCTGGTTGAGAGATTGGCACAAATAAAGGAGGAAATAGAGATAGGCTTATGACTTCGCGAAGTTATTGCTAGCACGAGTAAGAAGAGATACTCCGGGGGGGGGTCGAGACAGAAGGACTTAAATTGGAATTGCTGTAATGACACATTTGTAACAAGATTCATGGATGACAATGAGAGATGCCATATAAACCAATCCCAAGTGGCAAATGTTGCTTGTGATGTTTCTGAGATCGCTACATCTCAGCCTTCTCAATCAGCTCGACAGGGAAAGCAGAGGATCGCTTGGACTAATAAAATGAACGAGCAGAAGTCTGTTCTCCTAAGTATGTGCAGCATGCCTCGTCGGACGTTGAACGGGCAGAATAATCATTAGCACCATCTACCCATCTTGTCTTTAGACCGATGTGGTAGGGGAAAAAGGACCAAGTAAATAATAACTTGTGAAAATGTAAATGTAAATGATAATAATAATAATAATTTATTAGTTATTGAGACACATTTGTGTATGTAACAAGTCAACAAAAATACAGCAAAAGAAGAAAAAATAAACAGAAAAATATGACCACTTTAACTAAGAATTAACAAAAATTATTCGATAAAGGAAAAGAAAAACAAAGTAAACAAACCCAAACCCAATCTAATAATTAAAGAATTCATTCACAGAGTAAAAATTATGCTGCTTCAAGAAAGTTGTTATAGTTTTTCGGAAATCTCTACAGGAATTGCCAATATTTATCAATCAGCAGCAGATTTTGTTAAAAATTTTAATACCTAAATTTTCGAGAAATTTAATAATTAGTAGCATATGTTAGATTCTATCCTATGTACTTTATATGGCATTGTTTTTTTTTATTAAAGGTGTAGTTTCGTAATTTACGATGAACTGGTAACATATACTTCATTCGTTCTCAGGTTTAATAAGAGAGAAAAGAAAAAAATTCTTTCAACGCCATATAAAAATACGTAGGAAAAATCTAATACAAGTTTCATGAGACCTTCACGACTTGTCATACCAATCCAACATTGTATGGAGTAAATAATATACTGCAGTAGTTGTATAGTTTATTGATGATTAAATTATATTAGTTTACTTAATTCCTTCCTTATTGATTTTCCTTGTATTTTTCCTGTAAACTTCTTCGCTAAATTATGAAATCTAATTTTGCTACAAGACGATATTATGGTTTCACCTAAAATTGAAACATGAGTGTTTTCCAGAGATGACATATCTAACAAATGATGGGATAAACTAGAAAAAAATGTTTTGGGGAACATGACTTGATAGTAAATAAACAAAAGTCGTTAGGAAGTTTTCTTCTTGTGGAATCTTGTTTCTTGCCAAGACCATTACTTTCCGAATTTGCTTTTCGGTGAACTGGCAAATATATCGTACCTTCATTGATGGGCAGATTAATTTACCTAAGAAATAGTGAAGAAAATTTAAAGAAATATATATGTTATACATCATTTATTTACCTCTATCCTTTGTTTTCAGGAATATCAAGTGATTCTAAATAAAAATATATTTTTTTTAGATTTTCTTTGTCGAAATTCAATGTTGGAATAACTCCCTCTTTAATTCGCACAATCTGTCCCGTTCTATCAAAATCCTTTTCGAGGAAATGTAGTGAACAAACATATGCACGCTTATTTTTGCAAGGATTTATGGTACCCCCTGTAACAGTGATCCACACATAATAACAATGTTTGAGCATTCTACAAAAAATTATTTCACATAGAAACACTAAGTATTATAATTTCAGAATATTTTTAAGCTATGGCATTATTCTGCAACTTACATATGAAATGTTAGTTCTCCATCATCTTTGTTACTATTGCTTTTGCAGGATTTTACACAACACGATGGCATCACTTTTCTTTAGGAAAAAACAACCTGGATTCATTGTCATATAAGCCCAATTGTTAATGCTATAATATGCATATTTACACCACAGCCTTACACACAAAACAAAAATATCGGGTAAATAATATATAATATTCGAAACAGTCCGTGAAAGAATAAAGCAAAGAAAGTAAATAAAACAATAAAACTGCAAGGTTAGGTAACACCAGTAACACTTGTCAACTTGCAAAAAACTTAACGTGACTTAACGCAAATACTTCCTAAAGAAAACCAATGTAAGCATGACGCCATAAGAAACATGACGCATATAATGACGCCTGTGTTCCAAGATGTCTTTTAGTCTTTTGATGGTGCGCCGTAGCGATGCGCATACGGTTCATTGGCAGTCTATCAGGTCTGTGATGTGAACTCTGCGATTTTAGTGTTCGAAATGTGGTATTTATTCGATTTTATTTCAATGTACTTGAAAGTGCATAAGGCTTGTACAAATTGTACAAGAATGGACGGGAGAGGATGGCCTAAATTATTAGTCCCTCTAAAACGACTGCAATAGCATTCACGAGAAGGAGAGAGTTAGATGGTCTAGGACCGCTACAACTCCAGAGTGAAGAAATAAAGCTCTCTGAGGAGGTGAAATACCTTGATGTCATTCTTAACTTCGAGTCGACAGCCTCAAAGAATTAAAAACATCGCCGCATGTTTACGAATAACAGAAGCAATGAGACCTACTCCTGCAGCAGCAATGGAATGCCTCCTAGACCTCCCTCTTCGCCATTTGGTGGTAATGGGTGAGGCAAGAATGAGGCATCTCAGATTGAAAGAATTACCAAATGGCAGATATGTAGGATTTGGACACAATATTGTCCATCATGTGGAAGGCAATTTTTTGTGAATGAGATCAGACCACATGATTTCGACATATCACTCTTTTACTGGGAAAATATGCCACGGTTTTTCAAGCATACACAGTCTGTATTGCACTGTGCAACAGAATCGATCAGGGGGCTTATATAAACAGGGGGATTTGTATTGCAACAAATAGCCAGGCCATACTGAGGGCACTTGTAAACCTCAGAATAGAATCACCACTGGTTTGGGAATGAATTCGAGAACTGAATAACTTGGCAGACCGTAATAAAGTCACTTCACTGTGGGTGCCCGGACATTCGGGAATTGAAGGAAACGAAAAAGCCGATGAATTAGCAAGAAATGAATCAGCGACTTCATACATAAGCCCATAAACCTGTTCTAGGAGTGTCCAAAGACACAGCACGAGAGCAGATAAGGATTTGGGCAAAAAATACTAAAAAGAACACTGGAATAATATAACCAGGCAAAGCCTTTATTAAGGAACTATCAAAACAAGAGAACTGAAGAACTGTTAAACATCTGTAGGAATTATCTTCGCACAGTAGTAGGTTTCTTAACAGGACACTGTGCACTGAAGGGACACCCCAGAAAATTGGAATCTACACTGAATATACCCGCTGCAGACTGTAATAGGATGACAGAGATCGCATACCAACCGCAATGGCAGGTTAAATACAAAAAGCCAAGAGGCTGCATTGTTTCCGGAGACTCCATGTTAGATGGTTCTCACAAAAAAAAGTGTCTAAAGGCTACTCACAAACATTAACTATGTATTTTTAAAGAAATTCCGAAATTAAAAAAGGTTAAAGATATACTTTACCAAATTACCTACAAAACTATGGTATTCATTTTTTTGGTATATTTTTGAGTATGTACCAAAAAACGGGGTCGAATTCCTTTTTTTCCGATTTTTTTTATTTTATACTTCTTTATTCACTTACATCTTTTCTTGCTGCAAAATATTGTTGACGTTTTCATTTTAAACATATCTATAAGCACCAGAAATTTACTTATATATACTAAATAAAAGATGTCCGTTTCAGTTAACAAGAGTATTCGCCGATGATGAGGCCCTTATCAACAAAAAACTACCAAAAGAACTGCATCTTCGGATATTCTCTTATTTGGACGTCATCTCTTTATGTCGATGTGCCCAAGTTTCTAAGGCATGGAACGTTCTAGCGTTGGACGGTTCAAACTGGCAGAGAATAGATTTATTCGATTTCCAAAAAGACGTAGAGGTACGTTCTTGTCACTTGTATTTTAAAACTAAATTAACAAAAAAAGTATCCCTATCATCACAATTTTACTAAAAGTAATACCTACCCAAGAGATTACAAATATGTACAAGTTTTTTTATTTAATTACCAGGGTCCAATTATAGAAAATATTTCGCGAAGATGCGTCGGTTTTCTTCGTCAATTATCACTTCGCGGTTGTCAGTCGATAGCGGACGGATCGATGAAGACATTAGCTCAAATGTGTCCGAATATAGAAGATCTCAACCTGAACGACTGTAAGAAACTCACCGACTCGACATGTCAGGCGCTGTCGAGGCACTGTCCCAAGCTGCAGAAGCTGAATTTAGATAGTTGTGCCAGTATTACGGACTTTTCATTGAAATTGCTTAGTGAGGGTTGTCCACTGTTGACGCACATCAACATTAGCTGGTGTAGCAACATCACCGAAGACGGAGTCGAAGCATTAGCCAGAGGCTGTCCTAAGTTGAAGAGTTTTATTAGTAAAGGATGCAAACAAATCACCTCTAAGGCGGTAATATGCCTGGCCAGGTATTGTCAGCAATTAGAAGTGGTTAATCTCCTTGGATGTAGTGTAAGAACTATTGTACAACATTGTATTATGTGCGGTAGGTATGTTTTGGTTTTAATGTGCAGAACATTAGAGACGAAGCGGTTCAAGCTTTGGCGGAAAGATGCAGCCAATTGCATTATTTATGCATATCTGGATGTCAACACCTGACAGATGTTTCTTTGATCGCATTAGCTCAATATTGTCCGAAATTGTCGACTTTGGAAGTGGCTGGTTGTGTTCAATTTACGGACACTGCGTTTCAAGCTTTAGCAAGGGTGAGTTACTATGCTTAGATTAGAATAGTTTTTTTATCTGTTTCTTTAATTTGTTCCCATGGCGAAAAGCCTCTTTACAATTATTAATGATCGTCATTTTTTTTTTATACAAATATATCAAAATACATCGGTCAATGTAAACTAAATAGGCATAGGAATAAGTCCCGCGCAAAATACCTGTTATGGATTATGTCAAGACGAAAACAGAAGTTTTCGTCTTGACTTCTGTTTTCGTACTGTGCCATTACGATGGTTTAGCAAAGACAAGCTCTAGTACTAGGGCTCGGAGATCTTCCAGAGTATCACACTACCAACCATTGAAGTTAGGACAATTAGTAAACTAGTGCAAACGCAAATAAAACTAGTAATAATACAAAGGCAAGTAAAAGTTTATTCTTAGGAAAAAAAAACGTTCTTTCGTGTTCTTTTGAAGTTGGGGAGATTTTCCTTATCTGTCTATCGAGTTTATCTCATAATAATTCGATGACGTTCACATCCGGAGTCTGCGGCGGTTAGGGCATGATTTATAAAACGTTCACTTCTGTTTTAGCCGTTAAATAATCTTTACATATTTGTGAATGTGTTTTTGAGGTCGTTATAATGCCCAAATATAAAATCTCCTCAAGTAATCTTAATCCAGACGTCACAGCGTTCTCTTCCAGTACTTATCTGTATTTTTTCTTTTTGCATAACACCGTCGATTTTCACTGATCTCCGGTTCCCGCACTGGTAAAACTACCCAAAACTATCAACGGATCGCCACCGTGTTTCATTGTACGAACAACATTTTGTTCGCTTAACGAAAAATCTGCCCTTTTGTCCAAACACCTCGATTAAATTTGTCAGTCCAAAGAACATTTCTTCAATCATCTTCTGTTCGATTGCTCTAATTTGCAGTCCACTGTAACTGGTTTTAGTGATTTGCTTCTTTTAGGCGGTGTTTTGTGGTGGGTACAGAAATTGGATGTTCACGCTCCTTGTTTATTTTTGCTGCGTCGATCTTGCGCACGCGTTGTCATTTTTGACAAACCAGAGCGAATCCGGTGCGTTGTTGAATTTGAAAATTTTTCTGTACGCACGAAATATCCTTCTTTGAGCAACGTTGGAATAGTTGATTCCTTTTCTACAGTTATAGGTTTTCCTTTCGGTATTTTTAAAATACTATTTGCACAAATACTGTAACTTAATACCCCAATGGAAACTTGTTTACTAACAGACAGATTCACAGCGGCTACGATAAGAATGACTGAGACAGACACGTAAAATTTTACGAGCCCGTAGACCATTTCCCTCTATTGTAAACATGTATATTGCTTATTCTTTGGGTCAACATTGACCATCTAGTGTTTGCCCATTAAACTGGGGCTGTGTCTATTCAACCCCTATATAGTATGGCAACGGGGTTGGCTTCGGCCCACCGACCATTGGCCTGTGGGGGAGAGGCCATGGGCGAAGCAGACAGCTCTAGCCGTCGGACGTGATCCTATCCCAGGCCTCTGAGCAACGGACACTACGGCCGGCATTGGGTAGAGGCCGCGGACGGTCTTGCAGGCTGGAGAGTTTGTGGAACGATACTAACACGGTCGGATAACGTTGGCCACCCAGCGTTATCATTGCTGAGAGGCGTCTACTCGATTCCTACCCACTAGGGTAACAGACAGCGTACTTGGTGTCTCTATTGATAGGATCTCAGATCTACTGGGTAACAGATACTATGGTTAACACTTTAGTTGGATTGATCTTCGGCTCAGCCGCGGACGGTCTTGCAGGCTGGAGGGTTCGTGGAATAATCCTAACTCGGTCGGCTAACGTTGGCCACCCAGCGTTATCATTCTGAGAGGGTACCACCCCATCTCTGTCTAGTAGAGTAGCGGACGACACACTTGGGGTTGTTATGGTAGGTAGACGGGTTTTTCCGCTGACTGTTCCTTATGCTGGGAGCGATGCGGTGGGCATACTTTCGGAAACAAGTGGGTTGATAGTGGACCCTAGCGTTTAACTTCTAGCAGCCATTAGGAGTTCCTAGCCCAGATCTATTGGGTAACAGGTACTATGGTTGGCCTTTAATAGGGTAGAGCTTCGGCTTAACCGCTGACCGCCTAACTGGTTGGATAATTGTATGGTGGAACGATTCAAACACGATTAGAGGAATTGCTACCATACGGATACCATCTACACCGAGGCTTTTTAGCCTTGTGAGCTTAGTCTGGTAGGGAATCGAGAAATTGATCCTGACGGTGATCCATCAAACGAGGATAAGATAACTTGTCCAATATGGCTATTAAGAGGGGAGGGAGTTCACTGGCAGTGCTCAATTTCCCTCTATAATAGTTATTTCACTATGGATTTTTCGTCTTAAATACTACACTGTTATTACAACTTTTTCGCAGAAATTTCTACCGTAATAGTAAGGACGCCAAATATTAAAAAAAAATAGATATTTCAAAATTCTAATAGTTGTTCTAACTTCACTGGTGGAAGAAGTAGAGGAGTTCTGTAATTAAGAAGGCAACATTATAGATTACCTTTTAGAATAAGGGGAATTAGAATAATCAGTCAATGAGCACTCACTAAGATTTTCAGTTTCTTGTAAGTAGTTCAGTTGCTGGAAACAATATAGAGTAAAGGTCTGTTTACACGGTCACAATTTTGACATCAAGTTTATATCAACTATTTTGTGTTAAAATGTTTTGAAATGTATGCAGTATTGGTAGTACGTGTGGGAGGTTGCTTATTGCTACTTGTAAAATATATAGAAGTCTGATAGAATATTATACGGTTTTATCACATGTCGTCGATTTCTGCCCTTATAGAACAAGCTTCTGGGTGAAATTAAAAACGGTATAATAGGATCAACAAAAGAAAAAGCATACTACTTGAATAATGCAGTAGTATGACTATCCTTACCCGTCACCTTTATGAAGTCAAACCGATGTAGATCTTTCTCTATTAGACAAGCGTATATTTTCTTTCCCAGCATTTTTGTAAATCATAGAACATCACAAGAAGAACAAATTAGCTAATTTATTTTCAATGTTCGAATCGTCGATTGAATATTTCATGGTTGGACGTTGACCTACATTTCATTAATAACTAACGCTGACTGATGAGTGATGGGTCAGACTAGAGCACTCTGCATTTATCTATCTTTCAATCGGATTTTCCCTATATTCTTTTTCCCTTATATAGGATTCAGTGAGAAATAAGGTACACAGTGTGCATGAATGGAATTCTTTCCTAGCTGACATTTATTACTTGACATGTATGGTGATTGTTGTACAGTAGTCTATACACACAGACAATCATTGTGATGTAATAATGCATATGTATTATATCTTTCATTATTAAGCATTCAATATATTACTGTTCAGACCGATTTTGACCCTGATTTTCCACTATTTACATGGAATATAAAGGTCGAACCTCCATCCACATTTAGATGCACCATGCGTTTGATAAGAATAGGTGAATTTTAAATAGGAAGTGTTTTGCTATTCATTGACAGAATAGAAGTTCATTATTTTGTTAATCGACCTATTTGTTGGAATTAAATATTCCTTTCATTGTCTTATCTACAATACCATATTTGTTTTTAGTTTATTTACCTATTAGCTCATAACCAGGGATGTGAATTGTGTGCACTTCAAATACTCGGCGTTTTTATTGCTCTCTTCATACAGTCTGTCAAATTAGTAGGGACGCGAGAGTCTGTATGAAGAGACACCCGAGCAATAAAATTTCGAACGCCGAGTCTTCGGAGAGGGCTCAATACACATCCCAGCTCATAACAATAAATAATGATAAACATGTGTTTTAATTCTTTTACAATAAGGATACAGCAAATATAATGATTTACAGTGGATATAGTTTTGCAGGCAGAAGCAATGCATACAATCAATACCAAATAAACTTGTATTATGTTCCTTTGATGGGTGGAGACTGTGGCTTGAAAACTATAACAAAAATCCAAAAGAACAAGTGAAAAAATCCCTTACCACAAAAATTAAAAGATAGTGGAGTGTTATTCCACTAGTGATTTGGTGAAGAGCATATCTTCCAAGGTTTACCTTAGCCGAAAACACTACGTTTAACACTGCTCTTCACTTGTTTTCTACTGAAGATGGCAACTTAGTTGCCGAAATACGTATTTAGATTTGTATCTTTTAATTTTTGTGGCAAGGGATTTTTTCACTTGTTCTTTTGGATTTTTGTTATTGTATTATGTTATACGTAACAATGAGAGTTTGAATGATGTTAAAACTCCCTATTTGCGATGATTTTGCTAATTTATCGAATTTAAACCTATAAATATGTTCTAATTCAGAACAATTAATAATGTAGGTCGACTTAAGCCAGTAAATCGCGCTTGTTGCGCAGTAATAATTGCAATCAAATTCGCGCAGTAGCACTGATGAGCCTTTAAAAGGCGAAACACGCGTCTGCTAATAGCGATTGATTGCAGTACATTTTTCACTGATATATCCAATTATACCCACTTTCTTTCCTTTTAATTTCACTTACTTCCATTATTTCTACTCACATTCTATGCATTTCTTCTAGGTATCAGTTCTATTTCTTTTGCTGTCAGTGTCGTTATATTCCATGTTCCTATCCCGTATTTGTTGTTTGGTGTCATCTTCCTTACTTTCAATTCCTTTTGCTTTACGCTCTCTCTCTTCCTCATCACTTTCTTCTCTTCCACGTCGTATACTCGCATCGTTGTCGTTTTGCCGCCATCAACCATAATACCATCTGCTTCTTGTATAAGTATTAGTTTTTTTCATCAGACCATATCTTTGTCTATTTCCGATCACTATGCTCAGATTGTTCGTGTTAACATTGGCACTAAATTAAATGCAAACAGAAGTGTATTACGGCGTAATTTTGGAAGGACTGCCTTGGTTGAATTTAGTTCTTCTATAGCTCAGGAACGTTTTAATTTGGTTTATCAAAACATTTCAATCGATGAGAAATTTGCTTATTTTAGGCGAACTTTCAATTTATACTTTAATGCGTATTGTCCTCTAAAAAGACATGTAATTACTGAAAACGAAACTCATCTTACTTCACCGGAAATTGATATGTACAAAGATAGAATAGCAACTTTCGAAACAATCTCACTCTATTTACCTGAATGTAAACCATATTTAAACCAATTAAAATCTCAATATAAAAGTGTTTTAGTAAATACTAAAAAAAGAATTAACGATTCCAAAATTATTTGCTCAAAAAATAAATCTAAAACTACGTGGGAAATAGTAAATAAGGAGTTAGGGAAGAGTAGTAATTGCTTATATAATACAAATGATCCCAAAGCTTCAGCTAACGAATTTAATGCTTTCTTTAACTCTTTGTCGGGGATGGCGTCAAACTCCACACAATCGACTAACCTACGTATTAAACAAAATCCTTTTTCTTTCAATTTTAAGCCAATAGTAACTTTATTTATTTAAGAGAAATTGTATCTAAACTAAAAAATAAAAATTCTGTCGGTATTGATGAAATTTCGTTACACCTTATGTGCTGTTTTCATGAAATTGTGGAACCACTCTGCTATATTATTAACACTTCATTAATAACTGGGCAATTCCCTGCTCTCTTGAAACATGCAATTATATTACCTACATATAAAAAAGGTGATCGCAACAAATTGGAGAATTATAGACCTATTAGCCAATTAACAACATTTGCAAAAATCTTTGAGTCTGTGGTTGCTGAACAAGTTTTTTCGTTCTTTCAAAAGCATAACCTCATAAATAAAAAACAGCACGGTTTCGTTACTGGGAAAAGCACTAACACAGCCTTGTTCGAATATACCAATTGGATATTCTCTAATTTGGAAAAAATAACTTAGTTTGCGGTCTCTTTTTAGATCTTACTAAAGCATTTGACACTATGTCACATGCAATATTACTTGAAAAACTACAGTGTTATGGGGTGAGAGGTGTTCCGTTGGAGTGGTTCAAATCATACCTAACCAATAGACGACAGACAGTTAAATTAAACAGTGCTGCCGGAGTAGCATATTCCAATACGCTCACTGCAGGAATTGGTGTTCCTCAAGGTAGCGTACTGGGGCCACTTTTATTTTTAATTTTTATAAATGACATTTTTGTAAACGTTTCGTGTTACAATCAAAAAAGTATTAATTATGCACGAGACGACACAAACTTGCTGTTTGCTGCTTCTGATTTTCCGTCTTTAGAGCAAACTGGAACTGACTTATATCGCTCAGTAAAACAATGGTTTATAGAAAATAAGTTACAAGTACATTTACTTGTAACTTATTTTCTATAATTTATAAATTAATTTCATTAAAACAAAACATGTTGCATACTATTTAAGACAAATGAAAGTACAAACACACCTATTTATATTTTTGTAGACAGCACTAACATAAAATTAACAAAATATTGTCGTTTTCTGGGGGTCAGTATAGACGATACACTTAGATGGAATAACCACGTAGAACATGTGTGTAGCAGGCTCAGTGGTGCTTGCTTCGGACTAAAAATATTAAGTACAGTCTGTAATTATGTAACTTTGAAGTCAGTATACCACTCATACTGTTTCAATAATCCGTTATGGTATTCTGCTCTGGGGGTCTTTCTCAGAAGCTGAGCGTGTATTTGTTATACAAAAAACGGGCGATGCGTGCACTACTGGACCTGATTTTAGCGCATCGCTTCGATCTGTTTTCAAATCTTTCGATTTTTTAACGTCGTATGGTATTTATATACATGAATGTCTTTTATTTAACTTTAAAAACAAAACTTCATTTAGAGAAAACGAAAAAAAGCATACCCACACTACTAGACATAAAATAAATTACAACGTTCCAAGACACTATTTAACTAAATTCACCAAAGGTATACTTCATAATAGTATTCGCTTTTTTAACAAATTACCATTAGATATAAAATTAGAGAATAACTTTATTAGGTTTAAACGAATGACATATTGCTACATATGTAACATTGAACCCTATAGTATTTCTGAATTTCTTGAATACAATTAATTGGCACTCTATAATTAGAATGTACTTGTTTTTCAGCTTTTGTATTGACGGCATTTTTACTTATGTATTATAGTGGAAATAAATACTATATTATTATTATTATTAGTGTTATTATTATTATTATTCTCATTATTTTCGTTGTTTTCCATACGTTGTCTCTGATCTGCCATATCCTCTAAGTTATTCTTTTCCTTTTTCCATTTTCCACATTTTTCCATCAATGAATAATTTCCGATAACCAATCCTAACTGTTTTACCAATATTTCTTTCCACCTTCGCTCTTTCTGTTATCTTTTTTTGGATCTCCAATTCTCCCTTTGTTCTCTCGTTGCTTATGAATACTCTCTCACCAGCCGACTGTTTTTTTTTCCTAGTAAAATATAATAAAACTTTAAAATTATAGCAACTGCCCTATCTGACCCATTCATTTGGAGCGTATTAAGAACATATGCAAGTTCCACTATTTATTTATTCCTGTTTGGCAAATTGTTGCAGATGGTCGTAGAAGGGCGATTATTTTATAAATAACTATGCATTTATTTAACTGCAACCAGTTGTATAAGCTATAGTATTATAGTACAATTTCCAAATTTGTGGGAGGTGACGATCCGTTACATTTTTCAAGTACTTTCTGATTGTAATTTTTATGAAAAACGATGTGTAGGATTTCATAGTAACCTTAATGTATACTCATTAATTTTTGTAAGCCTTTGTTTCTATATTTTCAGAGCTGCCGTTATCTAGAAAAAATGGATTTAGACGAATGTGTTTTGATAACAGACGCAACATTAACTAATTTAGCAATTGGATGCCCCAGATTAGAATATTTGGTAGGTGTTCCTTTAATTCGGTAGAATAACTGTTACGCATGTTTTTCGTCTTCATTATAGACATTATCACATTGTGAGCTGATAACAGACGAGGGTATCAGACACTTATGCTTGTCACCGTGCGCAGCGGAAAATCTAACGGTTCTAGAACTAGACAATTGTCCATTAATCACAGATGCCTCCTTAGAATATCTGACGTCGTGTCACAATTTACAGCGAGTGGAGTTGTACGATTGCCAGCTTTTAACCCGCGTCGGAATCAGAAGGTTAAGGGTGGGCGTTTACGGTTCCTGATATTGGTGAACTTAAAAATATTAATTGTTCCATTATTTCAGACACACCTTCCCAACATAAAGGTGCACGCGTATTTCGCACCCATCACACCGCCTCCTGCACCTGGAGGAAATCGTCAGAGGTATTGCAGGTGCTGTGCCATCCTGTGAGGAAGTTGTTCCCGAGATTCCCATAGTTCTCCACCGCCATAAGCTATGTGTTCAGCACGCTTGAGTGACACTACAATAAAACAAGTAGAGAGTAAGGATCTTTCACAACTGAACAAATCAGCGGCATCTATCGTTTCATATTGTACTATACGAAACTGACAAGAACCACTCGATGGATGTGTAAAGGAAACTAAAGGAATGTAATTTTTTCCTTTTTTATCGTCTAACTACATATGTGAGCATGTATGTAGAAAGAACAGGGATTAACTTCATATATAGGATCTAACTGTTGTACATAGGAGTATATCTTAATTTTTTTTACTGATTTCCTTTTTTTTCCGTAACGATGCGAAGTATGAAAATTAGTAATGTGATCATTACTTTCAACGATGAAAGAGTAACTGCAAAGTGTTAATCCGCAATTAGTTTCAAACATTCACTTTTATGTTATGAAAAATATTTTTAAAAAGAGATTAACACATTTTTTAAACGTGGAAAAAAATGGGCTAATTAATTAATTATTAATTATTCTTTATTTTTGTGTATGAGCAGGAAATTCTAAAATTAATAATAACTGTGATCGTTGTCATTCGTAATTTTTATAGTAGAAATGATTGCATTACTAATACAAATGGCGAAATACATACTTCATGACTGTTTTAATTTTTATAACGGACCGTCAATATTAAGCTACTAATTCAGTAGTTTTTTGTGATAAGGTAGAGCTTGAAAAAATCGCATTTATCGAAAAATCGGATATATAAGAGATATAAGGAGGAAACAATTGTAAAGATTTGTTTTAAAATAAATCTATATTGTTATTTTATGGCTTTTTATTGACCATGATCAAAAAATCATTCTTCATGGCATTGTCACCGACCGGATATCATATATAAAGCACGAAACATTTCTTCTGTGTATTTTTAGCCATGTAATGCACGTATAAGTGGGCAAGTATTATCCAATATTTATTTGTATTTCTTCAATTTTGTAACAAAATAACCTATTTGTACTTTTCAAAAATGTTTGAACTTTTCTTGAAAACGTTTTTCATGTAACGTACAAGTTATATGCAAAGGTTTGATGTATTCAATTACATATCTTTATGTTATTTTAATTAGTTACTACACTAAAAGCGACTTTTCTTATACTTGCAAAATACCTAACATCGAATTTTTACCAACTATTCTTGTGCTAAAATGTTTTCATTTGTATATCAATGCTAGTAACATTTAGTATGCAAGGTTGTCTCCTAATACTTGTATACTATATAGAATTGTGACAGAATGATATATTGTTCAACGAGCCTACAATGAGACCTATTATTCACGAGGGTGAAAATTTCAACGTGATCCATTAGGCGAGTGTTGCAATCACCTTCGTGAATAGCCTCTAACGCGAGTTGAAGGCACTATTTTCTCCAGGCCTATTAAGAAAAACTTAATTTGAAACGTCAATACGTTTAAAATTTTGACTTATTTAGCGGTTGCTCTGCAACGCACGTTCTGTTGCGTGTAATGGTGTTTTGTTGCTATATTCTGCCCGTGTATTCCGTAAATGTACGTGATGTTATTGGTCAATAGGCCGGGAATTCCTGAAATTTATCCTGTCCCAGATGTGATTTATATAAAATTCGGAAACTTGTCAATTGTCATATCAAGGGAGAGTGTAATATCTGGGTCCGAGTCAGGGATTAGGAGTCACAAGCACTACTTATTATATTACAAGATAATATGTGTATATTCTTTATTTTACTTGTCTACATTCGAGCTTACACACTACACGTAATTAACCTTGACTTACACTACTCTAACCTCTCGCCAGGTGGCGTCCTATATCTTACATCTCCCCTCCTAAAATATAGTTTTGTAAGTACGAGGGTGGCTTCAATGCTCTCCCTGTTCTTCTGACGTTACCGGATAAGTTGTCTTTGGACAGTACAGGTAATTCAGCATGCATATCACCATGTGAGTTATCTGGGTCTTCTTCCTTGATTTCCATTTTATTCTTCGTTTTATTCAAGAACAGTGTATTTCTTCTATATTCTCTTCCTCTGTCATCCCTCACTATATAACTTCTCTGAGTTTCGTGTCGTCCTACTATAACTCCAGTCTTCCATATTCCTTCGTCAGTATCCCTGATTAACACATCCTCCCTTTCTTCGAATTCAGTTGGTTCTGGAGCGGAGGATTTATCGTAGTATGTTTTTTGACGTTTTTGATTGTCTTCTAAACTGTTTTTGACTCCCTCTGGAAGCTTAGGATATAGTCTTCCTTTTGTGGTCGGAATTTTAGTTTTTAACTTTCTGTTGAAAAGAAGTTCTGCTGGTGAAAAGTTTAGTCCTTTTATTGGGTGATTTCTATAATTTAACATCATTAAGTGAATATTTGTATTGCTTTCTTTTGCTTTCTTTATGAGTTTCTTGGCCGTTCCCACAGCCTTTTCTGCTACCCCATTAGACTTGGGGTATAAAGGCCTACTGGTAATAATATCGAAATTCCACTTTTGGCTAAACTCTCTACATTCCTTGCTACTGAATGGCATGTATCGGCTATTAGTATCTGTGGGATACCATGTGTTGCGAAAATAATCTTTAGTTGGCGAATTATTTCAGTACTAGTTTTATTGCTTAAGGTTTTTACCTCCAGCCACTTGGAGTAGTAATCTATTAAAGCTAAGCAATTTAGATTTTCATATTCAAAAATGTCAGCCGCAATTTTCTCAAATGGGTATTCTGGAATTGTAGGGCGAAGTAGTTTTTCTTTGACAATTTTTAACCACCTCTTCGATTTGAGACATCATCCCTGGCCAAAACAACAATGATCTAGCGTTTTTCTTCGTTTTTTCGATGCCGAAATGAGGTTCATGCAGAATTTTAAGTATTTCCTTTCTCAAGGTTTTTGGTACTAAGAGTTGGTCGTTTATATATACTAGGTTATCTCTTACCGTCAAGTCATTTCTGTATTGTCAATATTGCCTTGTGTCTATATCTAAAGCATTCTTTGACATGACCATTTATTGAAAAAATAAGTTTTTAATTTCTGTAAAGTTTCATCTTTATCTGTCTCGGTTAAGAACTCATGTATTCTACTTTTACTCGTAGCTAGATCTGTAGCGGCGTGAACTATTTCAGAGTATGTATCATCGTCATTAACATGATTTTTGATGTAATTTCGGGATAATACATCAGCAATAATGTTTTTCCTACCCGGCAAAAAGTTTACATTAATATTGTATTTAAGAAGTTTTAATTTCATTCTTTGTAAACATTTGGTACTGCTTGTTTTATGTGCGGTTTCTGGAACGTTAAACAAAAGTTATCTGTTCGGTATCTGGCGATCTAACAAAGACTGTCTTTGTTAAAACGCCAGGTACTGCACAGGTAACTGCTGTGTAACGTTTCAGAAACCGGGCATTAAATGCGCAATGAAACCCTTAAGTCATTGCTGGAGCACCATCTGTAGCAACTGACAAAATATTTCAAATAGGAATTTCCTTTTCTTGAAAAAAAAAAACCGTGCATGGTATTAAATATGGATTCTCCCTTTGTATCGGTTTCCAAATTTTTTGCAAATAATAACTCTTGACAAATTTTTTCTTTTTATTAATCGGACGTAAGTCAAGAGTAGTGCTTCGTTATTTGATAAAGTCGATTTATTGAGTTGAATGAAAAATTTGGAAGTCTTTAAGTAATCACATAATGATAGTTCAACGTCCATTTCATCGATTCTGCTTTGCACTGTGTTATTACTCAAAGGAATTTTTTGATGATATCTGATGGCGTCTTATGATGAAGAACAGTTTCGATTACCTCTTTGACTGCTGGCATAATAATTCTTCACCAATTGTGTGTAGTTTTCCCGCTTTTGCGATTAATAATGAAATATTATATGAAGCTCGTAGTGCATTATCTTCTTGTTTAGAACACGATGCAAAAAGGTTTGATATAGTTGGCTGTTTTAAATATTTCTTTTCAAGTCCTTGAAAATAGGATAAATCTTTGTCCGTTTCATCAGCATGTATTTTATTTAAATGCTCTTGGAGCTGAGAAGGCTTCATGGCTTCATTTGAAAATACTTTTTGGCAAATTAAACACATTGCTTTGTTGGAGATTGCGTAAATCCATATTTGAAATACTTAGTGTTGTACTGGCGACATTTCTTCTTAGTTTCAGACATTTTAGAATTCATAATTTCAATACATTCACTTTTTAATCAATTTATAGAAAGTTATAAAACTAATGGCTACAATGACTTCTTTACTTTATCATTCACGCGCGAGTATGGATCACTGGCGAAGCACACAACAACAAGAGCTATCCCTGCCTTTTAAAGATTTGATTTCGAGCACGCAACAACTTGTATGCCTTTGTTCGTTTGCGGTGCCCCGGTGCACTTGCCCTTCAAGGCGTGCAGGTTGTTACAAGTTCCCGTATTTTTGTCGAAACATGTTTGATTGCGTAATTCACGTCTTTGCTTACCAACTTGCATAGACTTGTTACCGACAGTCCTAAACCGAATCAATTAGTTAGTTTATATACTAGGGGGCGGTACCGCCCCCGTTGGGAACCTATGTTCTAGTGGAATGTTCTTTAGTTGAGTTTACTTTTAGTTTAATCGTGAACTCATAATAAATTAATATGGTCTATTCTATCCAAGAACGTGTGGAATTAGTGACTTTGTATTATAAGAATGGGAGGTGTGCAAGATCTATAGCTAGCTTATTCAGCGAAAATCATGTATTTGTTTTAAATCATTGAAAGTTGTCCCCCTTGATATGACAATAGACAGGTTTCGGAATTTTATATAAACAACAGCAGGTAATGAGTTATTTGAGGTGGCTCGTTTCGACTGAAATGCCCTGTATAATAAGCGTGGAGAATATTATACTATGACATTTCTGACACTGTACATAAGTGTGTTTTGGTTATTTGTAATTATGACCTCTTTGATTAATACCAGCTGATTGCAGCGGCAGCTCATGCATACGGCACAGGGAGGGCTCTGACAATGATCGAAGTTCTTCGTATGCTTTCGTCGAATATGTGTCTAAAGGTTTCTATGTTACGAAGTTATACGAAGAAATTCGATCACTGTCAGAGCACCCAGTGGCCTAAGCACCAGCCGCCGTTGGCTAATTGTGTAAACATGGGAACCTGGCAACACTCAAGGCGGCTTTACACCAAAGCGAGAACTACGTGTTGTCAAATGCTGCCATTGATGCATGCGACTGTGTTACAAAAATTAGCTGTTGCTCGTTGATAGCAAAAAATAATGGAAAAATAAGTAAAATTATCGTACCTACAACCCAACAAAATTTTGCAATTCTGGATTTCAATGGGCAAAATGTGAAAAACTATTATGTTTGTAGAAGACGATCGAAACCACGAATTACTTTGGAATCACCGATTAAGGGTTCTTGAAATCAAATGGGAAAAATATGAATGTAGTATTAGCGATTTAGAAAAGAAAATAAAAGTTCTGGAAGTTTTCCTACAGTTGCATTATAAAACATACATTTGCGGTATAAATGGGTTATACAGTCACGGAGTGGCAAATCTTGAATTTAGCAGCAATCGTGGAATATATACCTATATACTCGTCTTATATCAAAGGAGGTAATCCTCACTTTTGTTCAAGGCGATATATTTTCTGACATGATTCTTGCGTTTATTGCATGCTATAGAACTGCAAGCAGTTGGCTTGGGTGACCGGCAATACTTAAACCAATTGTATCATGCTGCATCTTTCCAATTGTTGCTTTGGTGTAAAGCCGACGATAAAACGCGATTTAGTAGCCACGACAAAGGTCGCTTGCTAACTTAAAAAATGTATGACTTTTAGGATTCACTCGTTAGGCTGTGTTGCCGTTTTTGGTAAAAATATACTTCGCCAATTATTAGTGTAGTCCAGAAAATTTACGAGATTATAAAAGCAAAACGATAACACCGTTACACTTAACTTAAAAATAAACTTCGTGTTTGCATCTACTTAATGTTTCTATGAAGATCACAAATCTACTGTAAAATTTTGTTGGGTTACCTACGCATTTAGTTTTTTTTTGCAAAATATGCTTGATCTTCATCCTGATATCTTGGGTACAAATACTTTATCTTCTCTCTCCTGTATATGCTGGTTGGTTGCATATTCAAGTTTGTTTAAAATGCGTCTGTTTTCCATCTGCGTAACTAAATTATTCCTTGAGTTTATAAGAAATCCTTGCTTTCTTATGCAAGTTTTTCTCTTCACATTCATATCTTCCTGTCCTTTGAATGTTCTTCATTTCAGTATTATACACAGCATCTTGAATCTATAACCTATCATCTGTGAACCACTCCTGCAATATCTCAGAACAATATTTACTTTGCTATTATAATATACGTATGCTGTTTTTATTTAATTTATTGTAAGGCAGCTGTGAGCCGAGAAGTAAGCATAAGTTCTTTTCATTTGGTATGTAATAATTACAGTAGGTACAAATCTTGCTTGTGTAGGTATCTGTTCTAAACTTACAGATCAAGAATGTGCACGATTACAGTTATTTTTTGTACACAAAAATTAAGCAACATATTTCAAAAACTTAACCTGTATTTCTTGCCTTTCTCTGTTTCATTGTGGTAAAGTACCCAAAGCAACAACAACCACACAAAAAAAATAACAGAGAGCGTATTCAACAGCCCTTAAGGTTTGTAAATCAGGTCACTCCTTGACAGTTTTATTTGCAGCACTTTTTAAAAATATTGAATTGCGCACAGTAGTATGTAAGGAAAGTAAATTACAGAATATAAAAACGACTCAAAAAAATGAGGATTTGTGATCTGCATGGTAAAAGACTAGAAGAAATTATTTTAAACTTTGTACATGTTTAATTTTTTTTTTAATAATTTTTGTTGTGTATTTGTCCATTTATACACACTGTGTAAACTTATATTTCATACTCATATATGTGGTTTATCTTTGTATTATTTCTTTTTTATGAAAATATCGAGGAAGTTTGTTCGAAAATGTTTATTTCATTCGTAGTTGATAAACTGAATCGGGATATCGGTTCCTATTTCATACTAGCACTGATAATGAATCGGATCCGATCAAGTTTGCCAACTACGATTTAATTATTCATAAATTTTGTTTTACTTAAATAACTAAGTTTTTTTTTTTTTTAATTTTTCCCATTAAACCTGGTGTTAGTCGCTAAATATGTCGTTTATATCTTTGTTAATAACCACAAAAATTATTGAACACGAAGCTCTTAATATATCGTTAATTGTGCAAGAAAATACAAGAATTTAAATGCAAAACCAATGGAAACAGCAATTAAATGAATAATAGATATAAGTGATAAAGTAAATATTTACAAAAAAACAAGCATTTTGCTTATATAGCAATTTATGTATGTGTAATAATTCCTTCTTGCATGCATTAAATTTTTTCTCCCCTGTTATTTATCATTATTCGAAAACAAACTGGTGAAAGATCCTTACCGTTATATTAATGGTCATTAAAGTCGTCTTAGAGCTAAAATTAAAACGAATTAAAAACAAACTGAAGTAATCGTAGGACTACAATACATGAATGAATGTGCTGTCATGATAATTTGCAAAATTAACTGCATAAATATACCTAGGTACTTTTGGAATGTGCTCAACAGCTACTCTAAAAGCGTTGCACTCAAAATAAGAACAAATTAGCGATAAAGTTAATAAAACACAAAAAAAACAATGGCGTCTGGTGATGTAGTGAGATGTATAAATGGGTTTATAAGTGATTGGGTATCTCGGAATATTATCTTTACTGTAGGGCTGTTAGGGCTGGTTAATAACCATCTAGTTTTATTCTTGTCCGTTGTTGAAAGTTTGTAGAGGGTGACATATATTAGTAACATTGTTGGTTGTAAAGTATTCGTTGGCGGGGAGTGAGTGAAAAATATAGTCTTTCGTTAAATTTTTATATTCCGTTGGGATCTAACATCCGGTGTGATAAATATTTGTTGATGAGTAAATTTCACATATATATGTAATTAATTTTACAAATGTTTAGTAACATTTAGTTTTTGTAAAAAGACGTTTGATTGTCTACTGATATTCAATATTATTATAACATGTTATTCAATTGTATTAATTTATTATTATTATTATTAATAACTTTGTTCAAAAACTTATTTGCTGTCGTTGTTGGACAGTTTACAAACGATTGCCAACCTTTGTTTGAACAAAGCTATTATTATTGACAATTGCATTATCCTTATATTGATAGAAACAAATAATTGCTCTTCATTTATGTAAGCACAAACAGAATGGAAGCAATTCATTCGATCGAGTAAACAAGTATGGGTAGGTACTTAGCTGATCAACTATATTTTATTTCTGTCTGGTTCTCCTTTCATCCAGACATATGTAGTATATAATCCTTAAGCTATTCTACACCACAGTTGAAATTTTTGTATATAATGTTGAGTTAATAGAATCAGTTTTTTTTTGTAGATTTCTTTCGTTACCTGCCTATTTTGCACGGATTCCTCTTCATATTTAATTTCTCTTAAAATAGCTGATTCGTTTACATATTCTAACTACGTTTCTTTTTAGGTCGTTGTCTTGCATTTACTTATTTTAACTTCGAACACCTGTTTAACTATCTTTCTGATATTATTCTTGCGCGCTTATGTTTTTCTGGTGGATCTAAGCCTTTGTATTTCTGGTTTTATCAATTTTTGTTTCATTTCTGATTGTTCTCAAGAATACCACACCAATTCTGTGGTTATTGCTGTTAGATAACTTTTTTATTAGTTGTTGCTCTTTCTTTTATCTCCTAGTGCTTTCTTATATATACAGAGTGTCTGAAAGATCTGACTCATTGTTTTTACTTGAAAGTAGGATTTATATTTTAGGTGTTTTTTCCATTTTTCGTTTTAATTACCATATCGTTGACGGAACATAGCTTTGCTACCATTTAATTTTCCATTATCAAACGTTGAATGGGCTTATACATATCTGCTGTTGCTGCCTTTCTCGTAGCATACAATATTATCAAAAATATAGTAAAGAAGGAAATGTTGCGAAGTGACACTCACCGATCGAATTGAAACTTGCCATATTTGAAGCACCCATTGAGTGTTGTAAATAGCCGGTTTCCATTCCAGCGAAATCTCACGGTTAAGGGGTGAAAGCTACCCCTGAAATATCGACGATTTTCGAGTTCTCACAATTTATACTGTTATCGTGAATAAAGTTGTATATCACTAAATGCGCCTTCTATAGGCCTATCCAACTAGTGCAGAACATGTTTCTTTTGACACCCTTACTACTATCCCTTTACGTCCTTTCGGAGTGACCGTTGAATGGAAAAGAGAAAAATATACGCAGGAGGATATCTCGTAACCTAAAGGTGACTATAATATACAGTACGAGTTCGCGTTCTATGGTCATCGATGTCATATGAACTCCGCATCTAAACGTGGTCCAATTTACCTATTATCGTAACAGGCGCAATAGATGTATTAGCGTTGCAGGCACCACTTCGCTCTGGCATTTGCGAAGATTGCCGATTATGCTAGAGGTGACCATAGGACGCTTGCTCTTACGGTATGGCATGAGGCTCTACATACACCTACTTATAACTTTAATAATGTACCTGTAAAATGAATATGGAAATGGAATATATAAATAGGTAGAATGAACGCTCATTTTTTATTTGATGCTTTATTGATGGTTGAGTTCGTAGTATTTTGTAGAATACATTCTAGGTACAGAATGTTCTCAGTTATGATGATTTTACTATAACATACATTTTGTTCGCCTAGTTTCATGAAAATAAAAGAGAAAAAAAAATTAGCTGAAGTTCTACAATTAATGTTAAGATGACGATTGTAAAATACTATTAAAAATTGTAACGTAGGATTGGATGTATAGTACTTTTATTTATAGTTAAATGTTATAAATTGTGTTCATCATACGTTGTTATGTACCTATATATTATTCATAACAACTCATGGTAATGAAAATCATTATAATGAAAACGGAAATATTAATCACAGTGCGTACATTTTACAAAAGCAGGTTTGCCGTAGATTGGACATAAAGGTAAGGTTCTTTCATCGCAATGCGGAAAAGCATATTTTACTGGATGGATGAAAAGATCTAGTTTAGTGCCTGTGTAACCGGCTTTATACCACAAATCTCTTCTTCTTCTCTCTTCCTTATAACCACTCAGTGTGTCGAATCGGAAGGACAGTCCTTCCACGCTTTGTGATTTTTTGCGAAGCTTTTCATTTCAGTCATAGATTTGCCTCTATTATCCCTTATCTCCGCAAACCGTTGTAACCACTTTTTCCTGGGTCGTCCTCTTATTTTCTTCTGTTTTCCTGTTAATTCTTTTATCCTACTTGTCAGTGCGTTGTCTTCTTTTCTCATTAAATCTCCGAACCACCACAATTATTTTCTTTCAGTAAATTTCATTATCCCTTCCTGTTTTAGTAAGTCTCTTATCTTTCATTTGATATTCGATCGTATCTGGCCATTTCCTCAATTCTTCTTGTCGCGTTGTCCTTTAATTTACCCTTTCATGTTTCACTTGCGTATGTTAATGTAGGTCTTGCTATTTTGTTGTCTGCTTTTAATTTCACTTGTTTATCTAGTTCTCTCTTTTCTAGGATGGTTCTATTCATTGCGTAATAAATACCTTTTGTCTTCTTTACTCTGTGTGCTATCTCTGTTTTTATTTGTCCGTACTCTGTTATTACCAAGCTGAAGCGTGTTTTGGGCGCAAAGCGATGGCCGGGATACGAGGAGCATTTATAAAAGGCGTGTATCCAACACATACAATTCCTAGTTCTAGGATGCAAATATTTTTAATTACTCTTTGTATATATTTCGTATGACTACCGTTGGAGCCCGTAGAAATAACCGATGTTTCATAGCGAAATTTCCATCAGAAATGGATTTGGCCGATTGTGGCAATAATAAAAACAGACTTACTCGACCGTTAAACACGTGTAGCTGAAATACATCGGCGCGGCGTAGCGATAAAATTACTATTTTACATCGTACGGAATAGTAATGCGCACGCCTTTCCGAACTTAATTTAATTCTAGCCTGAATATAAGATAAAAGAAATATTTGTATTTTATATAGTATATGAACCTACTTACCTGAGATCGTTTGTTTAAAAACATTTCTCTGTCACTTTTCCATTAGAGTTGCACTGATATTAAAAAAATATTTAATTCACAAGGTAGTGTTTTTTATTTGATAAAAAGAAATATATCACTTAATGATAACAGAACAATTACAGTACAATTTCATCGAATGTTAATGAGTATAAAAGGTGGTTATAGGGAGCAGAGTTCACTGCGATGTCATCTTACATCCTCTGCGTAACTAAATAAATTATACATAACAGCCTTCTCGTTACTAGGAGAGCAAACTTAATCCAAAGGGGAGAATCTTACAGTCAGGGCCACCTGCAAATTGAGGTTTGGTTTATTAGTGAATTTTGTTTAGTGAATTACACAGTTATGTAAATTGTGAAAAAATATAATTAAAATTAAAAATATTGTCTACGAGTTTCTTAGCAATGTATATGTATACGCATAAATTGTATTTCCTAGGGATCACTTCTGCGTATATTTTGCTCTTTTCCGTTTAACCCTCACTTTGCAAGGGGGTTGGAGATAGTAGTAGACGAGGCAAAGAAATGTTTTCCGCACTAGTTCGATAAATCTATAGAAGATGCATTTAGGGATATACAATTTTATTCTTTTTTATTCGCGACAAGGGGCTAAATTGCAAAAATCCGAATGTTTCGTCAAAATAGGAAGCGCCTATTGTAGGCTGGTTAGGTGCTATAAATTTGGCAAATTTCAATCCGATCAGTGAGTGTCACTTCGCAATATTCCCTTGTTAGAAAAGGATTGGTCATATATCATTTAATTTCTTATTTTTTTTCTTTAAAAGTTATCATAATGCGATATGTAATACTTTTTTTCCTTCTATCATTAATTTCTTACTTAAGTATAGTGTGCTATGAGTGAATTGACTTGCACAGTCAATCGTTTAAATTGGTGGCTGAGGGCTGTTGCAAAGATGTGATAGGTTTAAATGTAGAATGTGTAGGTGTCATATATATTCTTTAAACTTAAGTTTCAATAATGTTCATATGAATATTTTATAGTGCGTGTGCGGATAACTGAGCAAAAACGCGCCATAGCTACCAGGAATATATTTTATCGGAGAAATCAACAAGTTGAGTGATTACTTTTAATGTTTAATGGTTTTCCTTGCGATGCCTCAAAAGACTGTGATACCAAAAAATAAATAAATAGGCACATTTGTTATATATGAGTTATATCCAGTAACTTCTCGTTTGTGAATACAAATGGATAGGCTTTAATTATTATAGATTTATACTGCTGATATATTTTATCTTGATTTGACCACTTAAACAATCAAAGTACGTTATAATCGTCAAATTAATTGGTGTTCAAATGATAATAGAGTGACAACAGAATGCTTTATGAAAGTAGCCAATTGTGTGTATATTTTGTAGTTTTTTTTTTTTGTTGAAGAGGATTGGATTATTTAACGTAATCATAATTGTATATTTCTTAATATTGCTTATTTTACACAACATTAGTAATTATCTGTAATGTATTACGGTCATATTCAAGAGCGTGTTTCCTGTATTCAAAAAGTTATTGTAGTAAGTACTTATGGCTGGTGTTTTCATTTATTTATCCTAGATGTTGTAACAACAAGACAAATATATACTCCAAATGTGGCACTGAAACTGATATATGCTTCAAAACCTTATAATGTTATACCAATATAATTGTAATGGGTGATTTTTTAACCGTTTGGGTTGAAAAAAAAAAACAGAAAATTTGCAAAAGTTATTGAAATATTTATTTGGGCCGATAAATGAATGCCTGCCATTTACTTTTTAAGTATTATTTCATGTAAATGTTGCCCGCGGCTACGCCGTAGGTGGTCCATCGGTCAGCTCCAATTTTGGCATACTTTTTCCAGCATTTCGGTCGGTAACTCACCAATGGCAGCTGTAATGTTGTCTTCCAGGGCTGGAATTGTGGCTGGCTTGTCCCTGTATACGAGAGACTTCATGTATCCCCACAAAAAAAAATCTAGTGGGGTAAAATCGCATGATCTTGGCGGCCAATGGACTGGTCCAAAACGTGAGATTAATTGCTCACCAAACTCGCCTCTCAATAGGTTCATGGTATCGCGTGCCGTATGGCATGTGGCACCGTCTTGTTGAAACCACATGTCAACCAAGTCCAATTCTTCCATTTTGGGCAAAAAAGTCGGTAATCATCGCACCGTACCTTGTTCCATTGACTGTAACGTTGCGATTTTCATCGTTCTTGAAGAAGTACGGTCCAATGATGCCGGCGGCCCACAAACCGCACCAAACAGTGAATCTTGCAGGGTGCATTGGTAGCTCTTGAACTGCCTCTGGCTGCTCTTCACACCAAATTCGGCAATTCTGTTTGTTGACGTATGGCAAACTTTACTGAGCATTTTTGGTATTGACAGATGTCACGACTCTTTTTTTTTACACTGAAAAACCAAATAGCAAAAAAATCACCCGCGTTGCTAAGTTATCATCATCCACAGTAAAACAGTACAGTTTTATTACAGTACGTCCAGTTTCCTGGAGTTTTGTAGTACCTAAGAGGTTTTGAAGTATCTAGTGTCGCAGATGTTGCAGATTATTAAAGCTTGTCCGTTTCTTAAATTACATCGTTGCAGCTTCAAACATTTCAACTACCTACTTAAAAAATAAAATGACGTCATTAGTGAAAATTTTGGGGATATATTATAAAGTAGATTTCATATCTCCAATAACAAAACTAGATGAAAAATACTTAACTATTTTTTTAAATAATAAGAGAGTATATACCATGTAATCGAAATTGAAGAAAAACAATTTTTTAAATATATTGAAAGCGATAAGATTTATCTAAAATCTGATTTCACTAATGATTTTACCTCGAAAATGTACCCCTGGCCTAGCTAACTAAATTTTTCGAATTTTTACTGCAGAACGTATATTTACCATTATGTACCGGGTGATTCAGTAAGGGTGGCGACCGGCTGTATCTCGGAAACTGCTATGCCTAGAGCTTCGGGACAAAAAAATACATAACCAATGTGGCCACCAGTAGTATCCCAAAATTATTTTAATGTTCGAAATTTCACCGCTAGGGGGCGTATCTGCTATGTTCAATCATAAAATCAGTATTATCTCAGAAAGTTGCAGGTTGAGCTATAGTTTTGAATGGACCGTTCGAAAGGTGAGTTGATGTCCCATTATTTTGGTTAATGATTTTTTTCGTATCTGCAATAATAAGGAGAGGGGGAGCTAATCAATTTTTCAATATGTAAATTTTAATATCTCCTGAACCGTTCATCCAATCTGAAAATTTTTGGGCTCGTTCGATGGAGCATTTCATGGGTTTTTTTCTAGAAAAATTGTCGTTCTAGCATTTGGTTTGAAATAGGTAAACTACAGGGTGTTTTCTGTAGTGATAACATATTTTGGTGAATTTCAAGAAAAAATTAAATGTAACTGTGCTATATAATTACCAGTGTCGCAAGCTAAATTAAATTGCTGAAATTTCAGTGAAAACCGCATCTTAATATCTCTATCCGTTCTCGATTTATCGCCAAAAGAATGAAATTTGTAACAAAAATCAACTGCGGCCATGAAAGTAGGCGACGCGACGGATGGTTTCCATGGAAACTACGAAACTATCAGATTGTTTATTGCTTATATCAGCTAAAAATAGTGAAAACTGTATGGAATAAATTATTAACGAGAATAATAACAGCAAAAAGAAGATATCCAACTAAAATTTTAATTATAAATGTTCGAAATGTCTACCATCACTTGCCACACACTAATTGAGTCTATTACTATCGTTATCGTAAGTTTCATCCTTACCATGTCATCTTACATCAAGAATTAAAGGATGGCGCTTTTGACCATGCAGCATGCGCTATTGGTCAGAAAGCAATACTCACTGGTTACGCGAAGTTCAATTTCAAAATCGTTGGCGTGTTAATGTTTGGTGTGATTTTTTGCGGGGAAATTATTGGTCCTTACTTTTTTGAACAGCGTTTAAATGGTGTGGCTATTTTTTGGAAAATGTATTGCTTTTATTGTTCGAAGATAGTTCCCTGGAGACAAGAATGGGTATGTGGATTCAGCAGGATGGTTGCCCGGCGCATTATGCGCGAAGTGTCCAGAAATGTTTAAATAACCGGTTCCCAAATGAATGGATAGACTGGGGTAGCATTTTTTCTTGGCCGCCGATGTCCCTCGATCTCGCAGTAATTGATTTTTATTCATGGAGTAGACTTAAAGATATAGTATATAAAGACCGCCCAACAACACCTGATAATATGAAACAAAGAATTCGAGAAGCTGTCAGAAATATTTCCATTGGCGAGGTAGAAGCGGGTGTATTATCCACAAGTAACAGACTCAATTTGTGGGTGGCCAGTAATTGTAGACATTCCGAACATTTATAATTAAAATTTTTGGTTAGATATTTTCTTTTTGCTGTTATTATTCTCGTTAATAATTTATTCCATTCAGTATTGACTATTTTTAGCTGATATAAGCAATAAACAATCTGATAGTTTCATAGTTTCCATGGAAACCATCCGTCGCGTCGCCTACTTTCATGGCTGCAGTTGATTTTTGTTACAAATTTCATTCTTTTGGCGATAAATCGAGAACGGATAGAGATATTAAGATGCGGTTTTCACTGAAATTTCAACAATTTAATTTAGCTTGGGACACTGGTAATTATATAGCACGGTTACATTTAATTTTTTCTTGAAATTCACCAAAATATGTTATCACTACAGAAAACACCCTGTAGTTTACCTATTTCAAATTAAATGCTAGAACGACAATTTTTCTAGAAAAAACCCATGAAATGCTCCATCGAACGAGCCCAAAAATTTTCAGATTGGTTGGACGGTTCAGGAGATATTAAAATTTACATATTGAACAATTGATTAGCTCCCCCCCTCCTTATTATGGCAGATACGAAAAAAAGTCATTAACCAAAATAATGGGACATCAACTCAGCTTTCGAACGGTCCATTCAAAACTATAGCTCAACCTGCAACTTTCTGAGATAATACTGATTTTATGATTGAACATAGCAGATACGCCCCCTAGTGGTGAAATTTCGAACATTAAAATAATTTTGGGATACTACTGGTGGCCACATTGGTTATGTATGTTTTTGTCCCGAAGCTCTAGGCATAGCAGTTTCCGAGATACAGCCGGTCGCCACCCTTACTGAATCACCCGGTACATCGAATTGGGGTCAGCCAGTACATATGCTAGCCTACAGTGAACTAGTACCATTTGAATAGTTTTTCTAATTTTTTGAGTAGGTTTCTTGGGTGTTTAGGTGTTTTGTTATCTAACCATATTCTGTAATGGATTTTATGGTAACTCTAGTGACGGCTTGATGATGTGACTTCTTACCATCGTGCAGTAATAAATAAATCCTAATTTGGTTGCTGGACAAGTACAAGTTATTCCCACACTTACAAACTGTTTCAAAAAACTTAAGCTTTTTCGTTTGAGAATGCAGTTTTCTTTTGTTGGGATACACAAATATAATATTCGGTCCTTCAATATTGAATGGAAGTAGGTAGTTGAATTGTTTATTTTTGTCTCGCATAATTAATTTTATTTACACAACATCTGCACAATTAGTACACAAATTTATAAGCATTTAGTAATGCACTAGCATCAGTTAGTATCGTCGTAATGAACCAGCTTCTTATTTATATTAATATTCATGTAAATGTGACAATTAGTATATGTAATGTTAAAAACAGATAGACTAAGAATTCGCACTATAACATTTCGACGTAAGTAGAAGGTGGAACAAAATTTGAAAATTATTCCCATATTTTTCTAAATACTGGATGTTGTAGTTAAGTATTAAATGTAATGTAACAGGTCGTCTAATGTATACAGATTGTCATTAGTAATATTGCCTCTTTTTTGCTGTACGAACGTATAAAATGAGTTCACGTGAAGGTTGTGTTAACTGTCGAAATGAATCTACGCATGATAGTTACCGTATTTTAAGACCCCTGTAGGTATATCCAATTCTGTTTATATTTGTATTTGTGTATTGTATTTTACACATATATCCCTTAATCCATATTGCATATAATCAACTCGTAAAATATGTATAGCGTTGTATTTTATTTAATACACCTTGTTGTTTCTTATCCTTTTTAATACTCGTAGTAATTGTTCGACTTGCGTTCGACTATCTTTTTGTGTACGCAGCAGCTAGGTAAAAATATATTTTATATGCGACAGGTTCAATATGTGTTGATAACGTTGGTGTACGAATTTTTCATAATGTAACGTAGATCGTTGTCGTAAGAATTATAATTAGGAAACATTTAATTTATTAAAGACTGAGCACTTTGCTGAATAGCGTTTATAAAACTTAAATGTAACATTTATGTATGTGCATTTTTTAATATTAATAAACCATTGTGTATTATACGTTGCTTGATTGTTGGAATGATGTACACCCGCTGAAATTAAGTTTTAGGACACCACTTGATATGAACCTGCCTGAACCTTTTGCTGTTTCTCTCACATCGTCTTGTGATAGCAAGAAATAGCAATAGTTTTGGAGGAGGTGCAGCGTCATGCGGCGCCATAAGACTTAATGTTGTCCAATGTACATAATACGTCTGTTATTTGTGGTAAATAACTGTTTTCTATCAAAACCGATAGTGGTTTATATTAAATAATAATGGCAATTGGGTCAATTTTTTGTCAGCACTTTGACATTCGCATTGCAAGCTAGACACATGAAGCTTTCCAACACTATACTTTACCTTTTCTGTATTAAATTCATTTATTATTTATTCTTCAACATTTAAGGCCAACGAATAATAATAATAATAATACGCATTTATTATCCAACAGGCGGCGCCTAATAATAGGATAATATTTACAACAGTATGAGTATACATAATGCGTAAATATAATAATAACAGTAATAAAAAGAAGAAAAAGTGAGATGAACAATTAATAATAATCATAATAAATTAAATAAATCCTCCTCAAGCCTATTAGCCAATCTCAAAAGCGTGTAAGTGGGGGCCCGCCTCATGACGTCTGTTCTCGCAAATGGAATCAGGAAGGTGCTCTTGTATCTGGAACTGAACCTTGACACGAAGAAATTCATGCATCCAAGTATGAAGGAGCAGCATTTCTTATATATCTCCTGCCGTCTCACGCTTAAGGCCAACATACCATGCCTCTGCACTAACTCATGCTGCGGTGTACCTCTTTCAGGATAGCTTCCATCGATTTTATAAGATAAAAATTTTAACAATTACACATACAACGGGCTACAAATCAAAGAAGCATATTCAAGCTTACTTAAAACATCTGAAGGAAAGAGTAGCATCAAAAGTATACAAAGATCCTTATATTAAAATTTTCGGGTTAAACTGCTTCCCTTGATATGATAAGGCGATATACAAGGTGAGGAAGAACGAGTATAGCTGAAAACACAACATTTATCAACGTTTAATTTAAGCTTAAGTCATCGCACCACTCAGCTATCCTATCTAAAGCACGTTGAAGTCGATTTGCATCGTCAAAAGAGGAAATTTCCGAGAAGATTTTAATATCATCTGCATAAGCAAGTATAGGAAGATCAATTTGAAAAAGCAGATCCTTGATAAAGAGCACAAATAGTACAGGCCGTAGATTCGCCGGAGGTAAGGATGAAACTATTGGAGTTATATCCATTGTAAGTGACATAGCACTTTCTCTGTTTCAGATAAGATGTAAGCAAACACAAAGCAAACACATAGACAAATATTTACAAATGTTTCAAACAAATTTAATATATCAAATGAGGACAATAGAGATATTACCTAAACGAAGTCAAGATTTCGGAAATGTAATATGTCATCGTTTGATAGGAATACTTTTCAAGACTACGATTTTCTCCTACTCCGGTTCCTTCCTCAGTCCCTTTGATTACAGCATTTCTTTGCAAGCCGCACCTGCTAATCAGCAGCTGAAGGCCCAATTACTGTTTTAGCTCTTCCTGCTACACTTTCGTCCAGTTAATTCCCTACACCACTCTTTTTCAAACGGCACCGAATTCTTTTATTTTTCCAAAGCAATGTTTAAAATAGTCTCCTACGATGAATTACCCTTAAGACAGGGTGCAGTTTATGCTCTAAGCCGATGCCTAACCTTTTTAAATTAGATAGCTGATTCGATTTTTTTGTTGTGTGACATCTGAAAAGGTAAATTCTAATTGATGACACTATTTTCGCACTGTAGTTCATAGTTATTTACGTATCAAGGGTTTTTCTAACGAATTTGGAGATTCCGAGCCGAGGGGAGCAACCAAACGAGTTCGATAAGACACTTACTAGCCGTGGTGCGTACAACATTTTTTCGGCTACCGCATGATTGCCACTTTCTAAAATCAATTTACTTCCATTTGTAGTGTTCGGAATATAGATCATCCATATTTGAATGGCAGATTGTTTGACAGATATACTTTGGCAACTGAACCCAAAAGAACTTCAGGGAATCTTTACAGAGTACGCTAAACTAACGGAAGTGACGCGTTGACCGCAGTTCAATTCGATAAAGTGATTTTCGTATCTCCCATCATTTAGTCGGAACTTGGAATACTTTTAACTTTTTAAGCAAAAACATACTACTGTGTTGCAGCAACTAACAAGAAAGTTTATTTAAATATAATTAAAGAAAATAATTTATGTACCGTTTCTCCCAAATATTTTAATGCGTTTATTATCTTGTCTATTGTTAAATTAAAAAGTTTTTTTTGAATATAAGTTTTTTCTATGTTATCTAACACTTTTGCTACATACTAATTGTCTGGGTCCATTAGTCATTATCAATTACTTTATTCTTAATTGGCTGTACATTATTTGTCCCAGTAATTTTCGGTTCTATTCAATATAATAGCCATTCTCGACTATCCATTAAGAAATCATAAAAATTTATATTAGACTGCCTTTGATGATAGCGGATTTTCCGTTTTTGATGTTACAAATTCAACGCAAACAAAGGTTCTATATTGAAACTATCAACATTTGAATATTCATGGTCGTAATATGACTATACCGATGAGAAAACTGCTAAACTTTACGGCATTTTAGTATGTACAAAAAATAAAGCAGGTTAACATTATTTGTAAAATTTCGGTGTCAGTAGTTTCTTCCTAATTGGAAAATAAAAATTCAATATTTGAAAAGAAATGAAACTTATATAGAATGCCACTGCTACAACATGTATCATTCAATATAATCAACATTGGAAATAATACCGAATATATGAAATTAGTACAAAATGTAGAAATATATTCCTCAGGTTGTTTTATTATGTGACAAAAACTGCTGAGAAGGTTGTTATGTTTTTATTAATAATAAAACGTGATTGATTGCACAAAAACATTTAGTTCATGGATAGCTGTTTTCATGTAGTTAATGCTATGCAATTTTAAAAACACTGTGCCTCGATTATTTTATTTGTAGGATTTTTAGGAATTAATGGGATTAAAAGCAAATAAAGTTCATAATGTTTGGTATAAATTGGGACGACATGAAAATGATAAGGCAATATACTAAATTAAATTTGATCTGTTGGTCTTTTATGGTAGATCTACGTCGAGTTTGTGAAGCTATAAATATAACGCAATGGACTTGATTTAAATAATAGAAATTCATTAAGATATGTATTGAACGTGTTGACGTGTTGAGTCCATAATTTATGTTATCTTGATAGATATAGTGTCTTAATTTTAGTAAGTTACTTGTCGTACATAGTTATTCTAAATAACTGGTCTCATTCGAAATTGAAGGTTTATTGTTCCCTGTATTTCCCAAGCAGTCCATGCTATGTGATTTCTGTCTTTTTGTCTGTGCTGTTTTTTCTTTTAGTTTTGGCTATCATACTATGGAAGTGTAGGTGATCATAGGTTTTATACTAGCCGAGTATAACTCCCAAATATTTGATTTCTTTTGGTCCTCTTTCAGGAATATTTTATCTAAAAATAGTTTCTTCCTGTTTGTGAATGGTCCAACTGTAGTTTAGTAGCGCTTACTTGAAGTTCTTGTTCCAAGCAAGTTAACAATATTGAAGGCCTTCTACATACGGTGTTGATAGGATTCTATCGTGCCCGCCTCTAATTACTCTGAAGAGATTATCAGCATAGGCCCGGAGCATTGTATTCTTCTTTGTGCAGTTTTCTGAGCAGGTCATCAAGAACACGATCCTGAGAGCATCCGCCTCCCGTCCCAAACGTCAGTGAATTTCTATTCAGCTGTGCATATATCTTACGGCTTTTCAGCATATTCATCTGATAGTGGAGCGCTTTGTCCTCTGTATTCCGTACCCCTAATGATTGATTCAGAGGAGGTTGCCGAAGGCCCCATCTTCAAGATTATGTGGGGCTGTTTCAGTGGATTTACTTGTTTGATAAGGATATTATATATATATAAGGGGTCCGGGGTTCGAATCCCAGGGCCTGCTCTCAGAGTGAGGTTTCGGTGGTTGGCAAATGCTGAGAGACAAACACCTTAAGTCGCTCCACGGGCGCAGGCGTAATAATAACTCATGGCCGGCCGATGCCCCCTGTAATTGGCGAAATTTTTGCTGCCGCCACCGATGCAAAAACGCAGCGCACCAATAGATCTTAAACTGAACTATGTACTTATATGTAATTTTCATATAAAACTAACACTGCTGTAAATAATATTAAACTTTTCAATAATAAATAAAATGTCACAGTATTTTAAATAAAGAAAGAAAAACGCCATTTCATGCAAAATCCATGATTTCCGATGATATTTTTCTTATCAATTTATTTCTTTCTTGTCAATCTATGTATTAAATGCAAATCTCTACGTAGCAATTCTAGGTACTAGAACGCGTCAATGATTGTTCCAGAATCGAGAAATGTGTTGAAATGTTCAATTCCGTTTTAATTAATAAAACAGCACTATTGCAAAGTGATAAGAAAATTATTGCTTCTCAGTAGACAAGTACATATTAGAATTATGAATGAACAAATTTATAAGATAAGATTAGACGTACGGAGATGTTTACAACTTGCGCATAATGCAGTTGCCCGGTAATAAACTTGACGAATCTAGGTAGTACGTGGTAGTACATACCGTCAAATATCACCTATCGTTGATATTATCTCGATACCTTGTCATAAGGAAGTAAAGTCGTCGCCAAAGAGTAATGGTTGGAAAGTCGACATTAAAAATCAGTGTGTGCAGCTTTAAAAAAAAAAAATGGATTAAACCCTTTGTTTCAATTATTCTTGTCTGCAGCAAGCTAACAATTATGATAACATTGAATACAGTTTGAAACTTTCACGGCCTTTAGTGAACACTTTACATTTAAAATATTACCTGAGGTTTCGACAACTTCTATGGTTGATATTTTCAAGGGAAGTAATTGGCCCACTCTATATAGTTATCCAAATGGGTAACTTTAATTAAGCGCTGTTTTCGAGATGTATGGGTTAAGCTTCCAAGCAATAGCAATAGCCGTTTGTGGTTGCTAAAACTTTTGTTTCATAAAAATACGATACAACTGAACCCGACAACAGTATTAATTAATGATAACATTGTTGATGACTTATTACAAGTGTCGAGCTCTTGCTAATGTGATTGGCTACTATTGGTAATGGTACACCTATGTTATTAGTATACAATAGGCTTCTATTTTAAGTGAAAAGGAAGGCTCTATTCCGATAAGTGGTTGAAAAGATCGCCTAAAGTTATAGAGCTGAAATTAAGGTGAAAAAGTACTAGAGTCGCATACAAAAAGCAGAACCCTCTTCAGGGTGAACGAGAATGGATCGAATGGATCATCCATAATCAATACGCACCCCTGATATGGTAGACCAAGGCGTAGGAGCAAACTGCTATTATTGAATTGAGCCAGGCTCAGCGGCTTGTGTGTATGAGGATTATTCCTGCAGCAGCAATGAAATATCTTTTAGATCTCCTTCCTATGCAATCATATTGTTTTGTTATTTTTATTTTATTAATTTAATAAACCCATTGAGTTCATTTGAACAGTAAGTACCTACTGTCTATTTAATAAAGTGAGCGGTATTAAGAAAAGGGTTAGGCTAACCAAAATTACAGTTAATTGAATGCAATTATGATGTTGAAATTACCCATTTCCAAATCTTCTGGCTATATGTAACAGTATACGTTAAATTATCGTAAAGACGGCGCTTCTCTTATTTCACACTGGTAATAATCCATATCCTGCTAAATTGGATGTGCAGCAGGCAACAACTGCGGCTTCAATAATAAAAATATTCTTCTCTTTATACTATTAACATAAAATGATAAATGCTAAATATAATACAGCTGTCAATAAACTAGTTTATTTGTACTGAATTTGTAGTTTGATTTATCTAGTCCAAACATTTACTTACATTAAATACTACATTGCGTTTAGTTCAATACAATTTGGTATTTAATACAACACGAATACACAATTGAAATATCGGATAACACTTGTTCACTTTAACTTAAAATGTTTGGTTAATCTAACTATAAAATGGTGACAAACCTGTTTTAGTTAAGGCAACAAAACTGGCTGCTTTGACGGTATTTAACCTCACAATATTGTTAACGTGATCAAAATTTGGTTCATTTAGCCCCTATTGTTTTCTGACTGTAGTATTTCCTTGCATACCTGTTTTTAACGTGCCAGATTAAATAGTTTCTGAGAAAACATATTAATTTTTTCTACACACATTTAAGAAATTCTGGTAGAAATCTAGTTGACAAAATGGTGCCAAATCGCCATAATTTCAGCTCTATAGCTTTAGGGACACTTGTAACTGGCTTATCGAAGAATCTTTGTAGATGCACAGGCATTACTAGTATAGCTAAATGTCCAATACCTTAAGAAATATTTGATTTATTCGGAAGAGTGCAAAAAATTTGAGAAAATTACCAATTATTTCGAATAGGACGGAGATTAGAAATAGGAAATTCTAATACAAGTAAAGACAGTAAATGATGACAGTAAATGATGCGAGAAATTCACATTGATTTCAACATTCTCTAAATCGAAAGCGCTATAAGGTTGAAAATATTTTCCATCATAGTTAACCATGCCTGTTTGGTGATTGCACCGAATTGCACAAGTTTTTAGAATAGATATTTTGCAATGCTACTGCTGGTCGCAGTTTGGTGCCTGTTTATTTCCGATGAGGTACACTGTTTAGATATTTATTTGATAGATTTTATATCATTGTCACAGAATTTGGGTTAATAAAACAATAATCGGTTTGTATTATAGTTTTGTGCAATCATTCGAAGTAAACGGATAATAAACGGATTTTTATCCTTTCCTTATTTTATGTGACTTTATCACCTAATCCCACACAAACAAAATTAAAGTCATATGTCTACAGATACTGTACTGCTCAAGTTGCTACATAAATATATGAGAAATGGGGAATACAGGTGGGATAATGGCTATGCAGCAATATTAAGTTGATGCGTAAGCATTACGGTAGAAATTTTATAGGCTATGCGGTGTTGAAATGTGATTAATTATACCATTTGGCAAAAATATTTATTTAGGAAAAAATACAACAGTGAAATGGCCCCAATAAAACATATTTATACGAAAATTGGTAGTGTGTTGAGAAAAAGTTTGTAATAATTTCTACGAAAATTTCGATGTGAACAATGTCATGAAGTATTTGTATTAATGGCTGACACAGCAGATCCATTGTTAATTGCTTTATATTACTGGAAGTTAGTAACATTTTTTTGTGTTAATCAAAATAGATAATGAAGAGAAAAACAATTAAACAATTGCGCGGTTTATGAATGAGATATGTTATCACAGGTATTTTCGTTTCTGCTCGAATAATTACGCTTCAAAATTGAAAATCATGTATTTCAGTGTAGCAATCACAATAATATAAAATCCCGTAGTCGGTTATTCTGATAGATTCGGTAACTTCAAAGAATATTTCACCAATTTTTACTGGAATTTTCTTAACTTCGTCAGTTCTATATATCGTTTGGAATATTCTCATAAGTCGCAGACTTCAGCAACATTTTGTTAGGTTGCTTTAAGGATAGACTTGCTGGAGTTAGTAATGCGGCTAGTTTTGACAGGTGCGGATTGCTCATTCAGCCGCTAATTAATGATGGAACTGTAGATTAGACATTCAGCTAAAGAAAAAGAATGTGAACAAAATACTATGGACTGCCACCGTCAACTCTAAAACATGATTATATCCCGTAAATAAGCGACGAAGTAGTTCCTAGAACTTAAGGTAGAAATCTCGTTAAATTTGTGAAAATATTTTGTTAAATTGTTGAAGCAATTGTGCAATATGTTCCTAAATAAAAACATAATATTCGAAGCCAAAGGTAGGGAAGCCCATTAACTTACGTTTCGCTTTACTATATAAGGCTTCTTAGTGCTATATACTGGGTAACCGTTGCATTAAAATAAATAAACTCGTTTTAAATATTAGTGATATTGCTCGTTCACCTGCTAGCAGAAATAAAGTTACTAGTACTTGAATTATATGTTGTTATTCTATTAACGATTTCTCAGGAGATATGTGACTCCAATGTTTATGAACTTGTTGGCTGCAATGTTCGGATTTTTGGATTCATAACTTATTATATATATTATTATAGAGGAACAGGAGTCTTTGCCGTTAGGATAGAAAATAATGTAATATTTTTGGGGAATACAGCAAAATTGTAGTTTTTTAAGTTTTTTATTTCATGAATCCAATATTTCGCATCAATATATATAAATGCATAATATTTTGATAATAAATTTCGCATTAAAATTGTATGCTTCATCAGGGTTTGAATGTTAAACTTAATAGAAAAATTGCAATCTAAATTAATATTTTGATAATAAATTTTGATCCAAATCAAAATATTAATTTAGATTGCAATTTTTCTATTAAGTTTAACATTCAAACCCTGATGAAGCATACAATTTTGATGCGAAATTTATTATCAAAATATTAATTTAGATTGCAATTTTTCTATTAAGTTTAACATTCAAACCCTGATGAAGCATACAATTTTGACGCGAAATATTGGATTCATGAAATAAAAAACTTAAAAAACTACAATTTTGCTGTATTCCCCAAAAATATTACATTATTTTATATTATTATATATATTAAGGGTTAATAAAAACGTAGTTTCAACCGGAAAAAGAAAACACTATTCATAGACTTTCATTAATTTCAAATTGTGCTAGCTGTAATTATCGTAATTCCATAAATTAGCTTTTTTGAACCGTTTTAGTGTGTTTTTTTTACTGACATTCCTAAAATAATAATAACAATCCCAAATGTGTTTGTTTTTATTATTTCACATAGCGCAATAATATATACGTTTTGTGTATAAGCAGTATTATTATGATTAGCAGATTATGTACTTTTTTTGTTTTAATAATTTCATCATGTTAATGCAATGCGAATATCTTATTTGTCCTGTATTTTGTGAATAATCGATAAAGGAATAAATTAACACATTCACTTGATAACTAATTAGAAAATGTTTAAAATAACAAAAAGAAAAATGGAACCCACACATTCTCTACAATTCATTTCTGAGGAGCAATTTAAAATACTTTTTCGATAGCACAAGGTGATAAATTATTTATGGCATGTATTGTCATCATCTATACGAGGTGTGATCATTAAAACTGCAATTTCTGCGATACCACCGGCGCATGGTAATAACTTGCTTAAAAATTAATGTTGATAAACGAAAGAAAATTTTTTCGAATAGGTAAGGTTGTATACTATATCGAGTAAACAAAATATTGTTGTACCGTCACTACTTGTTTGTGAAAATGAAGCTAAAAGTATATAGTATTTGAGACTGCATAAATCGAAGAAATAGCGTATTTGTTGATATAGATATAAGTTTAGTAGCTGTTTCTGTGTGATGGAACTTATAATGTAGACTGCAATATTATGCAGTAGAAAATATTGTGATCACTAAATACATTTAATTTAGAAACATGGCCTTTGGTATCTTAATGGATTAAATGTGTCCACACTATTACAAGAGAGATAAAGAGCATATATAATGTAAAATTATGTATCTCTGTTTATAATAGAAATTTCTTCTAAACAGTGATGTTGTAAACGTTTTGTGTATAGTAAAACAATTTGCTTACCTCTCTTGATAACAAGTCATTAATAAACAGTAGCAATACCTACTTTTCACTTAACACAATTTTCAATTTTGCCTATGAAGAATTAATAATTCTACAGCTTCTGATAATAACTCACTTCTTGTATGTTCGTTTAATTTTCGTCTTAAATGAGAAATATATGGATCGAATGTGATAAGTAGTCTTTTCAAAATATCTTCGTTAGTAGGTGAAGGGCTGCATTTTCTGCTATTTTTTCACTGAAGCTTTTAAGGTCTTTATTTCGAGCTTCAGCAGCTTCTTCTGAAAGTTTGCCTAGGAAGTAACATGTTCAATGATATCTGCGCCATGCAATAGAATTTTATGTATGGGGGCTAGCATATAGCACAAACCAAATACATTTATAAATTTTTCAGCTGTTCCTTCTCGCAATCAATGTCTTTCCATGTAGCAATCGCAAAAACTTATCGCAAAACTTCTGATTACGCTTGCATCTAGGATAGTTATTGAAGCTGTTATAGCTGGATATACCTAAACATGCTTGTATCGTTTGCCACAGCACGTATTTTTAAATGTTTGTTTATATAGATTTAGCCCAGAACTACCGTGGAATCACCATTTTGAGACAAATGTCAATCCACTTAGAATATTTTGTATTGTTCTCCCACATATTAATACTATGCGAGTAAATGTGTTAATTTTCTGTGATATTTTTATTACCTTTAACCAGTAGGTACATTGATACATTTATGATAATGATATAGATAATCTCCCTGTTTATGTACACCTATAGTAAAACATAAATTGTATTCATATTAGCCACAAGCAACTAGATGGAGAATAACTCTTAGAATGTGTAGGTGAACCGAAGAAGTCAAACATACCAAGTATATAGAGAAAGATACCCCATTTTGTTTATCTTCTATTAATCAATTATTATAAGCTAACACAGCACATTTCACAATTCTAACTTATATTATAACACAATGTCAACGATACAATAAATGCAGCGAATATTAAAGAAGTAGCATATTCGATCTCATAATGTAGGTATATGACCGATATTCATAATTATGCTAACTGGTTTATACCCTTTTTAATCCGAAAACTAAGAGATTATGAAACATACATCGAATGTTCGTAACTGAAATGGTATAACTTAACAAATTTTTTGAAGAAATATTAATTAACATGCATTTATGAGAATGCTAGAAACGGTAATGCGATAAACAAAACGTCTTTTTTCAAAAAGTTGCGCGAAGTAGCACCTGAAATCGCTGAAGCAAGTACTAGAAGGATCAGATGACAAAACAGTTTTTCTTTTTTTGGGCAACTTTGGGCATTTTTTTAAAAAGCTAATGGAAGAAAAATTTAGAGTCATAGAACACCATCTTCAAAAAATGGTAATTGTATAGTGAGTTACAAATATGATTTGCTAATATTTTGCCGGTTGAATTACACATAGGTAGTGTATATTCTGAGCAAATTGCAGTTTCGTATCGTTTCTAATTCCGAAGATTTTAGTAGTTGAAGAGGACGGCCGAAATGCACCCTTAGCGTAACATATGCGAACATGTAGGTACTTTCAGACTTGCTTCTGTTCGATATTCCGCCAATCTACTTGTTTGTACTGTGATTTCCATATCTAATGTTTATTTTACTATACACTTATACATATTTTATTATGATTCTGAAAGCTTTTTTACGCTATGTCAGATTTTTAACCAACTTCGATCCACTGTGCGGCGGTGGCTTTTGACCACTGCAAATCAATCAAAAATATTTTACACTTTATATTATTAACATAAAATGATAAATATAATGCCGCTGTTAATAAACTACTTTATTTGTTCCGAATTTGTAGTTTGGTTGAGCTAGTCCAAATATTTGCTTACATTAAACATTACACTGCGTTTGGTTTAACACAATCTGGTATTTAATACAACACAAATACATAGTTGAAATAACGGATAACTTAAAATGTTTAGTTAATCTAACTATAAAATGGTAACAACGTGATTTTGTTAAAGTAACAAAACTTTTATTTAAATTCGCAATGCTGTTCATTTAACCCCTGTCGTTTTCTGAGTGTACTAATAATAAGCTGCATTATATTACAAGTGTTAGTATTTAGTTGACTAGACTTTCAATTAGTTTCATGTACTACCTATAACCACCATATATGTCGTTAGAGTTTTTATGAATGTTTAGTTAAAATAAACCTTGCATCACACAAAGTTTACTAAAAATAAATTTTGAATATATATTTCACTTATTTTAAATATGCGCCATAAGAAGTGTGGCCGATTAGTTTGAGCAATTCTTCGTTTAATAAATTCATACGGCAATTGAAAAAAGTAATGGTTATGCTGAGTGTAAGAAGAGTCGATACAACGGATGATAAATTGGTCATAATAACATAATGACCCAAAATATCATCCTTATCCTCTAAAATTAAAAATGTGAATCATAATCTGTGACCATGGTTTCCAAAGATTATTTTAATTAACTTTATCGTCCAAAACAATAGATACACACTTGCTAAAAATCACATTCTTGTTGCAGGTTCTATTTTAATTTGGGGCCTATTGTTATCGCATCGGTACAGAAAAATATACAATATAGTCATGCTGTAAACAGCAAGGAGATAGGGGATTAACAAACATGATTACAAAATAAAAAATTATACCATTGCAACAATGTAGATTATTCGTATTTCCCATTTCAGACAGTGAGTAATTGCACATAGTTCAACTAGATTATATGATTCATATTTTGTAGGGAAGATACGATGAAGCGAAAATTACTTCTCGAGATAAAATCACGGATAAAATCAAATATTAAGATAGATTTTAAGATATCAAAAAAGGATTTTTATTCAGACACCTTCTTTCGTATAATAATTTACTTAAAATTTATAAATTGCGGAAAGTAAATAAATAATATAGGTGTGGTATCATTTCTACATAAAATTAATACAAACATTCTGTCTTCATATTTTAATACTTCTGCAGGAATTCAAACTTTTTCCAGCATTTGTTGTTATTTAAGATCGTTATAACTTTATATATTTTTTGTTCTGTAAGCTCTTCTAATTCTTTTTCATTGCCGGTCACCATTTCTACAGTTTCTTATATTCGTTGCTGTTTTTTACTTCGTTTAACAAGTTATTGAAGTGTTTTGCCTATATCTCTAACCCCTATTTCCTATTTCCTACTGGTAGGCCTTCCTCATTCCCACAATAAGTAGTTCTGGTATTCGTATTTTGTCGGGAGGATTTTCTTTTATTTTGTAAATTGAGCTCTTTTGCTCTACAAATGTATTTTGATATTCTAACCTTCTTTTGTATTTTTTCTTTGTCTGTTATTTCCGTTTTTCCATTTTTATTTTAGCTTCATTCCTTTCTTTTAGGCCTCTACTACACTCTTCATCGAGCCACTTTCCTGCCTTGGATATGATCGTTTTTGTATGTAGACATTCGTTGCATCTTTTATCCCTTTTCAATTGATGCCCATTTGCCCTCTATAGATTCTTTGGTTCATTACTGTCAAGTAGCCTCAACTTCTACTAGCACATCGTTTTGGATTTTTCTTTAGCTATTCTTTATTTTTGCAGCTCCTCTATATCGCATTATTATTCTGTTGCTTATATACCGCTGGAACTTCTTGTTTAAGCTTTGCTATGACTAGCACCACACACTAGTCAT
Organism: Cetonia aurata; assembly: GCA_949128085.1. Lineage (NCBI taxonomy): Eukaryota > Metazoa > Arthropoda > Insecta > Coleoptera > Scarabaeidae > Cetonia > Cetonia aurata. The sequence goes on from OX421883.1 coordinate 17,194,060, forward strand.
AGCAAAGCTTAAAACTGTCTCACAATCATAAAGTGGGATAGATATAAACAATAGACCAGAGAAACTGGATAGTGGAGAAAATAGAAACCAAAGGTATTGCGCCTGTAGCGTTTAAAAAATATATAAAAATTCCGGAGGTATACAAATTGTCATTTTGCAACATTTTTAAAAGGCCATCAAATCCGAGACGGCGGACTAGCGCGAACGGCATTTGTCATAGTGCAAATTTATTTCTGTAAAAAAAAAATATTGGAAGAAATGAATTTTATCGTACAAAATGGTAAAACTGAAGATCAGTTCATCTATGTGCTAGCAATGTATGCAGACTTTCCTCCAACCCTCCCAATCTTTAATAATAACAAAGACTGGATTTTTGATTCTAGTCTTTGCTGGATCACCTATACGGTATTTTCTTTATCACCTTAAAGCGTCGTACTCCGAGTAGCGCATAAATAGCCGAACGCTTACGTAGGGTTGATGTGAGATGCTGCAAGTCATTTCTTTAGAGGAATATAAGAAAACGTCAACTAAGGGCAGTTCTTATATGCTTGCTACTCCATAGATAAACCATTAATGCTTCAAAAAACATTAGATTAGATTAGATCTAATTAGGGTAACATTACACCGCGACCTATCGATCTATTGTGCCCCCCTACATCAGCTGTAAGCTGCTAGGGTTTGCCCGCACTTACAGCTCCCCATCCAGTCTAAGAACTTTAATAAATTGCAGTAGCTGTGATGGTTTCAAGGAGGGTATTTCTCCCTCGTCTATGACGTCTTTGCCAAAATGGTTGGTACGAGTTTCTGTGATGGCAGTGCAGTCGGATATTAGGTGTTCCGGACTTTCACCTTCCGCTCCACAAAACCTGCAATCACTATTCTGTTTCAGACCTATCCTTGTCATGTGTTCCTCCAGATGACAATGCCCTGTCAGAAAACCTGCAAGGAAGCGTAGTCTGTTTCTGCTTAGTTCTAGCAGGGTCTTTGCTCTTTCCTTACTGTAATTTCCAAGGAATATCTTGGAGTGTCTCAGACCAGGGAGATTTTCCCAGAGGGAAGCTCTGAGCGTCTCCTCCCTGTCTTTGAGTTCTTTTTTGTAGGTGCTCATCCCTATGCCGCAGAACGGTTCTGGTCCCACAAACGAAGTTGTGGCGGCCCTTCTCGCTAGTAGATTAGCTACCTCGTTGCCGCTGATTCCAGTGTGTCCTGGTACCCAGCATAGCGCAACTTTGTTTTCTTTGCCTAGATTGTTTAGTCTGCCAAGACATTCCCAGACTAATTTCGAACTGATGGTATTAGAGCTCAGTGCCATTATGGCTGCTTGGCTATCGGAGAAAATCACAATGTTCTGTTCCTATCAAGGTTCAATTGAGCACATCTTCCAATCGCAGTTACCTCCGCTTGGAAGACACTGGGGTATATTCCCATTGGCTCTGAGTATTTGGTTCCTGGCCCGAATACCCCTGCACCTGTTCCTTTATCAGTTTTGGAACCGTCTACATACCATTTAATGGCATTTGCCTTTAGGGAGTAGGCGGAGGATTCTCCTTTCCAATCTCTCTTATTGCTCAGCTTCGTAACAAAAAACTTTTCGAAGCTGAATTTCCTAACCATCTCGTCATTCGGTAGACTTAGAAGTGGGGAGAATCCCGCTCGAGGTGACCAAGCCCTCTGGCACGGGGTCTCGTAACCTCCAGTCCCCGTTCTGACTAGTCTGTACATTGCCGCATGGGCCGCCCCCTCCACTACTAAGTGTAGGGGTGTGAGGTCGAGGATGACCTCCAGGGCCGCGTTCAAAAAACATACAAACGATACAAAAAAATCTAAAATGGGATGGACACGTCGAAGACCTCACGAAGAAAAACACTAGAACCATAGCAGGTATAACCAAAATAAGGCTAATGCCTGAACATATGAAAAAAATGACTGTATCATGCTCTTTTCACATCCCACATGATCTACATGATAAATGCATGGAGTGACACTACGAAACGTAATATAGACAAACTGCAAAAACAGCAAAATAAGATTTTGAAGATATTACATAGATTAGACAAAAAAAAACCTACACTAGAAATTTACGAAAGAACGCAAGAACTAAATATAAGACAACTAACCATCTTAAAAAATTTAATTCTTATACACAGGATGAAAAATGGATTAATAAAAACCAACAGCAAACTAAAAAACAACAGAGAAACACATAACCATAACACAAGAAGACACTCACATGAAAGAACTGAAAGAATAGTCAGCAGTATGTATAAAAAAATTCCAAACACAGAAGCAATCAAACATTATAATAATCTACCCACAGAGATTAAAAAATTAAAACACGCACAGTTTAAAAAAGAAATCAAAAAAAGAATCCTGACCACAGCGCTCTCAATACCGATAGTCCGGGAATATTTGTTGTTGTGTATATTGTTATGTAAATAAATAGTTATTTACAGTAAAAAGAAAAAGAAATGTAAATTTCAAGGGAAAACTGTTACAGCAAAATGAAATAAAACAGAATGTAAGGCATGTTTTTCTAAAGCTTTTGGTAATACATGATCACGAGCATATTACATGCTAGATCATATCGTTTCGTGGGAAAATACAGAATGACGTTTGGTAGCAGCATCTTGTAGATACAGCATATTTAACTAAAATTGTCATGTGATGATTACATTACTCGAAAAGATTTATTTATATCAGTTTCCTATGATAGCAGTATGTCCAATCATGTTATATGGAGCGATAACATGGTGGTGGAAGTAAGAAGGCAGAGTCTCAGTAAAATTTACATTCATATAAAGAATCGCAACCAGGTCAATCATGGGTGCGATTTTCTTCTTTATCATTGGTATTATAATTGTAATTCACCATCGACACACAAGATATCCGAACACTCCGCGCCACATCAATTTAAATTAAATGGGGACAATTGTTTGGGCAATTTGTTGATTTCCATTTTCAACCGAAGATCGATGTAATTCACCGTTTTTACATAATATTTGGAGAAAATATTAATTACATTTGCTGCGAACACCTCAGTCGCCACGAGCATCAGGATATATAATGCTTAAGAAGATTTTTTTTTGGATGACCAAAAAAGGATTTCATAGTTTTGATATATTTTAAGGCTTGAACTTGTTTGCTCAACAATAGGCTCTACAGGCTGCAGAGACGGGACAATTAACCGAACCATATAGATGTCATATCTACGCTCAATTTTAGCAACATAATAATGAGAATAGTTTATAAATCGCTTCCATTTTTACTTCTTAAAAAAACTTGAAGTTGTTTTAGTGCAAAAAAAAACCGTTTGGACACGAATCTTACTGAAACATAGGTTTAGCGCAGGTTCAATAGTGGTTATTATTTGCAAATAAGTAAAAATAATGATTTAAATAAGAAATAAGTGTGATAATACTATTTGGTGGTTTAAAGAAACAAAAATTATTAAAAACCAGGAGTGAAGCTTGAAGATCAACGGAAATTGAAGTTTTAAATAAAATTACTTGCCTATGTACATATAATATAATTAATAATTGTTCTACTTGCATATCTATTGCACATTAAGTAGTAGAGTAGATTTGCTACCAACGAAAAACACGTAAATAAAAATAATTTGGCTGTGATATGACACAGCGCGAAGATCCGTTCCGAGCTAACGATAACGGATATGATAAGTGATACTGAAATGATATATAAAGAAAGCCAAATCCTAATCCGTAAGCCTTCAAACGGTGCAAAAATAAATTACACTGGTGAATTAGAGAACAATAAAAGAAAATACACAAGTAGTATGGGAGGTAAATACCTTTGCTCTAACAGTTTGTTACTAACTAATACTGAATGTAATGTTTACTTATAGGTCCGCTTCTACTTCTGGGAAGTTTACTTTTGCTACTATTAGAATATGGAGGTAATTAGTAATTAAATCAGAAAATACAGATTTTCCGCTAAATTATTGTTCCTCATACACAGTTGCCAATCCGGTAGGAACATGTCCTGAAAGAAATGATGGAGATGCAGTTCATTTGCCTCATAGTTCAGATTGCAGTTTGTTCTACAAATGTGACTGGGGCGTGCCTATCTTGCAAGAATGCCCATCTGGATTACACTTCAATCCTAGCTTACAAGTTTGCGATTGGCCTGAAGCAGCTGGTTGTGACGGAAGTAACAATGGAGCTGGGGAGAATGGTGAAGACAATGAAGCAAATGAAAGTGATGGAGTCGATGGAGAAGACAGTGGAGAGTATGGTAGTGATGGTGGAGCAGTAGGAGAATGTCCACCAGATAACGACGGAGATGCAGTCCATTTGCCTCATGAGTCAGATTGCGGTTTGTTCTACAAATGTGATTGGGGCGTGCCTATCTTGCAAGAATGCCCATCTGGATTACACTTCAACCCTAGCTTGCAAGTTTGCGATTGGCCTGAAGCAGCTGGTTGTGACGGAAGTAACAATGGAGCTGCTGAAAATGATGAAGACAGCGAAGAAAATGAAAGTGATGGAGTCGATGGAGAAGACAGTGGAGAGTATGGTAGTGATGGTGGAGCAGTAGGAGAATGTCCACCAGATAACGACGGAGATGCAGTCCATTTGCCTCATGAGTCAGATTGCGGCTTGTTCTACAAATGTGATTGGGGCGTGCCTATTTTGCAAGAATGCCCATCTGGATTACACTTCAACCCTAGCTTGCAAGTTTGCGATTGGCCTGAAGCAGCTGGTTGTGACGGAAGTAACAATGGAGCTGGGGAGAATGGTGAAGACAGTGAAGAAAATGAAAGTGATATAGTCGATGGAGAAGACAGTGGGGAGTATGGTAGTGGTGGTGGAGCAGTAGGAGAATGTCCACCAGATAACGACGGAGATGCAGTCCATTTGCCTCATGAGTCAGATTGCGGCTTGTTCTACAAATGTGATTGGGGCGTGCCTATCTTGCAAGAATGCCCATCTGGATTACACTTCAACCCTAGCTTGCAAGTTTGCGATTGGCCTGAAGCAGCTGGTTGTGACGGAAGTAACAATGGAGCTGCTGAAAATGATGAAGACAGCGAAGCAAATGAAAGTGATGGAGTCGATGGAGAAGACAGTGGAGAGTATGGTAGTGATGGTGGAGCAGTAGGAGAATGTCCACCAGATAACGACGGAGATGCAGTCCATTTGCCTCATGAGTCAGATTGCGGCTTGTTCTACAAATGTGATTGGGGCGTGCCTATTTTGCAAGAATGCCCATCTGGATTACACTTCAACCCTAGATTGCAAGTTTGCGATTGGCCTGAAGCAGCTGGTTGTGACGGAAGTAACAATGGAGCTGGGGAGAATGGTGAAGACAGTGAAGAAAATGAAAGTGATATAGTCGATGGAGAAGACAGTGGGGAGTATGGTAGTGGTGGTGGAGCAGTAGGAGAATGTTCACCAGATAACGACGGAGATGCAGTCCATTTGCCTCATGAGTCAGATTGCGGCTTGTTCTACAAATGTGATTGGGGCGTGCCTATCTTGCAAGAATGCCCCTCTGGATTACACTTCAACCCTAGCTTGCAAGTTTGCGATTGGCCTGAAGCAGCTGGTTGTGACGGAAGTAACAATGGAGCTGCTGAAAATGATGAAGACAGCGAAGAAAATGAAAGTGATGGAGTCGATGGAGAAGACAGTGGAGAGTATGGTAGTGATGGTGGAGCAGTAGGAGAATGTCCGCCAGATAACGACGGAGATGCAGTCCATTTGCCTCATGAGTCAGATTGCGGTTTGTTCTACAAATGTGATTGGGGCGTGCCTATCTTGCAAGAATGCCCATCTGGATTACACTTCAACCCTAGCTTGCGATTGGCCTGAAGCAGCTGGTTGTGACGGAAGTAACAATGGAGCTGCTGAAAATGATGAAGACAGCGAAGAAAATGAAAGTGATGGAGTCGATGGAGAAGACAGTGGAGAGTATGGTAGTGATGGTGGAGCAGTAGGAGAATGTCCACCAGATAACGACGGAGATGCAGTCCATTTGCCTCATGAGTCAGATTGCGGTTTGTTCTACAAATGTGATTGGGGCGTGCCTATCTTGCAAGAATGCCCATCTGGATTACACTTCAACCCTAGCTTGCAAGTTTGCGATTGGCCTGAAGCAGCTGGTTGTGACGGAAGTAACAATGGAGCTGCTGAAAATGGTGAAGACAGCGAAGAAAATGAAAGTGATGGAGTCGATGGAGAAGACAGTGGAGAGTATGGTAGCGATGGTGGAGCAGTAGGAGAATGTCCACCAGATAACGACGGAGATGCAGTCCATTTGCCTCATGAGTCAGATTGCGGCTTGTTCTACAAATGTGATTGGGGCGTGCCTATTTTGCAAGAATGCCCATCTGGATTACACTTTAACCCTAGCTTGCAAGTTTGCGATTGGCCTGAAGCAGCTGGTTGTGACGGAAGTAACAATGGAGCTGGGGAGAATGGTGAAGACAGTGAAGAAAATGAAAGTGATATAGTCGATGGAGAAGACAGTGGGGAGTATGGTAGTGGTGGTGGAGCAGTAGGAGAATGTCCACCAGATAACGACGGAGATGCAGTCTATTTGCCTCATGAGTCAGATTGCGGCTTGTTCTACAAATGTGATTGGGGCGTGCCTATCTTGCAAGAATGCCCATCTGGATTACACTTCAACCCTAGCTTGCAGGTTTGCGATTGGCCTGAAGCAGCTGGTTGTGACGGAAGTAACAATGGAGCTGCTGAAAATGGTGAAGACAGCGAAGAAAATGAAAGTGATGGAGTCGATGGAGAAGACAGTGGAGAGTATGGTAGTGATGGTGGAGCAGTAGGGGAATGTCTGCCAGATAACGACGGAGATGCAGTCCATTTGCCTCATGAGACAGATTGCGGTTTGTTCTACAAATGTGATTGGGGCGTGCCTATTTTGCAAGAATGCCCATCTGGATTACACTTCAACCCTAGTTTGCAAGTTTGCGATTGGCCTGAAGCAGCTGGTTGTGACGGAAGCAACAATGGACGTGGGAAGAGTAGTAATGACAGCGAAGAGAATGAAGGCGATGGAGTCGATGGCAAAGAAATGTTGCGCACAGATAATATCAGGTAAAGAAACGAATCTTTTGTACTATATAATTTCTGATAACTATCACTTCCTTGAAAACAGGTTGAAATAGCGGGTATGATGTTTCTTTATCGTTTCGTTACTGTATATTATTCCTGTATAATTTGTTCGTGTGCTACTGATATTTAGTGTTTTAGTATAAAATATTTTAAGTACTTTATGTAATTATTAGTAACTTATTAAAGTTTTGAGCTGAATATTACCTAAATAAATGCATGATTTAATTGATGAAGGTGGCTAAGTAAACTATACTATAATTCTTAATGGTTAAGTATCATTGTGTTTATTACTTTTAAGAAGCAAGTGGTGTGAAGCATAGTATATCAAAGTGACAAAAGGTAACAGTTTCGATATAAATGAAATGATGAATTTTATTCGATGTGTTTTTTTTTAAGTAAATATACACGCCATACAGGTTGTTGGTTTATTACATTGAAAAAAAATAGATAATAAAAATAAAAACTTTATAATTGTATTTATTAATTAGCAGTAATATATGGGTAAATACCTGGGTATTAAATAATGTATTATTGTGCCTGTGTTAATACTGCTTTTTTTTTCGTTAATATCTATTTTTTTCCCTGTAAAAATCACCGGATCTAAAAAAAAACAACATGGCAATGCAATCAACAGATGAAGCGAAAAATACAATGAAATGCAATAACATCCAGAGAGTGTGCAACTGTTATCTGTGTTATTATTACCTATTGCTGTGTTATTGCAAACTTTTTATTCTAGTTGAGTAAACTGTTTTATTTTGACTATCTAGTAGGATACAATTTTTTCTCTTTACTATAAAGTAGCTCCTTATGATGTATGTAATGAGTGGATTTCATAAAAAGGAGAAGTAGATAATTGAGCTTTTTTTATATAGTTTTTTAGGAACATTTCTATACTGTGTACTTCATTTTTCGTCACAAAATACCAAAGAATATTTTCTACCATACAATAAATAATAATATTGAAGAAACCAGACGCACTCTTTTCAAAAAATTGTTGAAAACATTAAAATACTATTGGAATATATACCAGAATTAATATGTATCATTTTTTTTAGAATCTAATTTTTATCGAATTTACTGATTTACCAAAGCACGTATTATTTCTCCAGGTAAGTATATGCATATTAGATATTTACAATATTTTATCTAGACGACACGGAAGTAAGTATTGATTTAGATAATCACCCGAAACAATCTCAAGAAGTCTCTTTAAGTAGCTTGTCAAGATACAAAGTAGATTATATGAAGAAATATGAGATTGATGTAGTCAATCTTATATTTTAAAAATATTAAAGTAGATAAATTATTTCTGGATATATAATATATTTATACTGAAAAAAATGGTGAATGATTATATCTTAACAAAGTCATATAGCAGATAATAATAGCTATATTAATTAGAAATCTTTCTAACCTTCATTCACCTTTAGTTTATTATATATTTCCTTGAAGTCCTCTAATATAACAAAAATCCCAAAATCCCAAATCCCCAATTTCTGGCTTTTGACAGTTTTTCTCTTGATCTTTTTATTAATATTTTTCGTACATCTTCGCCAGATAAGATAGACCAACATTGCGAGAACAGCTACCACGCAAAGAATACCTCCAACTTCTAAGACGTTGAGCGAACTTCCTGTTATTCCTGTAGCAGCACCACCTGCTTGAGATATAATTACGTTTTCTTCTTCTTTGCTGGTACTAGCTCCCATGGTTTCGGCGTCACTTTTACACTTTAATTGACCCTTAAACTACGTATCGGTTTGGCAGGACTGCTATGTAATATGTTTGATATTCTTCTCTTTTGGTTGGAAGTTGCTTAATTAAATAATAGTTCTTTTCTTGGTACCATTTTTAATATTACTGCTGGATAATCTGGTTACATGTTATGTCTCCTATCTTATGTCTAATCTAATATTAATGCTACTATTATAATTCCGTTCATTACGATGGATCATGTTGATAATTCTTAATCAGTAGTTTCATCATTACGTGCGGCGAACTGAAGGTTCGACGACACCTTTCCTTGAGTGATTATTGTCTGTCATCAGATTTGCAATATTAGCAATCAGACGAGACCGCCATACGTTAGCATGTGCCTTATTATGGCGGTGCACAGTCACAAGATAATTCTTGGGGAAAGTTCCTAAGTCTTACCGAAAATGTGGCGACACTCCCAAAAAGCCATACATGTTTTTTCAGTTTTTGTTTTGACGTGCTTGCTCAAGCTCAGCCTCTTGTCAAACACAACGACCAGATATTTGACATCGTTCGAAAAACTGAGAGCAGTGCCGAACTAAGAAAGAGTACAATCTCTGTTTTATCTGGGTTTACAGAGAGGCCACCTTCCCTACACCAATTTTCGATAGATCTTAAGGCGGTCTGCATTACATTACAGAGCACACCCTCGAATCTTCCATCAATTAGGACCGTGATATCGTCCGCATATGCGATTGTGTAGTAGCCAGACACATTGAGTATACGGACAAGGTCATCTACCACAAGGTTCCACAGAAGTGGTGACAAAGGCCTTCTTGGAGACAGCCTCAATCCACAAGCCCCCTGACCCTAACATCCCCCACATTTATTCTTACTACCCTCTGCTCTAACATACGACGCAGCCATCCCACAAGAGTCGGCTCAACGCCATGCCGAGTGAGGGCATTAACAATAATGTTGAGGGACGCTTTATTAAAAGCTCCCTCTATATCTAAGAATACACCCAGCGTAGAAATTTTGAGTGAAGGGCAGACTCGGTACATCTCCCCGGAATGTATGTATGCTGATTTGCGTGAAGTGGATACACTAGTAAGGCCACTTCTCGGAGATAACGGTCACACAGCCGTTCTAGTGTTTTCAGCAGAAAACTGGTCAAGCTTATTGACCAGAAAGATTTGGCTACGGTATAGTCAGACCGCCCTGGCTTTGGGATAAAGACTACTTTTGTTTCTCTCCATACCTCAGCTACGTACTTCAAAGCGATGCACCAACAGGCCTAGCAGAGCGTCCATGCCCCACTGAAGCAGAGTAGGGAACATACCATCCGGACCAGGTGACTTGAACGATTGGAAACTTTTAATTGCCCAGCAAATTCGGGATTCTTTTACCACCTTTTCCGCCATAGCCCAGTTCTCCTTCGTAGGAGGCGAGCTGTGAGGATCTTGCCATGCCAGCGTGTTGCAAACCACACTGCCTGGAAAGTGGGTGGTCATAAGTATCTCAGCTGTGTCTGAAGAGGACTACGAGAGAGTCCCGTCTTCCCGTTTTAACAGTCCTAGTTGGTGACTAGTATCTTTACTTAATATTTTGCTAAATTTGATAAAGTGGGCAGAGACCAGCACACAATTAGTGATAGGTCGCTCTTAATCGCTAATTTTTTAATTGCTCATCTACGTAAGCGTTAGATGGAATTATAACTTAGGTTATTGAGGAATATACGAAGCTTTACTAATAATAACAACAATAACAATATCTCATGGTCTTTGTTCTTCAAGTTGAATTTGTTGGTATTGAAATATTCACAAAGAATTGATACCTACTGCAACGTAAAGGCACATGTTACAATTTAAAATCTGAAACTAGAGATAGTTGTGCGAGATTTTTGTTTTGTTAATGAAAAAAATTAAAATGCAGTAATAAATAATTTGAAGCACCTGGTACATCAAAGCAAAATTTTTACTCGTTAGTTGCTTGAATTAAAAGCACTTCCACTTATTTGTACATTACATACATAATAATGTTCAATGGTTTGCGGAAAATGTAAATAGTGCGCTTTGAACTGTTTTATAATCTTATCATAAAACTAATTACCACAAAAGAAAAATGTTTTCAATTAGAAGATGAATAGTGAGATATCAATATATAAAAATTGAAATGATACTGGAATAAGTAATTAGATAGTTGATATATAAAGGAATGGTCACAGCACTGATCATTAATTCCATCAATCTTACTGCAATAAGCATATTTAGTTTGAATTGGTACGCGTAAAAAGTTTATAAGTATAACAAGGTGTTTTCAAACAGTGGAATATGAGGGGTAAGTTAGCTTCTCTTATAAACCAATAATATATAAACTAGAATTTACTACAATTTACAGATAGCCTCTTCATTACTAGTGGACTACTAATACTGTCTGCCTACTTAGTGCGTAAGTAATTAAGATTAGTTTAAGGTTGAGTATTGTTACTACATGTAAACAATAATTACAGAGGCGGAACCAGTAGGTTTTTGCCCACGACAGAATGGCGATGATGTTACTCTCTTAGAAGATTCTGAAGATTGTTCGGTCTTCTATTACTGTAACTGGGGTAATGTGGTGAAGTACCACTGCCCTAACACTCTCTATTTCGACAAATATCACAGAACTTGTGTTCCTTCCGATCAAGCTACCTGCTACGCTAATGAAAGTGCAGGTAAAGAGAACCAAGGAGATGATAAGGATTCAACCGCAGACGGAACTGGTATTGCAAATGCTGAGGGAAAATGTCCACCAGTAACTGGTGTATATGCAGTTCACCTTTCTCACAGAACGAACTGTGAGCTTTTCTATGAATGCGAGGATGGAAAGCCAGCGAATTATTTTCTTGCGTTCACCGCAGTTTTTGGCATGGCAACCATCGATTTTACATATTCCTCGTGGTTGGTAGTCATGTTACAAAGACATTTAGACCCCTGGAAGCAATGGTATCAAAATAATTGCAATTTACGTCTATTGTTACCACCGAGAAAATTAAGAAGACATACTAGAAAACTTAAAGAAATTGCTGCTAACCATCTCGACTAAAAAAAAAGAAAAATTAAACATGCAAGCAATGCACGAGACAACTTTAATGTGTAGTAATATAAAAAAGAATCTGTAATGAACGTTTACTTTTGGTTTATCCAAATGAGTGTTTGGTATGCCTCTACTTCGATTTTATTGAGCATTTTGCAAAAGATAACCAGGGAGAACTAGTGATGAATTGAGATTTTCTTTATTTTCATCCACAAATACGCTGCCAGTTATTTTGCATTTTTCTATTTCTTTTTAACTGACATGCAGCACATTTACAAACTTTGTAATGATTTGGAGTTCTGGAGAACGTGATCGTTTCAGCAAGTTAAAGAAAAACAATTATAACAAAAATGAAAACAGTGTTTTATTTTTCTTATTTGGGGCAGCTACATTTCATAAACACATCGTTAAATGTTATACGTAGACTTTCACATTTCACAATTTCCGGTTTAAAACCACGTCTTGGAACTCCTAACCGACGTTTTGTCGACACAACTGCAGTTTTAGGTAAGTCAAATCTTTTCTTATTCTTTTTATCTCTCATAGTTTCTAAGTTATTAAAGTACACTCATTTGATAAGATAGTAACCTAGAATCTATAATTGGAACGGACTATTTGCAAGACACGGCTATCCTGATGGACCCGCCGTAGAATATGCGAGAAATCTTGGAGACATCCCCAGAGTTAGCCCATTGGCTTTATGTCAGTACTTATTGAGCGCTGGCATGGTACCAGAAAATGCAGCAGGCCAGAGTAATACTTATATCCATGCAATTGCAGGTATGCCAATCACGGGAGCAATGTCGTTTTAGAAGCCCTTCTGGCCATTGCATATCCTTGTGGGAATAGGGACCAGATTATGTATATTCCATCTATGGCACATAGCGTATCAATCACCACATACTCATGTCTGCGTATCCAACAAGCTGCTGAAATTGGTCGCCGACAGCATGCTGGGAAAGCTGTCCGACATGATGATACTACCTACTTTCTAAACAGAGAGGAATAAGAATGCGGTGAGAATATACTGACGCGGCAGATACTCGTAAAAGTGTCAGGGTAATTATTTTTTACAGGTTACTGCAGACAGGTACCTACTTATCCTGAATCGGGGACTCTTTCATGCCCAGTTTCATCCGAGTGCCGGCTGTATTCAGAGTAGGAAAAGGCAGTTGAGTACATCTTCCGCCACTTCTTCTTCTACCCTACTGGGATGAAAATGAGACACGTGATCTTCGGGAAGGTTAACATCTCCCTAGAAGACCTGAAAAAGATCTTGTTTCGAAAGATTCTGAGAGTTAACTGAGGGTTCGAATTTGCTGGATGAACTTGAAGATAAAATTCGGTCTACAAAAGACCCTAGTGGCTGCAGTGAACGGAGCGATTTATCAAATCGTGCAGATGCTATATTTACTTTCAATTATTCCAAATTCCAAAAAATTATTAAGGCAAACACCAAACGGTAGTATTACTTTTAGGGCGATCTATCCTTAGAAAACGGGTGATTTAGCAGCTAAGAAAGTGACCGTTGGTAAAAATATATTACAAATAACAAAATCATCTACTAAACAACTAACCGTAAAATATCCCTAATAGTTTCTGCAAGTGCAGGCATTGAATAAGCTTCGGCTAAGTGAAGGAAGATCTTGAATAAGGCTAGCAGATCGTCCCTGGAGATAATAGGGCGAAAGTCACCAGCACATTTACAATGCTTGTTTAAATTTTCCATTTTGATCTAAAATTACATTTGTTTAAACATTAAATTAGAAAAGAAATTATTTTGCTCTCGAACCTGTGCGCAACCTGCAAGTTGTACGCAAGCATCTTTCTAGTGACGATATCCAGAAGTAAGCTCTCGATCTCCATATTATCGTATGCCGTGTTGCAAAGCGGGCAGAGCCATGCGATATCAGATCTATAAGGATCCCTTGCTAAATCGACGTCTCTGCAATGGTTATAAGCTTTGCAAATCAATTGTGGGATAATGTACGAAACAGTAGTGTCGCTCCAAATCACTCTATCGGAAAATTCTCCAACTCCTAATAAAAAAAAAGGGATTATTCCGTCACAAAAATGGGTTCTATCGGTAAAAATCACACCTACTAGTCTTAGTAAATTGCTTTTTAATGCTTGAACAGCCTCTTGTGCGGCGGGATCTAAACTTAGCACTTGGCAAATCGCTGTAACAAAATCCAGAGCTGCATATGAGGAATTCTGAGTTTGCTGTTTTCTTTTGAACTTTTGGGCATATATAATATAGCATTCATTGGGATAGTATCTAAAACTTGACAATAAACAATCTTACGTAGACTTAAATCATCACATAAAGAAGGCCAATAAGGAAAATATATGGAGAAAAGAAACTGGGTGAAGAACACTATAGAAGATTGACAAACAAGGAGATCGATAAAATACTAGGGAAGCACAGTCTGATAAGAATAATGAAGGCAAAGAGAATACGATGGTATGGACACATAAAATTTATGAGTAACAATTCAAGAGTTAAAAGAATGACGAAATGGAGTGCAAACAAAGACAAGAGGAAGATCTAAACTAAATTGGGCAGACTGGGTAATCAATGATATAGAAAGTATAAAAATTATAAGATGGAGGGAGAAAATGCAGGCAGACGGCACACAGTGGATCGAAAGGCGGTAAAAAGCGGACATTGACTGAAATGCTAATAACTTGCTTAAAAATTGATGTTGATCAACGAAAGAAAATTTTGTCGAATAGGTAAGGTTGTATATTACATCGAGTAAAACATGTACGGTTACTACTTGTTTATGATAAATGAAGCTAAAAGTATATAGTATTTGAGACTGCATAAATCGAAGAAATATCGTATTTGTTGATATAGATATGTCTCGTAACTGTTTCTGTGTGATGGAACTTATACTGTAGACTACAATATTATGCAACAGGAAAATATTGTGATCACTAAATACATTTAAGATAGAAACATGGGCTTTGGTATCTAAATAGATTAAATGTGAAAACACTATTAAAGCAGAGATAAAGAGCATATATAATGTAAAATTATGTATCTCTGTTTTTAATAGAAATTTCTTCTAAACAGTGCTGTAAACGTTCTTGTGTATAGCAAAACAATTCGCTTACCTCTCTTGATAACAGGTCGTTGGTAAACAGTGGCAGTACCTACTTTTCACTTAACACAATTTTCAATTTTGCCGGTGAAGAATTAATAATTCTACAGCTTCTCGCAATGACTCAATTCTTGTATGTCCGTTTAAATTTCTTCTTGAATGGGAAATATATGGATCGAATGTGATAAGTAGTCTTTTCAAAATATTTTCCTTAGTAGCTACATTTTCTGTTATTTTTTCCCTGGAGTTTTAAGGTCTCTATTTCGAGCTTCAGCAGCTTCTTCTGAAAGTTTGCCTGTAGGAAGTAACATGTTGAATGATATCTGCGTCATGCAATAGAATTTTATGTATGGGGGCTAGCATATAGTACAAACCATACACATTTACAAATTTTCAGCTTTCCCTTTAGTAATCACTTGTAAGATTATCGCGAATCGTCTGATTACATTTGCATCTAGGACGGTTATTGAAGCTGTTATAGCTGGATATAAACATGCTTGTGTCGTTTGCCACAGTACGTATTTTTAAATGTTTGTTTATATGGATTTAGCACAGAACTACCGTCGAATCACTATTTTGAGACAAATGTCAATTCACTTACAATATTTTGTATTGTTCCCCCATATATTTTTACTGTGCGAGTAGATGTGTTAATTTTCTGTGATATTTTTATTACTTTTAACCAGTAGGTACATTGATACATTTATGATAATGATATAGATAATCTCCTTGTTTATGTGCACCTATAGTAAAACAGAAATTGTATTCATATTAGTCACAATCCAATTAGATGGAGAATAACTCTTAGAATGTGTAGGTGAGTCGAAGAAGTCAAACATACCAAGTACATAAAGAAATATACCCATTTTGTTTATCTTCCATAAGCAAAGCTATAAGCTATAAGCCAACACAGCACATTTTGCAATTCTAACTTAATATTATAACACAATGTCAACCATACAATAAGTGTAGCGAATATTAAAGAAGTAGCATATTCGATCTCATAATGTAGGTATGTAAATGACCGATATTCATAATTATTCCAATTGGGTTATACCCTTTTTAATCCGAGAACTAAGAGATTATGAAACATACATCGAATGTTAGTCACTGAAATGGCATAACTGAACAAATTTTTGATAAATATTAATTAACATGCATTTATGAGAATGCTAGAAATGGTAATGCAATAAACAAAACGTCCTTTTTCAAAAAGTTGCGCACAGTAGCACCTAAAATCGCAGGAACAAGTACTAGAAGGAACCTAGATGACAAAACAGTTTTCCTTTTTTTGAACAAACTTCGGCACTTCTTAAAAAAGCTAATAGAAGTTAAAATTTAGAGTCATAGAACACCATCTTCAAGAAATGGTAATTGTATAGTTAGTTACAAATATGATTTGCTAATATTTTGCCGGTTGAATTACACATAGTTAGTGTATATTCTGAGCAAATTGCAGTTTCGTATCGTTTCTAATTCCGAAGATTTTAGTAGTTGAAGAGGACGGTCGAAATAAACTCTTAGCGTAACATCTCCGAACATGTACTTTCAGACTTCCTTCTGTTCGATATTCCGTCAATCTACTTGTTTGTACTGTGATTTCCATATCTAACGCTTATTTTACTATACACTTATACACATTTTACACATTTCTGGAAGATTGGCTTTTTTACGCTATGTCAGATTTTTAACAAACTTCGATTCACTGTGCGGCAATGGAAAAAAGTAATAGAACAAGCAACAAGATATGCAGATGGTGAAGGAAGAATGTGCGGAGACCCTATCCCCTATCATACACGATATCGAAGAAAGTCTAAGAGTAAAATTGTGCATAATTATACTCGCCAGCTTTCTAAAATACTTCTGGTTAGCAGTGGCGTGCCGTATTCCAGTGGCGTATCAAACTTGTGTTGTTTTAAATGGGGCAGCTTATATTTTATAGCATATTTGGAAAGCTCTCAATGACTACTTATTTTTTTATGTATACCCCTAACTTTAGCGATTTTGCTGTAAGACTTTCTTCGATATCTTGTATGATATGAGAGCTATGGTTCGAGGCGTCTTAGGTTCTGCACCCTGTATATACATACATACATAGTTTCAGTACCGGATTGGAGGAAGGAAAATCGAAAAAAGAAATCGGAAAGAAATAATCGAAAGTTTTTGCTATACATAAAATTAAATGAAGTCCGCGCACTGATTCGGAGCTTCCCAATCCTATCCGATCTGAGCCAATGCGTGTAAATATATGCAATTCTGCAGCATAACAAAAGAATGTATGCCGAAACTGTGCATAATATACGAATTTACATTGTATTAAGCAACCAAGAGGAATTAAAGACACTCTCAATCTGAAAAATTTCGTCTAAGCTGGTGATATAATGCCTCGACAAACTGGACGAACTATCTGATCGACATCAAGAGATTACAAACAATAAAAGGGTTTGCAATTTTGCCCAGAGAGGGCCAGAAACGAAACTGTACAAATAGGAATAACTGGTTGGAATAACAAATAACCTGCAAACATGTAGGATACGAAATTCGGGTGACGAAAGATGAGTACTGAAGATATGCTTCAGGTATTGTGGTAAAACCTCTACAGGCTGTCCCATGACGGAAGGTCACTGAGTTTATTTTGAAAATTTTGTAGTATACGTTTTAGAGCGGTTACGTACGGTATGGCATTTTGGTTTACACAATATTGACAGTTCTACTGTAATTATTTTTGTGTCAACTCGGACATGGCTAACTTGCCACATTTTTTAAATTGTAAGAAAATACTTTTCTTTCAAATAACTCTAAAACGTTTGTCGTTAAGTATAAAGAATTTAATAGTAAATCGCCTTTATTTTTAGGGTTGAAGAATAATCAAGAAGGATATTCCATTTATGATTTTTGACTTTTCTGTGTTTCTCGCAACTAATGTTTTAACAATTTTCATGCACGCCCTGCATAAGATACAATTTGTATGCGCCATTTTGATGCATTTACCTTCAGTCCATAAGTATTCCTTACTAGATTGAAGAAAATCGGAAGCACATACGAGATACTAATGTTTCTTTGAAGAGGTTGCAAGAGTTCATTTTTTTTTGCAAAGAATTGAAATATCTCTAAAACAAATGAATTTAGGTATAGAGATCCCTACAGAAATTTGAACTAGAATTTTAAGGGCAATTCAAAAATATAAAAATATACTGGCTGTTGCATTTAAAATAAGAAACTTAATGTCAACACTCGGTTTTTCTCGTGAACAGTTTTCCACATAGAGATTGCTAACATTCATCGTGCGACATCCTGTTTAGTGCATACGAAAAGCAAGCTAGACAATTGCTACTCATATACAGATGGAGGTACACTCATGTAAAATTAGTTTTAACTGAAACTTAAATTGCAAACTGTGCGATAGACTACCAAAGATAACCACTGACACGCTGTGTCATACACTGCGAGTAATTGAATGGCAACAGACAATGTCTGTTTCGTATCGCATACCTACTCGATGAAGGCCCTAGACGAACTGGTAGTGAAGACCACCATTTTGGGGACATAGTATAATCAGCTTACGAGTTGTGATACTCTTTGATTACCATGATACGGAGGAGCCCGAAGTTTTTTTGTGACTATGAGCGCTATCTCGTAGAAACACGTGGATTCTTTTCTGTTGGTGTTTTAGTTCAAAATTTTACCACTAATTACGATACGATCGCCATCGTATTTAAATGTTTTACACCAGAGATAGACAACATTGAATCTTATCATTTATTTTTAATTGATATTATCTCTTTAAGTAGTGTTATTTTTATTTGGCTGGATAACCAAAATATTCCACAAGATCTCTACAAATAAAAAACACCTGCAATTTAACAAAATCTACTTGATGAATTCCTCGGTTATAGTTTATATATTTGCTGGAGTTTTTCCGATTCGTGTCATAGTAAGCATAAAGAAAGAAGAGATATGATTTCATGATATCGTTATATTGGCGTAAATGTAAGGCGATTTTTCTTATTTTGTAGCTTTACTTCATGTATAAAGGCTTTACTTCAATAAGCCATTGAAAAGTAGCTTTGAAGCTGCAGAGCTGAAATTTAGGCGAATGCGTACTAGTATCATATATATTTCTTAAATAGTAATCACTAGCTGGGGTTCAGGAGGCATTCAGGGTATCCGCATAAGGGTAGAAAAACTGAATATTTTTTTCCCCCAAACAAGGTATGTAAGAAGTACCTGTTATAGTAATTCTACAAAAAATGAGAAGCTATTTTCGTTCTTTAAGCTCAAAATTACGATTATTTTCACCATGAGGGGGGGGAGGGGGGTTGTTGTTGTTTTGAGTTGGGTTTATGCGGCATTTGTAGCAGGGAAAATGTGAGCCGCTATTACATCACCATTCAATTATAACTGGCCCATGATAAACAAGGAAGTTTCCAGGAAAGTACTCTGGTGGAACAGCAACCTTGAAAGTTTGAAAAGCAAAGTAAGAAAAAAGTTTAACGAAAAACATCAGTTTGGGATGAATATAAGAAGGTCCATACTGATTATAACAAAGCTTTCAGGGATTCAAAGAGAGAATTCTGGAGGAGGCACTGTAAAGACATCGAGCACGCTCCAGAATGTGTCAGACTTACTAGGATATTATCAGAAGAATCTCAAAGCTCAATACTTACTCTGAAGGTAGAAGGCAGACGCTACATGAAGACGGGAAATGCGGCTATAAAGGCCCTCTCCTTTTGGGTTCATTCCCAGAATCTAGAATTACCAATTCATCATTGCAAGACTGCAGTACGACAGAAGTGCGACCTGCAAAAATATAGCGAGCACCGGGAGGTAGCAAAAATAGTGGTAAATGTGGAAAAAGTAAAATGGGCAATTAACTCATGCAAACTATGTACGTCGCCAGGATAATTGGATAAATGCCATCTGATCCATTTATTCAATTATGTTATAGAAGAGTTCGGAACTTTTGTTGCACAAGCTTACTATGTTACTCAAGGGAAGTCTTGCGCTGGGATACATACCAATAGCCTGGAGGTTGATCAACGTTACTTACTAACTAACTACTACTACATTCCAAAACCTGGCAAAACGGGACGCAAAGGAGCAAATCTGAGACCAATAATTCTGATATAATTTTTGCTGAAGACTCTTGAAACACTGCAAGGCAGACACATAAAGGATGATGTATTGCTATACCGGTCTACTACATCAATACCAGAATGCACATCAAGCAGACTGCTTTACATCAGCTTGTACATACAGAGAGCTGAGCATGATGTGCAAACTAAGGAGGTGGTTTTGTTCTTGGGCATAGAGGGAGCATTTGATAATACTTCCCAGCATCAACCTCCAAAACATCGAGGAACTGAGGGATCGATTAAACGAGCTGCAGGTGGGTACACTGTATGCTTAAAGGGAGATCAGTTTACACGACCACCATGGGAGAAACAGTGGTCGCTTG
The DNA here is from genome assembly GCA_949128085.1 of Cetonia aurata. NCBI lineage: Eukaryota > Metazoa > Arthropoda > Insecta > Coleoptera > Scarabaeidae > Cetonia > Cetonia aurata. Next base: position 17,214,492 of record OX421883.1, read on the forward strand.
GGTCGGAAAAGGATGTCCGCAGAGTAAGGTGTTGTGATGATATTGTTATTTTGAGGCAGCGTAAATTCAATAACGTAGCACGAGACAAAATGCAGGAATATTGTGCACGAATGGGCCAAGAAGTCAGAGGGCCACAAAAGCATTCACGGGAAGGGAAAAGTTAGATGGTCTAGGCCAGCTAAAACTGTCTAAAGTGGAGTAATAAAGCTGTCCGTGAGATTGAAATAGTTGGGGTCATTCATGCCTCCCAGCTTACTTACAATCGATAGCTTCAAAGCATTAAAACCAGGGTCGAGATAAAACTCATGTCGGTTAAGACCGAATATGATGTATTGGATATACATCGCGGCGATCAGACCGACGATCACTTATGCATCTCTGGTATGGTGGACAACGATGCAGCAGCAAACTGCTATAACTGATCTCAACAAATACAGAGACTTGTGTGTTTAGGAATAACAGCATCAATAGGGACTATAGCAACAATGAAATACTTCCCAGATCTACCTCCTCTACATGATAATGGGGGAGGCAAGAATGGGGCATCTCAGATTGCAAGAATTACCAGGTGTTAGCCAGAAATGGATAAGCGGCTTCATACATAGGCCCAGAATATGCTCTAGAAGTATAAAAAAGGGATTTGGGCCAAAGAGAGACACAAAGAACACTGGAACAATACAACCAGGTAAATTTTTGAGAAAACCTTTATTAAGGGGCCATCAAAAAATGAGGACTGAAGAACTATTAAACTTCAAACTCTTAACTGACTCCACTGTGGACTGAAACGACACCTACAAAGAATTGAGATTTATTCTGGGAGTACCAACTGCAGACTGTGAAATGGGATGACAGAGACTGCATACAACATCTTGTGTGAATACGAGGTAGGCAATTTTTGGCACGGTTATATGTGTATGGCGATGATAGCTATACTTTAGTTGGGGATCTGTATAAGTACAGAGAAATATAATTCATATTGTCCCATAAATCTCTGTTTTTCCTAAAGTATGGGCATATCAATGTTGGGTGGTTGTACTGTACACATAATAGGGATATGCATCTCTCTTTTACTGATAAATACTGTATTTAGCAGAATGTATTTTATTAAAATATGAGTGATCAAAAACTAAAAACGGAGATCGACGTAATATTTAAAGATAGCACAAATTTGATGTTAATCGTGGCATAAATATCACACAGACAAGAAATTTTACGTATGCATTTTTGATTTAGCATCTCAAGTGCCAATCTACTTACAATTTACTCGTGTACCTACTTATTGTAATCACAGAGGAAATAACTTGTTTAAATTCATAAATTGATTAGCAGAAACAAGACCGAGGCGACAGGGTACTCTGACAGCGATCACTAGGCTCACCTTGCTCGAAAGCTAAGCAACCGTGCTAACTAATCTTCGTTTCGATTTTCGGTACACGTATTAAAATTAGCATCCTCTTCCCTTCAATGGCGCTGTACTCACGTCCTCTAAAACCATTAAAATATTTTGTCGTTCTTGCACCTAGTGACTAGTTTGTTCCGCTTAATTAAAACATATTTTTTTTTGCATGTTTCATAGCATTTTATAAATATTTCATTGAACATAACATCATGATATCTTCCAGAAACTATCACAAAATAACATCCAAAATTATGTTTACTGCTCAAACTGGTTAAGATACTGGCGGGATAATTTCTTATAGTGAGTTGCTTAATAAGGCAACAAAGTGGACGATTTAATGTTGCGGCGAGCAAATTAAAGTCTAGACTAACCAAAGCATGTACTAAATACTTAAAACAATCTAAAAATACGATTATACTAACAATAAGATGATTTACAGGGTGTTTCGTGAGAAATGTAAATATTTTAAGCACATATCTAGGTAGCTAAGTCAAGCAAAATAAAATCATATGCGCAAGTTCGATTTCTGTTTGTTTCAGACATAATTAGTTTCATTGTTTGAAAGAGAAGATATATATTTTTTCAAAGATCACCTAGAGGAAAAATAGGACGAAGTACCTGTGAATATTCGATTACGAATTTTCTATCAACATGATGGAGCGCCTCCCCATTATCAAGATAATGTTCGAAATTCTCTAAATACACATTTTGGGAAACCGCTGGTGGGCGGTGCCCACCCATGGCCATCATCGGATCTCAAGTTATTCGATTTTTTCTTTGAGAATGCATGATTTTATTGGTTTGTACCAGGCGCGGCTCGTGCTTACGTCAGTCGGAGGCTATGACAATGATCGTAGTTCTTCGTATGCTCTCGTCAAATACGCTTCTATATGTTTATATGTTACGAAGTTATACGAAGAAGTTCAATCAATGTCATAGCCTCCGACTGACCTAAGCACGAGCCGCGCCTGGTTTGTACTATAACAGTGGAAAGCAGGGATGTGTTAATAGATCGCATTCTTAATGCTGCAGCTTTCATCGTTCAATAAAACTTCTGTTCAGTTTACAAGAGTGCAACATTTGTTGTGGTTTTTTTGGGTTATTTCTTTATTATTTCTAACAAATTGGCTAAACTTTTTAAATTACAACTCATCAAAATATCCCTGCCACAAATGAAAGTTGGGCTTGAACATTTCTTATTTTGCTTAACTTGACTATCTATGTCCTTAAAATATTTCCATTGCCTCACGAAACGCCCTGTATACATATCGTTGCTATAGAAGCATAATATATACAAGTCGTATTTTAGTGTCTGCGCAGTAAAAGTAACACAGCGCTTGTCACCTGTTATTAATATTACGCAGTTTAATGTTGATCGGCGAAAAGTATTAGTGTATAAGTATATTAATAGAATACGTTTATTGTAATTATATTGCTCGTGCCTATTCAAACCAAGAAAACATTATTGTTAAGTACAAAATATTTTTAGAAAGATTCTTTCTTTCTTTTGCTTCGGAATCGTCAATAAATTTCCCAATTCATAATTAATTTTGCATGAAACAACATTCATTAAGAGGCTTGAGATTTCAGTCCCATTCGATTATTCACCGTACGAAATTCTATTACTCCGAATGTCCCTCCATACAGTCTCCCGCGTCCCCACCAATCCAGTCGTATTGCCAAATTATATTGAGGGACATTCGGAGACTGGTACTACCCATTATTTGCATACCGGTTTTGTTATCAATACTCCTTGTTTGTTGCTCAAATAAAGTCTAACGTTTCTCAAGCTTCTCTGCTCATTCTTCATCGGTAACATTAAAAACATAGATCGAGTCGCATCAAAATGGGTATGATTTTGTTCAGAAAGGGTTTCTAGATGATTCTGTATATCGTGCATACCTGAATGGGTGAAACGACTCTTGTAAAAGTTAAAGAAAATTCGACTTAGTATATCATTGATTGGGATTTAGTCCTGTATGGTTAAAGACTAATTTCTAATATGTTTGGGTTGTTTGATATACAAGTCGAGAAAGATTACGTTGTCATTCAGGTGTCTCTATACTTTTCGTGGGCACTATATACGTACCGGCATGTAGTTTATTAAAAAAACAATTTTAAAGGAAAATATAAGTCACTTGAAATTTGTTATTAATTTTTGGTGCAAACCAATTACTTTGCCGGAAAGTGTGAAAACTGTTTGATCTAAACAAGTTTACACGTTTTGTTTGATAAAGGCGCTTTGCATATTAGGTTAATTATTTTACAACATTTTGAAGTGTAAACAACATGAAATGGGACGCACATACAATCGATGATAAAAAAAGAAAAAAAAAAAAACAAAAACAATAGGAACATCAAACAAAATTAAATGTATATTACCAAGTGCGCATAGAAGATCTGTATTTCCCGCACTCTTTACGGCAAATAATGATAAGCATATAGGGAAATACAAAGAAAGAGTTTGTCCCCGGTGGTTGCCAAGAGGAAACACTTTTTATTTTTCATTTTATAACAAAAATTGTATCCTTTATAAAAGTGTTTGTTTGATCCAAAACGACTAAATCCACAATTTTTCACCATTTCAAATTTTCTTTCTGTTCCAGAGAAACATTCAAAAATAGGTTAATTTAGTTATAGGTATGTACAGGGATGGTCTTAATTAATGTCTCCCCCTATGACCGAGAGAATATCAAAACTACTCTCGCAGATAGTTCGGCTTCTATCGGTGTTCGCGTACATGAATATCAAAGGAATATTTTTCGTTTAAAAATAAACTGACCACAAATAAGGTATTATGAATAGCAACACACATAATATGTTTCCAGATGTGTGTGTACAAGTTATAAATATAAAAACATATGAATAGACGCTTCGTTCAGATTCGCCCCATACGTCATCGCCGGCCTCACCACAGCCGTGTATAGCCAATGGATCACCCTCGGCTTCAGTCCCCAGGTTTTGCCCACAACTCTCCTGCAGCGCCAGAACAGTTGGGTAGCCCTGGTCGTTGTTTTAACTAGGTGATTGTTCCATTTCAGTTTCGCATCGAGGGTTCATAATACCTTATTTGTGGTCGGTTTATTTTTAATCGAAATATATTCCTTTGATATTCATGTATACGAACACCGATAGAAGCCGAACTGCCTGAAAAAGTTGTTCTGGTATTATCTCGGTCATACGGGGAGACATTAATTAAGACCATCACTGTACATAACATATTTTTTTTGTATGTAATTTAATGGAAATAAATAAGTAGATATTTTTTTTGCAACGACAGTTGTAAATAAAGTTGTTATTTAATTGATCTTGATGTATTTTAAGTATAATTTTTATTGTTGTAAGAGTGAACAAAAAATACTCTTATAGAACTAAAACTAAACTTGATACCTCTGTCCTTTATTATGAAAAAAATATTTTTGAAAATTGTTGGTCTCTTCATTGCCATTGATAACATCAACACTTTCAGTCAATGTACAAAGTGTAGGATATAACGAGAAACAATCAGTTCTGGAGAGTTTTTCTTGAACTTCAAGATTGTGAACGTATAAAAATAAAGCACAAAGCATTCTGGCTGAGAATCAAATGTTTTCAGAAAAATAAACATTAAATTTGAAAATATTTACAAAATATTAGTGTAATCTGATTTAGATATGCACGTTCTGAGCACTAGATATTAAAATAGAATTTCACTTTGAAAACTGGTATGTGATAATTTAACTTATTGATAATAGTGCAAATAATAAATATTTAATTTAAGAAGATATACAAGAAATAAGATTTAAAACAAATTCCTAAAAAATACTATTATTTTTTACTCACCTTTACTTGCCCTTCTCTTTCATTATCTATCGAATATAATTAAATTTCACACAATAATTTACATCAACAGAGAGGTATTCAATCTTGTTAGCCCTTTTCAATGCCATTTAGAACTTATTACGGACTTAAAATACACTGATGCAAGTTACCCAAAACTGTGCGGGATAACAATGAACACGTGACCACACGTGTTGCGTGTCACATTGTAGACGTTACATACACCGTAAAACAATTAAGAAATACAATTATCTCGATTAGTCTTAGCTTATTAATTTTTTTTTTGTTATTGGCGTAAATGGCCACTAATGTAGAAATAATGGGTTTGATTGGTTGATAACAGAAAAAATTTAATGAAAAACTGATTGTAAAGATGTAATATATGTGTTGATTTAATAAACATAAAGTGGTGTTCATCAGAGTAAAAAGATTCTTCAGAAGATTAGAAATATTTATAAACTTTAGATGCCTATTTTTAAGCTACATAATCGGGAAGTATTTTTTTTTTGTATACGTAAAAAAACACGTCCACTTACAAAACTACGCCTAAAGATAATATATATAGACGTCATTGCAATTTTCCATTATGATGAATTGAAACATTCGTATATGTTTTCGTACGCGAACAGTATTAAATTTTTTTTATATTTCATTAATATGTAACAAGATTGTTACGTTTTGTTGCGTATGGTAGGTCAAATTCATTGTACAGTGAAGAACATCTCAATCGAAACTCAATCGTATATAGTTCCAAGTTAGATTGGCACACAGTGGATCGAAGTTGATTAAAAATCTGACATAGCGTAAAAAAGCCAATCTTCCAGAATCATAATAAAATGTGTATAAGTGTATAGTAAAATAAGCATTAGATATGGAAATCACAGTACAAACAAGTAGATTGACGGAATATCTAACAAAAGCAAGTCTGAAAGTACATGTTCGGATATGTTACGCGAAGAGTGTATTTCGACCGTCCTCTTCAACTACTTAAATCTTCGGAATTAGAAACGATACAAAACTGCAATTTGCTCAGAATATACACTAACTATGTGTAATTCAACCGGCAAAGTATTAGCAAACCATATTTGTAACTAACTATACAATTACCATTTCTTCAAGATGGTGTTCTATGACTCTAAACTTTAACTTCTATGAGCTTTTTAAAAAAATGCACAAATTTGCAAAAAAAAGGAAAACTGTTTTGTCGTCTAGGATCCTTCTAGTACTTGCTTCAGCGATTTCAGGTGCTACTTCGCGCAAGTTTTTGAAAAAAGACGTTTTGTTTATTGCATTACCGTTTCTAGCATTCTCATAAATGCATCTTAATTAGTATTTCTATAAAAAATTTGTTAAGTTATGCCACTTCAGTGACTAATATTCGATGTATGTTTCATAATCTCTTAGTTCTCGGATTAAAAAGGGTATAACCCAATTGGCATAATTATGAATATCGGTCATTTACATACCTACATTATGAGATCGAATATGCTACTTCTTTAATATTCGCTGCATTTATTGTATCGTTGACATTGTGCTATAATACTAAGTTAGAATTGTAAAATGTGCTGTGTTAGCTTCTAATAATCAATTAATAGAAGATAAACAAAATGGGGTATCTTTCTTTATATATACTTGTACTAACTTGTACTTGTTTGACTTCTTCGGTTCGCCTACATATTCTAAGAGTTATCCATCTAGTTGGTTTGTGAATACAATTTATGTTTTACCATAGGTGCACATAAACAGGGAGAATATCTATATCATTATCATAAATGTATCAATGTACCTACTGATTAAAGGTAATAAAAGTATCACAGAAAATTACCACGTGTATTCGCATAGTAAAAATATATGGAGAAACAATACAAAATATTCTAAGTGAATTGAATGGTGATTCGACGGTAGTTCTGGGTTAAATCCATTTAAAAATACGTGCTGTGGCAAACCATACCAGCATGTTTATATCCAGCTATAACAGCTTCAATAACCATTCTAGATGCAAATGTAATCAGAAGATTTGCGATAATCTTACAAGTGATTAGGTACTACCGGGAAAGAAATTGATTGCGAGAAGGAACAGCTGAAAAATTTGTAAATGTATATGGTTTATACTATATGCTAGTCCCCATACATAAAATTCTATTACATGGCGCAGATATCATTCAACATTTTACTTCCTATAGGCAAACTTTCAGAAGAAGCTGTGAGGCCCGAAATAAAGACCTTAAAAACTTCAGGGAAAAAATAGCAGAAAATGTAGCCGTTCAGCTACTAACGAAGATATTTTGAAAAGACTACTTATCACAGTGGATCCATATTTTTCCCATTCAAGACGAAAATTAAACGAACATACAAGGAGTGAGTTATTACCAGAAGCTGTAGAATTATTAATTCTTCTGCTATACACAAAAACGTTTACAACATCACTGTTTAGAAGAAACTTCTATTAAAAACAGAGATACATAATTTGATATTATATATGCTCTTTATCCCTGCTTTAATAGTGTCGACACATTTAATCTATTAAGATACCAAAGCCCCTGTTTCTATCTTAAATGTATTTTAGTGATCACAATATATTCCTGTTGCATAATATTGTAGTCTACATTATAAGTTCGATCACACACAAACAGCTACGAAACTGATATCTATATCGACAAATATGCTATTTCTTCGATTTATGCAGTCTCAAATACTATATACTTTTAGCTTCATTTTCACAAACAAGTAGTGACGGTACAACAATATAATATATAACCTTACCAATTCGATTATCTTTCGTTGATCAACAATCAATGTCCGCTTTTTACCGCCTTTCGATCCACTGTGTGGCACTGAGTTCTATACCTTACAAGAATTTGTAAATTGGAATGTAGTATTTCTGTTTATTACATCAATTCGATGCAGAAATGAGTTCTTCATCAAGACGTATTGCGGATTGGCTTCCCAGATATTCATAATTGAAGAGCTGACCTCTTCAATTATCAATTGCAAAAGGAGGCTAAGTCACATTTTTCTTTGTTCTTTCTTCTATTTTTTTGACATATTTGGCCATTTACATAAATTTATTTGTACTATCGCTAGCTACCACTGGTTGAACAGTGACTAAGTGCAATATTTCATAAACCAGATTTTCAATCCAGTTCCATTTCAGTGTAAGAAGTTGTTAAATCGCTAGAAATGCCTAAACCCATGGAGTTAACTACTTACCGGGATAATAAACAACATAGAATAGCCCTAATAGAAAATATTTAGGCATTAATCTTTGTGTTACTACACTACATGGAGAGATGTACTAATCACAAAATACTATATGGTAAAAACTTTTTATGGTATTCAACGAGGAGTTCAATTTTACGTTTGGTTATTAATGTTGCCAAGGCTAATATGGTTCTGCTGAGGAAGAAGTCAGAAAATTACAAATTAATAAGGAGCTTCATTCAGCCCGAAAATGCTGCTGCGTTCCGACTACGAAAACAATTTAGCTATGCCAGCAACCAACACTTAAGGCAATTGTTATAATAATAATAATATCAGTTTATTTGTCCAACAAGCTAAGGCTCAATTACAGGACAAGTAAAGAAGTACAAAATACAAATACAATTAGCTAACAATAATAAGAAAATCGATACAATTTTATGAACCATTACCGAGGTATGTAAGAAGGTTGAGCTCTAAGGAACAGATCAGTTCTAGGGGTGGCATATGTAAATGTTGATACAAAGCGTGACGAGACTCTAGGGACATTAAAGTTAATATTAGACAATATGTCTGAACAATCAACAGTACCATTCACAAGTGTATGTAAGAACCGTGCTCTATGAAATCTTCTATGTTGAGTCAAGGATTGCATATTGTGTTAATTTAAAAACATATTATAATTCGTATTCTCATCAGGATAATTTCCAGATTCTTTAAAATATAAAAATTTCAAAAAATGTTTTTTAACACGTTTGAAAATGGTGTTATAAGTATTGTAAAATGGATACCAAATGTTTGCTTCATATTCTGATTTACTGACCACAAAGGCAAAATATATTTTGTGGCTGGAATTGATTCTCCAAACTTTCACATTAGGATAATTGTTATATCTCAACCACAGCTTCTCCAACAAAACTACTAGGTAGCGCAAAAGTCATCATCCTATTGAAAGATGCCTGTTGTGAAGTAAATAGATACAAAATACACGTCTCAAGAACGCGGAATAATTGTTTCGATTTTTTTGCGTAATTATTCGTCGGCGGTGTTGGCGCAGCGTGAATTTAGACGTAGATTTCTTGGTCGTCCGACACCAACTGGGCAAACACTGCGGCGTTTAGCTGCTCGCCTAGAAGAGTATGGGACAACACGAGATCTTGTCAGGTCTGGGCGACCCCGGAGCAGTCGTTCTGAAGAGAATATCGCGGTTGTGGCTGAAGATGTCGCAAAAGACCCCGCAGTATCGACCGGGCATCAATCGACGGTCTTTACAGAGAATTTTTGTAAAAGACTTGAAGATGTTCCCTTACAAAGTGCAGACAGTACATCAGCTGTTAGCCGTTGAACGCCAAGCGCGTGTAATCTATGTTCAAGCCATCCTGAATCACGACCACGAGGAAGGCAACTTTTCATCGAAAATCATCATGAGCGACGAGGCCCATTTCCATCTCTGTGGATACGTGAATAAGACGATTCAAACGACTTCTGTGAACGGTGAGCGCTACAGAACCATGTTCAACGACTTTCTCCTTCATCGACTGGACGAATTGAGACTGAAGAACATGTGGTTCCAACGATGGTGCAACGGCGCATACTGTACGAGTCACAACAGAAGTTCTGAGGGCTGCATTTTCTGGTCGCCTAATCTCTCGTTTTGGTGATTTGCACTGGCCGGCAGGATCGCCCGATTTAACTGTTCGACTTCTTTTTGTAAGGTTTCTTGAAGTCACGAGTCTATGCCAACAAGCCTCAGACTCTAGAAGCCCTTAAAGAGAATATCCGTCAGGAATGCAGAAATCTATCGCCAGAAGTTCTGGCAAGAGTGATGGAAAATGCCATAAATCGGGCCTCAGTCATCATCATGAAAAAAAAAAAAAATTAGACATCAAATAAACACAATCCAAAAGCAAAACTAAAGTTTTTCATTTATTAAAAAAAAAATATAGTCAAAGAACATCGGGTTACAATTTTTTGCGCCTCGCGGTTAAGTGGTGCATCTTGAAAACTAGGATAATACTATCTCCTTTAATCTTATTTGCACCGACTTTATTTCGAAACAGTTGTTATATTTTGATATACGATCCGAAAAATTAATGTAACTTGGATGCTGTTAATCAATAAACTATAAAGAGACTCAGTTAAGAGTTCTTAGAGGAAATTTGCATTATATACTGACGTTTCTACACATTCCAGATGTTTTTTCTCTCAATTTAAGGTCATCATAGTAATTGTATTTATAACACGTAGTATCAAAATGGGCCATTTTTATAAACTTGATATCAGAAAAATTGTCCAGGTTCCTTGTTTCTGCTTAATTGATTACACTTATTCTCAACTGTTGAGCTTTGACAAGAAATTATTGAAACTTTAAGTATCCATATTTTTCTATATGTGCATTAGTTATATGTAGTGTATATATAGAATTACTACTTAAATAAATATTTTGTTAGGATGTTTTTCTAATTATGGAAAAGGACTTCAGGCAACCATTAGCCTATCTTAAATCTTGTCAATCATTTTCATCTTCACATCCACATTAAATGAATTCGTCGATGCATTTACGTCATTATAAAACAATTGAATTCCATTAGGCAAATGGATTCAGATTTTAATTATGAGATAGGAAGCAAGTGAGGATATGATCCTAAAACCAAAATGATTGACATCTACTTCCCTATATAAATTGCTACTCGTCCGTTTAAGTAATAGTTTCCTTTTTCGTGGTTACTGTACGTCTGCATTAAAAGTGTGTGCTGAGTGAAAAAGGAATGAAGGGTATAACGCTCACAATTTGCCGACTTTTTGTTCTTAAACAGTGGTTTTGTATTTTTTAGGTGGGATATACTTCCTATTAGCGCTTCAGTGGCTGTTACCACTGGCACGTAAGTTTTATTTTTTCATAAGCTTGTATTTTGTTTAACAATTTTAATTTTTTATAATTCAGGTGGTGAGCCTGTTGGAACATGTCCTTTGCTCAATAGTGGACCTATAACTTATTTGACGGATTCACACGATTGTTCTTTATTCTACGTATGCGACTGGGGCCTGATATTTGTATATAGATGTCCGGGAGACCTATATTTTAATTCGGCAATAAACGCTTGCGATTATCCCGAACATACAAAATGTTTTGGCGAAGTTGAAAACACCACTACTGAAGCTGAAGCAGGAACTACAAGTTCGCCCGAAGAAGAGACTACTGAAACGGACGGTGCTGGAAATCCAGTAGGCGAGTGTCCTGCTGTGGACAGCGCAGGACTAGTTTTCTTGCCACATGAATCCGATTGCACTAGATTCTTTAAATGTTCCAATGGGATACCTTTCCCGGTATCATGTCCGTCTGGTTTACACTTTAGCACAAGCCTTAACGTATGTGTCCAACCGGAAAATGCAGGATGTACATCTGGAAATGAGCAAACTACAGAAGCAGAAGAAACGCCGACAGATGAGCCTACTACAGAACCGGAAGCAGGAACAACTACAGAATCCGAAGAAAAACCTACAGAAGAACCGACTACGAAGCCGGGCGGCGAAGTAACAGACGAACCGAGTAGCGGTGGTCCAATAGGGGAATGCCCTGCTGTAGATAACGGTTATGCGACTATCTTGCCTCATGAGACAGATTGTACTTTATTCTTTAAATGTTCCAATGGGGTGCCGGTGTTGATGAGCTGTTCAGGTGGTTTATTTTTCAATCCAATACTAGGCGTTTGTGATCGTCCAGAAGGTTCGGGATGTGTACCAGTGGATGAAACAACAGAACCTATAGAAACTACCACAATTGGTGATGTTACGGGCGGACCAACTACTGCAACAGATGGACCCATAACTGAAGAGCCCGAAGAACCCACAACTGCAGAACCAGAAGTACCTACAACTAAAGAGCCAGATGAACCCACAACTGAAGCACCAGAAGAACCCACAACTACAGAACCACAAGAACCTACAACTGATGAGCCGGATGAACCTACAACTGAAGCACCAGAAGAACCTACAACTGCAGAACCGGAAGAACCTACAACTGAACAGCCAGATGAACCTACAACTGAAGCACCACAAGAACCCACAACTGCAGAACCAGAAGAACCTACAACTGAAGAGCCGGATGAACCTACAACTGAAGCACCAGAAGAACCTACAACTGCAGAACCGGAAGAACCTACAACTGAACAGCCAGATGAACCTACAACTGAAGCACCAGAAGAACCCACAACTGCAGAACCAGAAGAACCTACAACTGAAGAGCCAGATGAACCTACAACTGAAGCACCAGAAGAACCCACAACTGCAGAACCAGAAGAACCTACAACTGAAGAGCCAGATGAACCTACAACTGAAGCACCAGAAGAACCCACAACTGCAGAACCGGAAGAACCTACAACTGAACAGCCAGATGAACCTACAACTGAAGCACCAGAAGAACCCACAACTGCAGAACCGGAAGAACCTACAACTGAACAGCCAGATGAACCTACAACTGAAGCACCAGAAGAACCCACAACTGCAGAACCGGAAGAACCTACAACTGAACAGCCAGATGAACCTACAACTGAAGCACCAGAAGAACCCACAACTGCAGAACCGGAAGAACCTACAACTGAAGAGCCAGATGAACCTACAACTGAAGCACCAGAAGAACCCACAACTGCAGAACCAGAAGAACCTACAACTGAAGAGCCAGATGAACCTACAACTGAAGTACCAGAAGAACCCACAACTGCAGAACCAGAAGAACCTACAACTGAAGAGCCAGATGAACCTACAACTGAAGCACCAGAAGAACCCACAACTGCAGAACCGGAAGAACCTACAACTGAACAGCCAGATGAACCTACAACTGAAGCACCAGAAGAACTCACAACTGCAGAACCGGAAGAACCTACAACTGAAGAGCCAGATGAACCTACAACTGAAGCACCAGAAGAACCCACAACTGCAGAACCAGAAGAACCTACAACTGAAGAGCCAGATGAACCTACAACTGAAGCACCAGAAGAACCCACAACTGCAGAACCAGAAGAACCTACAACTGAAGAGACAGATGAACCTACAACTGAAGCACCAGAAGAATCCACAACTGCAGAACCCGAGGAACCTACAACTGAAGAGCCAGACGAACCCACAACTGAAGCGCCAGAAGAACACACAACTGAAGAGCCAGATGAAACTACAACTGAAGTGCCAGATGAACCAACCACCAAAGAATTAACAACAACGACAACAACAACAACTTCTACTACTACTACTACTACTACTACTGCAAGAACGACCACCACTAGGAGGCCATGGTGGTGGTGGTGGGGTAGACCAAGAGGAGAATGTCCTGAAGAAGAAACCGAATTTGTCACATTCTTGGAACACGAGTCTAATTGTCAAAGATATTTCATGTGTTCATATGGAGAACCGATATTGATGTTTTGTCCAGAAAATTTGTACTACAATCCAGTTCTTTGCGTGTGTGACTATGAGTCTCAAGTGCAATGCACTAATATAATTGAGCCAGAAGAGGAGGTTTACGACAGTTGCGATTCGGTTGTCTGCTATACTGAAGAGATGGGTTACGCAGATTTCATTCCTCTTGCAGATTGCACCAAATATTGCAGATGTAGCTGGGATACTCCTTATGAATTTACTTGTGATGAAGGTCTTCACTTCAATCCGATATATAATGTTTGTGACACGCCTGAACACGCTGGTTGTGCTGCTGCTTAAGAAAAAGTATTTGTAATATCTAAGTATACATTAATCTCAAAATTCCATAACTTATATATATTGGAGGCAGTTTATGTAAATCTATTACAATAAAGACTCCAGAATGAATTTAGACAAAAAAAGGTTTTATTAATTAATTTTTAAACTAATTTTCAGGGATTTTCTGATGACTTAATTACAGTAGATGTACACTAGCTCGAAGAGACGAGCGGACCTTGCTAAACGAACAGATACATATAACACTAAAAACTGAATTTCGTATTTTCTACGAATCAGGAAGTTCTCACGTGCGAGTTATAATGTTTCTCCATATTTCTTCGGGTGTGTTTTACTAAATCGAGGTCGCCCTCTTGCTATCACGCATTCGCCAGCTGAAAATGCATGTACTGTAGTCAAAATAAAATGGGGAAAAAAATGGATAGCGCTAGGATACTTTTTCGAGATAAAATTATTAGTAAACTCAAATTTTAAATTTATCTTTCCGTTTCCAGCATATGTATTTAAACAATATTTTCAAATTCTATTATTTCTTACAATTTTCTTATTATTTAAAATTAGGAATTTTTTTTTACTATTTCTCCAAACTCTTAAGTAATGTTACGTCGTCATATTACCATCAAATAGCAAATTTTGTGGACTTTACGAAAATATATAATGTTTTCAATAGTAACTGAGATATTGCGTTTTTCAATTTTAACAGGTTTTCAGTGTGCCCATGCATGTGCTAGATTTACAAAAATTGCCATATAAAGAAACGAAAATGGTTAATAACGTATGTGTCAAGCAATATGTGTAAAAATGAACTAAACAGACGAAATCATTGAATACGGAAATGCTCTTTTTAATATTTTTTGCGATTGATGTTCTTATGGCATTAACTATAGAATTTATTTCAAAATTACATATAATTTCATAATGAATATTTTTAATGTCGAAGAAAACTATTATTTTTTTAATTTTATGTACAAGATGCAGTATATGTGGAAAAAAGTTAATATAACTTCCTACTTCTCTTTTAAATTAGTTGCCATAAGTAGAGACACTAAAAACCTTCAACAAAACTTAATCTAATTACACAAAAGTAGATTGCATTGCGTAAAACAGAATATGATGTATTATATGCACCATACATCTGTTGATACCTATAATACAAATTGTTGTCTATAGTATGTCGAATACATTTGTTTGAACTCCTCCTGGTTTGAAGCACTTATGTTTTGCGATTCTAACCCGTTGTAAATAAAAGGCACGTGTGGTCACTAATTACACTATATTTACACAGGTTACTTTAAATCAAAAATGTACAGTTTGTGGATTGCCTTACAAGCAAATTGAATGTATTACAAGTTAACCCGCTCACGACGAAGTTGTAACTTGGAGTAGATACCTTTCACGTGAGGGTGGTATTTGCAACTGTCTGATGTACAATTTTTGTTGGTCTTATATTACCTTCTATTTCTAGCTTAATTACTATGATAAGCAAATACCTTGCAACTAATGATTCATTGTAGGGTTAGAAAGTACACAGGACGTACCCCTAATAAAACGTCGAAGTGACGTCAGTGATATCAGGTACATGGGAAAATCCCCTCTGTGTAATCAGTAGATGCAGGTACATAAATACTAATAAGAAATGAATTTAAAAACAAACAAAATAAGGAATGTAATTCCCAACAACATTTGTGACATTTTCTTCAGCATTTTTAGAATTTATTATATATATCACAATACCAACATTTTCATGTAGCTGTTGAAAGGTATTAGTAGCACGTTTATAGATTTTAATCTTTATAAATCCCCAAAAGCAAATAACTAGTGGTGTTAGATTGTTGGCCACTATGTATGCGTCCGTAAATATCTACCCATTTATAGGGTGTGTTTGGGCGAGGTCTTGTTATTAAAGGAATTGTGTGCTGGTGCACCAACTAATTGAAAACATATGCATATTCATCTACCATATGGAATATCATTTAAAGGCCCCATTAAATGAATATCTAATAATTCAATATTTGGCCTGGGTGTTGAACTATCCTTATACCTAAAATAATAAAAAAAAAATGCTAGCTATTTAAGAAGTATGCAGTATTTAAATCAAACTGCTCTCTTCTCACTCCTATATGCAAATTTCTACCACCCCAGTGATGGTTATTAGGCCTATTAAATGTACCATCATTGGTAGCATGTTGCATCTGTCTGGTTGAAAGTTTCTTAAGTATCAGTGACAAATGGTCAGTTTTCTCTTTCCATTACTTGGATACATAAACTGAGTAGCTTGGATTTTGTTTCTTGCAGACCAAATAAAAAACTGCACCAAGTTTTTTCAAAACTTTAAATAATAAGAATGTTAACGTAACGTACCATAGAAATTGAAGAAATGTAATTTTTTTTAATATATTGAAAACAGCGATATAAATTTAAAAATAATTTTTTCAAATAGTGTTATCTCGATGAGTAACCCTGTGTAGTACAATCTCATTTTTACGTTTCTTCGGAGCGCAATGTGTTTACCCATTATGTACATCGAACTTCATATATCTGTATGATATTGCAAGAATATTAATATACAACGTGTCCCGGATCGTTTTATTCAAACTTTGGGAGGGTATAGTAGACTAAACTTAATTACTAAAAATAACAAAAGTGGTAGGTCGATTTTTGTTTTGTTACGGAGATACAGGCTGTTTACAACTCGTACACTATCATATTCTGGAGATCCCTTGTAGCTAGATTAATGCGACAAAAACTTTTACAACAAAACCCTACCTGAAGAATTATTTAACAGTATTTTCAGCTACTTTCTTATTCTAAATGCAAAGGCGTTGCTTTTTTCATTGTACGGGATTCTACACATTGTTTCAAGTCAATTTGTGCTTAAGTTCTCTGTCTCTAAATTCAACGGTTTTTGATATATTTACGATTTTGGCGAAACTTTGACGTTTCTATGTATTTCGTATTGAGAATGTTCCATATTTTACAGGCTATCATAGATAATTATGTGATTTTGCTATGGCGGAACGAAGAAAATCGTACCAGTCAAATTCTGTCCAAACAGCAACTAATATTTTATACAGGCTGTTCATAAATTGATTGTCAAATTTACATTCTTCTTCGAAAAAATACGCTGATATGCATTTTATTTATCCCTACTGCAACGACAGTGCCCGCTCAGCAGTGCATGAATATCACAACCGTTTTCTACATAGGTGAACATCTAATGATAAAACTATGATTGAAGTACACGGACATTTTCGGGAATACGGCTTTGGTAAGCATATCCCTGAGAGAAGACTGAACTTGCCACTACAAATAGATGACGAAGTATGTACTAGTTGCTATTGCGAGAGATCCCAGCACAAATGTACGTGGACTAAGAAGCCAAATTGGTTTATCAAAAACAAGTAATTGAAGTATAGGACACGGAAAGAACTATATCCTTATCATTTTCGCAAGGAGCAAGGCTTACTTGATGCAAACCGCATAATATTTTCGACTTGGCTATTAAGGCAAACACGACGAGATGTTGATTTCCTGCGAACGATTCTGTGGACGGACGAAGCTGCGCTTAAGAAAAGTGGAGTAGTAAATGTGAGAAATTTATATCAATTTTTTTTCTTTAAATGTTTGGGCGGGGTTAATCGATAATGGTTTAATTTGGCCTTACTTTCTTCCAGTAAGATTAAATTCCGAAAATTATCAGCAGTTTTTAACTGATGAATTGCAATTACTTTTAGAGGAAGTAGGTACCATTAAATTTACATAGAAACATTTGTTACCAAATAGATGGTGCATCTTCACATTTTGGAGTCAACATTAGATATTACCTAAATCATAATTTTACATGAGACGTGGATTAGACGTGGTTGCCCGGTGGCGTGGCCAGCAAGGTCACTTAAGCAGTTCTGAGGATATATGAAAGATAAAATGTATGCAACAGTCGCCAATAACCGCAATGAATTAGCAGGTCGCATACAACTTGCCCAGGAAATTCGGCAAAATAAGTATGAATTGCGCCGCGTCACCGCATCTGTTAGTATACGTACTCAAGCATGCAGGAATGCTGCAGGAAGCTTTTTTGAAAATATTATTAATTAAACCACTACCATTATTAGGATGCAATTTATTGCATTATGTGTGAATAAATTATAAATTCACTTGTATAATTTTTTATTTAATTATTTGTCTTATATTAAACCAACATATTTCTGCAACTAAAATTGACTAACCACCTTTGTCATTTTTGATTATAAAATAAGTCTAGTTTACGCTCATAAAATTTAGGTAAAACGATATGGAGTTTAGCAAGTATATTTTATGGCTATAAAGACCATATAAAAAATAAGGTCAAAGGGATCCTATTTGACGATTATTTCGTGAACACCCTGTATAAAATATTAGTTGCTGTTTGGACAGAATTTGACTGGTAGAACTTTCTCCGTTCCGCCATAGCAAAATCACATCATTATCTCTGATGGCCTGTAAAATACAGAACCCTCTCAAACGAAATATATAGAAATGTCAACATTTTTCCAAAATGGTAAATATTTAAAAAACCGCTGAATTTAGAAACTTTAAGTGCAAATTCCCTATAAGTAATATGTAGAATCCCTTATAGTAAGAAAAACAACGCCATTTCATTTGGAATAAGAGAGCAGATACTTCCGTCATAACGAAACGTTTCCGGAAGTTGAAAATATGTTAAATAATTCTCCAGGTGGGGTTTTGTCGTCCAAATTTTTGTCGCATTAATCCAGCTCCAAATAATCCCGAGAAATGATAGTGTACAAGTGGTAAGGCGTATAAAGATTTCAAGGACACCGTCATAATAGATATTCCATAGAGTTGAGCAAATAAGTGCTGCATGCGGTACGTCACATGTTGCCTCCAGACTGTCTTTTTCACCCACAATTAGGGATCTACCCTCCAGATAGCTTACGATCTTATTAAGCAGGTATAGTGATATTCCTCACCTCGTCAGTTCTACAAGAATATCATTCCAGGGTTCAGAGTTAAAGGCATTCTGTATGTGCAGCGTTACAAATGTGTAGAATTGCCTGGAGCTATAAGGACCTCTATAGGCTTCTTCTACAATTCCTTTAACTTTCGCAGTAGTTGGTAACCTCTTTCATTCAATCCGAACTGATTCTCTCGTGATATTCAGGGCAATCCAGAATTATGTGATCTTAATCGGTCACTTCATACCCAGATTCACAGAACCTATGGTTCTACAAGTCCTAATCTAATTAAATGTGCAGGAAATATTCCATGCCCCAATTTTAAGCGAGCAAACATTGTTAACAAAATGGGGATGACTAGGGCATATTGAGTAATTCTAAGTTAAAAACTTAAACTTAGCGGTGTGTTCTATTTGTATCCTCTTTTCATATATTTGAATAAATTGCCAACCTCTGTATATTTTCAAAGAAATGGATTTTATCTTGCCCCATTTCGGAGCTGACAGTAAAGTTTTGAACTCTCAAAATTTAGGGAGATGTCATTGAAAGGAAACACTCAGTTTCGAAGAACTTATAAGGTTTACATTAGTATAGTTTCGTCACAGAATAAAATTAACAGTTAGTTGAAGTTATTGGGTGTTCTTAAAATGCTTACGAGGAGCGGTAAAAGAAGAACAAAACATCTTTTGTAATATGTATTAACATTTTAAGCAATCGACAGCAACTAATTTCATTATATAACATAATTAGGTTTTATTTTCAAAATGAGGGAGCATTTCAACGCACTTAAAATAGCTTTTCCTTTTCTTTCAATAAAAAGGTGTATATAGATTTAAAATACTTTTCGATTATCCATAACATGCCTGATGTTTAAGGTTTGTTTAAGGCTTATAGTTTTCGAGATACAAATCAGTTACTTACACCATTATCAAATTCGAGTGTGTAATTTAAGTTTGTTATTATTGGAACTGCGGCCAATTAATTTAGCAATTTGGCGATAATATTGATGTTCATCGATATTATTTACACTGATATTAAATTTTCATTGTTTATTAATATAAAGATAAATACAAAAATAAACAACAAACGCTATGTTTTCTAAGCATTCTCGGAAATTGTACCCGAAACATGTATAAATAAGTATGCTAAAATATAAAATACCCCATTGGAAAATGTCCTTTTCAATATTTCGGCATCTTCGTATTTCCAGTAAACACCATTAAATAAAATATATATTTGACAGTAGACTATTAAGCACCTATTTTCTAATTAAACGATTGTATAGTTTCTACAACATTTACATAAAACATAAACCTTAGGTAATGCTGTAGTAGACGATTGGCCGTCATGTTTTTTTGTGTCTTCAGAAACGCTACAATCTCAAGTTTTTTAGATCTAATTCTCACATTTCTCGTTCCATTTAGACTGAAGTCTGATTCTATTATAAATATAAGCTCCTCAGTCGGTTCTGGTAATCACGGTTATTATAAGATAGTCATCATAAGATAAGTATGCCGATTAATTAATTATTTCTGGGTATTTCAGAGGTTTGACTATAAACCAGATCACATGTGATACCCCATTATAATATCCAGAATCCTGAGTGAAAACGGGGTTAAAATTCTTCAAAGAAGCAGCAAATACTGATAAAGATGTCTCAGTAAGCTGGAGTATGGGTCATCACTCTTGTCTTCGTG
The DNA here is from genome assembly GCA_949128085.1 of Cetonia aurata. Lineage (NCBI taxonomy): Eukaryota > Metazoa > Arthropoda > Insecta > Coleoptera > Scarabaeidae > Cetonia > Cetonia aurata. The sequence continues at coordinate 17,235,269 of OX421883.1, forward strand.
AAAACGTTGAACATTATCCGTCCCGTCCACCGCGGCCGCTAGGGCCTTTTGTAGAACGGATGTTATCTTTAAAGTTCATCCAACAAGTTCAGTCCCTTAAGGTAGCTCAGAATCTTTTTGAATGAGGTATTTTTCAGGTCTTCTAGGGAAAAGTCAACCTTCCCATAGATGTCACATCTGATTGTCGTTGTGGTGGGGCAGTGGCATAACCTACGCTCAACTGTCACTTCATCCTCCAAACGCAGCCGGCATTAATTCTCTTCAGGGCGTTCGATTCTGTGCAGGTGATTTCTTATTTTGCAGTGACCTGTAAAGAAAGAAACAATAACTTTTACATTTTTACGATCAAGTTCTAGTAGTTCTTGGGTTCTGACATGATTAAACAAAATACACTTTTTCGTGCCATACCAGGACAATTGTTCCGAAGTTGGCCCACTTTCTGATGCGCCCATACATTAATTCGCTGTTCAGCTACCGTAGGTGCTACGCCAATGGTAGGTTCTGGTCCCTGGAAATGCTCCGCAGCACCCTTTTTTTGCAAGAGTGTCTGCTTCCTCATTGCCATAAATGAGTGAGTGCCCAGGTACTCAGATTAGGGATAGGTTATTTGCCGTCCGCACTGTTTTTAGGGTATTTTTACAGCTCCAGATCAGCATCGAGTTGCATATATGCGCCTCTAGTGCCTGACTGTCGCTGAAAATTTTTAATCTGGCCTCCCTTCTCACAGCAATGTGCAAGGGTGGTAAGTCCAGAGGAATTTCCAACGCAAATGACGGGGAAGAAGACATTACTCACGTGACTGCTATACTTGCAATCCTTTGTATGCATGCAAGTTTGTTTTCTACCACCATGCTATCGCTCCATAGGTTATGGTTGGACGTACTACCATCACATAAAACCAATAGATTAGCTTTGGGGATATCCCCCAAGATTTCCCACATGTTCTTCGGCAAGTCCATAAGGATAACCTTGTCTTATGAGTAATCTTTCCCACATGTGGATTGCAGGTTAGTGTCTTATTCAATCGGACGCCTAAATGTTTTACATTCTCTGCAAATTCAAGTTTAACACCTTGGATAGTGGGTGGAACTAGTAGCTCCACTCTCCCGATCCTCTTCAAAATATCAGAATATCGTCCGCATAGGCTTGCAGCTCCGCTTCAAGCGCATCAATGATAGCCAGTGGTGTCTACAAGTAATGACGACAGTAGTGGGGATAAAATCCCACTCTGCGGACACCCCTTGCCCGCCCTATTACATATTAATCGATTCGTTGTCTAATAAATTTATAAATGATTGTTGGTGTTTGTCCAATGTTGCCCATATCAGTTCCTCTCAAGGATAAAAACTGAGGCGCAATTAATGGAGAGGGTCATTTATATAACATCATTTTTCACTTATCTACTGAACAGAGAAGCTTCTCAAGCCTGGGTGTTATCTCTCTCCATTCCGTTGTTACCCACTCTACTGATATTTGCCTTGACATCATGGCCATCATTTTTGGCCTCTTTGGAAGGTCCTTAGATTCAACGGAAATTGAACTGGCGCATCTTCAAATATCTATGATAGATGAATTAGATTTTCGTGCCTTTTTTGTGTGGATTGCAAGAAATTGATGCTCCCACTCAGGCAATCGGAAGTCGTCCTTACATCAGATCCATCTGATCCGTCTTGATTCAATGCTTCTGTCAAATGATGCTGATGTGTATAGCGTCCTGACGCTGCCTGGCTGGAATTCCGTTTGGATTGTTTCGAGATTTGCGGTGGTATTTTAGAGTGTTCATCAAATTTCTCTCTTAGCTTCGGTACTCGGTTTCGTTTACGTCTTCCACCTTGGGTTTGTCTTTTGTTCTTCCTTTGCAATCTGATCTCTGCCTAATGTTGGAATGGGATACTCGTAACTGTAGAAGGACACCCTTTGATAACTTCTCATTCGTTTGAATTTGATTCTAAGAGTATCAGGTTTACGCAACATTACAAAGTGATTTGGTATCAATTTTTTAAGAAATTGGTGCAAAGCGATTTTTTCTGAAAGAAAGTAGACTATCTCGTGCAATGTTAGGCTTTGTTAAAATGTTTGGTATTCTCTGCATGTCTGATCCCTATATTAAACCAGCATTATTTAACGCAAGGAAATAAAGAGTTTAATATATCCGTATACAAGGGAATGTTAACGTTAAATATTTCAGATAAGTATTAATGGCTACTTACTTGAAACATATTTTTGCAATCTTTCTGATATCATCTACCTTTTATATTATTTCGTCGTTGACACGCAAATGCGTTTAATTGATCTTTATCGCTACATACTTCGACCTTTTCAAACAATTGGTATTGTTTTGTTTAGATAATTTTACTTTAATAAAAGGTGCTGGTTGACAAAAAAAATATTTTTTAACTCCTATTTTCTAGTTACGAAATCATCATTTGTTTCTACACATGACAATGGTGTTTTTCTCTGTTTTTTTTCCGAGTACAATGATGACCCTCACTGCCAATAAGATATAAAATTGCTTGAAGTTTATGGTTATTTTTGATAAAAATAATTTTAAGATCTAAGACGTAGGTCCCGTTTAAAATTTCAGGACCACCGTCACTTGCGTAAATATTTTGAAAGATGACGCAATTCAAATCACGTGTTGCCCCAGGGAATAACAAATTCAATAAAAATTCTCAGCATACACTTTTCATCTGATTTGAAATAGTATAGGCATATTAATGACTTAAACTCCCGAGGTGCATCACCAGTGTTGAAACTCCGTCACTTAAAAATAATGATACATTAAAATACTCTAAGAACGGTTCATATAGCCGACATGGAATCCCGTTTACGTTATGATTTATTGGTGTGTTGCTCCAATACTGTAATAAACAAGATTTTAATTTTACAAAAATACCAAACAAGTCTCGCAAATAACTTCGTGCAGCAATTGTAGTCTTTGCGGCACTGTAATCTCTTTGTATATATTAGAAATATCTGTATGTTAATAAAAATACATAATTACAACGCGCGAAACAAAACCATACATTTATCAACATCATTTTTATACAATATGAAATTTAAATTTTTATAGTTTCAAAATAAGATCAATACAATATTTACTAAGTTTCCCTTATTATAGTTTGGAAACATTCTTTGATCACGTATTGTAATAAAACGTTGAAGTACCCCCCAATAGATAAAATTTATATGTTATTGAATTCAATTTAGCATCATTTTATTCTAAAAAAAACTCTTAAAATTGTGTAATTATTATAAGTGTGTATGTAAATTACTAGCAAAACAATAAGAAATTGTTGTTATTGTTATAAAATAAGGTAAAATTAGATATAAATAAAATCATGTACCAACAAAGGAAAGTTGAACAACTTACAACCACCACACTTGTTTGCCACTGTTCTGTTTTTCGGACGATGTCAAATATCTGGGCGTTGTGTTTGACAAGAGGCTTAGCTGGAATGGTTTTGAATTTTAATATCCTTTTGATCCTATGCCACAGCAATTAGCAAAGCTTTCTAAATAAATAAATTTCTGGAGGTCTTGGATTGTGCGGGTTTTTTTTTTTTTTGAAGCAAGATCAACACATCTCTGGTAAAACTCAAAGAGTTCAAATCGAATTACACATATCTTCTATAGTCGTCTATATCATACAGGGTTCCGCGAGGGCGAGTTTCAAGCCCTTTACTATTTTGGTTGTAAACCTTGCAGTTGACGCACATAAATATATTATATAATATATCATTTATCACTCATTTGAACAATTGGAAATAAAGCAGATGTGGATTAATGAGGACCTGGAGAACGTATATGCAAGCACTTCGAATAATTCCGCTAAAACACAATTTATTTTATTTGGGGCCCGTTGAGCCAGGCAAACTTGAATATTGAGCTAGCATCTCACAGTTTAAGACCACAGGATAAACTACACACACACTGAGAAAAATGGATTGTAGAAATTAGATAGTAAATCTCTTTATGTTAATTAGTAACATAATTATTGTCAAAACGACAATATGTGGGGTATTAAGAGTAAAATAACCAGATGTTACCATGCTTATACTAAGAGGTAAAATCTGGATGTTACCAGGTATTCGATGCATATTCAATTTCTAACATAAATGTTCGTAACGCTCTTCCCACCCCTTGCTCTATTCATTGTCGATCTTTACCGAAGAAATCGACCAATAAGCTGTATTGCCACTCACACGTGTTATGTACGTGTGATACAGGTGTACGTATTCGTGTCGGTGCATGTTTGTGTCTGCACAGAGAAAAATCCATGTTGTAATATTTACACTTCACTGTTTGACGGAAATTGTAGTAAGAATTCCTACTATTGTGCAAAATTTTAGAACAACGGCGTTGCATTTTCCTATATCACGGTTACAAAAAAAGCAATAAAATTGTTTAAAAATATTGTGTGACAATCTTCTACAAAATATAGTGAAATGTTTTACAATATTTTACAAAAAGTGAATATAATAAATTGCATATAATGTAGTGAAGACAGTTATAATAACAGGTGTAGCAAATTTACTGTGTTGTGTTTATTTAGGTTAGGTTAGGTGCTTGCAACAGTCACCTTACTTTGATTATTGAAAACGGCATTAATAATGAGATGGAATGAAATGAATGCTGTATAGTTTTATATCTATATAGTAGGAATATCATAATACTCATAATTGGTTTAGCTACATAAATATGTGATACTACAGCTTTTGTCGTAAAGATGGCGCTACGCTTGTTTCATAATCTTTGAAATTCGTACTCAATGTAAATTGTGATCGGTAAATGTGGCTGCGTAATATCTATATGATGCTTATACATGGTTAACGTCGTGTAAAAAGTACTGTGGACAATCGCCCACAGACGAGAATTACGAGGCGCTTCAATACCGGTAGTACTCTACAGTACACAGGCCGGTCTGATTCCCGCAATCCTGCCCGATACGACGGCAATTCGCCCGGCTGTCACCGGCTAATCAAATTATATTAATTAATTATAATTAAAAATTATTAAACTATATTTATTATAGTTTTCATTGTTAACAGTTATTATCAAATATAGTCAGCGCTACTAGACATTTTTTTCACATTTACTAACATGTATGCTCAAATTAATAATACAAATATAGTACACTTTACCATACGAGTTAATAAAAAGTATTCACAGATATTTACTATACAGATATTGTCACCGGTAATATAAAATATGATTGTCCCTATAGGAGCTATAAAATATATTAAAGTATACTATATTTATGTTAAAGAGTACTATGTATTTCTCTCAGTGCAGGATTTAAAATACAGACGAGTTTTGTAGTTTAGAAGGCTTTTATGGCATTGAAAATCTTTTTCATTAACTGGCATCATTTGGATCAAGTTATCAAATCTCTGTTGTGTGAGACACTAGCATTATCTGATATCAATTATGGAGATGTAATATATACTCCAGTGCGTGCGGAACTTATGTGTAAGGTTAATACATGGGTTTTCACTGCAAACGTAATATGGAAACGAGACGTTTACTCTATTCCATTGTTTTTTTCAATAATATATTAAAGGAAAATATCGGAACCAACTACATCAACGTTCGTTATTCTAGTTTCATCAGTATTCCCGAAATCGTTTGGAGATATTTTATTTATTTATTTATGTATTCAATTCAAGTGTGTACAGTGATACACTGAGAAAAATGGATTGTAGAAATTAGATCGTAAATCTCTTTATGTTAATTACTAACATAATTATTGTCAAAACGACAATATGTGGCGTATTAAGAGTAAAATAACCAGATTTTATCATGCTTATAGTAAGAGGCAAAATCTGGATGTTACCATCTACATCTTATGGATGTAACAATTAATATACTCTATTGCTGAAAGCCTATATAGTGACGTGTATTATATAGATAGTCGCTGCGATTGACTGCGATATTACCAGGTATTCGATGCATATTCAATTTCTAACATAAATGTTTGTAACGCTCTTCCCACCCCTTGCTCTATTCATTGTCGATCTTTACCGAAGAAATCGACCAATAAGCTGTTTTGCCGCGACAAAATTACTGACACGTGTTATGTACGTGTGATACAGGTGTACGTATTCGTGTCGGTGCATGTTTGTGCCTGGTCGTTCGTTGATTTCTGTGCATCGTAAGCAGAAATGAATGCAAACGTGGAAAACATTTTAATCGAGTGGGGGTTTCCACAGTTAAGTAATATATTCAAAGGTAAGTAATAGATATTATATGCATACACTTCGTAGTGGGTACTTTATGCTTTGATAGAACATTAACCTAAATCTAACCTACTAGTGATTGTTATGTTAATGAAAGTAATACACGTTGGATTTTTGTTATAATGGTTTTAAGGACAAATAAAAATATAAAATCAACATTATAGTTTTTATTGTGTAATATTCCACTTTCCTTATGCATGAACTGGGTAAAACCTTGTATAGTACTATATTTTAAATTACAGGTAAATATCGCTGTATAGTGCCCGCATATGATCCATTATATTATTGTTTACTATCTACTATTTTAAATGCTAAGAGACGTTAGATTATTATAGTAGAAAATAATATTGTAAGTACTACAAGGCTATATGGTAAGTATAAGCATCATGTATCGTACATAGTAAAATATTACATTATACTGGGTACAATAAAAAATTTAACAGATATTATCAAATATAGTCAGTGCTACTAGACATTTTTTTCACATTTACTAACATGTATGCTCAAATTAATAATACAAATATAGTACACCGACTTTACCATACGAGTTAATAAAAACTATTCACAGAAATTTACTATACAGATATTGTCACCGGTAATATAAAATATGATTGTCCCTATAGGAGCTATAAAATATATTAAAGTATACTATATTTAAGTTAAAGAGTACAATCTATTTCTCTCAGTGTACGTATTACATTTTCTTTCAAAGCAAAAATGCAGTAAACCATATTAAAAATTATTACAACACGCAATGAGCTGGTAACTAACAGCTCACCAAGCAAGGAGTTGCCTATCGGTGGAATTATCCACAAATTAAATGCGTATCATACAATTCTAACAAAATAACTAAATTGCAGCGCATTACAAATGTGTTATGATCAAATGTACATAGATTAAATATGTACCACACACTTCAAACTACACTAAAAATAACACTAATATTTTATAAAAAATATGAACCTATAGATAAGTAAGTATCTTTTCATGAAAAGCTAATTTGACTTTGGAAGAAATCACTAGACACTTTTTGAGATTAACAGAAGCAAGAACAACAAGTAATCCAACAGCATCAGAAGGATATTAGTATGAGTAAGAAAGGCAGCAACCAATTGAACATCCTGTATGTTTCAGTGTCATGGATTTGTACGAGTGGTGACCTGGAAGCAGTATTAGGGATTGTATAGGGATAGGATTTCATTAATTCCACCATTGTTCTGTAGCATATTAGGCTACATTTCTATCTATGCTCGAGTGTTAAGGCTATGGAATCTCACTATTCTTTCGTAAATTACACCTAATGATGCCTTAGCGTTTCATCATTGTTGTATTAGAATTGTTGCATACTCAAACCGGTGTATTGTGTACAACTAAGCGTTTCAGAAAAAAAAAAAGAAAGGATTTGAAGGGTAGTTCTTCTAATAAGTGCACATGAGCTTGGTCGATTGAAAGAAACACTGCTTTTAAGGATCCCACACACCGACGCGAAACTTTCGCAGCCACCACCGTTGCAAAACCGTAGCGGACCAATAGATCTGGCGGTATATGGATTCATTCAAACATGGCCGCGCAGAATCCGCTGCGACGTTGCGAATTCTGGACGTGCCGGTTTGAATGAGTCCATACACCGCCGCGCCGCGCCGTGTCTATTGGCCAGCTGTGTGGCGGCTGCGAAAGCTTCATGTCGGCATGGAAGATTCTGTATGAGTGTTAAGGCTATGGAATCCCACTATTCTTTCTTAAATTACACCTAATGATGCCTTAGCGTTTCATCATTGTTGTATTAGAATTGTTGCATACTCAAACCGGTGTATTGTGTACAACTAAGCGTTTCAGAAAAAAAAAAGAAAGGATTTGAAGGGTAGTTCTTCTAATAAGTGCACATAAGCTTGGTCGATTGAAAGAAACACTGCTTTTAAGGATCCCACACACCGACGCGAAACTTTCGCAGCCACCACCGTTGCAAAACCGTAGCGGACCAATAGATCTGGCGGTATATGGATTCATTCAAACATGGCCGCGCAGAATCCGCTGCGACGTTGCGAATTCTGGACGTGCCGGTTTGAATGAGTCCATACGCCGCCGCGCCGCGCCGTGTCTATTGGCCAGCTGTGTGGCGGCTACGAAAGCTTCATGTCGGCATGGGAGATTCTGTATGCAGCCCAATGAATTCTGTGTGATAAAATTAATAGTTTACAGAGTACATAATGCATTTTTGATTTCCAAGATTCAATAAAAACTAAAAAATGCTTAAATCTAATTATAGCTTGTTAATTGGGTAAAATCTATTTGGTAATAGAAAATTAAGAGAAAGAATTAAATAAGAGAGCGGCATCGTCAAACTCATTTTGTAGCTATATTGTTTTGTGATAAAAGGATAAGATAATAAATTTCACAGGGAACATGTAAAACAAGATAACAGTTCGCATTTTTTCCTTGAAGATGAATTTCTTTGCGATAACGATTGCATGGAAAGATGCTGATTATGTGAAGATCAATATCTGTACACATTTTTTGCTACTAACGTAATCATAACTTTCAAACGATGGTGAATTGCGTAAATTGTACATAGTTATATTTGTTACATTTTGAATATGATTGGTTAGTTGCTTTTTTCTTTTATAGTCGATATCATTCTTTAACTTGAAAATACATGCACTTTCAACAAAGTAGTATAGCTGATTGTAGGTTGCTATAAACTAGTTAATTGTTTTATCCCCACTTATCTTATCCACACATTATGACTGGGAAATTAACTAAAATCTAAATATGCAACTGCATTAAAATTATAAATTTAATCCTATTTTCGATCAAACCGGAAGAAATAAATATTATAACAAGGTTGTATAATTGCAAACTCCCAGTAAATAATGCATTTTCAATTTTATTAAAAAATTTCTACGATTAAAACAGTTATGAACCGCAAAACAATTTATCCCAGAAACATTTTACGTTTGATTTAATCCTCTTTTCCTAAGATCTCTTTTTAAAAGCCAATCGTAGTCTTTGATCGTGACTGAATCTCAACGTCCTGGATACTGTGTTTCTATTGTTTTCATATCCTGATAGGATGTTTCGTCTTTCTATTCTCTAATCAAAATTTTGTGATGAAGAAAGCAAGTTTGAGTGCAAAAAATAATTTTTATGGGCATGCGACTTCGAAGCGCCTACTAAGAATTTGTTTGTTTTTGCCACTTTTTGTTTCATACTCACAAAAGAATTACATGTCGTTAGGTCTAGAGGAGTTAGTTCTTTCTTAAACATAGGATTTGAAATTAATTTTCTTTTTTGCGGACCAGTAAAGCCTTCACAAATATATACTTAAAAAACTTTGCACCTTTCCTTCATAATGTTCTTTATTACATATTTAGAATTAAGAGGAGGTAAAAAAAACTCATTTTAGTTTAGGGAGAGGTATATGATCTATATTATTAAATCTTATTGTTGGTTAATAAAAAACTCCTGAGACACTGCTTCCTAAAGAATTTTTTTTTGTTGCTCAGCTACTCCATAAATATATCAATACTACATCTTTTAAATTGTCACAAATTTGCCATTTAATTTTTATTGTTATATGGCTATTATAATTAATTTTATGCAAAACCTTATATAGAATTGATAAAAAAGAAGAATTATGGGCATAGACGGTTCTTGAATACGGTTCTATAATAAAATGCCACTCGAACGTGTTCTATTTGATATCAAGTTCGTTTCATAGATATTTGAAACCTTATATGTTTTATAAAAAATGTCAGAGTTGTTTCTCTTGCCACCAGAGTCTAGAGCCAAGAAGTTTATCTAGTTGCTTTGGCAAACACTAGTCACGTGGGAAATTATTTAATTCATTCATTTTTGTGTATCAAAAGGAACATTCTAAATATTAGGAAGTGGAACTCAATTTCGAGCTGGCACTGTCTAGGTTAGCCACTGTCTTCCCATCAAAATTATTAACAACCCTGCATGGTGCAAAAGAAATCTCAGCCAGAACTATTAAGCGTACTGTCCTTTACAGTAAGTAGTTCGTTGCTGTAATAGCCTAGAAGCGATTGCTATTGTTAATGACTTGCCACTCGAATAGGTCAAATGCCACAAAGGAAATCCAGGGAATCCAGCTTTCCGATAAGTTGGCAGAACGGGTTTCACGTTCCTCTCGTACAAGGTCGAACCTTGTTCTTCTTATATCATTTGCTACATACAATACATTCAATAAAGAATGTATACTTTAAAATATAGCATTGGTTTTCTGATTTTTACAAAAGTATTTTTATTCATTGTTATTTTTATTCATTCTTGATAGTATTATGTGTACCGGGTTATGATAAAGTATGGAACTAAGTAAATATCTTTGAAACGGAAACGATGGTATTTATGGAACCTTGCAGATAAGTGTAATGAAGCATAATACACCTGATTTCGATTCTTTTTTCTTTTAAATGGAAGACTCTGTATATTTTTGCAGTTTATAGTAGACCTTGTGTTTACGAACTCGTCCATGTTGGGACTAGCCTTTCTCACTCTTAAATGAACAAAATGATAATTGTTCAATAAACGATATCATTGAAGTTGTTGAAAATTATCGCCGTTTACCTCCTAACAATAGCCAAGTCTTCTACAAAATTAATAAATTACATTTTCCAAGACGTCTCTTAAATTACAATATCGAATATTTTTTGTATCAACTTCTGAAAAGCAGTTGGTCGTTTAGCGTAAACACGAATATTTCAGAAAGTCCCAAAGGTAAAAATCCAATAAACCAAAATCTAGAGTACACTTTTGAAAGCATTTATATCAAAAGAGATCGGTGCTGATGGATTTATTAGGGTAAAAACATATTTCTTTCGCAGTTGCATTTTGTATGAGTTCAGAATTCACAGAATTCTAACACATCAAAAGTAGGCAGTAAAAGGGAAAAAAGCACTTGTAAATATAAATTTATGATAGGTATAACGAAGCATGTTTAGACATTTTTATCGTTTCTTAGTTCATTCCGTTTTCGGTTGAGTATCCGAAACAATCGTCCCGAATTATTTAAATCGATGTAGCGTTAAAACAACTATTGACGAATTCGGAAAGACATGGTTTATATTACAATATGACAAAAAAATATGCAAGGTGTAGCATTCAAATATAAAAAGTGAGGTTGGTTGAACAAAAGTACCGCAACAGCAAAAACATCTAAATCAGCTGTATTATGAGTTGCTACACAATGTATGTGAAAATTTTAATCAATATGAATGCTTCGTCTTAAAGGTATTTGTTTGGTTCCATACTTCATCACAATTCGGTTACACTATTTTAGCCTTAGGCTTACGTGTGACTCAAATAACTGTACACATATGTATTTTTTGTACTACATTTGCATTTGCTTTGTATAAAATGTACCCAAATTAACCGATGAATCACAGTGGTGGTAATTAACCTCGTGCAGAGTGCACGAGAATGAATTCTGGCCCAGTGTGACTAGGACCAGGGGTGCCTCATCTTCTATACTACTTGAGCTTTTGCTGCATTTGCGTTCGTTTGGGTAGGCTGTAAATGAGTAACACCGCCTAGGGAAGCAACGCAATTGGTCCAATAAGAATGGCTTAAGTTCTCCTGGATAGCCACTCTACCCATCAAGCAATCTAGAATACCAGGAGTATTACATTTTCATTGTTTTCATGAGTACCTAGTGATATTTTCTAAGTCTAGGAATGTAATTGGTATCGATAAGTCATCACTATGTAGGATGGGCCCAATTGAAGATGAGTGAAGATTTTGAATAGATAGATAGATAGATAGATAGATAGATAGATAGATAGATAGATACTTTTATTTCAAACAGCCACAAAAGCATAAGTGGGTTGAAACAAGTCAAAGAAACAATTTACAAGTCAGAAAAAGTGACCAATTGAAATGTACCTATTATATATTAACTGAAGAAGGCGAAGCATTATTAAAAAATTTTTTTTTTTAAATAAAACCTATATATATATATAATAATACCTATTCAGTTATATGTTTCACTTTTCTTTGCCAGCAAATTGTAGTAGTGACATACCACTTTCCTTTGTATTTTTGGTTAGTATCAGTAGAAGCCAAGGACCAATTTGCTCAAAAAGTTGAACCTCACTGAATGCTTGAAAATAGGCATAGCGAACTAAATGGAAAAATTAATATACGTCATTTATTAAGGAATGCAACCACGAAAATGAATATAATATGTTCTATTTAAATTAAAAAGAATTGTTACCTGGCTTAGGTACATACTAGTGTCAACATAGCATGGGTGAAAATCGTTTACAAACGTAGTTCATCTTGAATAACCTGTACATATGGAATTTTAATTGAAACGAAGAATATTATATACTTTTAAACGGCCATCTATCTTGGGACATCTGGTATAAAAATTTTAATATGGATGGTTTTCGGAAAGAGTTCTGTTTGAAAAATCAAATTTCTTTTTATTTCTTTGCGAGCTATTAAATGCAACTATCGTGCAGAAATTAAGGATTTATCTTGAAAAACACTCAAAGATTTGGGTAGGTTCTTTATATAGTATATTCATATCTGAAGTACCTACTTCCATTTAAAGATTTCGGAGAAAACCTTATTAAATGGCAATATTTTTATCAAGGAGTGTATATGCCTATTACATTCATAGTTAGCTCCAATATTCAATTCGAAATGTCGAGAATGCTTGTATTTGTAAATGTACAAGTATACATTTTACATGTTTATCAAATCGTTGATCGCTTACTTCTGTATTGTAACATATACTTAATAATTTTTGAAATGAATAGCATCCGTTCAGATAGTAATAAGCAATAAGCGGTGAGTTAACAAAATATTATATGTTTTTATATAGCAGCACTTGGAATGCAACTTAGGTGTAATTGAAATTGTCCGATATACTTTTTGAGCTAAGTGTATGCGTACGTGCTAAACTTGAAGATTTCCGTTACTTAATGCATTCCATTGTGATTCGTTATTGGCATTGCACACAATTAAAAGCTATTAATAATATCGTCATCCTGCACATCTTGCCTGTGTGTCCCCTTTTTATGTTTTTGTATCCAAAACTCTTGGAAATTTACTTTCAGATATCCTAAACGTTTTTTTGTACTTACGTGTAATAAGTAGAATTTCTACAGTACAGTAAATTAAACATTATTGATTCCTATATTACAGTGCATTCTTCTTAAACGAATCTCTATTTATTGGACAACATTGCTTTTCCAGGAAACATATTTAAGCCATAATGTGTTCATAATTTATTTACTAGAAAATCTTCAAGACATACACATGTTAGATACAAAAGAAACTTTCATAGATGCTTATCGTAGCAACACAATTATATTTTTTCGGAATAATAGAACTATTTGCCATGGTGAAAGTATTTCTCGTAGGTGTTTGTTGCTGTCCCATATATAGAGATACATATATTCCTGGCTCAAACTATATTTAAAAGAAAAATAATATAAATGTGCCTATTATACACGGTGGCCAGAAAAGAGCCGATAATCGCCAGGTAGAACGATTCTTTATTCAATTCTGAGGCGATAATCTTAATCCAAAAGAGTTATACGGTCCTTCCTTAAGGCATACGAGACCATCAAACCTTAAGATGTACGGCTAAAATTTAGCAAAATTCGTCAAATTTATCTATGTAAAATCATTGTGGTGAAATTTAGAAATGGAATTATCTCAAATGCATTGATGTAACTAATCGATTAATACCAATGGTTTACATTTTTAACATTTCTTCATTGGCGTTTTTGAAATTAAAGTACATATGGCAACGTGGTACTGTAAGGCTGCTTGTTTAAAAGTAATAAGTAGTTGTCAATTTTTGACGTTTCTCATGTGACATTTGGGTGTTGAAATAAGATAATTTTTGTGCTGTTCTTAATACTGAACAATGTTTACCTTTGGAGAATACGCCGACATGTATATGGTATTCGGATTTTGCAGTAGAAATGCAAACTTGGCAAAAGAGGAATATCAAATACGGTATCCACAACGGCGACATCCATCCACCAACACGTTCCGTAGATTGGATCAGCGACTTAGAGAAACTGGCATCTTTATACCGAATTATCGTAACAGCGGTAGACCTAGAGAGCTTCGAACAGTTCAATTAGAAGAGCAAATATTGGATGCTGTTTACGAAGATCCGACGTCCAGCACAAGACAAATAGCTCGGGAACTGAATATTCCTAGCAAAACAACAGTGCACTCAGCACTATCTCAAAATCTTTTGCGTCCGTTTCATGCAAGGAAAGTGCAGCCTTTGTATGTAAACGATAATGTGCACAGAAGAATGTTTTGTAACAATGTTTTACAAAGGATTCAAGAAGAGCCGAACTTTTTATTGCATATTCTCTGGAGCGACGAATGCTTTTTTACGAGAGATGCCGTCTTTAATAGCCATAATTTTCATTTTTGGGCGGACGAAAATCCTAAGGCAGTAAAGGAAATTGGACATCAGAGAAGATTTTCGGTAAATGTTTGGCTGGGGATTTTAAATCTCCGAGTTGTTGGACCAATATCTTTTCCAAATCGTCTAAATAGAATTCAGTACATTAACGTTTTAGAAGAAGTACTGGATAATATTCCATTGAATTTGAGACCCAACATGTTGTACATGGATTATAGTAAATAATAAAATTATTACTGCCACAGTACTTGTCTGATTAGGTGTTGCCAAATTTACAATTCTTTTAAGCTGCTCGTGTGACTTAAGAAAACACTGTACTACTTTTCTCAATTAAGATTGTCAACTTAGAATTAAACAAAGAGTTGGCCTGCGTGGTGTGTGCCCGCATTTTTCTGGCCACCGTGTATAATTAAAGGTATTCAATAACATCAATACAATACTTTATTTATTTGGATTTCTTTTTTTTAACAACGAAAGAGTAATACATATGAAGGGTACCCAGGAAAAACAATCTAAGTCACTTGAAACCGCAAGATGAGTTTTGCATGTGTGTTACTTATACTTTTAAATCTACTCTTCTCAATGATGGGATTACAATTTGGGACATACGGATTTAAGTCACGTCGAATCTAGCTTAAAGAACGCTGAGTTTAAGGAAAAACGATCTATCTATCGATTACAATGGATTATTTCAAAAACTTGCAATCCTCCAACATCAGAACCAATTGTGATTATTATAAACGGCAACTGGCTTTTTCTAACTTTAACATCCATGTTCTATCCACGAATCAATCAGTTCTTTATACGTATGCACAGACCATTGCCGGAAAGTGAGCCGATGATCTAGTGCCCGTATTGTACCACTTTTGCACTGAAGTTCTTCCTCAACAAGTAAGGCATTTGCACATTTTCTGGGATTCATGTGCCGGGGAAGACAAGAATTTTATTCTCATAAAATTTTTACACTATTAATTTAGTCCATGCAAAGCAAAGGTTTGACTCTATCGACGTCATGTTTCCCAATAGACGACACGCTTACATGGAGAGTGATAAAGGCTTTAGTTTAATTAACCAAGACCCTGCAAAGATTCCGTCTTATTGCGTTGAGGTTCTTAAGGCAACAAGAAGAATGTACCCAATAAATGTTCTATTCATGGACCAAGTTCTTTTAAGCATCTATAGAAAAACATGCCTATTTCCAATACCACCAATTAAAACATGGCAATGTTTCAAGGCCCACTCTCGAATAGTAACTCTAAGGAAGGTAGCAGCTGTAGATTTTGTTATCCTGCTTGTAATGCAAACAAATTTCCTTCAAATTCTGAGTCTATTGCCACAGTATATACCTAAGCAGTAGTTTCACTTCGTGTCGGCATCTTTGATCTCGTTGTACGAAATTTTACGTCGCGCACGGCGCTGCGCAAAGTAGGTTCAGGGCATATCGCCCGGCCCCGACAGAACCGGATTAACCCAATATTGGAAAAAATAAAAAGGAAAAGGTTAAATTGAATTGAAATGCCAGTAGTGGTATAATAGTTTACATTGGCAAATTAGGAAAATACAAGATTATTATTGTATTCATGAGTTAATGCATATTATATGCGATTTGTGAATGTGTGTTTATTAATATTTACCTACATATAATGCTGGTAATCGCTTCATTAATAACTACTTTCTATTCTACATTTAAAATAAAATCAATATGTAAATAAATATAGTAAGCAAATAATTAAATAATTAACAAGTGTTTTTATAATGAACAACAAATAGTTACAGTGCTTCAGGCGGACTATGTCTACGGAAATTAGTACTCAGTTAAATCTTAGGTATATAGGGTAATAATATAAGGATGCACTAACAAAGATTTTACTAGTCTCTTAATTTCAGTACAAAGAACTGCTAGTGATATGGTTTACAATATATTATACCATTGCAGAATACAAAATGTGGCGCACGTGTCCCATCGAGGTGGTTTTATAGGTTGTGTCTTTGTTTGTAAACAAGCCGTTAATCCGTTCCCCAATATTAGGCCAATCCGGGCCGGCTCAAAGCTGTCCTGAGTTCCTACATGCGCAGCGCCGTGCGCGAGTTGCAACTTTGTACCACGATTTTGAGGGAGTGAAACTACTGCATAAGGTATATACTGTGCTGCTGCTGTTTATCACGAATTATTACCAATTCCCAAATTGAAACACCGCCAACTTCAAGATTTGAAGGCGTTCATCTCAGAAGAATGTCAGAGCTACTATGATAACTTGCTTCATAATGTGATATAAGCACGCTGCTAATATTTTTCTGAAAATAATGATTCGCCTTGCTTTTCGTTAGGTGTTGATCAGTTTTTCGTAATTTCGTTTTTACTAGAATATATTAATTATTTTGATTAGTTAAATGATAACTTTTTATTTTTGAAGATACAGAAAATTAATACTAATAGAATAAATGGAAGTGCAATTTCTTTACAATTTATTTACTATTACATGCTGTGTACAAGGTTTTAAATTTTAAAATTGATATTAGGTATAAAGTATATGAACGTGGCATAGATCGTTCTTCCCGTGTATCCTTCATATCCATACATAAATATATGGAAACATTATTACCAAGGCTTACAAACTAATTCGGGCAACTAACATTTTCTGGATAATCGCAAACGCTGAGCTCTGGGTTGTAGGCAAGCCCTTCCGGACAATGCTGAATAACTGGACTGCCACCCAAACATTTATAAAATGCGGTACAATCTTTGTCATCTGCCAGTTGTACAACCTCCTCAGGGTCCACACTAGGACAACTGCCCACAGCTTCACTTTCTAAAAAAAAAAAAGAAGAGTTTGGCATCGCTTATTCTTTAAAATTTAATAATCCTTAAAATATTTCTACATAAATAACGTTTTTTTTTTAGAAATAGAAAATGACGAAGTATGATTGATGAAGATTAACTTGTCAGAAATATCTCATCTCCAGACTAATTGAGTATGGATCTTAATATCTTTAAACAAATTAATTGGATGATTTTTGTGCATACACATAGTACTATCCAGTTCTAAATATAACTGATTAATAACAAAATTAATTCAATATTTACTTACTGGTTAATGGTAAAGCAAGTAGTATGGCACAGCAAACATAGATGATCGCTGGAAAATAAAAGCAATTACAATGAATATAAGGAAGAAGTACTTTAAGAAGTTTTAGGTTTCACTCACCCTTCATTTTTTTTTATAATTGCGAAGTATTGGCTAGTTAACTACAGAAAATCAACAATTAATTACTATTATTAGTATAGGTCTATAAATGTCACCTTATATAGCTATTAATATCTTATCAACTTTTTTTAAAAAAGCGTTGGGCTATACAAACAATATATTTTATCATTATCATAAGCTATTCAATATTTTGAAAAATATAAATTTTTATTTGTTTATGAAAAGGCACGATAAGAATAATGTCAATTTACTTGATCAATTTAAAAAAAAAAGCAATTTATGTTGCAAATTAGTAATTAGAAACAAATTTTAATATAAATTTTGTTTCACAACTTTATAAGGGAAGAGAGAAGCCCAAATGAAAAATCAATAACAAACTATTTCCTAATTAATAAACCGCAGTTCAAACTTGGCAGAGATATCAGGGTGATAAAAGAAGCAGAAGTAGGAAGTAATCATTACTAAAGACAGGAGAAAGAATAAATAAAGAAAGTGAACACGATAAGGTTAAGGAGAAAATAAAAGGTGCTTAATTGTGAGGAACATGATATTAGTAGAAAATATCACGAAATTCTCATCAAGAAGCTAAGGAAAAAGTTAATGTGACAAGACTGGAAGTACACACAGAAAAATGAATTTTGAGTTCAAACAAAATATAGTTTTAACACAATTTTCTTATAGAAAAAATGAAATAACATTGTTGTAAGTAAATCTTTTACCACTAAGAAAATTGAAAGTTTCAATTGAAGAAAAAATTTATTTCGATAAATTTTCTTAATTAGGGAATATATTTGCTTAGTGCAAGTAAATAGAGAATGCAGCTTATTGTACATGCGCAGCAATACGTGCGATTTATTTAACATAATAAATAAATGTTATAATCGGTTAGAGTGCAGGAGCAAAACGCTGTATCTGCGTTGTCGGTCAATTGTGTGATCGTTTTTTACCTTACAGAGTAGTTCATTGCGTGAATTTGTTTTTAGGGAAGTTGTTTAATGGAATCTGATTAGTTTTACATGTACTTATGTCTAATTGCATGACAAAAAGGTTGGTAAACATATGTAGCGATAAATCGACCTAATGATATTAATGATGAAGTAGGTAAGTAAGCTGCTGCTTGAATTGGATTTGTTGGAGGATCTCAGAAAGAAGTTTTTTTAATTATATTACAGTATTATCAGTATGCTGGTATGCAGAGATTAATTCGTATATATGGGATAATAAAAACATTTTTTAGTAAGTATAATATTTGCATGCAATTTTGCAAGGTAAGTTAGAACATACCAATAAGGCAAACAGAGAGCTCATATAGCTCATATGCATATTTTAGTGATCAGGCAGGGACATACGTATACCTCTCAAAAACGGATTCGGGGGCACCAGCATTAAAAGCACTCTAGCGTAAAGTAACAAAAAAAGTAACAGGGATGATTGCTCGAATTACAGACCCATATCGGTGTTACCCAGCTAGTCTAAAGTCTAGTAGTAAAGTAAATGACATAAAAACCAGACTAATAAACTATTTTGACAAACATAGTTTCCTGCCCAAGGAACTATATAGTTATCAGGCACACAAATCCACAGTTAGAGACATACTGAAATTGATGAAGGAAATAACTGAGTGTATTGACAATCATTAAGATTGACAATCATTAAGATTGCTGTAAACTTTTGTGACCTCAGCAAAGGATTTGACACAGTGAACCTTACGATTTTATTGCGGAAGCTGGGCTACTGTGGTGTAAGGGATATTCCACTTCTACTTCTGGAATCGTATCTTACGAACAGATACCAAGAAGCGTCCTTTAATGGGACGCTATCCGAACGAAAAAGGTTAGAATTCGAAGTGTCACAAGGGTCAATATTAGGGCCCTTGTTATTCATAACGTACACTAACGACCTGCCAGAAAATGTTCCACGATCCAGAACTGTCCTGTTCGCGGATGACACAACAATAATAGCGAAAGGAAAATCTGAAGACAACCGAGAGAACTGCTTTACAGCAAAAAACCTCAAGTTAAACCAAGATAAAAGCGGGCAGCTGCATATTAGAACACACAGTACGCAAGAAGAAAAAACAACCGTCGCCGTCTTAGGGCCAAAATTAAACCATCTACTTACGTGGAAAGATCATGTGGACCACGTAATCTCCAAATTCTGAATTGCGATATATATATATGCTCAGACAACTACATCCAGTCTATAGCTAGGATGTGCTGCGAGTGCAATGACGTATATTATATAGTACCTTACATATTATGTAAATACATATATATATTTTGATATTGAAATAATAACAGAAGTGTTCGTATTCCAATCCTTTTTATTTTTAAATATCTTTTATTGCGACATGTTTCGGTCTATTAGACCATCTTCTGGCAATAAAAATGTCAAAGGTATGTTATATATAAAGATTGATGTGTCAAAATTTGTAGGTGCATTAAGAGAGTAATTTTTATTTATATATATTTTATATCTTAAAATTTTAATCTGTTTTAACTACTTTAAAATGAAATTATTGACTAAAACAAACACATTAAAACGTGAAAATATAAATTCAAAACATCTCGGAATATCACACAAACACTACGGAAGAAACACAACTGAATGGCCCGAAAGCCAGCAAAAATATAAATAAAAATTACTCTCTTAATGCACCTACAAATTTTTACACATCAATCTTTATATATAACATACCTTTGACATTTTTAATGCCAGAAGATGGTCTAATAGACCGAAACATGTCGCAATAAAAGATATTTAAAAATAAAAAGGATTGGAATACGAACACTTCTGTTATTATTTCAATATCAAAATACATTACACCAATCCCCTGGAACACTATAGACATATATATATATATTTACGGTTTAGTTAATAATCCGAAACGTAAAGAACAATATATATATTTACTTATATTTATGACGCTGTAGCTACAAAATTGTAATTACATTATATACAATATACAATAAAGTGGCCTTCGAATGAGTGTAGTATGGTTGTATATATGAAAAATTATTTTCATGATGTTTTTACAAAAACTTAAGCAAGAAAATGGACAGAAAATATTGTTGACTTAACTATCAATGGTAGCGTTTGCATTAGTTTTATCACAAAGTAATTTTAGTGGCTATTCATTTAGCATTTATGGATATATTTAAATCAATAACCCGAATCTTAACACAAGAAAAACTGCTGAACCAAGCATTTCATTTAATTTGGTACACCACTAAACTACCTAATTTGACATATCCTAATAATCAATACTTCAGATAAACTAAAGGAATTAAAAATGAGTTGTTCAGATCAAATCCTACTCCGGCGACTTTTATGTCTAGAAACTTTGCTTTCGTTCCATCACGTCATACCGATCACCACATCCATGTCATACGATTACCACATTTGTTTGAAATGCTGAAGTACGATCAAAAATACGCAGAGTACAAAACGTACATGCTAAATTTTTTTGAAAACAATACTTTCTTTCACCTTATTTTTGAACTAATAAAGTTGTATGCCAAAAGCTATCATCGGATAAGCTAGAGAAATCAGCCTTTGCATAGATTTGACTGACCTTTTTTGTTTTCATGTACTATATTTGTTGGAGTTCCTGGTACGCTGCTAAACGTGAGGAAAAGTAACGAGTGCTCGTAACGTCTTCCAATGACACTTGCTATCAACTCGATCAACCACAGAATTGAAGATGCTACAGATGCCTGAATTTAATTCTTTATTGAAGTTCAATAAACTAATCGAAAAATTGAACGATTTTGTTGTCAATGGACATCAAAATGATGCGTAGTAATATATAAGTAACATAAATAAAAGAAAAACAAAATGACCAGTTAGACGTCACAAATGAGTGTGTTTGGCAAAGAAAATGCAGAATTAAATCTAGGCAGTCGTTTGCCTGTTGCCTCTATCATTCTGTGATTGTGTTCATAATAAGTGTAATTAGGAATTTGTAGTAGCTATATACATATTTTGATGTTCTAGATTATCCCAAAGACGAAGAAATAATAACAAAAGTGTTTTAATAAATCGTTTTTATGAAGAAAATTAATAATTTTGCTTCGGGTGAAAGTATGAAAATTGTTAATAAACTTATAATAATAAGAAATACTGTTGGGTAAATATGGATTCTGCAGATGTGAACGACGACTTCTTGTTTCTAGAGATAGACATGCTGCAGGATTCCTTAGACAAGCAACTTTTTAAAAGTCAGTATCAAATACCTTACACGGGTCTTGCAGCTTTATTTTTTTTATTGTAAAAATCAAAGCATAGTAATGTTAAATTAAGTTAATATAAACGAAAAATCATTTATTTTAGCTAGACAGATTACATTAGTAATGCGGGCATGATCTAGAATGATACAAGTAACAATTAAGTTGTATATAAAATTTCTTGAATAAATTTTGGATATGGTGATGTCATAGTAGATAATTTTATAATAATATAATAATAATAATTATCTGGAGTTTAACTGTGTAGATGTTTTGTTCTGATATAGTCATGCCTTTGTAAGTGCGCAATAAGTTGTTCTAAGGACGTCTTGCAAAATTTGTATAGGTTCTCAAAGATATCAGAACTTGTAGTACTATAGATATCTAAATGATTATTGTAGTTCTATGAATGTAATAAAAAAAAACTACACTTTTCAAAATGGCTAATAACAATGGTAAAATATATTGGTTGTCTGAATTTTTTTAAAGCAAAAGATTTTTTGCCAAGAAACACAATATCATTCTTAACATTGATAAGATATTAAACAGGTATATAAAGTTATTTTCGAAATTGTCCTGGCGTATTGATTTTCTCTAGTTGAGTACATAGTATTGCCAAATTAAACAAAATGAAAGGTAAGTATTGCTTGTTTATTCATAGTAGTTGAAAGTATTGTTTTCTTACTTATTTTAAATATTTTTGTCTTCTAGCAATCATCTATATTTGCTGTGCCATCCTTCTTGTTTTACCATTAACCAGTAAGTGAATATTAAGTTAGTTGTTCGCAATTCTGATGTTCATTATTATTGATATATGTTATTGATAATTCTGAAAAATCCATTATTTAGTCTAAATCTTCTATACTTTTTGTGTATAAAAAAATCTTTAGAGAAGTGTAATATAACTATGAACTAGAATTCACGACTAAATGTTTGAAATGAACTTACTAAACTAAATTTTTAGGAAGTGAAGCTATTGGCAAATGTCCTGATGTGGATCCCGAAGAGGTTGTCCATTTACCCGATGACAAAGATTGCGCTGCATTTTATAAATGTTTAGCTGGTGTTCCATATATTCACCATTGTCCCGACAATCTTGTTTATAATCCAGAGTTCAGCGTGTGTGATTATCCCGGAAATGTGAAGTGTCCGAATTAACTTGTAAACTCTGCCAACTCCATATATGTAAATATTTTACTATTTCGATGTCTAAAAAAAGTCTAAATAAAGAAATTATTGCATTGATGAGTTATTTTGATTATCTTACATAATTATTACTAATTAATTAATATTTACTTATAACGTTAATTAATAAAATTAATTATTACAATTTTAGCTTTGTTAAAATTGACTAACAATGAAACACAGGCAATTGAGATATAAAATTGAAATTAAACTTTATAAAGTAAATAGCGTAGTACCAGTGCCAGTGGTGATATCCCTAGCCTCCGGATTGCCTGTTTTCAAAGGACAACTCTACGCTTCGTTATTTTCTTTAACATCTAAAAAAATATGAAACATATCAGGGAAAGTTAAGACAATTAAATATTAATGATGATCATGACCAAAATGTGTAAGCCAATTTAACATAACATTAGAATTGATGGAGTACAGATTATTAACACTTGTTCTCATATTGTACATTACAATTTAATCTGGATAAAACAATTAATAAATATTAATTGTTTTAGTAGAACTAAAGGTTACCGGCAATAATTGCTCTAGTAATTATTGCTTATCAGTGAAAACCTCACCCTCCATACCTAATGGCTCTAATAAGAAAGATTTATTTTGTATACTCCTTCCACCCAAGAGGTTATCTTTTCTTAGGAGTAGTATTAACAATATCTCTATACCTAGAAATAACGATATAAAGGATCTTGAAGTTTAGTTCGATTGTAAGCTTATTTTTTCAGTCCACACGTGTAGTTTTTTGTGTTCAATCATATAGCTTCACTATTCGTACTTGCAGAACTTGCATCACTTGTATGGTATTCCCATTATATTTATTTAAACCTTTACTGCGTGCAGAAGAGATTCTTTTAGAATTTTTAACTTAAACTAGATGGAGTCTATCTGGAACGTGGCACGCCACACCTCAATCTTTTGAGTAGACAGGATTTTACTTCGCTATCTGCTAGAAGAGAGAAGTTTAGTGGTTGCTTGATGTTGCAGTTGATGGATAACAGGGTTGTCTCATTCAACCTACTATTTCGAGTTGGCATTTTATTTCCAACGTATGTGCTTACAACAACTCGTAAAATTGAGTCGTTGCTGTGTATAGAAATTAGGGTGTAATTAAAAAGACTGTACCACAAGGGAATGCGCTTATTTATTGATGTCGTTATAATATTGTTAAACATTGCTAAGTGTATTATTAAGGCCCCTTACTTATTATCAGATAATGTTTACCTGGTACAAGATAATTAATTGTTTGTAACAGGTAATCGGATTATAAAAATTTTGCCTTACGTTGCCTTAAGTTTAGTTCTACACAACCTTACAAGGTAATTACATCATTTATGCGTAAATTAACTATTCGGCCTTGTAAATTCAAGAAAATTAGCTGCCAATATTTGCCTATTCAGAACATATAAAAGAAAACTCCCTTGGTACCCGATCAGTTCAAACTTTATGCAGATTATTCTGTGTGCTATTTTCGAAATTTCTGATGTTAGAGTGGTTGTAAAAGATTGTGTTTTTGTTGCAATAGTTTTTTTGAAAAGTTGTAACATAATGGACGCGAAGAAAATAAGTCGATTGGTATTACACGAAGTCGCTATGAAGAATGATGATAAATCGAAAGTAAAAAAAACGAGCAATGTATCGGTTTATACTTGACACATACGGGCTTGCCGAAGAAGATAAATCAAGCAAAAATATTTTGTATTGGCTTGAACACATGTTTTTTCCAAGATATTTACAATATTGGAAATCGTCCAATAGAACATCAAGTGTTTTTATGAAAAAGCATAATGTTTGGCTACAAGAAGAAATTATTTTTCCTGAATCTGTTTACTGTGATCGTCCATCAACTTCGGGTATTCGAGGTGGTCCTTCAAAGAGTTTTGCTGAAAGTTCTGATGTTATAAAAAGACGTAAAACCGAGGAGCTCAGAAAAAGTGCTTCCGTGGAAGAACTTGTGCTTGCTACTGCAATGAAAGTCGAGAAAAAAGTACTGCCGATTTGATAATTGCAAGTACTTCAACTACACCAACTGGAGGCAAACGTGTAATGGAAAAATGGAGGAGCCCAGAACAAGAATAAAATGCCATGACACCTGAAGAGGCTCTATCATTTATTATCTCGCGTGGTTTTACGAAGCAGCAATGCTTATTATAGGAACAACCTTAAAACGTGGTTGCAAATTATATCCAAGTTACCACCATATTCTAAAAGCAAAAAAGACGTTTTATTAACCAAGTATAAACTACGAAACATGTCAAATTCAATGCATTAAGGGGTGGTTTTGACAAACAAATACTTCGAATTTGCAAACTAAACTGTATAATTTGTATAAAAAATATTCTTCGTACTTGTATTAAGTGCTATCAATTTTTCGCATTTAAGGGTTGTATTTTAAGGTGGGTTTTACAAATACGGGTTTTTTATGCATAATTTCATATTTGGCATACCCAAAAACATAAACTTACTCAATTTTTAATGTAAAATTTGTTAAAACTAAAGAGTAAACAATATCGACCGCGTTTTTTGCCTTCTGAACCACTATGCGACCACTGTAGACCGCTATTTAGTAGATATAACATTCTACCCATGCCGTGTATTTACATTCTGGAAATTAGCTGCTTTATATTGAAAAATAAGAATTCTATTCCCAGTAATACCGACATACATCAGCATTACACGCGTGATAACCGTAATTTTCGTACCCCGCGGTGTACTATGGGTGTGAGTTTTTCTGGGATTTGGAGTATGGGGATTAGAATTTACAATAAACTGTGGTCTGGAATAAGGAAAGTGCTTGACATTCAGATCTTTCAAAAGCTACTTGCGTACTTATCTTTTGCAGACATTGTTCTATAGTATTAATGAATTTCTTACATTAGTTCCTACGGTTTCGTAAGAAGTTATTTTACTATTGTATTCTGTCTGTTTTGTCGGGGTGTTCGGGCTCCTCTTCTTTACATTTTCTCTTTTTTGTCATATTTTTGACCGTTTCTATGCTTTTTGTAAGCCTTAATGAAATAAACAATATCTATCTATCTATCTATCGGATGTTTTTTGCACTCCAAGGGCAAGAACCACTACATTGAGGAAAGCAGCAGTTATTCACATGACGTTGAATGCAAGGAAGATGATAAATGGTGGAAACAAATAGCATTACTTTATTTATTTGCTGCCTATTGTTGCATTCTATTCATTTAATCTTTAGTTTTTTATTACTAGATTTATTAGTGAAATAAATACGTTATTAGCACTACAATAAAGCATTTATATTGGTTCAAGGATAATTATTGTTATAGCAACTATTTTTTCATACGTTTAATAAATAATTTTGTTGATAATATGAATATGCATTATTATTTTTTATGTACAATTTTCGTAAAATTATTCACCATATGAACGCAATAAACGCTGTCCATTGTTTAATGGCCTGCAATTTATTGCGAGAACGAACAGATAACACACCTGAATGAAAAGTAGGTATACGTTATGATAGTTAATACATTCACTGAATATATAAAGAACTCGTTCCTAATGAATAGAAATCATTGATATGCAGTTTTTTACATTCCTATAATAATCTATACTTTGAAAACGTTAATTATAAAACTGGTGTTCTTTACAACAATAACATATTTCATTGAGCCAATTAAGCTATCATTTCATTTTCAATTACTTTGATTTGATAAATAAATGAATGGCTTATTACCCTATAAATGTGTTCAACAAAATCTTTTTCACTGATTTGATCAACTCTTTCTACGGATCAATTTTACTGCACTATTTCATGTGAACAATGAATTTTTTCATTGTTTCAGGACTCATTTTTGGTTCAGTACATCAAATCCAAAGAGTAATCAACTACTGCGGTTGTATAAAGATGAGATATCTACTACAGGTTAACTTACTAGCTAGCGACTCTTAACCCTGCTCTAAATAATAAAAACAGTTGAAAGGATGATGCTTTTTTCGGACAAATACTAAAAGTGGTAGTGAACTACCTGTCCAAAAATTCTTTGGAGAGCATTCGTTTATTCGAACCCCCTTCTAATAAGTATGCGTATGTTAGTAGAGCATACGCTAAAAATATTTTTTCTTGTTTCTTAAAACTTTTTCATCATGACTAGTAAGGGAACATAGGTAGCTAAGAAAGTTTATCTTACCGATTTAAATAAAACTTGCTGGATTCATAGATCAATGGCGTAAGAACAATGGTAACTTTTTCAGCTGTTAAATCGTACATTTTTGGAAGGTGGAGTACCCCAAGGGATACGCTACCCCTTCGTTGCTTGATTTGATAACTCAGAAACTATAAGAGATATAAAAAAAAAAGATATGATAAAATTTGACTGTGTTTGTTTTAACAAGTAAGTAAGTGTTTAAGTTAAACAACACTTTACATATATACTAAATGTTTCACGAAACAAGCAATAATTGATATGGGGGATGACACTGGGCAAGGTGTTATAAAATTGTATTATTAATAAATATAAAGCTAAGAAGCTGAATTTTATGACGCATATTGTACGCTAATATGTTAGCGATCAGGCATATATGCAGAAGATACGGAACAAACGGGTCGAATTAAATGTTGAACCCATTTCAACGTATTGCTGCGATATTCCGCCAATTCTTCGAGCTACCTACGGCACCCTCATATTAAACCGACGATTCTCAGAGTGGTTTGGAGTAGTGCTGTAGATATCCGACAAAATTGAGATCCGGATATCCGGATCCAAAACTATCCGGATATCCGAATCCTTGGATCCGGATCCGCTATCCGAACATCGGATCTGGATCCGCTATCCGATACCTCAGATCCGGATCCGCTATCCGAAGCCTCAGATCCGGATCCGCTATCCGAAAATTCGGATCCGGATCCGCTTCTTTATTATTTTTTTAATGTTAGCGAGAACTCGCAATCTGGATCCGAGGTTTCGGATAGCGAATTTGGATCCGAGGTGTCGGATAGCAGATATGGATCTGAGGTTTCGGATAGCGGATCCGGATACCACTCAGATCCGGATATCCGGATAGTAAATTATCCCGATCCAAAATTATTCGGATCGGGATAACAGCTCTAGTTTGGAGTGTACCCAAGAATTCCTCGAGTGATTTTTTTTATTATTTATTTATTTATTTAATAATAATAATAATTATGTATTAAACAATTTAACAATTTTAACAATTAATAATAATAATAGTTCTTTATTTTCTACAGGTATAAGCACAGAAAATACGAAACATTTAAGTAAATACAAATGTAACTTAGAAATTAATATAAACAAAAAGTCCTAATAACTAATCCTCAACCGAACCAAGTTTTATTTTATTAATAATATCACCCAATGGAGTGAAGTTTACGTCAATTGTTTTACAAATATTATTAAAATTGTGACACATTATGTATACTGGCGATTTGAGAAGGATATTAGTTTTAGCGGCAGGCAAATAAAATGTTTCATCATAACAAACGAACAGTCAGTAACATTATGTAGTAGTTTCAATAAGAAAGTTATACCTAATATTTGTCGTCTAGTTTTGAGAGAAGTAAAATGGAATTCGCGTAACATTATCGAGTAATTGTACCCTCTCTCTGGATATGTGCCATTAGTAATGAACATTAAGTATTTTAAATACCGCCTTTGGACATTTTTAATGCTAGTAATGTATATAGAGCACATCGGACACCATACTACTGCTCCATACTCCAGCCTAATAAATGCACTATATAACAATGTTAAATATTGCGTGCTCTTAAAATCCTTACAATTTCGGTAAATAAAACCAAACATCTTGTATGCCTTAGTAACAATATCATTAATATGTTAAGAAAAAGCCAATTTACAATCAAAAAGTATACCTAGGTCTTTCATAATAGAACACCGTTCGATTACTCTATTGCCTACAGCATAGTGAAATTGTGGAGTATAACGTTTCCTAATAAATGTCGTTACCTTGCATTTTGAGATGTTTAAGTTTAATTTATTAACGCGACACCAGGTATTCACAGCACAAAGGTCTCTCTGAAGAAATAGGCAATTATTCACGGAATCGCTCTTGTAATAGATTTTCATATCATCGTCAAACAAGAGATTTTGACATTCTGGTGACGCAGCAATGTCGTTTATAAATATAAGAAATAATACAGGGGCCAAGTTAGAACCCTGTGGAACACCAGATGTCGGGACAAACATTGTAGATGTAATACCTCGATACTCCACATACTGATAACGACCGACAAGATAACATCTAAATAGGTTATATAATGCCTCAGAGAAACTTGCTCTCGACAATTTAGCCAGCAGGACATTGTGATTTATTTGATCAAATGCCTTTTGGAAGTCGGTATATATCACGTCCACCTGTCCCTGTCTGTCCAACACCTCGGAGACGTATTGAGTGAAATACACACAAGTTTGTAATCGTAGATCTCCCGAGTAATATCGAAGGTATTCCATAATACCAAAGATGAATTTTCAAGAATCCCATAATGATGTTTTAACGCAACTACATTTAGCGTATCCCAGGAACAACGACGTGGACATAGTATACTTTTGTTCGCTTCGGGGTGCTTGTTTTAAGCGAATCTTCTTGTCTCTCACCAATGGGCTGTTTGATTAAAGTAGGGTATTTAAAAAAAATTTAAGCAAAGTTCAAAACGAAAATAAACATTCCAAATCAAAGTGAAAATCCAAAATTAAAATGTAAATCCCAAATAAAAATGAAAATCTGAAATCAAAATTCAATTTCGCAAGTAATAATTTTATGTACACTCCGCCAAAAAAGTATCGCATAAACTAAAAAAGGGCATTTATGAACCAAGATATTTTTATACGTTCACAAAAAGTTTGCCTCGTGTATGTGAACTATAAAAACACTAACAAAATAATGGAACTTAGCGTTTTTACTTTTTTTTTTTCTAAAAGAACACATTTAGAAAAATGCATATGTGTAAGGTTTGTTCAGTTGTTTATTGAAAGTCTTCCTATACGGACAAATTTTAAAGTGCGAAGTCAGAGTTCTGTACCAACGCTTTTAAAACTAAAATGAGCAATTTAACTTCAGAACAAGTGGCTGCTATAGTTGCTTTAATCGAAGATGGACGATCTCAAGCATACGTTGCTAATTTGATGAACATCAATCAGTCAAGTATTTCTAGAGCCGTAGCCAGATATAGGGAAACAGGCATTTACAGTAGAAGACCTGTACCAGGTCGTCCAAGATGTTCTACTCGCCAAGATGACCGCTATTTACTACTACAAGCATTACGTCGAAGACATGTAACTGCGAGACAATTGCAGAACGACTTGGCTAGAGTCAGAAATACTCGTGTGAGTACTCAAACTATTCGGAATAGGTTACGACAGAGTGGATTAAGAGCTAGAGTAGCTAGTAACTAGGAACTAGCGATGGGCGATTCGAATCTTTTTAGTGATTCGAATCCCAAAGACTCCTAAAATTAAAGATTCGTATAATATGATTCGTACCGAAAGACTGTAAAGGATTCGTACCAGCGCTGGCCGATTCGAATCTTGTGAGTGATTCGAATCCTAATGACTCCTAAAATTAAAGATTCCTATAATATGATTCGTACTAGCGGTGGGCGATTCGAATCTTTTTAGTGATTCGAATCCTAATGACTCCTAAAATTAAAGATTCGTGTAATACGATTCATACCGAAATATTGTAAAAAATTCATATAGATTTATGATGATTCATGACTCTTTGTGATTAGAATTCTAATCACTCTTTGCACTTTATTCTAAGGATCTTGCAAAAAAAAACGGTAAATTGAAATTTTCGTAAAATAAAACAAAGTGAAACAATAATGGATTATTTTGTTTTATTATTTGTTAATAACAAAAGGAAAACCTCAAAATTTCATCAAAGGTTAAACACAAAATTGTCTTGATGCATACAGGCACATACATAGATAATATACATAGCTAATTTACATAGGTATAAGATATTAGCAGACATTCAATCTTTTATATTAAAATTAAGAAAAAGCAGATACTATACCGTCTTTGAATTTATTCTTGACCGTTTATCTGTCACTATTTGTCCACTTTTTGAAAAAATACGCTCGCATGGTACGGATGTAGCGGGTATAGATAATCTCTTTCTCATTAACTCAAATAATGTTGGATATATTGTCGGAGTGGAAGTCTGACTCCGACACTGACTCCGACTCCGACTCTGACTCCGACTCCTTGACTATACTAGTATACAAGAGTCGTACTGATACGGATTCGTACCGTACGAATCATATATGGGAATCGAATATACTGATGAATCATACGAATCCGACCCACCTCTACTAGGAACCACCGAGTGGCTCGCTTAAGGTTTGCCAGAGAACATGTAAATTGGAACATTAATGACTGGGCCAATATACTCTTCACAGATGAGTCAAGATTTTGTCTTTACACCTCAGATAGGCGTATCTCAGTGTACAGACGAGACGGTGAGCGCTATTCGCAGTGTAATATCAGACCTAGACCTAATTTCGCTGGTGGCTCTATTATGGTTTGGGGAGGCATCTGTTTAACAGGTCGTACAGAGTTAGTACCAGTAGACAGAGGTACACTGACTGCCCACAGGTATATAACGGACATTTTAGAAGAACATGTAGTACCATATGCGCCAATTATAGGAAACGAATTCATGTTAATGCACGATAATGCACGACCGCATGTTGCAATAATCGTCCAGGAATACCTTAACGATGTTGGTATTCCAGTTTTAGATTGGCCTGCGGTAAGTCCGGACATGAACCCTATCGAGCACGTGTGGGACCTCCTTCACAGACGGATACGAACCCAAAATGTTGCCCCAGCGGACCTGCATGGACTAGCAAATGCTCTCCGTGACGAGTGGGAGAATTTGGATCAGGCTTATATACGGAGGTTAATCGAATCTCTGCCAAACCGTATGCGAGCGGTCATAAGAGCCAGAGGTGGCAATACTCAGTATTAAAAGCTACTGTTATGACATTTTTCCTTCCAAAATTATAATTTCTTGTTTTAATAAAAATCTCAAGTATGAGTTCTTGTTTTTATTTGGCCTGTATTTTATTTAAACAATCATAGAAATTATGTCTTAGAGCGCATTAAAGTATATTTACAACTTTATGCTACAAACAAAGATTATGCGATACTTTTATGATTCAAAACTAAATTATGCGATACTTTTTTGGCGGAGTGTATTATAGTAAATGCTCGAACTGTTCACCGTTTTTTGACAGTAAGGTGTAAGCAGTCGATGATAGAAAGATTCCGTCGCATTATTGAAACATTTTGCAGAAATATCTTCAGCTTTACCTAAATTTTCAGATTTAGTTGTGTATGTGTTGATTTTTTAGATAATCGCATACAAAAAACCAAAAGCTGTCAAATCTGGTGATCTGACAGATTACTCACTCTCACCTGGTCGTCCTATCCAACGTTGAGGAAAATCTGTATTTAGGTAATCACGAACATTTCGTCCGTAATGTGGTACAGCACCATCTTGTTGAAACCAAATATCTTATAAGTTATCGTCAGCAATTTCTGTTATTGCTGGAACTATTCTATCTCGAGCATGTCCACATATCTTTCAGCATTGAGATTTCCATTTACGTAGAATGGCCTTATCAGAAGGTTCTTTAGTATTCCGGTGCAAATATGCAATTTTTGAGAATACTGCTTGCACCCAAAAAAGATTTCTAACTGGTAAATATCTACAATTATGCCGCTTCATTACTTCGTTTAATTGGAATAATACTTCGTCTGAGTAAGCAATGTAAAATGTAGGATCTTCATCTATTCTGTTCATCATATCCTTACAAAAGTCTAAATGTTGATCAGGACAATCTTCATTTTACTCATGAAGGAGTTCCAGTTTGATGGAGTGTAATTTATTAGTTTTCAATGTTCTATGATTTACTTGTTTCATGAAATTCAGCAGATCTCTGAAGAGTACTGTGAGGATCTTCTGTGAATGATAATAAAACATCCAGCGGTCTGTATCTGCTTCCAGAGGTAGACCGTAAATGATTTTACATAAATACCCCAAAATATATAAACATTTATAAAAACTATTTCTTGTAAATTTTTTTCTTAGATAAAATGTTTGGATTTCCGTCGATTTCCGCTTAAGATTTCAACGTTGCTGCTCGTCAAAGCCTCTTGAGATGGGGGTGGTCGTATTTGGTGTTCTCTTACAGATTTTTGAAAGTAATTGAAGGCGCGCTTTTTGTTTTTTGATTCAATGTGATGATGTGTATCTTTCGAGATATTTTACCGTCACGGAACTTTTGGGTCCCCCTTGGTCGCCTCACAGATATTGGAGAGAAGGAAATTCAGACGTCAAAGGAATTTGAACGAGAAAAATTATCAAAATAGCAAGGTTGGAGATCGATGTTGCGCTACTGAGCTTTCCATCTTAAAAATAAATATGACCCGTTCGACTTGCACCATATTATTAGTCTGACATCGTTGTATATTTATAGTAAATATTCCGAGAAGATTATCACGCGAGCAATCAGTATCATTGTATGTATCTTTACCGCTCAAGAGCATCACGACAAAAAAAAAATGCAGATGCCTTATTAGCCGACGATCGAAATTCCGAATCGGCGATCTTTGGACCGATTAAACAACGTATTTCACTTATTTGGAGGTATATTTATAATGAATTGTAGATATTCAGATAATAGAAACATACTCCTTACATGACAATGAAATGTACCACTCACAGTTTTCCTGAAAATCTAGCGGCTAGCTCTCTTCTGTAATCAGAGAAATGCAAATGTGATAAGGAAGATTATGTTGTGTATATATACCTGCCTACCGAATGTTACCGTCAATTTGTGGTTGGTGATTGCTAGCAAATACTTCCATCTTTTGTGAGTATACCAGTGATATAAAAGACCTTAACGAAAAAGGAGGAGCTCCAAAAAGGAGAATGAAAGGTAGTATAAAAATTTATAAACTAATCCAAATACAGTTGATAAACTTTGCTTCTATTCTGTTTGCAGTATTCCTTCTATTATCTTCTGTGCTGCTCGCAGTGCACCTTGCGCGTAAGTATTTTCGTTTTCCCTTTCGGATATTTTACTTATTAGAATAATCAGAATGTTGTCAACATAAACTGTTATGTTTATACTATCCCAAAAGGAAGGTAGCTTCACATGATATCGTTTGAATCAGCCAGAGAAATTTTCTCAGAAAAATTGCTTTAGACTATTAAAACGTATGATGGATCATTCACTTCAAATAATGTGATTGATGGGAATAAATGAAGTTTAAAACGCAATTTTCTAGAAAGTTATTCCCTAATAAAGTACTTTCTTTTGAATAACTGAAAATTAACGTAACTTATGCAATGTCATTCATTTTTGTTAATATCTACCTATAATCTAATTTATTTACCGTTCTTTTCTTGGAGCTGGATTGAGCTAATCAATAAATAATTCAATTTGGTTTATAACATTTCACTTTCCGTGTCTTAGAGACTTAAAAGAAAATACGTAGAAATATTATTTATGTAAAATGATATTTAAACGGTCTCTTATTTTATTTATGTACTGCTTAAATGACCCCAAGATCTACTACAGAGAGGATAGATTCCCCTACAAGGAGAGCTCACCAGATATTGAGCTTAGTTTTGATCCTGGAGACCCCTTGGAGTATCTTATTAGTCGCAGATGGCCAGACGTTTATTTTTTTACGATTTTTTAAAGTCTAAAGTGGTTGGGAATCTCGTTAAGTCCTCGAATACAAGATACGTTTCTAAGCCTTTAATTTTGTTTACTATTTTTTTGTTTTAATCGTTTCAAATGAAATCTTACAATGATAATGAAGGTGCGAAAGTTACACAGATTTTCTGTAAAAATCAGTATTTTCTTTATTTAAATATCATATGAGAAAGTAAATACCGATAATTGAGCACATATAAATGCATTGCGATTAATAATTAATTTATATCCTTAAAATTAATAATAACAGATATAAGAGATTATACAAATATTTCGTTACAAAAAAATAAAATTATTTCCCATTGCAGTTAACCGAAATGGGTGATAATTTAATTTATAACATGCCACCTTAAATATTTATATTACAAACAATTTGTGTATACTGAACGTATTCATGCACTTTCATTATCATTGCGATATTTAATTTGAAACGATTAATACAAAAGAATGATAAATAAAAAAAAAATAAACAAGAAAATTGCCTCCGTCTTGATTCGAACCATCATCCTATAGAGTACTACGCGACTACGTCATCACTGGGCCATTGAACTCTTGGAAACATATATCGTATTCGAATACTAAAGCGAGATTTTCAACCATTTTACAGTTTAAAAACCGTAAAAGATAAACGCCTGGCCATCTAGGGCTAATATTTTACAAAGGTGCCCCAAGAAATTTCTACTATCAAAGTTGGAACAGTCAGAAACAAGACTGAGCTTAACATCTGGTAAGCTCTCCCTGCTAGAGTAGACGAGCAATTCCTGTTAGATAAGGTGTTAGTGCCTATTTTAAGATATATATGTAGATATTCGGATTGTTTCAAAGGGGGCTATACGTCAATATTTTCAATCAGATATCCAGCATCTGATAGTGGCCGTTCTATTAACGCAAAATTGTATATTCAATACACTTAAAGTTTAGAACAAAAAATACGCTAAACGGTGGTAGATAACATTCATTTGTAGTAATTGCCATGTTTTACAGAATATTCGAGCTTATCACACGATGAGGTCATTTTAAATTTTGTTGATTAGCTTTCTACTAGCTGCTTTTAACTTGCTATTTGTGATTTATCGGTAGGAATCACGAAGTTCCATTTTTCTTTGATTACATCCGCAAAACTAGATCTACAGTTAAAATTTTAAATTACCATTGATCATGCAGATTCCACTCCACTTGGTGCCTGCCCAGCAACAAACCCAGAAATCGATGTACGTCTAGCGGATTCTGATAATTGCCACATCTTCTACAAGTGCGACTGGGGAGAGCCAGTGCTATTCGAATGCCCCAGCGATCTCGTCTTCAACTCTTTGACAAGAGACTGCGACTATCCTTACAACGTTAACTGTGACCATAGCGGTGTAGTTGTTCCAGAAATTCCTGACGATGGTACCGCGACTGGTCCACTTTTCGATTGCCCCGAGGTCGACGGAAAGTACGCCATGTACATACCCGATAAGACTGACTGTTCTGTTTACTACGCTTGCGCCCATGGCATTGCTTACCAGATGAAATGTGCGGACGGTCTTTACTATGACGGTACAATCTGGGCTTGCACCTATCGCGAATCGGCTACCTGCTTCACATATCATCCGATTGAAGATGGTAGTACTAACAGCGGCGAGGATCCTGAAGGCGATGGAAATCAAGGTAATTAGGCCAATTTTTCTTTTACAGATTGTTACTATCTATAATTTATTTCTAGCTCGTTTGAATACAAATATTACATAATTCTGTACCTTCACTTCTAATCTCACCATACCTGAGCTCATTTTCTTTGAACCTCAGGATTTGGTTATTCCCTTATAAGCACAAATTATCTCCGAAAAGTTAGAAGTGTTGGTGGTGTTGTTGGAAGTTTATTTACATGTAACAAAATACTTCAATATTAAAGTTGGAAATTGAAAATGATTTCGTGCTATTTCTCTCTTACTTTCCAAAGACTTTCTTGCTTGTTCTTCAATCACTTAAACGATTCTGCATTCCTTCTTTATGGGCACTCTAGACACAAAGCTGCCGTTTGATTTCCTTCTCATATGTTGTCAAAGTACATACTGCATTAAAACCATATTGATGTGATAACTAATATCGACGTTTCGTTTGTTAGGAGCCGGCCCAGTTGGTTCCTGCCCACAAGAAAACACCCCAGGAATTAATGTCTTGCTTCCTGATGCTGAAAACTGTGCCATGTATTACTTATGCGACTGGGGAGTGCCAGTGGCATTCAACTGTCCCGCCAGTCTCCACTACAACCCAACAACCGCCCAGTGTGACTATCCGGAAAACGTAAATTGCGATGGTAGCGGAGTTGTCATCCCAGGAAATCCTGACGATGGTACCGCGACGGGCCCACTATTCGATTGTCCCGAGGTCGACGGAAAGTACGCCGTGTATATACCCGATAAGACTGACTGCTCTGTTTACTACGCTTGCGCCCATGGCATTGCTCACCAGATGAAATGTGCGGACGGTCTTTACTATGACGGAACAATCTGGGCTTGCACCTACCCCGAATCGGCTACCTGCTTCACATATCATCCGATTGAAGATGGTAGTACTAACAGCGGCGAGGATCCTGAAGGCGATGGAAATCAAGGTACTTAGCCCAATTGTTACTATCTATAATTTATATCTAGCTCGTTTAAATGAAAACATTAGATAATTCTGATTTCACCATAGCTACGCTCATTTTCTTTGAATCTCAGGATTTGGTAATTCCCTTATAAGCACAAATTATCTCGGAAAAGTTAGAAGTGTTTGTGGTGTTGTTGGAACTATATTTACATGTAATAAAATACTTAAATATTAAAGTTGGAAATTGAAAATGATTTCGTGCTATTTCTATCTTACTTTTCAAAGACTTTCTTGCTTGTTCTTCAATCACTTAAATGATTCTGCATTCCTCCTATATGGGTACTCTAGACACAAAGCGGCCGCTTGATTTCCATGTCATATGTTGTCGAAGTACATATTACGTTAAAACGATACTGATGTGATAACTAATATCGATGTTTCGTTTGTTAGGAGCCGGCCCAGTTGGTTCCTGCCCACAAGAAAACACCCCAGGAATAAATGTCTTGCTCCCTGATGCTGAAAACTGTGCAATGTATTACTTATGCGACTGGGGAGTGCCAGTAGCATTCAACTGTCCCGCCAGTCTCCACTACAACCCAACAACCGCTCAGTGTGACTATCCGGAAAACGTAAATTGCGATGGTAGCGGAGTTGTCATCCCAGGAAATCCTGGAGGTGGTGACGCGACAGGTCCGCTCATCGAATGCCCTGAAGTCGATGGAAAATATGCCACTTACATCCCAGACAAAACCGACTGCTCCGTCTATTATATCTGCGATCATGGTGTCGCTCTTCAGATGACATGCGCTGATGGTCTTTACTACGATGGAACAATCTGGGCGTGTACCTTCCCAGACGTGGCTAACTGCGGACAGTACAGGCCGATAGAATGGGAAGATGAAGAAAATCCCGACGAAGAAGACAATGAAATACCTGATGTACCAGGTAATTCTGATATAAATCAGCAATTCTCGCAACGTGAAAATAATTAAAATACACTCATTATTCTAGTTGGTGGCGTGATTGGCGAGTGCCCTGCTGAAAACACACCTGATGTCGATGTCCTTTTGCCTGACTCTGATAATTGCGGTGTCTTCTACAAATGTGACTGGGGAGAGCCTGTACTCTTCGTTTGTCCCGATGATCTTCACTTCAGCGTCGAGGAAAACAAATGCGATCACCCTGACAATGTAAATTGTGTCCGTGATGGTATTGCACCCCTCCCAGAAAATCCCGACGAAGAAGACAATGAAATACCTGATGTACCAGGTAATTCTGATATAAATCAGCAATTCTCGCAACGTGAAAATAATTAAAATACACTTATTATTCTAGTTGGTGGCGTGATTGGCGAGTGCCCTGCTGAAAACACACCTGATGTCGATGTCCTTTTGCCTGACTCTGAGAATTGCGGTGTCTTCTACAAATGTGACTGGGGAGAGCCTGTACTCTTCGTTTGTCCCGATGATCTTCACTTCAACGTTGAGGAAAACAAATGCGATCACCCTGACAATGTAAATTGTGTCCGTGATGGTATTGCACCCCTCCCAGAAAATCCCGACGAGGAAGACAATGAAATACCTGATGTACCAGGTAATTCTGATATAAATCAGCAATTCTCGCAACGTGAAAATAATTAAAATACACTTATTATTCTAGTTGGTGGCGTGATTGGCGAGTGCCCTGCTGAAAACACACCTGGACTCGATGTCCTTTTGCCTGACTCTGAGAACTGCGGTGTCTTCTGGAAATGCGACTGGGGAGAGCCTGTACTCTTCGTTTGTCCCGATGATCTTCTCTTCAGCGTCGAGGAAAACGAATGCGATCACCCTGACAATGTAAATTGTGACCGTGATGCTATTGCACCCCTCCCAGAAATTCCCGTTGGTAGTGGTGAAGAAAGCAGCGGTGAAGAAAGCGGCAGTGGAAGCGGTCCAGCGGCTGCTTGCCCCGCAATTGATGGAATATATGCCACTTACATTCCCGACAAGACCGACTGCAGCATCTATTATGCATGCGCTCACGGCCATGCTTACGAAATGAGGTGCCCGGACAATCTTTACTTTGACTCTAGAATTTGGGCTTGCGTTCTCCAAGATCAAGCGTACTGTGGAGTTTTCATTCCAGATGGTAACGGCGAAGGAAGTAATGAAGAAGAAAACATTGAGACACCTGATGTACCAGGTAATTCTATAATAAATCAACAATTCTCGCAACGCAAAACTAATTACGATCTAACCATTAATTCTAGTTGGTGGCGTGATTGGCGAGTGCCCTGCTGAAAACACACCTGAGGTCGATGTCCTTTTGCCTGACTCTGAGAACTGTGGTGTCTTCTACAAATGCGACTGGGGAGTACCTGTACTCTTCGTTTGCCCCGATGACCTTCTTTTCAACGTCCAAGCAGACAAATGTGATCACCCTGATAACGTAAATTGCGATCGTTCAGTTGTAGTAGAACCCGAACCAGAAGTACCAATTGTGAACCTTCCAGAAGGTGATGGAGCCTGGGTAGGAGACTGCCCAGTGGAAGTGGTCGAGCACGACGTCTTCTTGGCCCACAGAGATAACCCACACAAATTCTATGTTTGTGTTGGCTCTACACCTGTTGAACTTATATGTCCATCTAACCTCGTATTTGACGTTTCCCAGCAGTTGTGTGACTATGCTTAAAAGTTATACCTACTAAAAGTTTTTGTATTATATTGTTGTATATTGTAATATGCAATAAATATAGTTACGGGTTATTTTATTAACAGAGATAAGATGTTTTTGCATTATTTATTCAATAAATTTAATAGCTTCTATTCCACTTGTGTATTAATTTGACCTTACTGAACACATGAAACAAAAAGAAGGGTAGTGTAACAAACCACACTGTATATTATAAGTTTCTTTCAACATATTCATTTTTCTTATAGTCGCAAAAGGTGTTAAGTTTCAATTTCAGTCTTTCTAAATAATATGTAGTTCTTGGTGTTCTTGCAGATCATATTAACGGTGTACTGTAATACTAATATCCGGTCTGCGCGTTCGCACTAGATCGGCAGTTTTTATATGGGAAAGCACAGTTCCTAGAAATATCAAAAATGCTGATAAGTATCTGTGGGAATACTGTGTGGGATCTCATCAGGTGGAAGCCAGTATTGACGTCTTAAGTATATTGTTAAACTAAGAATTAGTACATTGCTCTTATGGAAGCGACATCAACACTTGTTTCTATTCTGTAATATACGAGGTGATAAAAGTGCCCTGAAAACTTTTCGGAAAGAAGTTCGGGTTAGAGGTTCGTGAGAACAAGTCCGCGAGTTCGGGAGTGATCCTAAAAAGTCTATTTAAATAATTGTTTTTTTATAAGTTCCTTTTTTTTGTGTTGTGATTAAATTTAATTTTTGTTCTGTAATTCCTTTTATTAAGATTCGTTTACGTGAGTTTAAGTGAGTGCAACTGAAAGGTGCAAGGGTAAATCTGCACTGTTAATATTGCTTGCATTTCTACGGTCTAATTATTGCATCGCCTCCCCTTTATTTTGTTTAAAATTGTTGATAATGTTTAACTAGAGATAATTCAATTTTGTGTTTTATATATGTACAGGGAGCGGCAAAAAGATCTGGCGGTTTTTAAATAAAAACAATTCAAACGTTTAAAAAGATACAATGTGTTTTATTGCATATTACAGATTGGTATTTATGTAAATTAACAAAAATACTTCAAGAAGAGCGAATTTCATCCGTTTAAGACTTGAAGATGACGTCTTTTAAATGATGTCCTTCTTGGGCCATGCATTCTTTTAATCTTGCGGTGAAATTTTCGAACACCTTTCCTAGCATTGCGGGAGACAAGTTGGCGATTTCTTGCCGTATGGCTTCTTTAAGGTCACCCAATGTGCGGGGTTTGTTAGCGTAAACTCTTGCTTTAAGGTGTCCCCACAAGAAAAGATCACAAATGCTGAGATCAGGGGAGCGAGCTGGCCACGCAATGTCCCCGAAACGCGAGATGACTCGTCCACGAAACTTACTTCTTAGGAATTCCATCACCTCATTGGCTGTATGGGTAATTGCCCCGTCCTGCTGGAACCAAATTCTGTTGCGGACTAAGTGATTTCTGCGAAGTTCAGGGATCAGGAAGTTTTCCAACATCGACAGATAACGTTGTGAATTGACAGTAATGGTTCGACCATCCTCTTCAAAAAAAGTATGGACCAATGACACAAGCTTTGGTTACACCACACCACACAGTGATCTTCGGGCTATGAAGTGGACTTTCATGCAGTTCTTCTGGATTCATAGCAGACCAATAACGGAAGTTCTGTTTGTTCACATAACCATCCAGATGAAAATGCGCTTCGTCGATCATAATGATAATTTTGTCATCTGTCTTCAAATCAATCATTTGCTCGCAAAACGCTTGGCGTTTTGCATAGTCACTAGGCTTCAACTGCTGCACAATAGCCATTTTGTAAGGATGAAAGTGCAGGTCGAACCGCAAAATTCTTCTTACTGAGCGGTCAGACATGTGTAGAGCTGCAGCTTGTTTACGAGCCGGCCGACGAGGACTGCCTTCCACAGCTTCTCTTACTCTCTCGACGTTCTCCGGCGTCCGGGCTGACCTTGGGCGGCCTGTCGACTTCCGTTTCAATGTTGAACCGGTAGCTCTGAAATTCCTCACCCACAGCAAAATGGTGTTTCGAGTTGGGACTTCTCCTCTTGAACCCACATTGAAACGCCTACGGAATTGCCGCTGAACAGCAACACAGGAATCGCCACTTTTAAAAAACGCTTCGACAACAAACGCGCGGTGCTCACCCGACCACTAGTATATTTCCAACAGGTATCGAACAACCCAAGTACAGGAAATTAATACAAAATAAAAGTAAGGTACAGTGAATACAAAGGTACAAAGAAAAGCGAGAAAAAATAAAAAATATGATCTACTGCAATATGTAAATTAAAAGATATAATCTTACTTAATTATTAAGAACAATACTAGTTATTACTCTAAATGAATCATTATGTATATCAGACAAGTGAGAAATTTTGTTGTAATTTGTACATATTATAGAAACAGGTGACTTAAATAAAACATTAGTTTTATTTCTTTCACAATAAAACATAAAATAGCATCTACTACCTAGTCTCGGTACATGAAAGTTTATCCTATCTAACAGCCACGGACAGTCTACCATGTTGTGCAATAACCCATATAAAAATTTTAAACTTAAAACAATACGTCTTTCTTTTAGTGATATTACACCAAATCTTCTTAATAAGATAGAATAATCTGTTCCACGATCTGGATATATTCCATCACATATAAACATTATGTACTTTAGAAATCTTCGTTGTAATTGTTCAATGCTCTCAATATGTACTTGATATATTGGATACCATATGATGGCCGCATATTCAAGCTTAGTTCTTATAAGCGTGTAGTAAATATTTAAGAGGCATCTAATGTCAGTAAACTCGCGGCAGTTCCGGTATATAAAGCCATATGTCCTATATGCACTGGCTATTATTGAATTGATATGGTCAACGAACATTAAT
Source organism: Cetonia aurata (assembly GCA_949128085.1). Lineage (NCBI taxonomy): Eukaryota > Metazoa > Arthropoda > Insecta > Coleoptera > Scarabaeidae > Cetonia > Cetonia aurata. The sequence goes on from OX421883.1 coordinate 17,278,407, forward strand.
TTGACGTCAAAAATAACTCCCAGATCCTTTACCTTGCTATAACGGTTAAGTGTAGTCGCATCCAGTTTATAATCAAAATCCGTTATTTTCAATTTTCTTGAATAGGATACAACTTTGCATTTATTAATATTTAATGATTACTGCTACACCAAGCCTCAATTGTCGACATATCTTTTTGGAGACGATAGCTATCATTCAGCGATTCAATTTTTGCATATATTTTAAGATCATCGGCAAATAATAGCTTCTCACATTGATTTACATCTACAATATCATATATAAATACAAGAAAAAGTATTGGTCCAAGATTAGATCCTTGCGGTATGCCTGAACTAGGCGAAAATACATTAGATCTGACATTCGAGTATTCGACATATTGTGTTCTCTGTAGTAGGTAGGACTTAAATAACTCAGTTAGTGACATTGAGAGGCCCATGGCTTCAAGCTTCCTTAATAATATATAGTGATCAATTTTGTCAAATGCCTTTTGAAAATCTGTATATACATCAATTTGTCCCTATCTATCCACAACTTCCGCAGCATATTGACAAAAACAACCTAAATTAGTCACTGTAGATCTCTTGGCCACAAAACCATGTTGTGCGGGTGTTATGTAATTTTTGATGTGGCTGTAAACGTAGTTGCAGACTATTGTTTCAAAAACTTTAGCGAAATTACAAAGAATAGATATCGGCCTATAATTGGAGATCTCCTTTGCGTCGCCAGACTTGAACACCGAAACAATACGTGATACCTTCCAAATGTTAGGTAAAGTTGCTGACTTCAATATTTGATTAATTATATAGCACAAAGGTTTAGCAAAGCCAAACGCACAGTCTCGCACCACAAAACTAGGAACCTCGTCTACACCGCACAATAAACTATCTTTAGATCTTCTTAAAGATTGCAGAACTTCATCATCTGTGACATATGGTATGTCAAGTATGAATGGTATTTCAGTGGCCGAAACAAAACTACAGTGCCTCATCTGATTGTATGAAGACATTACTAAAGTAGTCACCGAAAGCATTTAGTATCTGCTGCGGTGTATCAAACTTCATATCATTGTAGTTCATGACACCCGGTATTCTAGTGTGACCTCTTTTAGAGTTTATAAATTGCCACAGTTTTCTAGGATTGTGTTGTAGAGAGTCTTGCATGCATTATATGTTCAAAATTGAATCCCGTTGTTTTTGTTCAAAACAATTTAACTTGACTTAGTTAATTTTGTTTAAAATCATTGTATTTCTTTTATTTGTTGTTATTATATAGATTACTAAGTTCAATTTTTCTGTTTTATTAACATTCCCCCTTAATATTACCAGTAACTTCGCTTACTTCGAACCCATAAGGTTTTAATAATAAAACAACCAGTTAGCAGAGGTAATATACCCACCGTTAGTAATAGCAGGGTGTTACAGTAGGTAATCAATTTTTCAAACAATGCCGTTTGGATCATATAGATATGAATTGGTAGTAAAAATAAGATTTATTTATCTTTGCCTCTTAAACAAGTAAATACACTTTATTACAATAGCATAAAGAAGAAAAGAATCTTCGATTAAATAATAAACTATTTAATGCCCGGGGTGCTGGTTGAAGAGTGTAGTTCAGTAACCACATTTTCGTCTTTTTCACAAAAATCTTGAAAACCACACCGTGGCAAATCTTTTAAGGCGCCTTAAAATAAATACACTTTATTGCTTTCCTTTGCAGCTAGAGGACTTTAACAACACTCACGTAGTTTTCCGAGGAGATTATTACCAAAATACTTCCGCATTCTAAGAAGTTATGGTTGCACCAAAGCTAACGTTTTCGGCTATTGTCTAAGATACGTAGGTAGAGCCTAAGCACAGTGTTTAATTATAATTAAATGTGTGACTTTTTCAGGATAGAATCCACAATCTACCTCTTCGCTTCAGTGGAACAGGCAAGATCATTAATATGTTTAGTATATTAAATTTTATTGAAAATAATGGTGTACGCTCTAATGTGTGATCCAAAGTAAAGGCTTGTGTATTATGAGCAAATTTAGATAGACAGATAGATAGATTTATTGCTGTGCCTGTGGTGTAGCATACCAACAATAATGATAATAATACACAAAAAAAGAATCGCTACAAATTACAGTAATATATGCACTAGGCACAATTTGTAAAAAAAATTGCGACAACAATATAATCAGTACGGTCATTTTATTTTTAACAGAGCTTACTACAATACTGTAATACTTTATATAATTCCTCTGCGAGACAATTTCTCAAAACAAATAAGACTGAATCCACAAAGTTGTTGTAATTTTGACGCTAAACTATGCAACACTTTGTAATATGCACTCGTAGGTTGTGCTACAAATTATAACACTACGTAAAAGAATATTTGAGAAACTCTGCCACAGAAAATGGCGATTCGTACTATATTTATCGAGAACGTTTCTACTTGTGTAATGCTAGAATTGAAGGTAAAAAGCTATTGCGCAGTAAACAATGAAAACTATAAGTTATTAGAAATTGTAGTAATGATTATCACTATAGCATCTAACGCTTTTTACGAAATATATTACTATTTAGTAAGGAAGTGTTGTAAAAATTACTGCAATTTTATATAGGTACCTATATACTTACGCTGGTAAATACATATGTATGTACTTAGCAAAGCAATAAGGAAATAGAAATTAATAAAAACAAGAATTTTATTGAAAAATACATTTACTAGACAACATTTTCAACGTAACACATTTTTATTGAAAAAGATACTAACTTGGAACACAAAGATTTTTTACTGATTTCTTCAATGAAACTGAAATATCACCTGATCGCATTCTATTGGATACTCAGCACCCAATGCAAACATTATTTTAAAACATGCATCCACAGCTTTTAATGGTGTATCTACTTTATTTGATATAAAGTGCATACGTATGAGTCCGTTACGTTAAGAAGTTCTCCAACTACTATTGGTATCTTTTGTACTGGAAACTGAAATCTGGCGTTATTCTCTGCCCGCCATCCAAGTCAGTAATATTCTGGAAATAAATACAAATTAAGTTTTCTAGATTGCGATTGTGTATTACAATTTCAACTATATGTAACAGAAAGTTAGAAAATTGCGCTGTCTGGAAATTATTACACATCAGTAAAAGGTGTAAAAGCCACCGATATATGGACAATAGAAAGAACTTGTAGATACAGTTATGATAACAATAAACGTGCATTAATAATATTATAATTATTTGTTATTATGACAAAATAGGTTCCAGACAACCCAAGAATTACCTATTACATTTACCCTCTATAGGTAATTGTATGTATATAAACACATAGCAGCACCAGTAATAGGTAATTACACAGGTAAAGAGAAACAATTTAATGCTAAATACATACATACACGCCTATACTTTTGTATTCAAGATATATTTCAATGTTGTACCTTCAAAAATACTTACTAACGGTTCTAACCCCCAACTCAGTAAATAACTTTTCGCATCCATCGTCATTAATGTATATATTATCTAATGGACGGAGTACCATAGGACACGACATAAGAACACACACATCACAAGACCACCACCATGTACGCCTTATTAACGACTAATATAAAATGGCGTATTGGCGGGATGATTGCTGGCACTTATTAACTACCAAGTTCAAACCACATTTTTGTTTGCTTTTATCACACTAAGTATTGACCTTTGTTTCCGCAATTCCGCACATAATTTATATTTGTATCAATAATCAATATAGAAAAAAGGCGTCGGGATATCTAATTTAATAAGATTCAAATGAAACAGATACAGTCCCTTATGGCTCAGTTTGACTTTTAAGTCAAACCCTCGTGAATTCCCAGAGAAAGGGATATCGTATAGCACCACACCGATTAACCGTCTATGGTGCATACATGATCTTAAGCTGTATACCAACAAAAAGAACCATCTACACGATCTCCTGAACTGTGAAAAGATGGAGATGGGATTATGGAGATGTTAGTGTTTAGATTTTTTGCTGTCCAAAATTAAATAAATGAAACGACTGCCTGCTAAAATTGATGTATCTTAAATAAGAGAAAAGTAAGGAAGGCTTGATGTTTCAACTCTAATGTTTGATACTTGAAACTTTATCGGGCTTATGTATATTTTCTAAATTTGAAACGCAATTTATTTTCTACACACTTTCAAATACCTTACCACAAACGTCACTACACTGGACGCACGTCTCAGTAAACCTAAACTAAATAAGTGTAGGTAATAAAATTATCCTAATTTGAAGGATCTAAACGAATTTGATTGAATACACACTTAGTGTTATGCACTAGTGTTATGCCACAGTTTTGAGCACTTTTGTCACCATTTATTTTAGTTCATGTATTTATAGGTACTACTATTTTCTATAATTTACGTTAAAGTAATTTTTTTTTGCTGCACAATATATTGCATGATGGCAAACTCGTTGCGCCGATAAATTGACAACTTCAGACACTTAATAAACGAACTTCAAGATTGAATTTTTGAATAGGATTTGTTCCAAACTTTGCAAGATTTTACCTAGAAAATATTTTTTTGGTACCAAATGTTAATCACAGGTTAATTCCAAACATCGCATCGGTAGACCAATTAACAGTGAAAAGACGATACTGGCAGGGGTAGTGTACATAGTGCTTTACACAGTATGGATATGACAGCTCACGATAACGATAATAGAACGGATACATTCATAAAGGCTGATCAAAGTGGCATTATTATATAGGACTATATCAACCACAACATTACAAGTTTTTACTAGTAGAGAAAAGAAGTTTCATATACAACACGAAGGAAATAATAATGCAAAAGGAAGCGAAAAATCTAGTGGTGAATAGAAGGCCATAGCCTTAGGACAATAATGTAATAAACAACAGTGACCTCGAAAAATTTATAGTGAATCCGGGAAGATATGCCAAATATAGCTGACTACTGAATTAGGTACCACAATATTTGATTATATTATATTTCTCATTACATACAGTGCAGAGCTATATAAATGAGACCCATGCAAGTAACCGTAGACGTTATGCACGCTACGTAGGAGCAAAACAGATGTGCGTGCTAGGCTAAGTACTTAATTGGGCCGCTGTAATGTTGCAGGTGTTCGGTCGCCGATTAATGGATTACATTTAGATACCCTTTCGTTGCTGCTGCATTATAATTTCTAACTAATTCTTATTTCTATTTATAAAGGCATTTTGTTTGTAATTTATATTAACACAACACAACCTTTCTTAGGTAAAACCTCAATTGTTTACCAAACCGTGCATGTGAGCAGAGTTTCAGAGCATCAGCTAGAGCATTGTAAATTCGAATACCGTGCCAAATATAAAATAAGTACGTACAATTTATTTGACTTAGAAATATCACAGCGAACATGGACGGTAAAGAAACGAAAGTGACTCGTTGACAGTTGACAGCAATTCATAGTTCGATTTGGTAAAGTGGCGCTTTCTATCCTCGAATGAGTGTAGTAAGATTGTACTTTCGAATGTGATAGTAGAAAAATACTATTTTTCTTCAAGCGATTCATAATTCTAACATTTTGTTACTGAACACACCAAGTAAAAAACAATAATAGAAATGATTATTTCACTAGTAAAATAATGTTAGTGCAAACGCATCACATGTTGTGGCGTCCCTTGTCGTTGTTTTGATTACAAATGTCAAAATGGTTGAAAATGTTGTACCTATGTACTCCAAAAGCGCGTTGTACGTTATTTTCGTACGGTATTTATTTTGCGTAGAAAGATCTTTTTTTCTGTGGTCAGGTTGGGCATGCATTTAGATTTTTGGGTATCACGAAAAATAATACTTTTCAAATGCTTTCTTGTTCTTATGCATTAATGTGCAATCATTTTAGATAAACGCAGTGGCGTAGTTACAATTAATACCGTCCTGGGCTATTACTTAAATCTGACTAACTCCTCCACTCTCACCAGTGCTGAACTTATAGTCAAATGCAAAGTGTAACTAAAACAAAGTTTGTAACACTTAAAACGATCCAATGTCTAAAGAAACCCTCCTCCTACTAGGAAACTAAGCTACATTTGAAAAATCTTTTAAACATATTTTTATCTTTTGAAAGCGTCTCCTTGTATCGGAAGTTGTGAATATATTTTTGTTTTATTTTAAATAATATTAACGCTTTAACGAGGAGAATTGGAGGTAGAGAGGTGCATATTGGCTTTAAATAATTCACAGAATTAATTAAATTAAGAAAAACTAAGAGTGGGAGTAATCGATGTATGCAACCAAGATTACACCACTGCTTACTGAGATCCAATGCTGTAGTAGTTCAGGTATACATATTATACTAGTTATTTCATTGCACCATGTTCGCACAGATGAATCTGTCGGCGTTTACGGCGAGATCCAAATACAACTACAACAAACTACTAAGTTAAATTGCAGTAGCATTATTTGATTTTATTGTGATGATATTGATATTCTGTTAACAGTTGCCATGTATTTTATTTCAGTTATTTAACTTGACATCAATGCAATCGCTTTAAATCTGTTTGTTCTTATTATTGTGCGTGTTAACACTAGTGCGTTTCACATATAAATAAATCGACTATGGATTCGATGGATATAGAATACTTCCAAAGTTACGAGGATATTGAGGTGAGTTTATTCGTCATCGAGGGATATAATTAATAACAGGTTTCAAAGGTTGAGGTTATGTTATTCGAGCATTGATTTATCAGATTGCCGCATTAGGTAAATTGTCCCATTAAAATCTGTTGTAGCAACAGTTTTGTTAGGCGGCTAATCAATATTTTTCGTATTTCTGGATGCCAATAAATGGGCGAGTTGTTTACGAAAGTTTTAAGTATAATTTATTGAATTTATGCATAGGATAGAAATAAATTGCACTAAAAATAGTTTTATTTTTTTTTATTTAAAATTTCATCTATTAAATTCATTTTGACAATCTAAAAATCTTATTCGCTTGTGCTACTTCATCCATTTTTTATTAAAAAATTTAAATAAAAATTAGAAATAGAAGTATTTAACTATTATGTTTACATTTTCTTCTTTGAAAAGTACATATTTAGACATATACATTGATGTTTTACGCTCTTACTATAGTCTTTCCCATATTTTCACCTTTCATAATGCCTATAAGTGCTCTGGGCATATTTCTAAATCCTTCCGTTAGCGTTTCTTGGCTCTGTAACTTTCCTTCTTTATACCATTGCATATTCTGATGTAAACCTTCCATCCAGCGATCTAAGTAGGTTCTGACTATAAACCCTTGCATGTGTAGCTCTTTAAAGATCATTGCAGGTTGAACCATTTGTGCTGAAAATTTGATTTCAGTTTTGCACATAACACCCTAACTAAAAACCTTATTGTTTTACCGATAGGATAATCCTCATCAGTGGAATTGTACATAGAAATCGATCCACACACGGCAATCCTACCGTATTTATTCATACAATTAATGATAAGGCTACTGATTTCACCTCCTACCTGAAATAAGTATCTATTAAAAAAGAATAAAACCCTGTTGGATTATATGTAATGTTTACATTATCAAAATAGCAGTCTATTCCTCTACTGGCAACCTTACTTAGAGATGCTTTTATGTCTTCAGTTTTGTAATTTATAACGTGATCAAAGCCGAGTCCTTTTAGCCATGTTACCTTCTCATCAGAACCAGTAAATCCTATTACAGTACAGCCTTTTAATTTGGCTATTTGTCCTACGTGGCAACCAACAGCTCCGCCTGCACCAGTAATTGCGACGGTTTCACCCTTCTGAGGTTTGCAAATGTCCAACAACCCGAAGTAAGCAGAATTGCTAGAAAAGTGCATATATTATAAACATATAATTCAGAATCATTTAAGAACAGAGAGTGCTGTGAAATTGCTAAAGCGTCATCATCTTAATTTAGTAAAATAATCTCAAATATTTGTGAGTACTATGATAATTATTACGAATTCTTTATCCGAAAAATATTACATCAACTCCTATAAGCACTAAAGCTAACTATAAAAAGCATGTGGAAAATACACGTATAAGTTAAAACATGTTCTGACACTTCTCAACTGTTAAATTTCATGCTAAAATTGTTACTTTGGAAAACGAATTCCGTCTTTTTTTGTTGAATGTTTTTTGATTTAAGTACATTTTAGAAATTGAAGAAAAATGATAGAAGCTTGGTGTGGGAATTCAACTTGAATACCTCAGTTGATCGGTAAAATGCTTTTTGATTTATAGAGATAACTAATAAAGAAATTATTGAGATAGCGAGAGAAGTCCTGACAAAGAAAGAAAGTAAAGTAAACAATGTGAGGTACGATTGTACCCTATTATAGATAGAAGGTATGTTATGGCACAGGAATTTTAAATGTGGTTTTAAACAGAAGAAAGAAAAGTTGCAAGTAGAAACTAATTACTTGCACCAGTTACGTGCAGTGCGTCATCAGTCAGAATATTTGGAGGCTAAATAAGGCACAACGACAATTGATATGATATTATAATCCATTACAAATGATAACAGTTTGGGAAAGAAAGATTTATGGGGGAAAATAGAAAATAGCGAGTGGAGACGAAGAACGAATAAGGAATTGTAATATCTTTATAACGAGCCCAAAAAAATATTAAATCATTTCATTCAACCTATTTGCCTGCCAAGATGGGGGTTCCACAGGGATCGATCCTTGGTCCTGTTCTTTTCTTATTATTTATAAATAATGATATAACTAATTTTATTGACTCACTAATCATTTACGCGGATGATACTTCGCCCGTCATTTCTGATTGTCGTATTGAGACATTGCGGGCGAGAGTCGACTCTGTTGGGCCTGTTAGACCAGTGGTTCGGGTGCAATGGGCTTCATATGAATATTGCCAAGACGGGCTTTACAGTATTTCGCGCTGCTCGATCGAGGATGGAGGCTTTTGATGCTGATGTTAATGGTGTACAGGTTGCTCAGAAGTCGTCTTTCTGGGCGTGCATGTCGACGAAAAGTTAATGTGGGTAGAGCATTGTAATCATCTTGTATCTAGGCTCAATCAAATATGTCTTCAAATTAGAAATTTAAACTACATTCTGCGTATCGAACATGTCTTGTCTTTCTATTACGCCGAAGCTCATTCCAGACTTTCTTATGGTATCATATTCTGGGGCTCCTAGAGTTTCTCTTCCAGAGTATTTATCAGCCAAAAACCCATCATTCGCTGCTAATATAAATTCTACCGAGTCTTGTCGGCCGTTCTTTGCCAACTTTAAGATTTTACTTTTACCAAGTATCTACATTCTGGAGCTTCACTCGCACATTCACTCAATCCATTATAAGATCCCAAAAAATTCAGACTACCATACATACAATACTAGGTATAACGACCTGCTTAGAACTTCTTGCAATAAACTGTCGTTGACTCAGCGTGGCTCTCTGGCAATGGGTACCCGGCTGTTCAACGTGCTTTCGAGCGATTTGAAGGCTATTAAAAGCCCTAAACTTTTTGTGGGCTTCTTCTGGACCACTCCGTGTATTCCATTGATGAATTTCTTGTAATCTTTGACAAATAATCTAGACTTGGTGCTCACTAATCCATTTTGGTAAATATTGTCACTTCTACTACTACTATTGTCTTCATTATTATTATCTGCGTGTACTCCATTATTGAACTACTCACCAGTACATAATGCATTTCACTCAGTCACTGGGACCATCAATCGGCTTTCAATTTGTTGAATGTCTATTATCATGTCGTATTGTTCCATTATTTCCATAGTTTTGTTTGTATTGTTCCTATCATTATTATCACCAAAATTACTACTTTTTTATAACATTTGTTGTAACCATCACAATGTCGAAATCGGAGATCTCTGACAATAAAATTATGTATCTATCTATCTAATATCATAGGAATAGTAAAAAACGCAAAGAGTACCATGTTTGGGGCATATACAAAGAAAGTTTTCTCATAGAATTTCCAGAAAACAGTTATAGGATAGGTGACAGTTGGTGGTAGAAGAAAATAGGAGGACAAAATGGAAAATTGAAACTGCTGATGTGAAATTCTTGACGCTGGGTTGGAAGAATATGAGTTGGTGTTTGGACTTTTTCCTTTATCTGTTCGACTGTTGAAATCTGCGGTTCTACTGCTGTCATTAGCGTAGCCCTGGCAAGGGCTGGAACCACCTAATTTCATAGTTGACTATGAAAGTATATATACCGAATGGCTATGGGAAAAGTGAGGATATTTTGCACAACTACATATGCACACAGGCGTATGTAGTTTACAATAGAATTTTTTTATTTGATTCATAGAAATACTATGTTATTTTAATTTTTTTCTTCGAATCTTGATTTTAGTTAGACGTTTTTAAGGGTGTTCTTTCAGTTCAATATAGCCTGCTTACAATAATCACAACATTACTCAAGTTTTTAATGAAACGATAGATACTTAATCATCAAATATATAATAACGAACAATGGTATGGAAATGCCATTGGAAAGCAAAGAATTAGCATGTCACAGCCAGCCCTTATCAGGGCTACCCTGATAACTACAGTATATCCACTACTGAAGCATCCGATTTCGGCAATCCAACAGACGGTAAAAACAGTAATATTCCATTGGGGTGAACCAGGATATGAGAAATATGGAAATAACCAATTGAAAGGGAATATTAGAAAATAAAAAGACATGAAAAGAAATAACCAATAAAGCCGTGAACCTTCTAGGTCTGCAGCGCTAGTGTGTGTACTTTAAAAATCGGTATTATCTTTACAGTTTTAGTGGTTGATCCAAATAATATACAACGTTTCTTGTCAACAAAATTGAAGGCATGTTATCTAATCCTATTAAAAGATTAATAAGTTATGGATGCTTTATTTAAGTTGTTTACTTTTGATTGTACGGGTAATTTTATTTTCAACATTACTTTAAACATCATGCGCTTTTTTTGTTGCTGCTTTCTATCACACTGACAAAAGTCAATGCTAGGTTTTCCACTATCACCAAACAACAATGCACAATCTCTCGACGCGCAGTTCACTGTTAATCATCTCCTGATGATGCTAACTTGGTTAGCGAAACGCGCGTCGAGAGATTGTGCATTGTTGTTTGGTGATAGTGGAAAACCTAGCATTGACTTTTGTCAGTGTGATAGTTATTGTTACACCAAAGGTTCCAAAACCCAATTACTGGATGTTGCTGCTTTCGATAATCGTACTCTTTTTATTTCCGTTATTAATAAAAATGTATCTACTAGTTAGAAGAGTACTTTTGCATATGTAGATCAAAGTCTCATATCATCCTACTTATTTTTCTAATTGTAAGTTGGAGTTGATATTGATTATGGATGACAACCATACTTATACACGTAATGCTAAAATGGTGACATATCAGCTCTCTTTCTGTAAAATTTGTTTATCAAGGTTCATTACCCTGTTCTTCCTAAGATTCCCAAGTAAAGTGATAAAGGTACGTCATTGTTTTTCGGAATTAAGAACGGCGGATAATTAGTTATGTCCTGAGGAAGACCATTACTTATACAGTGAGTTGTCCAACCGAATTGTCCTGTAACGTATCTTCCAACGGGATAATCCGGATTTTTGGATTCTATAATTCTGAAAAGAAAATTTTCTTTTACAATATGGATCAATGATAAATAATTGATGAACTTACTTAGCAACTTGGCAACCTATCATAGTCTGCCCTAATTTTAAACTTTTTGCGTAGGCCCTCATGTATGGATCAATGCTTAAGAATAGAGCTTCCACTAAGAATTCTACAAAAGACGAATAATTAAAACAAATCATGTATCAATATCGTTGGTGTTGTGCTTCTGTTAGTTCGTTTTTCTTGGAATATTGGATAATAAAATGTATCAATGTAAGTTGCTGTTTTATATTTGATAAGTATTATTTTATAGTGTAATGATTTAAATTTTTGTTAGATGCCGAAAAATATTGCAATTTTAAAACAACCCTATGAAGTATTACATTCAGGACATGATTTCCTCTTTTTGCACGTAAAAAATGGGTGGGACACTTCTGAGTTGGCAAGATTTTACTGGTGATGAATCAATAAATATCAGTGCCTAGAAGTGTCAAAGTATATTTTACAAACTCAATTTAGTATGGTGTATCTAATGCCACAACAGTGTGTTCAAATTATTAAAACATTTTATTTAAATAGTTGTTCAATTGTGGATAAGCCAGAAAAATCACATGACTTTTTTGGTGTTAATCCCGTGCCGAGTAATTAAGAGGGAATTCATTTATCGTATAATAAATAACTTTGAATAGTTGCATACAATAGGAGATAAAGTGAAGACTCGCCGACAATTGAGCCAATGTACACCAGAAAACATTGAAGCAGTGAGGCAGAGTGTTGTTGAATGTTTGAGTACCTCGCATTGACGCCGTGCACAAGAAATGGGAATGTCTCCATCATGTTTATTAAAAATTCTCAAATTTTATCCGTAGAAAATTCAATTGACACAACAGCTGCAAGAAACCACCGTTTTCAGCTAAAAGAATCATTATGAGCGGCAAAACACATTTCAACTTGGCTGGCTTTGTTAATAAAGACAATAGCCGTTATTCCGGGACTGAAAACCCTCAATTAACACACCATAGACCACTACACCCTCGTAGACTAACTGTATGGTGTGTTATTTGCGCCGGTGGCATTATTGTACTATATTTCTTTGGGGATGCTAAAGCAGATGCTGTAACAGTTACTGGTGACCGCTATCGTGACATGTTGGAAAACTTTCTTGTGCCCGAATTGGACTAATTAAACCTACAGAATATGTGGTTCAAGTAATGCTATACCACACACAGCTGGTGCTACGATTTTGCGAGAAATTTTTCCAGGCTCGAATAATGTCAAAAAATCGTGATTAGTTACTGGTCCCCACGATTTTCTGATTTGAGACTTCCGATTTCTACCAATGGGGGGTACTTGAAGAAAAATGTGTTCTTAAGAACTTGCCTCTGCGTCACGGCTAGAAGCGACCACTTAACCGGAATCATTCCATACGTAATGTTGAAGACCATATAATCAAACAATAAAATATAAATTATAAAATTGTATTTCATTTAAAACATCGACCTGGAACATGAAACTCGGCCTGTATACAAGGGTTTTATGAAGGTACTAGCAATTCAATATATAAGCGGATTTCACTGTAATATCAACAAACAACCCTATACCATATTTTGTTATTGTTATTTGCCTTGGGAATTTTATATTTGTAGTTAAAATACAGGTTTGTTTATAAAAGTCGCTGTTGACAAACATGCATTTTTTGTCTTACCAAGACTCGTCAGTGACATTTGTATGTTACGCTCATAGCGTATATGTATATGCTTTCAAATTCGTTAATAATAGTGAATGATAGTCTGGGTAATACGAAACGAAAAAGTCCTGTATTTCAATTGCATTTAATCAATTAATTGGCGTACCGGACGAAAGTATGGTTATATTTAGAACCCATTTATAACGAATACGCTTCTAATAGACGTGAACAGACTAATTTTTGTCACCAATACATACATTTACTTCTCCTGAATAGACACAAAACGTTGAAAAAATATATAGGTATATTTAATGTTTCATTTTTCCACAGTCATATACGAAAGTGACAGTTTCCATACAATTAAGTAACTCCCAAGGTTGACAATATTGGATACCTGTGCGTTAATGTTTGTTATGGTAACGCATAAATTTCTATGAAAATATGTACACTTGAGAGCCAAAAAAAAGAAAATGACTCAGACCACACATTCGCAGGAAAATGTCTCTAAGGTACAAAAAACTAAAACTTAAATTTCATTTTTGCTTTTAAAAGCTTTAAAAGATCTTAGCTTTAAAACGAGTGCATATTCTTCCACCTTGCTGAGTTTTAGGGTGCTGAAGAACGATGAGGAAAAATTAAAAGAACAGGGAAGCTTATATTAATAACATTTTTGATTTAATTCAAGAAAAACCTTATCAATATTTAGTGTTACTCCCCTTAGCCCTAATTATCGCTTATAACAAGTTCTTCACGGACCGGGTCAGTTTATTCACGCTGTCTTGCGATATGGCTTACCATTCTTTGGTTAGTGCTGCTTGAATTGAAGTTCAGCTCTCATAATTCGTGCGGGATTTCTAGCCCGAACTTTGCTTTTCAGTTCAGCCCATAGGTGTTCAATAGGATTAGTCGCTGACACTCGCGCGAAATCGAGCGTCCATTTTCTATGCGTACAGTGAGAAACTAGGAGGACCCTAGTCCGCGTCTGCGTTTGACATTCATTTGATCGTGCACTGCCATACTGTGTGAGTCTCAGCTGGTTAGAGCGTATGGGCCTTACAGTGCAGGCTACATCCCTACCAGTCCACAACTCTTATTTTACCTTTTTGTAAATACTGCTGTACGGAAGCTGTGGACGGGCATTATCTTGCGTCGGAATGAAGGTTTTCCCAGTAAAAACCACATCGGAAACGGCGTGGTTCTCTAGCATTTCTTCGATACATCAGTCCGCTGTCATACCTCCTGCTCGACTGTCAGATTGAATAAAAACCAGCTCGATTTTTGCGTTCATAGAAATGCCAACCCACACCACATAGGAACCTCCTCCAAAAACCACCTTTCCTGCAATGTGGCCTTGTGTGAATCTTTCTTCCGGCCTTCTGTACACTCGTCTTCTTCTATTGCTGCCGTGCAGAGTATACAATATACTCTCTTGCGAAATGGAGGTATGTTGCTGGAAGAGCTGGGGCAATTTTTGAAGTAAGGTCAGCTGTACGGAATCCTCTTATGACTGCCCGCCACTAACAGCCACTACCCCGTGAGGTCCTGATTTCTTATAGTCTACACTTCTCTCAATTAATCGGCCATCTCTCTCGAATGTGCACCGCTCTCTGCCGGAATCACTTCTCCGATGAAAAGTATTAGTCTTTTAATATCTCCGGTAAACGCTTGATACGGTAAATTGACTCACGTGCAGCACACGAGCGACTGCACGTTGACTCCTGTCCTGTTGCTTTTTCGGTTGCTGTGTCCACTTCCAGGTAATATTCATATATTTTTGTGAGTTCTAATATAGTGTTGATATTTAAACATTTACAAATATGTCAGTTATGCCCTTAAATTATACACTTTATTTAGTTTTTTTGTTTTAAAATGCGTTAAACAAGAAATTTAAATAAACTTACTTTAATACATTCATCTACGTATTAGTTTTTTAATAAACCTTTTGGTATACTTCTCACCCTTCAGGGATCACTGTCCGTCACTGTCCACTATAAGAGGTTTCACTGTCGTAACGTATAAAATTAAACCCTATACTGACTTATTTTACCGGGATATTTTCGGATCTATTGTGATCTTCCTTGCCCTAGAATGTGCTTTCTAACTTTGCTATCTTAATTAGACCTATCATCTTTGACAGCGGCTCTTTTATGTAGCTGTTGATTGTAGGGTTCTCTACGCACAGTACTGGAAACCTTGTCCTCACCAGGCTATAATCGTGGCACAGCACGTGAGTTGGCGTTTCCTTTTTCTCATGGCAGAATCTGCAGAGCGCATTATCTGCCAGTCCTATGTTATACATGTGCTTATACTGTTTACAATGACTTACTATCATTTTGATAGTCTTCCTGTCTTCACTCAGTAGGTCTTTAGTAAATTCAGGCCTCTGTTCCTTTAAGAACTCTTTTGCCTGTCTTTGTCTTGGTGATTTTTGCCACCATTCCTTGGGCTTATTATGTCCCCGTTCGTGAATGAACTTTTTAATTTGCGATTTGGTAATGCCGAAGGAAGGGTCAGCTCCAACAAATGACCTTGACGAATCTCATCTGGCCAGGTCGACGCGGTCTTGTTTCCTTTCACGCCCGTGTGGCTGGAAACCCAGTCTCCTATTACTTTCCTTTGGGTGCACACCTCGTTTAGGGCGCTGGTTTGGTAGACTCTAAGGTCAACACTTACAGAACTGACCGCTTTAAGTGCACCGATTTTACCTAACTCAATCCATCTTTTTATTTCTCTGATACAGTGGTGAATTGTAGTAAGTTCAGCCTGGAATACCATTGTTGAAGCTTATCGAAAGAGCTTTTTTTTGGGGTTTTTTCCATATATGCCGGTTAGTATGCATTAATCAAAGTCGTCTGCATACCAGTTTGAGTAAGCTGTTGGCTTTCTCCCAATCCTTATCTGGTATCATAACCTGAAAATTTCTATCTATTGGTTGAATTTCTGAACCATGGCGTCACTTGGCATTCCCAAAAGGGGCGCCTCTTTAAGTTCATCTAGTTGCTTTTGATGATCAGCGTCGTGCGATTTATTTATCGATGTTTGACTCTGGATGAGTCTGTATACTGTAGATTTAGTATTTCATTGTATGTATATAAATAACGGTGGCAGGTTTAGCATTATTTCTATATGCGGCGGTAGGGGTTGATCAGCTTTTGGCCGCCCCGCTTGCCACACCTTTAGCCACCATACTATTGCTCCGTGTGCTATCGTGGGTCTAATTACCCTTGTGTATAACCACAGAATCATTTCGGGCTAAGGCCCCAATTGCTTCCACGTAAGTTCCTGCACCTACCCAGGGTAACAGCGCCTTTGTTGGTTGCGTTTTGGATATGTGCGTTCGAGGTGAGTCTTTTATCAAACCATGCCCCAAAGTATTCTGCCGCTTTGACATATGGAATTTATCATTCACCTCCTAAGGTAAACCCTTGATTTACAGAAATTTGGGACAATTTATAAGTAGCAAAGATTTGGATGTGTGCGTGACTCGAAACAATGCTATGACGTCCCTTTGCTAGACAAAGACAGCGTATGTGGGGAATATGTTTTGGATCTACATATATCTGAACAAATCAAAAATTGCTGATATTGTAAGTAATATACTTTAACAAAACCAATATTTTATTCCTTTGGGAACAATCTCTTTTGAACACAGCTATATTTTTCGTCACAACATTAATGTTTATCGTTGGAGGTTTTAATTTTTTAAATTATATATTAATTTAAATATTTCATCGGATGTTTCCATCTTAACTGACGCTAATTATTTGATGTTATCTCACAAAGTCGCGCTATTACAGTCTTTATCAGTTTAAAATACATTAAGGTTTATTTAACGATAATCCATTCCGAAGTATGTGTAGATTAATGTGGACTTGTACGATAACTAATGTATTAATCTGTGACATTTTAGGAACAGGTCTATTTTTATCGTTATTGTATAAATAGGATTGAAATTATAATTTGCTTTTATACTTTAAAATGTATAATAACTTTGCTTTTATTAGTTAACAAATTTATTAAATTACATTACCAATATATTGCATATAGGTAGTTATATTAGTTATTTTATTTATTTACAGAATTCCAGGTACAGGGTAAATAGTTACGTACCCCCATCCTTGATTTCTGGCAACTCTTCTTCCACTAGTTTGAAGTCATTCTCTTTTGGCATACCTTCAAAATATTTTTCTAAAATAAACTTTTTCGTCTTCATGTTTATCACTTCCAATAATTCACTTCAACACTACGTTAAATTTAGGCAGAAAGTTAAACAAAACTTCTAGAGAGAGATATGCCGTTATCGGTGAACGATGGTCGTTTCGATAACTTCAAACATTTGACTCTAAATACGATATTGCATAGCGAGACGACCTCCAAATTTTATGAGCTCACTGCGAATATATCTACGCATTGTTTAGGCATACTCATATACGTTTTGCATGGATAAAGTCGATTGTATATATGATGACACAATTTGTAGAATACAGTACATACATATACAGGGTCTCAGCGAGACCGTTCATTCGAAGCTTACGGGGTTCTGGCCAAAATATAAATTAGAAAATTCGGAATTATATATAATCGATTGTGTTCTCTTCAATTAAAATATTTTTAGATTTATAGCGCTTCCGGTTATACCGGAAGTCGCCATCTACTTTGTTATTTTTAATTGAACATTCCGTATATTTTTACATATTTGTATATAGCTATTTTTAAGCAGTATAAATACCTTTACTTTTTGCAATTTGATTAGGCCGTTTTGTAGTTATTCAGATCTTTCTAAAAAAATTTGCTGTAGCAGACATTTACTCAAGAAATCAGAGAACACTAGATTTTTCGGATATCAATTTAGGATTCATAATATGCTTGAACAACATGTTGGAGTATGTTTTGGCGGCGCGAACGGCTGTCTACATTGTGGTGTTACTTTACTATGCCACCTTAAGTTTTCGAAATTTTGAAGAACCATAACTTAATTTTTTCAAATGGTACCCCCATATTTTATTACTTAGTCGACTTCGGCGTCTAATTTTACATCTTTTATACCGGACATGTCCTTTACCTGAAATTGATAGTTTAGGAGAAAATTGCGTTTTTTTGCCATGGAAAATAAGCGTTCTCAATGATTTATTGTCAAAGTCAAACTTCTTTCCGTCGTTTGATGCTTCTGAGTTAATAATTATCCGTTAAGTGTCTTATCCACCTGTCTTCGAACATTGAAGTCTTGAGATACTTCCTGGGTGCAATGGGCCGGAGCTCCATTCAGTTGATACAAAACAGATTCTTCTCAAGTTCAAAGCCAGGTTGTCAAAAAAATCTTCAACCACATGCCGTAATAAATGACGCACTGCCGTTAACACGCCGTCATAAATGACGTAAGAGAACCTGCCATTCGTCATAAGGACAAAAGACATTGAAACTAAACCTGACCTGATAATTTCTTTCTCGGATCGCATGCGGATTGACTGAAGCCCATATGTGGTTATTATGCCTGTTAAAAAATCTTTCACGCGAAAACTTAGATTCAACTACCCAGATAATTTTTTTTTCAAAAAGTTCTCATCCTCTTGAAAAATATAGCATAATATAGCAGAAAATATAGCATCTCACACAAGTTACTCTGTCATGGGGGTCTTGAGGATGAAGGTCTTGTACTAACGAGAACTTGCAGCCGTGGAAGTGATGCTTCTTCAAAACCCTATGTACTGAACACCTGGTGATTCCCAGATCTTCGGCAGCTCGAACTAAGGCGTTGGAATTGGTCTTGAAATAGGCCAAGGTGTTCAACTCTCTCTTTTCATTCTCAACTACACTTTTTTATCGATTTAAGACATGATTAATTCGTCCGAAAAGCACAAGATTTGCTTCTTTTTTCTAAATGTACCTTTTCCCATCGGAGGTGAATGTGGATAGTTTTCGTTTAACATTCTGCAAGTTCTGCTAAGTATTTTGTCGCACTTTCTATCGCACTATATAAAAAGTAAATTAAGAATTTCTTGATTTGTATAAACATTGTTTTCGTTTTTGTTATTCATTTTAACTCTTATAGCAATAATGTTAAGGCACTTAATGGACAATTATTAACTCACAAACATCAAACGACGTAAACAAGTTTGACTTTGACAATAAATCTTTGAGAACGCTTATTTTCCATGGCACACTGGATAAGTATCGATTTTTAAAAGCTTAATACTTTACTACGTAGTAGTAATAAACTAAGGTACTAGTAATACTAAGTAATAAAATATGGGGGTGCCATTTGAAAAAATTAAGTTATGGTTCTTCAAAATTTCGAAAAGTTAACGTGCCATAGTAAAGTGGGAGGTGTTTAATTAAAAATAATAAAGTAGATGGCGACTTCCGGTATAACCGGAAGCGCTACAAATCTAAAAATTATTTAATTGAAGAGAACACAATCGATTATATATAATTTTGAATTTTCAAATTAGTATTTTGGTCAGAATCCCTAATGAACGATCTCGCTGAGACAGCCTGTAGATACATATAATACAATAAAAATAGTAGGTAGGTACTCCATTCATACGCATGCTATATTAATACCTTTTTATTTATTTTGAACAAATTACTTATATAAAATTATGATATAAAATAAACATGATATTATGTACAGTGCAACTTCCGTAACTTAGACTTCTTTAATTCCACGATTTCTTTTTCGAATATTTGTTTTAACAATCTCGTAGAGTAATTTTATAAGCCGTATGCCGAATTTTTACTCAAACTGATATTCATTTAACCCGTAATCAAGTTTAATTCAATTCTTTCGTGAAAATACGTACGTACGTATCATATACACACATAAAAATTTGGAGTCAGTTCTAACACCAAATGGACGCCAGTGAACACCGAAAAAGTGTTCCCTGGCGTCCATCCGTTTTTGGTGTTAAAATAAATTCTAATGTCAAAAAGTGTTGGGTTTGAATTTAAAAATTAAATGTTTATCCCTTTTATGTGAAACCTAACGAATATATAAGACTCAAGACAAGACTTCACTGATTTGGTGTTACAAATGTCGCAGAAAGTGGATATAACAAGTTTGCAACAAATAAATAAGTGTAGATTTACACTTTGAGGACAATTTTTTTCATTTCGGTGATAGCTCTCTCTATTGTAGGTAAAGTATTTTATTATTTAACTCTTTTTTTTGTCTTTTTGTTTAATTTCGAATGATTTCTTTAGCTTGTGGTTTTTCCTTGCAAATTATTTTCCTTTTTTTCTTTTTCCTTTTTCACTCATTTTAAAATGTAATTTATTCCATAAAGGGATAATAGTAACACCAAATTTGATTAAAAGTAATAGTTTGTGACATAATACTTTATCCAATTCGCACGGATAACATCTTTTCCGAAAATTTTTTATGCGTGTAGGCGCCACGACACGTTTGTGTTTGGAACGCAGTTTTTTTGCATATTTACTGAAGTTAAGCTAATTGATGAAGTGGAAAAAGACCAAAAGAAAAAGAAAAATATTGCACAACAATTTGGAATTCCCGCTAACATTTTGTCAAATTTTAAGAAAGAAGCGATATGTATAATTCAACGGCTTGTGTCGATAATGATATTGATGATGCTGTGCTTAAGTGGGTTACTACCGCACGTGATAACCTTACCTTATCTGCAACCCTAATTAGAAAAATGCCAAGGAGTTTGCTTCTGTCATGGGACGTGAAGAATTTTCGCGTTAACGTGAACTGGTTGGATAAGCTTAACAAAAGCCATAAAACTGCTTACCCGATTTAATCAGGCACTACAATTAAAATAGCTATTTACATTAGAGTGCGGTAGGTGTCATTTACAGCGCGACAGCTGAATTTCAGGCACGAGTCGGAAGCGAGTCTCTGAATGAATTAGAGTGCTGTAAATCACCTAACACGATATTTGTAATTATGCTTATTTTACATTGGAAGTAACTGATGTGAAGTGGGAAAATGTAGTGCGCGTCATCGCAGGGCGGTAAAATTAATCTACCATTTCGTTGGTTGACTGGTGTTTACAGTTGACCAGGTGAAAAAGCCATTTTTAACTTTGATGAGACGGGAACTTTTTGAAAATGTTTCCCCCCCAACGTTTAAAGGTCAAAAATGTTTTGGTAAAAGAAAATGGTAAAAAAGTTTATTGATCAGAAGAGAAATATTCTTCTGCTTGTAGGAAACTGTCCAGTGTATATCCTAAGAATATTGAAACAAAATAAAATAAATGAGATATTTTCCTCCTAATCTAACTACTGTTTTGCAACCGATGTACAAGGCATCATAAAAAAAAATCTTAAACAGCATTACAGAAAAAGAATTGCAATGAGAATTTTAGCTCATAGGCAAGAGCCAACTCCAACAACTGTGTCACTGCTTGACGGAATTAGGGACTTAAATAAAACTTGACACCTTAATGTTAAAGCTCAAACAATCACCAAATATTTCAGAAAAACAGGGTTTACTAAAGGTGAACTGATAGCACAAGAAACTGATGACTGGGATGAAAAATATGACTTTCCACTGCCTGGATTAAAAGGGTTTGAATCTCATGTGAAATAGTAATAAAACGTTACGTTAAAGTTTTGATGACTTTTTCCCAACAGAAAAGGCATTTTAGAGAGCGTCATAGGAAATGCTATCTCGGTTAAAAATAAGTAAGTGTGAGCTAACATCTTGCAAATTACAACAGAATATTTTTTTAGCATTTAGCAAATATAAAAGATGTATGTGTGTATTCTTTGAGATTCGTGAATATGATTGTGAAATAACTGTTGGGATTCCTACATTTGACCAAGCGTGTTGTGTTATTCCTTAATTCTAAGAAATTTTGTTTGATTCAGATCCAAATCCAAATGCAGTTTCTGAAATTTAATGGAAGAATTTGTAGGCAAAGAGAAAGGGTCCAATTTAACCCAAAAAAAAGTATTGACTTTTTAGTTAAATATTCTTTGCACAGTTTTAACATTTATGTACTGTGTATATACTTATGCACAGATGTTTGAAATGTTGTTTTGCTGATGTACATAAATTTATGCTTTTTACAATACAACATTCGTACTGTACGTCTATAGTGTTATTAAATAAAATAATTCTAGAACCTTAATTAAATGTATTTTTTGTGACTTTAATTTTCCATAACTCCAGTTATACTTTCAGTTCCTTGGAGATTCGAGTTAAGGAAGTTCCACTGTATATAAAAAAGTAAAACCAACATTCATGTACATATTTCATGGTTTATGGTGGCTTCGTTTCCTATGCTTTGACGATAGCCTTCCCTATATTCTCACCACTCATTACGCTAATCAGTGCGTGTGTCATGTTTTCAAACCCGTCAGTTATGGTTTCCCTATACACTAATTTTCCTTCTTGTAGCCATTTCAAATTCTGATTTATTCCCTCCATCCATCTATTTTTCCACGTACTCACTAAAAATCCTTTTATCTCCAGCTGCTTCATGACTATTGACGGTTGAATTATTGTGGCTGAAATACATACAACCTATTACTACATAGCATTGTAGTTGAAGAAATATAATAATTACTACAATAAATTGATAACGATATTTCATATATTGCAAAAAACATTCTTAATGCAATGTCATAGCAGTTATTACATTATTATGTATAACATTGTGCTGTGTATTGTAACGAAAAAACCAATATGAATTTGTAATATATGATTGTTGCAAAATATTGCAGCAGAAAAGAAGATGATTTAGTATGAATTTCACTACAGCACGTAAAACTTTTGTTCACAATAGTACGCGAGATTTTCTCATATAAAGGCTTGTGTATATTCTAGGATAATTTACTATGATTATCTTTGAAAAATTGAAATGTACCTAAGTATCATTAAAATATTGATAGTTTCTTAGAATTACACATACATCTGAATATTAAATTGTTGATGGGTATCTATTTTTGTATCGTTTGATTAAGATAATTAAGATTTAAGATAACGAGTTATAATGATCTCGGCAGTTAATAAGTGCAACTATACTGATAGGTAGTTTCCTTCATTCAAGAAAATATACCTTTATATTAAAGAAATAGAGTCTAGTAAACAACTAAATACTAAGGGGTTTAAGTAACTGCTTTTTAGTGTAAACAGTATTGCATTAAAACAAAATCTGTGGGCACATTATGCAAAGACTACTGGGACTATCGAGATACCGCAAGTTTTTTCAAAAATTGTAAATTATGGAATTTTGGTGGCAATCTATTATCTAGTTGTAAAACTT
This sequence comes from Cetonia aurata, assembly GCA_949128085.1. Taxonomy (NCBI): domain Eukaryota; kingdom Metazoa; phylum Arthropoda; class Insecta; order Coleoptera; family Scarabaeidae; genus Cetonia; species Cetonia aurata. The sequence goes on from OX421883.1 coordinate 17,301,930, forward strand.
GAATTGTGTGGTTTTTTTTAAAGGGGAGGGTAATGCCACGGAAAGTTTCATTATGTATTGAATGGGTACATTATCTGTACATAATCGTCTGTGCTCCTGTGTACAAGAGAAAGGTTGAGATTTGGCAGATTGTGAGACTTTTATGTTTGAATACAGTTGTCATGAGACGTTATAAAGTATTGTTATTTGAGAGAATTTCCCAAAAATATAGCGAGTAGTTTCGTGTGTGCCACATACATCTCGGCAAGCAACTTCCAAGAAAAGCATCCAGCATCAGGTCTTTCCTTGTGAATGCTCCCTTTAGTCTTGTCTTAATTTCTTTCAGTATTTAATAAGTTTAAAATGAAATATCACTTCTCTTTGACTGAGGAAAATTTTCTTCATTTCATTATAATTATTCTTTTTAAAAATAAACAAGTTTAAGTCATGATTGGAAGTATTGGTTTTGAATTTATTTTTAATGTGGTCATAAGAAAAATATCTTGTTTCGAGAAAATATTCATTTAATCAGGTATTATTGACACCAGTGCCGTAACTAGCCATTCCTATGCCCTGTGCAAGATTTTGCATTTGAGCTCCCTGATTAATTAAGTTTGAGAAACTAATAACAGAAATATATTGCTATACCGGGTGTGCCATTGTGTGTCGGCGGAATTTAGTACGAAAATTACGAAAGATAGGAAAGTGATATTTTCTGTATGTATATACTAGATCAATGCGCATTTTATAAGATTATTTTCAAATATACAGAGTATTACAAATTTGTAGAGCTACTTTCTAAAACACCTTTGCAGTGATATATGGTTATGTGCATTTCCGACAGTTAGTTTAGGCCATAGGTATTGCAAATTTCGTAAAAATTTTGGCAGTTGCAGCTTCTGAGATTTTAAGTTTTATCCTTAGACGGATTGTGGTATCGCGCGTTATTCTTTTGTTATGAATTTAGGGCCTAACAGTTTGTATGTTTCAAGGTGTGTAACTTAAAAATATATACAGAGCGTTAAATATGTCCTAACATATTTTTCGAAATTCAAACGCTTTTTTTTTAAATGGAACCTATATTTTCCAATATTATCAGTAAATTCCTTGTAAAATTGCTTTCAAAATCGTACCTACCAATAACGTAATACTTATTCTCAGTATTTTCGAAGATATGATGGAACATATGCTTAATAATAGCCATTTACCTCTATTATTTTTTTTATGTAAGTTAAGATTATTTATAAAGTAACAAAAAAAAACCGTACGCAGTACAAAGTTGTTTTATTTTTTACACTTGCCCTACATTTTCAGTCATATTATCCATATTTAACTGAAGAGAAGTATTTCTTATGCGTTTTTGCATGTTGTCTGCTTTAATACCCTATCTGGGTGCGCAATCGTGTTGGTATCAAAATCTCGGGAGGTCTTCTAGCGGTATTGATAAATTATTTTAAAGAAAGTTTCTATAAATTTCACCACTTAAGGAATTGTCAAAGAAGAATAGATCCCCTGGTGCCTCCCGAAGTGTAATACTCCATTTGGGTTGGTACAAAATGCTACACAAACTGAGGGTTTTGTGTATCATAGTAGTGTGAATTTTTCTTGTTCATTATTTTAGAATTGGCAAATGTTGCTTCATCTGTAAAAAGCACATAATCTAGAATACTTTCAGCTTGACGTAATCGTAAATGCAGCCATTCACAATACACAAGTCTCTTTTCAAAATCACTGTGTAGTAAGCCATGGTGAATATTAATTTTATAAGGGTGAAATTTATGTCTGTTTACAATTCCTCTCGTGGTAGTGGTTGCAATTTTATGTCGTTTCAAAATTTCCTTGTTGACACGTGCGAATTTTCCACAACCCAACAGATTAAATGAGTGTCACTTCATTATTTTCTATAATCATAGCTTTTGTACTTTCATGTTTATCGTAATTCGCAGAACCCGACCAAAGAAACCTCACCACCAAATTCTCTTCCGATGCTCTACAGGTAGGATAATCCGCTGCATACATTCTTGATGCTAATAGCGGATTTCTGTTGCAAGCCCCAAGAACAAATACTACGTCCATGAGTTCCGCCTGGGAGAAATTTATTTTTAATAAATACAAGTAGGTAAAAACTAACAGGACCAAAACGATATAATTACCAACCAGATTAAATTAATACGTAATAACTAATAATGCACAAATAATTAATTCAAATTGCAAAATAAACGTGTGATAATAAAACTAATCTAACTGCCCTAAGTGAGTGGTGCATGAGCAATGGACTTCACCTGAACATCAATAAGTGTGCTATACTCTCTTTTTCGCGTTGTGCCAACCCAGTCCCGTTTAATTACTCAGTGCGTAACGTGGAGGTTTCTAGGGTGAGCCACTTTGCTGACCTCGGCGTTCTTTTTGATTATTATCTGTCTTTTAGTTTGCATATTTCTAACCTTGTCTCTTCTGCTTCTAAATTGTTGGGATTTGTTATCCGATCTTGTCGATTTTTTAATAATTTTAATGCTATAAAATTACTTTTTTTTACTCTGGTCCGTTCAAAATTGGAATATGGCTCGCTGGTTTGGTATCCTTGCTACCTCTACCAACGTTTAATGTTGGAGCGAGTGCAGAAGAGGTTCCTAAAATTTTTGTCGTTTAAAGTTGACCACATTTATCCACCTCGTGGTGCCAATTACGAAGACCTTCTACTTAAACACAGTTTCACTTCCCTATCCCAACGTAGAGATGAGTTCAGTGCCAAATTCTTAATTAATTTAATAAATGGAATAGTGGATTCTCCATCCCTGTTGTCTCAAGTTGGCTTGGTTGTGCCTCGATATAATACCCGTTCAGCAGATACTTTTCTTGTTCCCCGAGCACGTACAAACGTTCTGTTAAAGGCACCCTTAACCCACATGTGCAGAAATGCAAATTGCCGGGACTCTGATCCCTTTCGGTTCCCTTAAGCCATGCTTTTTTATTATTTTAGACAATAGTTTAGATATATTATTGTAGACATAAGGCTCAAATGTATTTTAATGTGTCTTTTTATATTATTATTATTATTTTATATTGACTTTTATGATGTCCTGTAATTAGATTTTAAGATCTGTTGGACATTAAATATATATTATTATTATTATTAAAAAAAACCATAAACAATTGTAAAACGCTATGATACCAAAGATAAACTATATACACATTTTATGGAAATTTAAGCAGAGATTTGGCGTTTCGTTAGATTCTTAGCTTTTGTTTGAAAATCATCTATACATATTCGGTGTCTCACATATTGACTATTGTAAACATATTTTCCATAAAATTGTAATATCTGCGAAATAGGTGTTACGTTATTGGTACTATTTTAAAGGTAATTATACGAGGAATTTGCTGATAATATCAAAAAATAAATAAATAAAAAAATAACTTCCATTTAAAAACATCAAAAGAAAGCGTTTGAGTTTCGATAAATGTGCCACGAGATATTTAACACTCTGTATATATTTTCACGTTACGCCATCTTGAAACATATAGTGTTAGCCCCCAAATTGATATCAAAAGGAAAACGCCGTTTTTAGGATAAAACTTAAAATCTCTGAAGTCGCAACTGTGAAAATTATGACAAAATTTGCAATATAGCCTAAACTAATTTTCGGAAGTGCACATAACCATATACCACTGCAGAGTTGTTTTAGGTGGCTTTCGAAATAATTATTAAAAAATATATATACGGATGCATCCGTTGGAGTTGCTTAGTCACGGTACCGTTGATAACTGCCATTTCTTATTGCTTTGAATTAAAGAACCTTTTCTATCAGCGGCTTTTCTGTAAACACTGCAGTTGTACAATTTTTTTTTCCAAAATTATGGTCATATTTGCAATGTGCGATAAAATTAACGTACACTCGTTAAAAATAATGCAGTTATATAAATGTGCTACTTAGAATACGTGTGAATAAGAATATTTATGGAACATCGCTGATAAAATGATTGAATTCGAGCTAGAGTTCATTTAGACATTATTGATTGATTACTCCACCATTCACGCAATATAAACAAAGGACAATGCAATAGTTATCAAGCGGTTAATGAATACCTTTTGGTAATTCTTGATGCTTGACATTGTATGATGAAATGGACCCGCAGACTGCTATTCGACCATGATTGTTCATCCTTTTTATTATCGTACTACTTAATTCTCCTCCAACCTACAATAAAAACTGTTTTAATGAATTCGTTCTATCTTATGCCATTTAGTTCTTACGTTATCGAAATAACAATCGACTCCATTTGGAGCGTAATGCTTTAGAGTATTCGTTACATCTTCAGTCTTATAATTAATAACGTGGTCGAATCCAATACTTTTCAACCAAGCGGTTTTCTGTTCGGAACCGCATATCCCGATGACTTTGCAGGACCTGATTTTTCCTATCTGCCCTACGTGACTACCAACTGCACCTCCGGCTCCGGTTATGGCTACTGTGTTGCCGTGCTGTGGCTTGCACAACTCTAAAAATCCAAAATATGCGCTATTCCTACAGAAACGCTAATTATTTAGAGCAAACCAATACGCTCGTCTAATAGATTATTACCCTGGCATTCCTAAAAGACCCAAAAATAAGGATAATGGTATGGCTTCACCGTCCGGAACTAGGTAAGGCGCTCTCCTTAGCAAAGGACCGGGTTTTGAGGACGCAATCGTTAGATCACGCCAACCAAATTCACCCACCACGTGTCTTCCAATTGGGTAGTCATCGTTTTTGCTGTCTACTATTCTGTAAAAAATAAAATTATTTAAGGAGGGTGCTTTGAACGGAGATTATTGGATAAATACTTTGCTACTTGTGAACCAAACATTGTCGAACCTAGTGGCAGCCTGTAGCCGTAAGCCCTCATGAAAGGATCTACACTTAAGTAAACTGCATGTGCAAGGAATTCTGAAATTGGAACGAAGAAAAAATTATTAATGATCAAATAACATGATTTATGATAAATTTGTGTGAATTATTATATTTTTTAGTTCTTTTTTTTTTACTTTTTTTGATACAAAACTCAAGCGAAATTGTCCTTAGTGCTATTAGTGCACACCGAGGTACACTTAGAAGCAGCGACTCGGATCCAAATAAAATAACGTTTCTGATTCGCTTCCTGCACTGAGAAAAATCTTGTGAAAATTACAATACATGGTATTGTCAAGCGATTGTCGTAAATAGTAATTGTCATTCAAACATAGTAATTTATTGTTAATATTTGGCGCATTTTCTTACAACACTGATAGTAGAAAATACATAACTTTCTTGTTGCTTGTTGCGCAGTAATAATTGGATATACCTTTAAAAATCTATTGCAATCAATCGCTATTAGCAGACATCTGTTTCGCCTTTCAGAGGCTCATCAGTGCTACTGTACGAATTTGATTGCAATTTAACGTCCCAAGATATCTATATAAAAACATAGCGCATATAACAATAAGAGTTTGAAGGATGTTAAAACTCCATATTTGCTAATTTGCTGATTTTAAACCTGCAAATATATTTTAATTCAGAATAATTAATAATGCAGGTCGATTTAAGCCACTAAATTGCGCTTGTTGCGCAGTAATAAATGTATATATAAATTAGCAAAATCATCGCAAATTTGGAGTTTTAACATCATTCAAACTCTCATTGTTACATCTACCTGCCCTATGTCTTTATATGGATTTATTGGGACGTTAAATTGCAATCAAATTCGCACAATAGCACTGATGAGCCTTTAAAAGGCGAAACACGTGCCTGCTAATAGCGATTGATTGCAATACATTTTTCACTGGTATATTCTATTATTACTGCGCAACAAGCGCAATTTAGTGGCTCAAGTCGACCTACATTATTAATTGTTCTGAATTAGAACGTATTTGTAGGTTTAAAATCGACAAATTAGAATATAGAGTTTTAACATCATTCACTCATTGTTACAATATTTATTAACAAACGTTTCTAAGTTTGAATGATATCTATGCAACAAACAGTAAATATTTCTAATGTTATTTTCACAGTTTAAAGTCGCATAAAAACACACTTTACCCTATTTACCAAAATAAAGTAGGTGTGGTGTGTTCATTTGCGTTGCATACACTATTTACATCAGAACAACGATTTTAATCCTAATGAACGATTTTAGAGTTAGGTTCACGAGAGTTCCTAAATTTATTGATAGGCTAATCGATTAATCAATATTTGGTATGCACATTAGTTAGATGGTGATAAAGTATAATCAATGGATTCATGAATGATTTTAGGAACTCTGCATTAGTGGTCATGTCATAATCATAATTTGCTAACCGAACTGACTGTGACAACGTATAAAATAAAGTTTCTTTTATTGTGCAACTATCAGAATGAAAGAGAAATGATAGTGCACAAGTTTACAATTTGTATCTTTCGAATTTTGCCATCGTCACACACATGCAATAATGTACACCTCCTTCAAGCAAATGCAATTAGCTACGTTGGGTCCTTTCTATATATAGACAAATACACCTAATGATTGCAACGGGTGGAAGCAATACGTTCCAGCGCATTTCCGCCACATAATGTGTATATCCATTTACTGCACCTTTTGAAAATAGCACAAACATGACAAGTATATGCATTTCTCTATCGATGGGTTATAATCTTTGGTTAAGTTCTTTATAATGTTACATATTGCACTTAATTACAATTTAGAAGATCCCTGAAAACCTCTATAAAACTATCTCGATTCATTTCCCAAGTAAAAACACTCCAACGTTATAGCAGTACATTTATTACCGTTGGTTGTTTTCCTTAAGTTATGTTTTGCACTTATTAGTAATGTGTAATTGTTTTTATATTATTATACCTATATATATTTATAACGTTGCTAATTAAGTAGCCTCTCGAAATTCCTTGATAATGGCCGCTTTTACCACTAGGAACACCACTTTTTCTTTTTTTTTTTTATTGAAAAGTTCTTTATTTGACAAATATGTATACATGTGTAAACAAAATTAAAAGATGAAAGGTAAAATATATACAGCACATGTATACGGTCATGTCTTCATGTCCGCTGTTGGTTTCCCGCTCTCTGTCCTCATCCAAGGTGGTGAGGCTGGCCTGCCTCGCCTCGGACTAGCGGTATCGAGAGCGATGTTGTACATACGTAAAGCAATCCGTCAACTTTTCGGTTTTATATCTTGTGTTGCATTATCATGGTTTTTATTGTTTTTTTGAATTTGTTTTTATGAGTTTGTTGCTAATAGTTTTTTCAATTCTTAAATGAGAGCGTCTTCTTATATTGTGTGTGTGTATTTCTGTATTTTTTACTAGTCTAGAGTCAGTTTTTACCATTTTCTTTTCTATTTTATGTATTAACGCCATATTATTTAATTGTATGATTTGTTGTATATTTAGTTCTTGTGTTTACGGTCAACTGTGTATTAATCGGTATTATGAGTTTATTTTTTGTGATATTTTTAGTTTTTTTTATATATAAATATTTAAAAATCACAGTCAATTTTACCAAAAAGGGTTTTATTTGTTTTATTGTCAAAATTGCTGTTTTTTGTCAAGAAAAAGGCAATACAACCGGAAAAAGGTTCTCCGGTGCCAAACTATAATTTCTTTGAAAACCACTACATTAAAAAAAGGTTTCTTTGCCAATTCTTTGCTTAATTTCACAAGATAAAACAGGGAAAACCAGGCAACGAGTCGTAATATAATAATTTTTCGCAATAGAAGAAAATGTTCTTCTATTTTGAGAAAGAAGGGCACGTTACTCCTACGAGTATTTCAATTTTAAATGCTTATTTAGTATGCGGGGTTTGATGGGTCTCAAGTTGATTTTAAAAGATGCTTAAACTCTCTGGATTATTGCAACTTTAGAGAAATTCATAACAAAGAAAAATCCTATATGGTGCGGTATTTTTTTATGCACGTTGTCTATAGTGTTAACGTATATTATAAAATAGAAACTGATTTATTAAATAGTAACAGATACTTGTTTAAATATGACATTTACATTTGATACGCACGATTTATCTGCTTTGGGGACATTTATCCAAAACAAAATTTAATCTTATCAACGCAACTATATAATTACTAACCTCCGTCTTTCAAAGGGGATAAGTCCTCTTCAATTATCTGTAAGTTATCTTCGCTCGGCATACCATCGAAGGGCCTGACATATACGAATTTTCGCGCTTTGGTTATCTTCATGTGGTTGATAATCGTCTTTAGGTGCTTCATTTTCTAATATCGTTCTTTCGTAGGTGGTGTGATAACTTTTCTGTCCACTTGCTACTATTTCTGTTTTTTATCGTTTAATTGAAGTATATGTGTACTATTTATAATGTGACGAGCTTGTTTTGAAACAGTGATAAGCGATAATGTGTGTAATTATTGATTGTCGCGTACAGTTACTCCAAATCAAAGTGACGTTTCGGAATGTAGGGTACTACGAACCGACTAGCAATAAGTAATAAGCAGCGATTGTAGCGGAATATAAGGAGAAATTCCTGGGGGAGAAGTAAACAAGTTTATTTGTCAATGCAGATATGTATTAAAAATTATCATTACCCATAAGCGCTGAAGTTTATATACTAAGAGTAAGAAAAATCTCTTGGTTACAAAAAGTATAGTTCGTATGCATTTATTTCTGCATTTTAAGTTTAAGGACTAAAACCTATTTAAAATGGGGAATTTAAACGAATTCTTTGGAAGTTAAGAAAGCTTAATCCTCGACTTTGTACATTAGATATAACTTCTAAGATACTTGCAATACTTCATATTGCGTAATTTCGTTTTTCTGTACATACAATCTAGATTATATATACTGCGTGTATAATACGACAGTGGACCAGAAATGTGTCCTGAAATAATGAACAAATTCATTGTTCAAAAGAAAGAAAGCGCGAAGATCGAGCTTATCAAATCAATGAAAATGATTTTATTAAATTACATAAGTTTACTGGATAATAAACTATTCATTGTATTAATGAAACTAAAGTCACTGAAAATGAAATAATAGCTTGAGCGGCTCAATGAAATATATTATTGTTGTAAAGAACACCAGTTTTGTTTTAACAACTTCATTTGATTTAACTGAATAACTAGTAAAGGGTGTTTTTTAAGCCCGATAGAACTTTAAATTGTAAAAAATAACAAAAACTTAAATTTTAATCAAAGCAATTTTTTTAATCGAAAGATTAATAAACAATTAACATTTGAAAATGATTTCGGACATATGGCCACCACGGCTGTTCTTGACAGAGCGCATTCTGGACGTCCAATTTTGGGCAACTTTTTCGAGCATTGCTGGCCGTATGCCACGAATAACAGGAATAATGTTGGCCTCCAATGCGTCAATTGTTGCTGGTTTATCAGCATAAACTAGTGACTTCACGCGGCCCCACAGGAAATAATCGAGAGGTGTTACATCGCACGATCATGGAGGCCAATTGACAGGTTCATTTCTAGAAATAACCCTATAAATTTTGTTTTCAATAAGTCGATGGTTGCGGTCGCCGTATGGCACGTAGCGCCATCCTGTTGAAACCACATCTCGCCCGGATCAAAAATCGTTGATCATGGTACAGTGACGATCTCCATTGACCGTAACGCGAGCTCCGGCTTCATTTTTGAAGAAATAAGGTCCAATGATGCCACCAGCGTGTAAACCGTACCAAACTGTGAATTTTTCTGGATGTAATGGAGTCTGTAGGGTCTGTTGTGGATCGATTTCACTTCATATGCGGCAATTTTGTTTATTAACAAACCCGTTAAACGAAAAATGTGCCTCATCGCTGAACACAATTTTGCGATAAAACATCGGATCAATTTCCAACTTGTCTAGAGTCTAGAGCCCAATCGGCGAAAGAACGTGATGGTCTCGTGGTTTTAATTCCTGCACCAGCTGGATCTTAAACGGGTGTAAGCCAAGATCTTTGCGCAAAATTTTCCACGTAGTGGACGGACAGAGCCCCAATTACTGCTATCGACGACGAATCAATAAATTTGGATCTTCTTCCACACTTTCGTTTACAGCGGCGATATACTCTTCAGTACGCACATTCCTTCGACTTGTTCGTGTTATTGCATCATTTAGAGAGTATGTGGTATGAAATCTATCCACAGTTCGACGGATGGCTTGCTCAGATGGACGATAATATGCGCCATAAAAATCACGAAGTTGTCTATAAGTTGTGCGAATTGATGACTGATTTTCAAAGTGAATCTAGATAATTGGGTTGCGTTCTTCTTCTTCTTCTTCTTCTTTCTTATTTCTTGTTGGCATCTGGATAAACCATTCCAGCCAGTCACTAGAGTTGGGAATTATTCGTTAAATTTTACAATTTTAGTTTATTATCTTTTAGAAATTTCATAATGCTGTTGATTCTGGTTACATCCAGATTACTCAGCAACGAGGAGATGGAAACTGGAGAGTCAATTGCGGTCTCAAGCAATTCGTTGTACAATTGCCTAGATCTAGCAGTTGAGAGTGGGCATGCAAACAATAGGTGGGAGATGTCGCCGTACTGTCCGCACTCACAATTCGGAGAATCTCTGCATTTTATTTTAAATAAGTGAGATGGTACTGAGGCATGATTGAATCTTAGTCGAGATATGTTGGTAATGTGCGATCTGGGGAGAATCATGTCATGGAACCATGGTTGAAGCAAGGGTTTTGGCATGATATTAAAATATATTTTTCCTTTTTCCTGCGTAAATCGGATCCATTCGGCTTCCCACTCCTGATATATTTCATTTTTACAGGAGTCCAGTAGCTCGATAGGGGTTAGTCTATATGAAGAGATTGGCAGGTCATCGTCTGCGTCACTTTTTGCCAAAGAATCTGCCTTTTCGTTTCCATGGATACCCTTATGCCCCGGGACCCAGACAAACCTAATATCCCATCCCAGTATATTAAGCACGCAATACTTTTCTTGAATTTCCAGGACATAGTTGCTACTTTCCGTATTAATACCCGTTGATGCTATAGCCTTAAGTGCACTTTGCGAGTCAGAAAAGATGATTACTTTCTTGTAATTGTTAGTTTCGATTAATGACATAGCTTCCAGGATTGCAATTGTTTCCGCGTGGGCTACACCAATCCTGTTGTCCAGTTTCTTGGTTATATTGATATTTTCTGATTGACAGTATATCCCAACACCCGTCCCACGTTGCCCAATTTTGCATGCATCGGTAAAAATGTATATAAAATTTGGCCATTTCGCAGCCATAATATCTTGAAGAACCGAGTTTATATAGTGATAGTAGTAGATTCTGAAGGTTATTCTTTGCAGTAAAGGAAAGGTCTACCGATATGGGGAGAATTTGACTATAATAGGTATAGGAGAAGCAGGGCAGACGCGAATTATATGTCAACAAGTTTTTAACATCAAATAATTGAAAATATGCCTGAAGGAAGAGAGGAGGTTTCTTCTTCCTCCATATGTCGTATCTCGGTTGATTTTTGATGATGAAGAGTTCCTGGAGGTGATGTACTGCTTTATTATTCATTCCCAATGCTTAAGATCATTTTATATGCCAGTTGTTTATATATATAGTTCTAGGGGAGGCTGAGATGTTTCAATCAATAGTGCTTGTGTAGGGGTCGATCTCATAGCTCCGATGCATATTCGTAGCGCTCGGTATTGAAGTCTGTTCAGGATTAGCGAATTAGCTTTGTTCAGTGGAAATATTAGACTACCAGCATAGTCAATGTGTGATAAGACCAGGGCCTTGTACAACATAATTAGTGTGGCCGGATCCGCACCCCACCGTGTCCTCCTCAAGGAGCTTATTATATTGAGGCTCTTTTGGCATTTGCGAGCTATGCTTTTTACAAGTGTCAATCTATTCATGATGATTTGCCAGAGTTTACTGATCATAAATGTCAAAAACTGAGCGCAGTATGACAGTTTGTTTGACAGTTAACCCTTTCGTAAGTTGCTTCGGACTTAAAAAAACACCAATTATATCGATTTTATGTACGAATTTCAGCAATGAAATGAACAAAGGCATCAATACAATGAATATATTTGTTGATGTGTTGCTCGCAAGCGGAGATATAATATTATATATGTTGTTCATGATCCTAACGGATTTTAGTAATTGTTATAGAATAAATTTGTAATTAAAATAATGAACTTAAATCGATGTAATAATCGCATTTCATTCAATCAATTCACTGTTGATGAGCGATTGAAGAAACTTTATTTAGTACTTCATTTGGATGGCAGTAAAAGAAGCATTAGCAAACAATAAAACAAAATTATATCATATTTTGATGAGTGCTGTCTTAAAATGAAGTAGAAATCAATTTAAATTTTGAGTTTTAAGTTTTTATGTCCTTTGTTCCAATTAGAATCGAAAAATGCCACCATAGCGGGGCACATGGTCTGTTGTTGGAATCATCATATAAGCAAAGGTAAATAAAAAAGGGGCAAACAGTACTAGAAGTCGAGTTTCTGCCTACCAAGCGTCATCACTCCGACTGCAAACCCACTTTCATCGCTATCGTACCTCAACTTTTATACACCGTCGGTTGTTAGGGAACCAAGAGTTTGGATGTGCGGTCTCTAGGGGACACAAGCTAGATTTTCAACCCACGAGATGACGGTAGCGTAAGCCGGTAATACAGTCACAGATCTAGCTCGGAGAATCCGTGGATTGTCAGTACCGCTAGATAGCTCGTGTAAAATGAGAACGCGCAGCTGCGTATGCAGTGATTCCAGAAACGGCTTGGCATGACGCAGTAAACACATCATAGAAAAAATGCCTAAATACAATTAGAACCGAAAAATGCCACCAAGTAATTATCGCTGATAATAGCAAACTTCTAAATGTCGGGTAACAGCCAAGGTGGTTAAACCCGTGCATTTTGTTTCAAATATATCATTGCGCAGAGCAAATATTTTTGTTAATAATATATTGAATGTTTTCATTTAAGCTATGAATACAGATTATTGTAGAAATGTAAAAAAAAAACTGCCCTTCAATGATTTCTATTCATTAGGGCCGTGTTTCTTTGGATATTTAGTGAATTGGTTAGCTATTATAACGTATACTTTTCTATCAAGGTATGTTATCTGTTCGTTCTTGCAATAAATTGCACAACATTAAAACAACTCGGCAGGATATCATTTAATACTTTATTGCGTTCATATGGTGAATAATTTTACGAAAATTGTACGTAAAAAGATAACAATGCATATTCATCATTTCGTATTCACATTATCAACAAAATTATTTATTGAAAATATGAAAAAATAGTTAGTATGACATATATTATCCATGTAAAATGATTAAAATAACGATCACGCATTCATTTCACTAATGAATCGTGTTATTACTTCACCAAAGATTGTAAATAATATTTTATCATAAGAATGAAACATTTCGTTGCTTCAATGAAAATTCGCTAAATAAATGTAAATTATTGATATTACGACTAGTGTTTCTCAGTGGATTAAATCAATTAAACATTTTTGTTAATTTAAAAACAAGTTTATGTTTTCTACTTGAATGGATGGCGCTAAGAGGCTGAAACATGTAGCTGAGCATTTTTAAACATAGTTTAGACTAGAACAACAAACTTATTTTTATTTAATTAAAAAACGCTATACGAAAAGAGATCATTATTAAGAAATATTGAGGAAATGATATTCGAGAAGAATTGATAATAATCGAAATAAATAGTAGAAAACAATGAATAAATAGTGATATCATTTTTAATAATAATTATTTTTAAAATTTAACATCAATTAGAGCAAGTGGATTTGGGAGCAGAACTATTATTTTATGATGAAGCTGACGGTATTCCGTCTTGTACCAACTCACGCATGCGTATACTACTATTACTGCGTCGCGTCGGTGAGGATACGTTCTACGGCTGAAATTCCGGGAAAGCGACAAATCTTTTTTTTTTTACTTTATTCATTAAACGTCACTTGAATCACAACTATTACAAACAGATCAAAAAACTCTCAACATCACGATTCACATTCAATAGTTTTTGCGTATATGAGGGAATTAGGAGTTAACGTATATTTTTTATGGATTTTGAAAATCGTCTTGAAGCTAGCGCTTTTTCCTTATCTACGTAATGCTCATTCAATGTAAATTGGTACGTATCGTATGGGAGCTACCGCATTTAACAAAATTGTGTTCTCAGAACGAAGTGCTCCCTCACCGCAACAGGGCCGGCCTATTTCTGCCAATTATACCGAATGCACGCATTTAAATCCCGTTTTAAGAGATATTATTTATATAATTTGAAGTAATAAAAATGTAGGAAAAATATAATACTTTGTATTATCCAATTTAATAACAAGTGATATAAAAGTAGTATACTCTACATTAACTCTAACGCTATCTATAAGCAAATAGACTTTTTAATTGTAAATAACTTGTATTATATGGAGTAATATTATGTAGAGTAGTGTTATCCGTCACAATTACTTGCATTAATATGCAGGAATATAAAATCATTTCTCCTTAAAAAAAAAAATAAGAATTGGTTGAGCAAAGTAACTACTTTGGAGTCCCGATTTATATCAACTCCAATCCTCTTCCTCGTGAAAGGCCGAAACAACTTAACAACTAGCTCAGAGTGCTCTATGAGAAGAAGAATTGAAGTCTTAAGATCAATGTAGAATTCAGCAGAGTTAGCGTACGCAGCTCAAACGCATTTGTGGTCGTCGGAAGTTAACAGTGCAGTTTTAGTTGTGAAACACTTTGCTCTCGATTTTCCTTCTCTGGCATCCATATGCAGACAAGCTTTGTCAGCTCTATCTTCAGGCGATGCAGCCTGATCAATGATGATAGAGATAAAACTCACAAATATTGTTGTAAAAGGCCACACAGGCCAAATCAAATGCGGTGGGTATGTATCCCGCATACAATAATATTGTCTAGCCCCCACACAAGCTTAGTTATCCGCCAGGAATCGTGATATCAGACACCAAGGCTGATGTCCCAGCTCAAAGTATTCTGAACCACACCACGACTTCTAGAGCAGAAAGAAATGATATGCCTTCTGAGCGCCAAACAGCTCGCAAACCGGTTTATTATAAGCAAGTGGAGATTAGATGGAAGTGGGGACAATAGCGAATATCACCAGCCTTTTTTGGATAAAGATGTTTCACATACAACAGTTTTGCACACTTTATTCGTACCTTTGGCTTTGATATCTGTTGGCTCAAAAGGCAAAGGTGAAATCGTGGTTTGGCAAAATCTTCGGCCATTTTCTTCTCGATTGTATTGTCCTTTACAGTTGAAATTGAAAAAGGAAACAAACGAAATGTCACAGACGAAAAGAAATATATCCATTTCATTTTTATTTCATCGTTAGATCATAAAAAACAGCGATTATAAAATATATCATATCAATCACCATGGCTGATGGAAAAGTGTGCAACAGTGCAACATCAACTCAATCCACACAAAGATGTTATATTTGCCAAGCAACATCAAAGAATTTAAACAATATCGACAAAATCAAGTCGTTGGTTGTTAATGATTCAGCAATTGAATTTGACTTCTCAACTCTCTACACAGCTATTAGGATTTTTAAAATAATGGAAAAAATATACTTTCTGAAAAAAATCACATGCATTTTTACTAATTCACCTGTAACTTTAGTCACTAATGTAAGCAGTTTTATAAAAACTGGTTTAATTTGCTAATACAGGTAGCAATAACTACTTGATGTAAATCTGTTCAAAATGGTAAATACAATAGCAAATATAACGAAGTTGTGACTCGTACATCACTATACCTTCAAACAGTTGGTTCCACCAAATCGAAAATGATTCCATTAAATTCAGAAGTTCGAAAAACATTACACAAAAGATACACGATGTAGCTACTAGAGAAAAAATTGATATTTTGAAGTTTTTAGTTAAAAACAGTATATGTTTTGAAAGTATTTAAACTAGGATATAGATCCATTTGATTCGGAAGACCAAAAACCATTAAAAAATTTCATTTAGTCGAAATAAAAAGGCTCACAGTTTTTTTGGCCAAGAATTTGGGGTACCTATCTGGACCGCTGTGCGGCGTAACGAACTATGAGTAGATGGATGTGGCCTGCTGCCATTGTTACTCTTTTACAGAAGAAATACAGGAAGGAAAAGAAATTGCTGGATAAAAACGTGGACCAGAAAACGAGACAACGAAATGTTGCTCAAAACTGATGATGTGATATAGAAATCGGTGATGAAGTACTTTGTAAGAACTTTACAAGAATGTCAACTGTCGACTTCGATATTTTTTAAAGCAATAAAGCCCAGAATTGTGAAACGAATTACTTGTATGCGCCCCGTTATATCAGCAAAAACCAAGTAAAAATACTCAGGACGCTCAACTTCAAAGAAGATTTACTTATGTAGCATATATATATAACCTGTATGCGTAATAAACTTTACCAAAGTTTCCCTATAAATTTATTAAAACATTTCATAAACTGCTAAGCTCACAAAATAGTTTCTAAAGTTTAAATATGCATTTACACAGTCTAATGTTTGGTTTAATATGAAAATCTAAAAAATATATGTTTAAGGAGCCGTTTAGGAAATTTAATAGCTGTTTAGATAGCTAAATACAAATACCACTAAATTTGTAGGTCTAGAATAAATATTACACAAAAGTTTACTCGTGTATTTTCACCATTATTTAAATTTATTACAGATTCATCGGCTAATGCTGAAAGATCAAGCCAGAAATAAAGCCTACAAGCAGGCAATCGAAGACAACAAGGACATGTTTGACGACAAGATCATCTTGGACGTTGGTGCGGGTACTGGAATTTTGTCAGTGTTTTGCGCACAAGCGGGGGCCAGAAAAGTGTTTGCTGTCGAGGCTAGCGATATTTATAAGATTGCCGAAGAAGTAGTGAAAGAAAATAATTTCGAAGACAAAATTCAGGTAAAGAATATAAACAGAAGTTAATCTTAGATTATTTTCTGCTGTAGCTAGGTAGTTAAAAATATGTAAAACAGTGTGTTCGTAGGTTATGCATGATCGTATTGAAAATGTAATTCTTCCCGGAAATATAAAGGCGGATATCATCATATCTGAATGGATGGGCTTTTATTTGTTGCACGAGGGCATGTTAGATTCTGTGATATGGGCCAGGGACCATTTACTGAGTGCGGGTGGGCTGTTATTCCCAGAATCCGCCACAATATATTCTGCACCATGTAGGTAAGTTAAAATATTAGCTTTGATGGTGTAAGAATATATTTTTAAGGGAATTAATTGCTTGGACTGTGAAATCAACTTCGGACTAGCGTCTGACCTTCTAACCGGCAAAAGATTTTCCTTTTAGTAAAATTCTGGTACTCTTTTGCTTTTAGCATACTGTTTATTTTTTTTTAGCGTGCCAAGCATGTACGAGGAATGGGACGATGTAGAAGGAGTATCTATGAAGAGCTTTGCCTCGAAATTACGAGCACAAGCATCGCAAAAACCTGACACCACTATTGTCAAACCCGAGCAGATTCTCGCCGAACCAGAAGTTGTACTATGGATAGATTTACGCGAGGTCACAATCGAAGATTTGCACTGCATCAAAGTCCAACATATCGCCGTTGCGAATAAAGACGGAAAATACCAAGGGATCTGCATGTGGTTTACTTGCACGTTTCCGTCGTCTTCCACCGAACCAGTCATACTTTCCACAGATCCTGATGAAGAGGAAACCCATTGGAAACAAACCACCGTGATATTGCCTAATGAAACCGAAGTAAAGGAATCGGAACCCATAGCTTATGAATTGGTGTTAAGCCGTGCGGAAAATAATGATAGACATTACAACATCGAAGTGATAATGTTGGATCCTGAAGAAGTTGAGCATCCTGAGTATTGTTCTTGTCATATGAGCAAATGCATCCTAGTGCGGGCTATGCTGGAGAAATACGAGAATAATGAAATGGAAAATGCTTAAGTCAATATTTTTTAGGGAGGGCCTCTGTAGCCGGTACCGGTTACGCATTAGTCGGTATTTTGGCAGTCTTTGACTTTGAGGAAATTCGGACACTTTGGGGCTGAAGAAAGTTTCTTTTTATGTCACTAGAATTTTTCTGTGTCAAATGATACAGTCCGGTATTTTTTGAGCAAAGGAAAGTGCACTCTTGTTTTTTAAAATTCGTGAATCACTTGTAACAAATAAGTAAAATAGGAATTAGGAACTCTTTTCTTATGGTTTAAACACGGAAAACTAGCAGAAAATGTGTGTCCTCCAATCACCATATGGTTGATTTGAATTTTAGGTCGTTTCGTCGTCCTGCAAAATTTAAACAGGAACAGAACAATCCTCCTGAAAAGTAATGCTTCCTCACATTAATGTTCCTTACGTTCAAGAACAATACTATACCGATTTGAATACGAGTCGTTCAATACTATTCATTTGTTTTTTAGAACATTTTAGCCGTTTACGCTTCCAAATAAATATAACATACGAGGGATATTTCAAAATTAGTGCACACATTTTTTTAGTTAGACATTTATTGGGTTGGCAATATCTGTTTACAAGCCTTCAATGTAATCCCCCTTTTTCACAACGACTTGGAAGTTTTTCCATTCCAACTAATACGCCATGATTGTTCATCTACTAAATGGCTCGGGTAACGTCGGCAGAAAGGTCGGCCCAAAATGAAGAAGGACGTTGTCGCCTAGGTTTTTTCAACTTTAGAAATATGTCCGGTGGGCTCAAGTTGGAACTGTGGGGTGTATGAGGTAGCACTTCCCAACTGTATCGGAGCAGCTGTTCCGTTACGACACGGGCAAAGTGTGGCCAATCATTGGCATGGAGAACTGATCTCGAATAAATGAGATCGGGTTGTATACATCTTCCTGTTCAGTTTTCGAAGGAAAGCACGATGGTATAGTCCTGTGACACTTTGCCCATACGGGACTTTGTCTGTAATGATTATGCATCGGTGTTTGTAAGCAAAGATCATCATTTGTTCGGCCCTCGAGAGTGCTCGACGAAATTTGTTTGGTCGTGGGGAAGATGGAACTCTACTTGTTCGACTGTGATTTCAATTGCCAATCAGGTTTGAAGTCTCTAACCCACGCTTCGTCAATAGCAGGTCACGGTGTGCAAGCGGTTTGCCTCTGTTCAGCAGTCAAGTAATGTGTGCACCCACAATAATAATAATAGCGGTTTATTGGCATCATACATACTACAAAAATAAGTAAATGCTAACATGCAACAACCGATGTGCCAAAAGATGCAGGAACATATGTAAATGTCATACAGAGAAAATACAAAACAATAGAAAGTTATAAAGTAAAATGAAAATTTATATTTACTTGTTAAAGAAAGCACTTCTTCTCAATTGATGGGACAAAGAAAGCAGACTCAAACAATGAATACCAAGTGGAATTTTGTTCCAAAGTCTAACAATATTATAACTTCACGATCTTTTAAAAAATTCAAGGCGGTGAACTGGAGGAGTTAGTAAGCCTTCGCATCTCACATTGATATTATATGTACATCTGTTCTAAATAAAATTTTACGGAACAAGTAACTTGGTTTCTTGAAATAAATAATTTTATAGAAAAAGATGGTAGCAGAAAATTCAGTTCTGGCAAACATATTTAACCAACCAGCCCAATCATGTGTATGAGAAATTCGGTTAAATTTACGTATCCCATAAATAAATCTAAGACACGAATTTTGCAAACGTCGAAGTCTAGTCCTATCAATGGTGTCCATACAGTTATAATAAACGCTTATGCAAGAATTAAATCTGGAGAGGAACAAAGATTCGCATAACGCCTTACGCAAACCGAAATCCAAACAGTCTTTACTACTATACAAAACCTTCAAACTACTGTAACCCAATCTAATTAAATGTGAAACGTGGGCTTTAAAAAGACAGGTGTCAAGGAAAATGCTCAAGTTATGCACACAACAAGGATGGATACAATGGAAATTTCATTGTTTTTAATTTCAATATCCTTCAAAATCGCAGCTCTCGTTTTTCCACGGCCAAAAACAAAAACAGAAGTTTTTTTTATTATTTACCTATAGGTTTGAACGTATATATAGTTGTGCGTCATCAGCATGAAGGTATATATTGCAAGCATTTAATGGTCTTTGAGGCGTAAATTACATAAAGTAAAGGTCCCAGAATACTGCCTTGAGGAACGCCTAATATAATTGGGAGTGGAGAAGATAAATGAGAAACCTGTTGGGATCTATTGGAAAAGTAAGAACAGAAAAAATTACAGAATTTTGAGAAAAACCTATATACTTTAAAATATCATATATACCATTGTGCACATTCTTTTCTCTTATTTCAATCATTCGTCAGAGTTCGAAAAACGGACGTTGCCGATTTTCCTGCCGCTTCCGGAATTTCCTCACATGTCGCACGACGTTCTTTTTCAAGGAAATCTGCCTCAATTTTGACACTTGGTTCGTCAGTTCTTGTTTTCGGGCGTCCTGATCTGCGTCTTGGTTTATGCTCACACGACCCTCACCAAAGCGAAACTGTAGTGTGGTTCACTATTAACGCACTGTCCTCGCAAAGCATTGTAGATTTTGGTCGGTTTTTTTTCCACAGTAAAGTTTCAATCTTAGTTTACGATCTTTGATATGCAACTACTGCTAGCACCCGAGATCGCTGCAGGCTCCATTTCTAACTCGTGTTAGTAAACATTCAAACGAGCTATCGTTTGTAATAGTGCCACATTATGCATTAATTTTGAAATATTCTTCATATATACAGAAAACTCTTCTAAATAAAGTGATTTCAATTTTAAAGCGTTTATATCAATACATTCCGAGTTATAAAGAAAGACAGATGACCCACCGAACAGGCATCATCGTAAGTCGCCATTTCTCTCATGAATACGAAATAGTGCATGGCTTTGTCTTCTTTTTTCTACTTTCTTGGAATTTTAAAAACATAACCTTCAGTGTTCAGTACCTCCAATTTTACTTGTTTGAGTGTTTTAGCTCAAACTGCGTTGCTTTCCTTAATACTTAATATACATTAAGCACTGATGAAATTGGAGGTGCTGTTTACAATGTAAATCGCAGCCGAGTGCATGGAGTTTCCTGATTTCTGTCAGTAAAAATTTGCGGAACGCAAATTTAACCACGAACCATTTCGTTTTTTTAGCACTTAAACCACCCCTACTGACTGGGCTCATTGTACTACCACTCCTAGATAGCGTCCCTTATATGCCAGCCGAGTCCATCCAACTCAAACTGCTTTTAGCATTTGCAAATTCAAAATATCAACTTCAAATCAACACTATTAAAAAATTTGAAGAAATATTCGTTTTCAAAGGTTTGTTTGTAAATTTGTTTATAAAACTTTCAGTCTCATCAATTATCAGCACACATCGTTCATTACGTGAATAAGGTGTCATATAAGAATTGGCGCCAACAACAGTATACCCAAAATCAAAACCGGCACCGACTACCGTATGTTTAAAAAGTAAAAACAGGCCCCGGCTATGGAGGTAAAGAAATTTCATTGTATCTCGATGACAATTTACATCGATTTCTTTGAAATTATCTGGGAAAGTTAATAATTTCAGAAACACTTAGTTCTTTTTTTATATCATTTGTATTAGGAATGAATTAGTGGGACAACGTCTCACCCGTGTCTATTAGATGGCATGTTTGTAACATGTGAAGATATCAACAAACATTGCTAACGCTACTGAATTCATGAAGCACTATATTGATTAATTTTTCTTATGGATTGTTTAATCTTTTCTACCTCATTTAAATCGTGATTCAGCTTTGTTAAATCTTCTATAGTTTTACTTCCTATAAGTCGTGAATTTACGAAATGTATACCTAATTTTGTACTGTTTCTTCCAATGTTTAAAACCCCAATTGGAATTGCTAGGAGTAAGTGTTTCAAATATGCTAGACTAGCAGACTCGAGGACTTACAGTAAGTTTTTCAGTTAAAATGTGTCAATAAATCCAACTACACTTTTACATAAAGATATATTTATAGCAAAGTTATAAAAATCTACATAAGGTTTGGCGCAATAGTAGGCTATTTCTGCCAATTTTTATCTTTGTGATAATTCTCGCGTATTTTTTATTTCTTTGATTTTTAGACATTGCCCTTGTTTATTGGTAAGTATGTAGCTCATCATGCCAAATATACTGGTTGTTGTCACAAGAGGAGATTAATTTATCGACATTAAATTAAGCAATATCTACCACCTTTTGAAGTACCTACCAGCGTAAATGATCAATTTCGCATTCTTATGTTGAAAAAGTTTGATCAAAATCGTTGGCCCCTTTATCATAATCAATAATTCTTTTTACATAAATTAAGATGTAGGAAACATCTTCTGCTGACACGCGTAAGGAAACTTGAGGGAAAGATTGCTTCGAAACTGACCTCCGAATAGATTTACTATTTTACAAAAAGATCCTGTAAATATATTTATTCCGTAACAAAATTTTGTGCACCTGTTTAGGTGTTAGGGGTAAAATGATAAAAAGAGTACCTAGTAAGAAAGCCATACATTTTTGTGTAATTTTTTGTTGCACATAAATGGAAAAATTCTTTTAGCAGAATACATAAGTGCTGGTGAAAGTAACTTTGTTTTTATCACTTCACTTCGATGTGCTAAGCTGCAAGCTTTTTACAATAAACTCATTTAGTTGTCTGGTATCACCGTTCGCATTGAGCAGCTCATGGCTCAGTTTACAAAAGTGAAGTGAACTGAGCTAGACGACGGAAACGAAACAGTTAAAGAATGCATTAACGTTAATGAGATTATATAAAAAAGGTTATTAATTTTACTTTAAATTGTTAGTATTTGGTTCTTAAATTTAAAATATAAATTTGATGCAGCACTAGAAAAGTAAACTTAAAAATAAATGAAGTACATACACTGCCTTGATGGTGCACCACCATGAATTTTTTTTGGAAAATGATGTATTACCAAAAATAAAATTTAAGCCAAGAAATTGTACATAAATAATGAAAAGTCAGTTCAGACATTGAATTATTTAAACGATATGTAATATTCCCTAATGGCAGCAGAAAGCGTATTTCGTAGAAGCCACCGGCTAATAACATGCAATACGTGCTTTATGGGTGAGAGATCTAGTAATTGCCCGGGCCATTTCAGCAGATTTTCATTGGTTTAAAGTATAGTTCGGGATGTTGTATGATGCTGAGCATAAACTTGTTTGGATATCATATTTTTAATGATTTGCCTAAATCCTTGCAGATGTATGTCTTTTGGAGTTGTTTCAGTACTGTGACTTTATACCAGTGGTGGCCTAGAAATAGAACTAATATAGTTGCGAACCAATATGTCTATTGTAGGTGCAGTATGCCGCTGTAAAATGCAGTTTTCGTTCATTCTTCCCCCAGTCGGCCAGTGCATTTTTATTCCATCATCACGTTGCCATAAAGAAATCCTTGCTAATTATTATAGAATTCCATTCATCCTGCTATTGTTGCCGTTCTCTGTGCAACATTAGTCTGACACGTCTATGTTCGATCGTTAAGGATAGTCCCAATACATCCAGCAAGTACACTGACCACAATATGTCGTCGCGTTTTGGTAGTAGTTACAATGAATATAACGTTATGAAAGATGTCTGAAATGCCAGAAACTGAAGTGAATTTGTCACAGCAAGAAGACGTCAGTTCTGAAGTTGCTCAGGACATCAATATTAGATGTAGTATAATGTTATTTACCTCTTTTTATTGACATACTTTATGTAAATACGATTGCCTCTAGTGTTCGCAAGTGGTTCTGTTACTATTGGCAGCAAATTGATTTGATGAATATTTAAAAAGAAATGTAAGAAGATATATTTCTCTGACTAATGTTTTGTCCAATACAGAGTTTTGTTTCGATATAAACATCCTGTGATGGGTGGAGACTGTGGCTTGAAAACTATAACAAAAATCCCAAAAGAAAGATGAAAAGTCCCTTACCACAAAATTAGATAACAAATCTAAATACGTATTTCGGCAACTAAGTTGCCATCTTCAGTAGAAGTTTCTCTAATTTTGTGGTAAGGGATTTTTCACCTTTCTTTTGGGATTTTTGTTATCGATATAAACACCTTAACAAATCAAAAAGTTGTCTGTAAGTCTGATAGCATTTATAATGTGTACTTATAGATTTACAGTTAACCTCACAGACGCTACAGATATGCATAGCAATCTCTTAGGGATTTATGTAGTGGCTGAAGGTTTGTGGCAACTGGTTTTATAATAATAATGTGTTCTATATGTCCTTTTTTTTGGTTTGATTTCTTACAGTTCAAATTATTAGTATGGACAGATTGGGATGAAAAAATGGAACGAAGTCGTTCTTTCAAACAAATCCCGTTATTTTGTTTTTGTGGACTTGTCATGGTACATAGAGAAGAAACTTAACTTTTTCCGTAGTACGCAAAACAGCATTTTCTTATACTAAGTCCTTTGGTACTCCTTCGAGAACTATTTAGGACCAACAAACATCAACACTCAATTAGGCTACGCGACCGCTAGGGCTATTACCCATAGAATATGTCTGGAATATATGACAAGCCGAACTTCTCATGCATGAACTACACGTTGGTGAGGATGTGCTTTCATAACAATCCACAGATTATCACGCTAGGAGCATACCCAGGCGAATATCAGAATTTATTCTTTTACACGCAGCAACAACTAATTATTGAAGTTTCTTGACAAAAGGGTACGATTTTTTCAATGGAGTTTAATCATTTATTATTCTCAACACCGCAAACATCTGGACAAAATTGGTTTTGAAGGTATATATACATATATATATATATACATCCGTTTACTGGATATTTGTTCTTTTTGCAAATAGTATATGAATTATCACCATCAATCTTGTTGTTTTGAAGGAGCTCTTAACTGCAGCATTAGAGATGCGTAATGCATTTTGCCTAATTATTTTGGGTATGTCAAAGAAAAAATGCCAAACACAATTAGAACCGAAAAATGCCACCAGGCGCGCTCATGGTCTATTGTTGCAATCACCCTACTAGCAAAAGCAATGAAAGGGGGGGGGGGGGGGGAGGGTAGCACTGGAGACGGGACTAGAGTTTCTACCTACCAAGCGTCGTCACCGTCACTCCGAGTGTAAACCCACTTTTATCGCTATCACATGCCTGCTATATCTACGTTTCTCTACTATGGAAATAAAGCGTAAGCCGGTAATGCAGTCACAAATCTAGCTCGGATAATCCATTGGGTATGTTATTATTTTCTCTTCCAAGGCACATTACAAATTATATATGTAGATGCAACTAGAAACTTTATTTAACGGCCAAAATAAATAGTTTTCTGTTTAA
Organism: Cetonia aurata; assembly: GCA_949128085.1. Taxonomy (NCBI): domain Eukaryota; kingdom Metazoa; phylum Arthropoda; class Insecta; order Coleoptera; family Scarabaeidae; genus Cetonia; species Cetonia aurata. The sequence continues at coordinate 17,327,225 of OX421883.1, forward strand.
TAATTACCTACACAAAGCTTCAAAACAAAAATAATATATAATGTTATGTAATTTAACGTTAGCAAAGATACAGAGCTTTTCTGATTTTCTTAAATCAAAAACCCTTGTTTGAATATAACTTTTAAAAGAACTGAGTAAACATCTTATTGTTACTTAAGTATTTTGATAAAATAAATGTAATACAACATAACTGGATATACCCTATTCATAAATGTCTGTCCATCTCTGGAAAAATAACTCCAAATTGTACACCAGTAGGTATAGATTAGGAAATAATATTTAAATCACCCAACGACCAATATTTAGAAATAGAAGACAATCACCCTCTCTATCAAATATACGTATACCGATTATAGTGGAGATTTTTATAGTACATATATATTTAGATATAAAAAATGTTTATAGCATAGTTGCATAACGATAATATTTGAATATGTCTTTACCAAGTTTTGCTAACTGCCATTGTTTACGCTGCGATGCACCAATTTTTAAATCAAACGTACCAGTTGTTTATATACAGCGTGTTTCTAGAAACTGTTTCGCCCTATATAACATCTAAAATATTAAAGAAACGAAATTTGAGAATTCAGAAATAGCTTGGGTTTCAGATATTTAAATGGGACCATTTGTATGTTTTGATTCAAGATGATCTGGAATAAGATTTGTCATCCCTTAATATAATTTCGTTTTTCTATTGCAATTACATTAAAGGATTTAGGGGCGAACCATTATTCAGAAACATCTGGTATACTATACATTAGACATTGTCAATAATGTATCATAATATTTATATACACACAATATATGGATAATACATATATTTCTTTCTTGTGATATATACATTTTTGCTATTGTGTTACTATCTATGGAACAATAAATACTGTTTATACAAAGCAATATTTGTATTAAATTTACATTAAATATGTTTAGGTAACAATTTATTTTTAATATACTTCCTAAACTCGATAAAGTAACGAAAGTAGATTTCTGCATATTATCGAATTTGGGCTACTAAGTTTTTACAATGGCTTTTCCAATATTTTCTCCCTTTAAGATACCTATCAGTGCTAATGGCAGATTTTCAAAACCTTCCGTTATATATTCTCTATATTTTAGTTTACCCTCTTTGATCCATTTCAGATTTTGCGTCATACCTTCTTGAAGCCGATCCACAAACTCATGAATCCAGAAACCACTTATTGTTAAACGCTTGAGGAGTATAGATGTCTGGATCATTGTTGCTGAAAATTGTAACAATTACTTTTTCTATTACTGAGTTTTGCTATTTACAGTAATTACTAATTATGAATTACCAAAATGAAATGAAAAATGACAATTCGTTTATGATAATTTAGTATTAGTTTTTATACCTTTAGGTTCATTGTTCAGACTGTTGTAGGAAGCTATAGCTCCACATATTGCTACTCTGCCAAAGGTATTCATTTGTTTAAGAATAACGGAGCTAATTTCACCGCCAACCTATATAAAAATAATTTGCTAAATTGGGATATGCTCAGGATATTCATTCTACTGAAATATTTACATTATCAAAGTAGCAATCGATGCCGTTTGGTGTACACTCAGCTAAAGCTTTCGTAAAGTCACCATCTTTGTAGTTGATAACATGATCGAAATCTAAACTTTTCAACCATTCAACTTTTTCATTAGAACCTGTAATACCGATTACAGTGCAGCCTTTAATTTTTGCAATTTGTCCGCAATGACTGCCAACAGCACCACCTGCTGCAGTAATAGCAACAGTTTCTCCTGGTTGGAGTTTGCACACATCCAGTAGTCCAAAATAAGCTGTATTGCTGAAAAGATGAGTATGGAAATGGATTATTTAGATCTAGAAGGTCTGGTATACCCTGGCATTCCTAAAGCACCCAAAGCCAACGACAAGGGAGCATCTTCCTCATTAAAAGGCACAAGCCGGGGTGTACCCCAGTTGGTTATAGGAGCGTCGTCTTTTTCAATAGTATGTGTTCTCCAGCCGAAGTCACCCAGTACATATTTTCCAATCGGAAATTTGCTTGACTTCGATTCTACGATCCTTAAAGATTAAGAATATCATTAACTATGTTTACGATGCGCTATTGCTATATTACTTAGCCACTTGCGTTCCTATCATTGTATCTCCAACTGAGCCAGGATGTAGTCTTAAATATGGATCCACACTCCAATAAATGGCTTCAGCTAGGTATTCTATTAATAATAACACTAGGTAGTGTTAATCTTAAATGTATGCATATATAACGTACCTCCATTATTTAACGTTGGTAATTCCTCTGTTACTAATTCAAAATTTTCATTTTTTGGCATTCCCACAAACGGTTTTGCATAAATGTATTTCTTTGTAATGACCATTTTTGTTGTTGATTTACAATTCACAAAGAGTTAAAACGCAAGAGTATCCGTGACTTTAGTTTTTATACGCATTGGATGTTTGATTTGAATATTTATTATTGAAATCATTCGCGTTGATTATCTTAAGCATGGATAAATAAGGTGATGACTTTGAGATTAGTATTATCTAGTAAATAAATTAACTCAAAGGATGTCATTTATATTTGTATAACAGAATTAGATAATTACAATATAAAAAAGCAATAAGTTTTTACTAACATGACTAGAGGCGACTTTTGGCGGTAAATAAATATAAGTAAGTTGTTGGCTTTCCTACAACATCATCGTCAATTGCTCTGACATTGGTTTTGCAAAAAATATTAGCATCATTATTTTAAACCAACTATCAAAATGCTCTATTACTAACTTGCAAAATGGGAACTTTTGACGGCTGTGTTTCTCTCTGCACTATTTAAGCTATAAACTAATATCAATAATACTAAATTAGTATTTGATCCATTCTAATTTCTGTACTTACTGTGCTTACAGTAAGACATATAAATTCAGCTTGCTTTTTTCTGCGTTTAAAACACCACAATTCACTTTTGCATTGCACGTGATGTCGTGACTGTTATGCCTACTGTAATAACTACACATTAAGACAAAACTGATTTATTAAAAAGCACTGTTACGTTATATAAAACAAATAAAAAAGAACACTAAAAAAACACAATATGGGAAGGACGTCATGTCTTGGCACGTTCGGGGAAAAGCTAGTCTCTCTTACGTCTGCGCAACGCAACATATTTATTTGCACATGCGTCGTGTCGCGTATACAATCTGTACATAACAGTGACTGTTCTGTTAGAAATTCTTAAAATGTTCAAATCTTATATTGGCGCATAGTAAAGTACTTAACATTTTGTAAGTAATGGAGTTTTAAAAATTACGGTATTTGACAAAAAATACAACTTCTAGTGTACCACAATATAACCGAACCACTTATCAGGCTACCCAACAACTTAATAAAGAAGATGAAAAGATGAAATTGCATCGGGTAGACGAAAATCTATGTGCTCTATACAACATTTATCTAAACGATCTAAAATATATATCCCAATATAAATAATATATTTTTTAAATGTGTAATAAATATTAAGGTAAAATTTTATGTTTGAAAGAAACCAATGCTGAGAATGCCAATATGAACAAAAACGAACTTTTAGTTCAGATTATAAGGATGCAAAAAGTAAAAAGAAAAATATAGTCGTATATCTAATTTTGCAATATAATATAAATGTTATTATTACGTATGGTAAATCTAATATTTAAAATATTTTAGTCATAAATATGGTAAATTTAAATTGTCTTGGTTTGGTACATGCGAAAGTGTGCATTTCACCTAATCATGTCAGAACCAAGGAACTACATACTTGAATTTGACTGTAAAAATGTCAAAATAAGAGTTTCTGTCTTTACAGGTCACTGTAAACTCAGAAAGCACCTACACAGAATCGGACTCTCTGAAGAGACTGATGTCGGCTGTGTTTGGAGGACGAAGAGACCGTTGAGCATATCTTCTGCCACTGCCCCGCCACAACCAGAATATTGTATGACATCTTTGGGAAGGTTGAACTTTCCCTATTTTTTTGAATGAGGTCTTATTCAAAAAAATTCTGAGCTACCTTAAGCGCCTGAACTTTTTGGATGAACTTTAAAGATAACATATCCAACTGGACGGATAACACTGGGCAACAAATTTTCGAAAAGTTCATGCTTCCAAGCTGAAAATAGTCATTTCTTAATGAATTCAATGTGCTGAACACGAAAATGACAGAAAAAGCTGAATTGGCTACGGGTTTTCTGTAATATGTACGCATATTTCAGAAAAAGTGTACTTATGTCAATATTATAATACATGGTAAGAAAACATTTACGCATATTTCAGAAAAAGTGTACTTATGTCAATATTATAATACATGGTAAGAAAACATTAGTCTGCTTCTGGCTTTCGACTTCTTTTGGCCTGCCGTTTGTAGTGGACTTGTGGAGCATCTCTACTGATTGTCCAACAATAGTCAGCTAGCATTGACGTAGACCATTTGCCTTGGTACCGTTGCTCCATGGTGGCAATGTCCTAATGAAATGTGTGAAGGGGTGATGCAATATGACGCAAAATTTCGTAATTTCTCACTAAATTGCATTACATTATGCAATAGCATCTATACAATGGACAAAACGTCAATATCGGGTACTTTCACCTAAGAAGCAATTTCACTGTTGACCAGTGAATCGACCAATGCGGATGCTATCTTCTCTCAATATGGTAAATTTAATATTATAAATATTTTATTGTTCCTATGTAAGTATTATTAAAAAAAGCATTACAGGAATAATATTAGTTTTATATTGGGCGATTATTGATTATATATTATGCGCCAGTAGGGATATAACCGGGCACGTGGATGGCTGTGTATAATAATGTTTTGTCTGGTTTATATTTATTAACAGATTTCCTACAAATAAATCTTTGAAAATGGTCAATTTAATGAAATAAGTAGACTTTAACTATCTAACGCAGTATAAATACGTGTAGTGGGTGAATTATGGCTAACAGATGCGTGCATAGGTTGTAACGTTCTGGTTCGTGCAGCTTTTGATGATCACACGTATAGTCTAGTGAAATGATCCATTTCAGCCATGTTTTGGGAAGGATGGACTTTAACTTCTTGTAGTGTATAGGTGGTTTTGCTGAGTATAAAATTGAGTTTCCTCCACTACTAGCTCTAGACTAATATATTTCTCTAAATAATTGGAGTCTATAGAGATCACCACAGAAGTACTAACCATTCACGATATTATCTGGAGAAACGTGCTCCAAAGAGCGAGCAGGAGGAATGAAACACCTAGCAAGTAGCTACCCCAACTATTAATTTATAATCATAATAGCAGTAATTACAAGAATTTGTCTTAAAATTTGTTGCGTGTAAAGAGCACAATAGCCAAAAAATTAAGATAAAACTTAAATTAAATAAACAACAAATGATTAAAAATTTAAAATCACAATACAAGTAATAAATAGAAACGAACATAACATTTTAATACACGTTAAAAGATTGATGCAGCTTCCTCATCACGCAACATTGTCTTCACTTCGACTTTAAATCTCTGTAGAGATAACACTTTCCAGTCTTTCAGGAAGGTGTTGTACTTACCTCCTCCCACTCCCCAAATAGTTGATCGTCGTCTAGCAGCAAGTTAGTGAGTGATAGGAGTAGGTACTCTATTTTATTTTCTGTACTGGTTTTTTCCGCTTCAGGCATATTTTTTTGTATTTATTTTCCCTAGATTCAGCATGTCTAAGAATCAGCAAAATCTGAGGTTACATGATTTGATATCCGAAGAAAGTTATTTGAAAAAGTTAGCTATTGCAAATGTTTGTATACCTATTTTAAATACTTTTAAATAAATTATACATTTTTATTTCTTTTGTGTCTAATAACTCAACTGAAATAAAATTTGTGAATTTTATTAAATATTCAAGAAACAATTGGTGTGTGGTTTCAAAATTTAATCATGACAAACTTTTCCAAATAACTGTTTTGAATATCATGTCATCTAACGTCACTTTTAAAATTGTCAAAATTTCACAATAAGGAATGGTCCATTTAAAATCTGGCATGTTATAACATTACAAAATATTTAGTAAAACCGGGTGGACTTAAAACACATTTATTGAACTTTAATATACTTATAACCTAAAGCAAACTTAAAGAATAATTCAAGAACTATAAAACAATCGTACTTTTCTGTTAATTCCCGACATCAGCTTTTGTACATGCATTTCGTTCATACTTCCAGATGCCTGTCTCCACTTTCTTCTAAATTGTTGGATGTCTAGCACGTTAAATTGTGTTTTTCAATTTTCGTTTGATTTGTGTTCAATATCTTTCCACAGGTCGCAACTCCGGGCAATTGGGGGGATTCATTTCCCTAGGGACAACTTGAATGTCCTTCTCTTCATAAAATTCTTTCGTACCACGGCTGTAATGGCATGAAGCCAAGTCAGGCCAGAAGAAAGTAGAAATGGCATGATCTTATGCTTAAATTTATTATCTACATTACCTCTTCGATCGGCAACGTAATATCCTTGTCCTGGCATCTCACTGAAATTCGCAACACAGTAAGTTTCATCGTCCATGATGCAACAGTCGAATTTGGTCAAAAATGTTTCGTATAATTTTCTGGCTCTCGTTTTTGCAATTTCTTGTTTAGTAGGGTCCCTATTTGGTACTTTTTGTATCTTAAATGATCTCAAACCGTTTCTGGCTTTAATTCTATGAACTGTACTTTTCGACGTATCAGCTTTCACAGCAAGAGCCCTCTCAGAAATGTTAGGATTTTTTTTTTATATGTGTTAGTACTTTCTTATCCCTACTTGTATCAGTCTTCCTATTTCCACCTGAACCAGCTTTCCTTTCTACTGACAAGCGTTTTTTGTCATTCTTTATCACATTTTGTACCGTTGAACGCGGCATTTGTAATCTTTTTGCTAAGCGCACTTGGGAGATATCTGTTTATAATTAAACTCCGTTCTTGTCATTCTATCATCTCTAGCCCTCCTAAATCACGAATTACGTAGTAACACCTTGATGCAACTTTTACATTAGAATGACAGTTATCGACTGACAAAACATTTTCACTTCACGGCCCGGCCGCGGCCGCCTAGATCAAGAATTCCTCCGGAATTTCTGCCGGATTTTAAATGGACCATTCTTTAAAACTAATTTTATATGTTGCAATATTTTGTTGGTCAATGTTTATTTAACAGTTGTTGATTTCTTTTGGTACTTACTATACTTACTACATTGTCAACTGATTTGGATTTAAATAAAATAATTAATAGAATATGCGTCTTTTATTTATCGATAGAAAAATCAAATTTAACAACTGGCATAAATTGTAAAGCACTTAAACTTTAACAACAGCTTTTCCGGTGTTTTCTCCTGTAAGGACCCCGTTTAGAGCGTGTATCATATTGTTGAATCCCTCATAATATGTTTCTTTGTATTTTAATTTTCCTTCCTTGATCCATTTTTGGTTTTGGGCGATGGCGTCATCCCATTTATCGAAGAACTGATTCACCAAAAATCCTCTCATCGTCAGCTGGTAACTGACCATAGGGCGTTGGACCATGGTTACTAAAAATTTAAGTTAGACAGGAAAAATTTATTTTCGAAAAGCAGATTTTCATAAATTTCTTTTATGTTTCCATTCATTACCTTTGGGATAGTCGTCCATACTTTTTGATAAATACCCGGAAATCGCACCACAAACCGCTATTCGTCCAAAGTGATTCATATTTTGCAGAACGATAGAACTCGTTTCGCCCCCAACCTGCAATTACACGGAATCTAAGAGTGAATTTTAACTTTTGTCATTGCGTACATTGTCGAAGTAGCAATCAACTCTATCTGGAGCCATTTCTATTAAGGATTTATTGATGTCATCTGTTTTATAATTAATGACGTGATCGAAACCGATACTCTTCAGCCATTCTGCTTTTCCATCAGAGCCGGCGATGCCGATTACCTTGCAGCCTTTGATTTTCGCTATTTGGCCGACAACACTACCAACAGCTCCTGCTGCGCCAGAAACGACAACGGTTTCTCCTGATTGTGGTTTACATATCTCGAGGAAACCTAAATAAGCCGTATTGCTGTGGAATGTAAAATAAAATGTTTCGAATGAAAGTATACAGGCTGCTCCACCGAACTGGCTCATTCGAATTTCTCGAACTTATAGTAGGATTTTGATTTTGGCACTTGCAAGGTAGTTAAGGTCAACCATGATCTGTGATGGTAAGCAGATTGCAACCAAACAATTACTTTAGCAAAGAATAGAATGATAAAGATAAGTTGTTTCAACTACTAGAGGGCAAAAAGATCCAGGCAAGAGTATTAATCAAATCACAAAGGAAAGATTAAGATACTATAAGTGAATTAAGGAAGGGGAAGGATAGCATACAATATATTTTAGGCCATAGCAACATGAAAATCTACACTGGCATTATGAGCAAACCAAATATAATAATTTTAACCGACATGAATTTTAATAAGGATAGCAGAAAAACGTTGCTGTATATACGTATAAGGAACAAGGATGTCAGAATTTACAGTCACGCAATCGACGACTAGTGTCTGAGCATAAAAAGAAATAAATGGTTCCTATATAGCTGTCACTGTTCCGCTGACATCCCACTAGATTAATATAAGATCTGTACGGACAAACTACTGCGAGATATTAAGCAATGCAAATCCTGGTCGAGGAGATCCCTGATGTCCTATTGGAGGTTTTGGGTCGGTTGCTAGATGAACAACGCTTCCCAGTGGAGAGGAAGCAGGCAGCAGTAGCCTTGTTGAAAGGAAAGCTGATGAAGATATACTCATATAGCTCTTTATAGAAGCTATTTGAAAAAAATATTAAATGACTGATTAGAAAAAGAAATGGAGGGCAACGGCACGGACATCTGACAGACAGTTCGGTTTTGACAAAGGCAAGCTAACTGTGTATGCATTATGGTTGTGATCTAGACAATCAGAGTTTGCGCAAAGAAGTGGGTAGCAGTTGATTAGCAAAAAAAAAAAAATTGATTCAACTGCCCATCTGATGAACATCATAGCTGACTGATTTAATTATAGGACTATTAAAATAGATCCAGACAACAAGTGATTGTCGGTGCGGGCATTCTGCAGAATTGTGTTTTAGGCCCAATTCTGTAGAAGTTAATACATGAATGAATTCTCTTCTTAGTTCAGGTGGAAGAACTGATAACTATAGCTTCACCTTGCCTGATTTCGTTATTATTATTGAGGTTGTAGATGCAAAAGAACTGATCTTTAAGTTCAACGAGGTATTGGAAAATACCGTCGAGTTAATGCGTGCAAACGGACTAGTGATAGCTCAAAAAGCTAAAAGAAAACTGAAGCGATGATGCGCAAAGGTCCACGAAAGGGGAAAGACATTTACGTTGAGATCGTTACAGGTAAGAAAGAACTGAAATGTCTAGGAGTGATCCTAGATGACAAGTTAATTTTGGGCCAAATGTAAGGCATATAGGTGCAAGAGTGAAGAGTCGCATTGGAAAAGTTACAAATACGTGTATAAAGTATTGTTATAGGTGATTAGTTGATACAGAACCGCATGCACGGACATAGCTTTGCTAGCGGTCGATATTCCTTAATTGCCGAAGAACAGTAGAGAACCTTTGATAACTGTAAAGAAGGATGTAAAAATTGCGACAATTAAAAAATTGCAGAATCCACGCGAGAGATCTTGGTTACCACCTAGCGTAATTGCTCACGTTCTTTGACACCAAGTTTACGTTTAGATTTACAGAGGACGCGGTGTTTCTGTACTGTGGCCAAGAAGATATCTCCGAATTTTTTACTATGTAGTAGATAGAGCGTGGAGCAGAAAACTTAGAAAGACAACTGGAAACCTCGCTCAATAAGGTCACTATAGTAGTAGTATGCACTAAAAGTAAAAGCAGCAATTACTGTAGGAGAGGCCCTAGGAAGGAGTATAGAGGCTTCAGAAACAAAATGCTGCCTCGAGACATGAAAACTATGGAAGATTTACACCTTTTGTCCTTTGAGAAGATGTTAGCTGCGGTTCCACAGGTCTGAAGGGAAGAATAAGGAAATTTTAGTGAGTAGGCTAAACTGGAGAGCCCTTACTATTGGGCCATTGACGCTGAACACCAGTATCCATTAAGGATCTTTCCTCTTTTCAAAAAAGAAAGTAATTACACGCGAGTTATTTATTGTTGCTAGTTTCCTGATTATTAGTAAATTTAGATTGTTGATAATGTATCAGATATTAGCAAGCCGTGACATATAACAATAAACAAGCCTTGCATTGTTAACAAATCATAATTATAAATCGAAACAAATCAGAAAAGTATTAAAAGTTACATACACTAATAATGTTGGTTATTTAACAATACATACCAACAATTACTTACAATGAACAAAAATCCTTAAAAAAATATAAAAGTAAATTAAAGAAGATATCCCAAATACAGCCATAGTATTTCGAACAGAGATGACTTATACACAAGTTGTTAAATTATCTAGAAAGAAGGCCTTAACAATGAACCTATAAAGAATATCCAATGTGACTAGTATTTTTTTCACGACACATTAGTTGTTTCATAGTTTTTTTCTTGTATTTTGTTTATTTAGTTACTTTGTAAAAGAGTTAACTGATTAATCGTATCATAATTATGGCGTGCTAATATCTTTCAATTAATATGAATTCTTTAAAATTAAACAAAATTTACTAAAAATTGGGAAACTGCTATTGATAAATGTCTAAATACCAAATATTTACTGATGATTGTTGTAACACTGAATACCAATGTCCTTGTGTTTGCATCAACATCTAAATGTCTAATACCTTAAGAAATACTTAATTGTGTTTGGGAGAGTACAAATGTCAAAAATTTAAACAAAATTGCACATATTTCGCAAACAGTTGAGTTAGGGATACGGGACTTTAATATGAAGCGCTCATAAATGATTTGATAAATTTACTAGATCGATCAAAGCGTAAATGAATCAAAATCAGCAGGTTGACTACTGAAAGTACTATAAAGTTTAAAATATTTTCTTTAAATAGATCATAATTGATCATGAGTATTCTACGAGTTTCAAAGTTTGAAAAATTCTAATGCACCAGTTTGGTGGGACAGTCTGGATAAAAACGAAGGAAATACCCTGGCATTCCTAATACTCCAAGGGCTAGGGACATTGGTAGATCCTTATCAATATTTACAATGTAGGGGTGGGTCCATTGAGTCCTGCTTTCGGCTTCACTGCCAATGCTGTGCGATCTCCAACCAAATCCACCGACCACGTACTTTCCAACCGGGAACTTGTCCGATTTCGATTCTATTATTCTAGTGGGAAAATGAGTATAGATTGTTTACATAGTACAATAAAGAATTTTAAAAACAGATTTACTGCCATAAGTTTATTAATTAAAAATGCAAAACCCGTATTTCTAATTGAAACATGAATTCTTACTTTGCTATTTGTGTTCCAATCATGGTGTCATTAATCTTGTAATTGGGGGCGTACGCTCTCATGTATGGATCTACACTAAGGTAAACCGCCTCCACCAAATACTCTAAGAAATAAAATAAAATAATGAAAAGAACTTTTTCTTTTAAATATTAGTTTTAGAACTTTACCTCCATCTTTGAGCGAGGGTAATGTTTCTTCCACAATTTTTACGTTTTCGTCTTTCGGTAAACCATCGTATTCCTTAACGTAGATGTATTTCTTGGCAATCACCATTTTAGAAAACGTTTTCTAAAATATAATTTAATTAGGTAAGAGTTAGTGTCGAAATAAAACTTATTTATAGTCTATATACAGTTTTATAGTATATTTTGGCCTTATCTAATCAGTATAGATTGGCAATTTTTTATTTATTTTAAGTACAAGGTCACTTATTGTGATTACGGCGGTTAGACTGTCTGGTCAGACTTTGAAACATATAATAATAATAATAATAAATATGTAAATAACTTATAAATAAGTTGATAAAACACAATACAGTAGGTATACACATATTACTAATTACTGCTGTTAATAAAAATGTATTTTATTCGCAGGACTATATCAGGTTAACAGCCGATGTTTTGTTATATCGTATAGCGATATGCCTATAAAAGAATGGCAAAGCATACTATGTCAATCTGAGCGACGAACTAGAGGTCTCGCAAATATTTTTTTGCATAGTTTTTCATTATTTTTACTAATTACATATATATTTGAAGCAAATGCAATATCAATATATTCATGCTTTGTTTTTCTACTGTTCCGACTTGATATGATTCAGCTTTAGTCGTTCTGTTTCTTTTGTCCACCTTTTTACAGTTAAGTTACTGAATAATTATTGTCAAAGTTTCAAACCCGATACAGAGTACTAAATTACTCACATCCTTTGGCATTAATTTTCCAATTAAGTATCTTTATTTTTACTTCCATACTTCGCATTTATGTTCTTGGTTTATTTAGTCATACAATCTCTTATTTTCGTTTTTCGATGATGCCATATTCCTTCAAGAGATATTCCTTCTTTGCTGCTGGAACTTTCATTTTCTTTATATTTGCCTTCCTCATGATTTTAGCATTTTAGCAATTTCTTAGTGATCTATTTTGCCACCTCTTTTGGAAAGCTGAAGTCGTTTTCTTTACCATCTTTTTTATGAGAAAATATACACTAAGCAAGTGAAAACTTCTTTCATTAAACATATTAAGGGGCAAACAAACCGTTTTTGGGCAGTCCAGCCAGCTGCATATGGAATTTAGTGATTCTTATCCAATTATTCTAATATAATTTATGCTATTGTTCAGTTGTTTTTTTTTTTTTTTTAGGAAGAGATCCCTACCTTTAATATCAATCAAGAAATAATGAAAGTAGCGAATTATAAATGTTGCTACACTTCTAGAAAAATTAGACTTTGCTATTATTATGTAAAAGTACACATTCATTAAAAGCGACTGAAGATGTTTTTATTTTCCTCAATTCCCGTAAATTCATATCGACTAAGATATATTTAGGTATGGCTGTATTGTTTTTGTATTTTAAAGAAAATTTGTGAATGTGTTGTAATATAAAAAATGATAAATTAAAATAAAGAAGTATTCCGGAGAAATCGGAGAGATGTGCAATTAAAGTGGTGGATATTTTCAAGAAAACCACAAATAATCAGGTAAATTAAACAGTTTATATTCAAATAAGAATTCTTCGGCCATAATACATAAACACATTTGTAAATCGTGATTCAAAAACAGTAAAATCAACTCTTTTAACAAGGAAATGATCGAGTTAACCTATAATTATTATTAAAACTATGTAAAATAAGTTAATTGACCATTTTAAACTTGCAAGTTCTGAACTAATGAATATAAAAAGAAACATTGAATGTTCTTAGCTGGTGAAATCAACAAGATTCGATAAATAAATTTGACGTAACATGAAAAATTACAGAGAAGTGGTAGTACTGGCTGTACTAATTGTAAGTTAGGACCAAAAGTTGAACGGTTACTAGGAAGGCAGCCAAGCTGTTCAAATTTAAACGATTCCTTCATATATTAATCTGTTGAATATATATATAAGTTGAAAGGTTACCTTTTGGTCATGAAAAATTACGTTATGGCCAATGATATTTCTACGTTCTGCAAGGTAAAATACCTTTAAAAAAAATTGTGTAAGCACTACTCACTGTTAGCTTTTCACGCCTTTTAAAAAATTGTCAAACAAATCTCTTTTCTTTCCCATAGGTTGCTAGGACTTACATTTCAAACAATCTTATGCCGTTGGATTGGATTCATGCAGGTCCTTCGGAGAATCTTTCGGTGTAACGTAACACAATTAAACCGTTCATTTCCTTCAATTATTGTTTTTTTTTTGTATTAATTTTACGTAATAAGTCTTAATAACCAATTAATTACAATATTTTTTTGACAGTTCAGATTACAGGTTTCTCTACTGAATGATAAGAGTTAATTTTCCTGTTTTCTCACTAGAGGTCAGCAACTTGACAGATATTTTTAAATTAAACTCTAAAACTTTTCTTTCTTGATACTTTTAAACTTTGTTATCTGAATGTAACGAAAAACTAATGTGTAACTTACAACATGCTTTAATAAAATAATGATTCACAATTCTGCTTGATTGTGTTTGCAAAAATTTTAATTAGGTAGGCCATTAATTCCGATTTTAAAATTACTAACATATTTGTAGTTTCTTAGATAAATGTTTGTATATAATTTGGAAAATTAATTATTTGTTTTGTATTTGTAATGACCTGTGAAATAATTATATCACAGTATTTTCATTAATTACGGATGCCAAGAAACCTGCCATAGGTTTTTAAACAAAATATATTTATGACCTAATAATTTTTGGGAAAAGCATCTGAATATGGCGACCCAATAGATGTTTAAAGAAAGTAATGAATTTTTTAAAGTAGTTTTAGAGAAAAATAATCATTTTGGAAAAAAGAGCTGTTGTCACGCTACAAGCTATAGGAAATTCTTTATCAAATAGGTAGAAAATAAAATAAATGCTTTTTTCCCCAAATTCTTTAATTACATGAAGAAGATAGGATATTTATATTAACAACCAGAATTAAATGAGTTAAGTTTATTAAAGAATTTGGTAGAGAAAGATCTTATTTTGCTTCCTGCATATTTATGATGTACCGTAAAATGGGGTTACTTTGATCAAGTTTCAAATTCAAAACTCTGTATCTTTTGAATTTAATGGCAGAGGAATTATTTAAAAAACACACAATATCGGTTTCTTGTGTTCTATCAGAATTTTAACTCAGAAAAAATAAGAAATCATCAAATTTTGCTAAAAAATTATAAAACCGTGCTATCAAATTTGAACTGCTATTGGGGTTGCTTTGATCAGCCTACTTTTTTCAACGCCGTTCAGAAGTAACCCCAGACAGAAGGTATTAAAAAAAAAATGGAAAAAATCGGTCGGCAGGTTTTCGAAATATAACGGTTTCAAGCTATTGAGGTTACTTTGAAACAGCAAATAAAGGCCTGCCTACATCATAAATTTTATTAATAAACTAGAACAGTCTTTAAACTTAAAAATAACATTATTTAAACATTGTAAAAATTTATTAATTGACCTCGTAAACACTGAGGTCGTAGGGAAACACGACTAAATCGGCACCTTGATCGTCTTTTTCCATAGCAGGTCTCGGCAAGTATGCAAGAATATCAGACCGCTCTATCTCGGAAATATCGTTTTTGACCTATCTGAAGGTTCGTTTGTTTTGGCATGAGTGTAGGCCTGTAACAACTAATGGTGTGTTTTGGTAATACAACACACGTAACGGTATGTTTTTTTTCCCACGCCGCGAGAAAATTTCGCCAATATATAACGCCCTTGTATCAATTCTTCCTCTTCTTCTTCCCTTTCTGATTCTTCTACAACCTCATCATTGTCGTCACTGGCATCATCTTCAACTGCTTCGTCCGTTTTTCGACTTTTACTCCCGTTCTGATTTTTTGCTGGAATTTGCGAAGGGCCAGGTTCATCTGTTACATCCACTGTAGAAATGCTCTGCCCAGGAGCCACGTTCAGTCTTTTGTTTCTCTTGACGTTATGACAGGGACCTCCAAATCTCTCTTCTTTTAAAAATAGCGTCAGAACGCTTTCACATTCCGCCTTAGCATTACTGTCGCCAGGAGGTAAGCGCTTGTAGACTTGATCAGGATTGAACGGGAATATACCCGTTGCGTTAAATGCGCTAATAAGATTTCGCTTGACAGCAGATTTTTCATGTTCTTGCAGGACTGACGTAGCACAGCTTTCAGACTTCTTCTGTTTAGCTTCGTCCATTTTTGTTAGTGCCTTGCTAGGAAGACTCGGAAATGCGTCATTTGGGACAGATGTCAGTCTCATGTTCTCGATTTTCCACTTAGTTAGGACAGCTCGCCACGCCTCTTTCAGTGGGCGAAAAAATGCTACATCCAATGGTTGAAGCAGATGAGTCGAGTTTGGTACCAAACAAACAAAGGCGATATCGTTCTCTTGGCACAGTCTTAAAACGTCCACGTCGATATGCGAAGAAACAAGCTTATATTATCATAAAAACACCACGTTACAATCCAACATTTTAGATTGGGGCTACTTTGATCTACGGGGTTACTTTGATCACCAGATCAAAATAACCCCGTACACCTGATCAAAGACACCCCAGTATACGTTTGCGGCAACCACTTGTGACCCGCCAGGTTTTCTAACCTGCTAGAACGTACACAGTATCCACAGGCCTACGTAGTTGTTTGTAAATTACACGATGAAAATGAAAATATAATAGATTTGTACGTACATTAAGAGTTATACACACCTTAAACTTGTCTATTATGTGCACTAATTAATAAAACAATGTTGTTCTCCACGTACGCTACACGCACACTTGAAAACCAGCCGCCATATTGCGCTATAACTATCAATGCTGCGAATCTAAAGAAGCGAACATTCTGGTTCGTTCACACAGCTAGCTAGACGCGGTTCTTTTAAATACCGAAGTGTTTATCAAAGTAACCCCGTAGGATCAAAGTAATCCCATTTTACGGTACTCACACAGAAGCACCACTGATTATATTCAGTGGAATCACAAAAGAACAACCCTACGTCATGAATAAATCATAAATCAACGCATGAACTAGATCAGTACTTCAAATTACATATCGTACTTCCAACAGTATTCTAAAAATGTTATGGCGCCCACGAAATGTCAAATTTAGAGTCAGTTATTTGTCATTCGACAGCCGATAGTACTAGGTTAATCCAACGAGGAGATAAGAAAAGAAGGATCACTTGCCATTTTTATGGCTTAGGTTTGACGCAACGCGCCTCAGGCTCCAACCTTCTTCTAGTTTGTTGATGGCCCGAATTTTTTATTGAGCGTCTGTTCGATGTCTCGGCATTTTAAATAACAATCCTTATTTCTGGTTGGAGTAATTTGAAAAAGAAAACTAAGGCATCTGGTGCTGAAATAATTTATTACCGCTGTCGACACAAATATCAAAAGCGTCGACTGACAGTGACTGCTCTCTTATCTTTTCATTGGTTAATCAATTAATCATTCATTGTATTTCTACCTTTTTCTTATAGTATATTACTGAACACATGGGGGTTATTAAAACGCATTGCTTACCGATATGTTAGGACGAATCACACTGAAAACAACTTCTCGTTACTAGACGCAGTAATTTGTGACACAATGCTCATCTCTTATGATTCGGATTATGTATATAATTCTTTATTGCTTAAATAAGAGACTTGATATATTTCAATTAATTTCGCTAAAAAATTAGTATAATTCGTATATAAATTGACTATTGACTTGTTCTAGCGACTTTCTGGGCCAACTATCCTGTGCAATTGCTATTTGTGAAGCTTAAAAGCAAAATCTAAGCCACCTAAAGCCACCACTTAAGTAAATGAGCTCGACAGAATGAACAAAGGAGAATGGGCGGAATACTTTCACCTCATCTCTAATGAATCTAAGTGTACCTATCTAAATATCTGAAGGCATTGAAAAAATTAACAATATGACCATGACAAGCATACATCAGAAGCCGTTAGTCCATGAGCATAGACAAACTTTTTCATTTTGCGTTAAGGAGTTAGTTATTACTTAATTAGTATCAATCATATTGAGGCATATGAGAGCAAACACACTTCGTTAGGGCAGCGTAGTTTTTTGAAGCTCTATTTTACTAAGGATAACACAGAAGCATCGATTCTTTAATAGAGTGTCTTTAATTTGTATTACTTTGTAATCTTTTGTCAAGAGTTTTTGATCTTTAGTAAGTGCATACCGGAATGAACTGTCTTGGTGGTTGAATGGTTAGCATGTTCGCCTTTCATCCCAATGGCCGAGACGGTTTGGTTTTTAAATGTGAATAGAAATCAAAACATGCCTTCAATACGATGTTCGGCACGTAAAAAATCTATGCTGCAGCAGAGGGTGGAATATCTCCGAGTTCAGCAAAATTTGAGTGGGTATGGTACAATATATCACTAGATGTCACTGCTAAAAATGACAAGGTTGTATTTTGTATTCCACAACTCTTGCCAGTGTTGCTTTAATTTTAGTTTTTGATCTTTAGTAAGTGCATACCGGAATGAACTGTCTTGGTGGTTGAATGGTTAGCATGTTCGCCTTTCATCCCAATGGCCGAGACGGTTTGGTTTTTAAATGTGAATAGAAATCAAAACATGCCTTCAATACGATGTTCGGCACGTAAAAAATCTATGCTGCAGCAGAGGGTGGAATATCTCCGAGTTCAGCAAAATTTGAGTGGGTATGGTACAATATATCACTAGATGTCACTGCTAAAAATGACAAGGTTGTATTTTGTATTCCACAACTCTTGCCAGTGTTGCTTTAATTTTTTTATCTAATTTCTTCCTCTCCCATTATCATCGTATCTGTTCTATTTATTTCTTTACTTATCTTTTATTTACTCCTTTTGGATAAAATAAACTCAAACATATTAAAAAAAAATGTCATCTTGTAATAAAATTGGAGGAAAAAAATACATTTGATTTTTCATTCCAATGATTGGCAAAATGCAAAGCTTCTACAAAGTACTTCGAGGGATCTTAAGTTGAAAGTTTAAAATACCAAGTCCAGGCACTTTTAGAAGAATATGGCACCAACGCCATTCGATGTTAAGAAAATAAGAAGAGAAAAATTAAAATAATTTTGGTTTGTCAACTCTTAACAGCATTAAATTTCTGGGTTCTGTTAATATGAAGCTGCATCGAATTGTAATATGTACTTACCACAGAGAACTGTTTGTATATTTTTCTAAGATGTAGAGAAATGCCATTATATTTAACTATGTTTCTATATGCCAACATTCTGTTGTTGAAAAGTTTTATATGGAAGGTTGGTATTGTCTGAAATGAAGTTATGGTTGTATAACTAACAAATTAGTTAATTCGAAAAACACAGGAATAGGCACTATACCGAGGACAAAATATAACCCAAGACTTAGAACTTATTTAACATTATAAATAATAATTAAAATTGGGTTTGCAAGAACAGCTGCCTTGCGTTAAAGTATCTGATACTTTTAAAATAAACGACATATAATTCTCATTGTGTATGAATAAATTTTTGGCCGCAATAATCATATGAGAAATAAATGAGTAGAATAGAAGGAATAGCTAGAAGTAGCTACCAGAAAATGTAGTTATCTATTACTCTTATTAAAATTTTATTAGAACAAAGTTTAAAAATAATCTTGAAATGCAAGAAATGTATGCATAATCTATCATAAATAATAATATAATATGTAAATTAAACCACATTAATTAGAATTTTCTTGATTATTTCGCTTTTGTATTTGCACAAGATTTTCAACTGTATGCTACTTATTTTTTTCTTTCGAATTAAAACGATAATGATGTAGTAGAAGTAGGTATTCATTTATAAAAAAAACCTTGACAAATTCCTAAAACCCTTCACGAAGATACGAGTTTTTGATTCAGTAATGATAATATTCTAAATCCCAATATCATATGATATTGTTCATTTAACAGATGATGAAGCATAATAGCTATAGCTTAATAAATGATATCTTAGGAGATAAAGGAGACACGGAATGATTATGTGAGCGTATCACTTTGGCGACAACAAAAAACGCATTACCATTGCAAGTGTATTAATTATTGCATCATTTTTTTTTAAGAGATATAAGTGGGGTACAAACTTGTAGACTTTATGATTCAAATGAAGCGATTTATTACATTGTTGATAGACTTTAAATTCTACTGACCTATCAGAGTTCATACATTACACTGGGGTAATCGGCGACATTATTGTAGCCCTCGATCTAAACAGGTTTTAAAATGAAACTGAATTACGAATGAAATTTGTTTATATGAATATAAAGGTTAGGGGATTATCACTCTTTGGTGTAGGTTTCAACTACAGTTATCGAGCAAATAAATAAAGAAGATTATAAACCAATTGAAGAGAACAGGAAAAAATTGGTAAACCCCGCGTTCTTGTTGTTGTGGTAAACATATTTCGTTTTGTGCGAAAATGTTTGATCACTATTTTTAACACTATAAAGATTTACTAAAAGACTGAAATTCGCAATAAAGCACTTGCTGATCAAACGAAAATCTGTAAAAAGAGAAATAAGTATACGTTTCATCAGGTTCAAAATTACCACAAGTTCATTTATACAAATATCAGTGGGCGGGGCTAAGGAAGAGTTTTTGAAATTCACGGCCTAAAAATTAATGAATGCTCAAATGATATCTCAAAGTATGCCAATATCGCCAATTCATGTTCAGAAAATGCTATGTTTGTGTTCTGAACTTATGTAAGCTAAGAGGTTTTGAATTTTGTTGGCGCTCTATTATGGCTAGAGGAAATGAGTATTTTCAAATTAATACCTTGACGCAACGTTTTTCCATTGTTCTTCTAATCAATTGAATTTCATTGTTAATGATTTAAATTCTGATCAGGTGGTTTATAACACCATAAGCAGTGTGTAAGTCAGGTTGAGTCAGTCTTAACCTCACTTTAAACATGTGGTTATCTTTTAAGACCTTTGTAATAAACTTTGGAATTTTAACTTAGATATGAATTCATATTTACGGTTTAAATAACTATGTATGTTATTGTGTATTTTGTCTCATTATCCCATTTTTGTCTCTGAAGAAGCAATAAATTGACTGCGAAAGCTTAGACGGTAAAAAAAGAATTTTGTTTTAATCTTGTTTGGCTGCATATAAAGCAAATCTATTTCTTCAAATCCATAACTAGTACAGGCTATTTCAGACCACTAGTCCACTATCTTTTTCTCGCGATATATGGCGGCCAAGTTTCACGCGACAAAAAATTTAATAACAAAACCCTACCTGAAGAATTATCTGAAAATATTTTCAACTTCCGGAAACGTTCCATTATACCGGAAGTCGATAGCAATTTTCTTATTTTAAATTGAATTATATGTTTTTTCTTGCTTCAATGAACTCTACACATTATTTGAATACAATTTTTACTGAAGTTCACTATCTCTAAATTTAACGATGTTTGAGATATTCACGATTTTGTTAGAATTTTGACATTTGCATCTCCTTGTATAGTATTATGTATTTTATAAACCATTGGAGATAATGATCTCAGTTTTTTACGGCATAAAAAAAATAGTCGTGCATACTAACAACTGTCATAGAAACCACTACATTTTACACAGAGTGTACATAAATCGATAGTCAACACCTTTAACCTTAGAAAATTAAATTTTTTTCAAATATAACATTATATTTCTAATTATCGAATTCGATGCAAAAATGAATTCTGCGTCGACAAGTATAAAGGATTTATATGCCTATTTGTAGTCGTTTTCGAAATATTAACCATTATTTAATTATGTATTAAAATTTCAGTACATTTCTTGCAGTGGGCTATGAAAAAGACAAGTAGCTTTGACAATCCTCAACACAAGCAACATTTAAAAGTATAGGTGAAGTAAATCATCATAATTTGCACACGACAATTGGTCACACGAAAATCCACACTGGATGCAAATCAAATAATCAAAGTGTGTGGAGCGTAAACACGTGGTGCGGTATCCTAGGTAACCGGATAATTGCAGCATACTTCTTTTTAAGAAACGCTAAATGGGAATGGGTACTGCAAATTTTTGATAAACGAATTACTAATGCTACTCCAAAACCTGCCGTTGGAAACAAGAAAGCGCATGCGGTTTGAGCATGATGGCTGCCCTGTACATTTCGCTGTGCATGTGAGAGAAAAATTACGTGAAATGTTTTCGAATATGTAAATGGATTAGTAGAGGGTCCAAACCTTTATGGCCAGCTAGATCACCAGAGATGTTTAGATTTTTATTTTTAGGGAAGGTTGAAAGATATTATTTATCAAAATCATCCGTACTATGTAGAAGAAATTAAAATAAGGTTAAGGGAAGGATGTAGATCCCGTATAGAACGATGAATAGAAAGAAATGGCAGACATTTTGTTAATTTATTTTTATTTAGTTAGTTACAGTACATTAGATTCAATAATTTTTTTAATGATTATTGTAACTCATTTCTTTTTAAATATTAGTGTATTTAACGAAAGTTTTCTAATGAAATGTAGTACCATCGTTATATCTGGCAGCTCTAAATTATTAAGTAGCATCACTTGCAATAAACAAATAAGTTGTTTCTTGTCTGCAAATTAATGTAAAATATCTATTACAATACTCATATCAACCACATATCAATCGATCAGGATTGGAAAAATTAGATTTTAATGATGAAGTGAGATACTTTTGTGTTGATGATTGTTAAAGCTACTTGTTTTTTTTTTTCATAGTCCATGTAGGTACTGAAATTTTAATAATGAGTAAATGACAGTTAATAACTCGAAAACGACTAGAAATAGGCATATACCTAAATCCGTAATACTTATCGACGCAGAATTCATTTTTGCATCAAATTCTATAATTAGAATTATAATGTTGCATTGGAGAAAATTGAATTTTCTAAGGCTAAAAGTATCGAAATTGACCATCGATTTATGAACACTCTGTCTACAATATAGTGGTTTCTATGACAGTATTTGGTATACACGACTATTTTTCTTATACCGTAACAAAATGAGACCATCATCGCTAATGGTTTATAAAATACAGAATAGGAGATGCAAATGTCAAAATGTTGACAAAATCATAAATATCTCAAAAAACGGTTAAATTTGGAGATAGTAATTTGGTAAAAATTGTATACAAATAATGTGTAGAATTCATTGAAGCAAGAAAAAACATATAATTCCATTTAAAATAAGAAAGTTGCTATCGATTTCCGGTATAAAACGATTCCGGAAGTTGAAAATATGTTTAGAGGATTCTTCAGGTAGGGTTTTGTTATTAAAATTTTTGTCACATGCTGCCCTAGATCGCGAGAAAAAAATTTCAGACGAGTGGTCTGAAACAGCTTGTATAGCCGGTCCTTTTATCTAACCTATAACTTATACCTATGCTGTGTGAAACAAGGTGGTCAGCAAAATATAGAACCATAAGGTTGTTAGCTGTGTATTTTATTTTAATCATGTTTTTACACTGCAAGATATAGCAAAATATGCAAGCTTTTCATATCAAAACTAAAACCAAAGCAAATCAATTATTTTGTATTGTTATAACCCTTATTTTTTGATTTAGTTTGAAATAAGCTGAAGATATTCGTCACAATTAGAATACTAACGAGCAAGCAGAACGTTAATTTTTCCTGGAAAGACAGAAGTTAAACAATTTTTGTGCCATTAAGGTGACTGCAAAGTTACTAGTGGAGTTTGAATTTTAAAGGGAACATGACGTCAGATTTACAGAGTGTTGATGAATAAGTATTTTAAGGTAAGCATTTTCAGTAAATTCTTGCTTGGGTTCATATAGACACTTTTTTGAGAATTATGATCCTCCAAAAGTATTGCAGATTCCACTTTTCGTTTACGGCAAGAAAATGAAAGACACTGTGTATTTCGTTAAATAGATTGTAGAGATATTTACATATATCGAAATCTTTCAGAGAATCCGTTCAGTAACTTAAGCAGAGTGAAAACTTGGTTGGAATCGACAATGGAAGAAGGTCGGTTTTCCGAATTTCTATCTAGAAGCTGATAAAAAACAGCTGTTAAAAAGATTATTGGTTTCTGGTCAAGGGGGAAGAGACTTTTCAAATTTTGTTTGCTTAATGTTCGATGTTGGCAAAAGTATGCAAGTATATTATTCAGTTAGAGCTATTAGAACTTCACTTACTAGTATTTAAATGTTTGCCTACTTATCTCGTCTGTTTATCATACCAATGAGTAATTCAAAATTTGAAATGAAAATGGAATATATTTGACATGGTTACTGTAAGTAGGCAATATATCTTATTATATGTAAGCACTTAATTAATTACTTTTACAAATTGATGCACGTACGTATTCTGGAGTAGACTGTTTAATATTCTATCACCTTTGAATCGTGTATTATCGGTACTGATTTAGTTCCTACATAATATAACTGCACAAACTGTGGCGTTTGGCTTCTAACTCTTGTATTTGCGTTTTATTAATTTTAAAACATATATTTTTTCTGTTTTCCTTGAATGCAATAACATGAACCGCAGAAATGAATTTTACCAATTATTTAATACATTAATACGAGTTAGCACAGATAAAAAATATTCGAGTAATCTAACCTCTAATTTATTTTAAGCACACGACTGTTTTTTCCGTACTTTTTCTAGCTCTCTCGATAGAACACTGCTCTATAATTAACTAACACAACTACACATTCGCCGTATCATCACGTGTTTCTGTCACATTCAGATCGGATTTCCAATTCGAAACTAATTAAAGAGGAATCTGTAAATAAACTGGTCACGTACGAGGTCACATTCGATATACATACACGCACGTCAAGGCGCAAGTCACTTATTATTGCTGCCGGAATCCGAAGCAACAACGAATACTTAACGCGGTGACGTTTATTTAAACAGTCTAAAAGATATTTACCCAAGTATTAACACTGTGCACTGATCACTCGTCCAAACAAACTAATGTAGCCTATCTTAAAATAAATATTTTTCGGGTAAATATTACCTGTCATTCCTCCCGTATGGTTGTGTAGCGCGATGCACTTTAGACGAGAACCTGCGTTGTTTACTTTTTGTGAAATGGAAATTAAAATGGTGTCGAATTAGTCCTGGTCCGGGCGTAGTTGCGGTAGCCGGTGGTTCATCTCTTTTGAAAGTGATACTCGTTGTATATTTATACAGTGATGGTCAAAGAACTTGCGCTTGGACACTTACGTTCTTCATTTTCATAATCGCATCGTTTCATTCATTTAAATTTTGGTCAAAATATATAATGGATTTCGATGTTTTTTGTCTCATTTTGAGATTTACGGTTTGTATCTATAGTAATGAATTGCTACTTGCGTTTGGTTATCCAAGACTGCCACATAAATTTGGAGGAAGTTGCTTAACGACATCTATAGAATCTTCAAGATATGTGAAACGAAAAAAGCTGGGGATGACAGTTTAAATACTCCTAAAGTGTAAGGTTCTAGAACCATTTTTGCCAGCGTTTCCAGAGCAAAGCTATGTGGAGTAGATGATTCAGACAACATTGAAGAAAACCTTGGAAAATATGTGTATCCACCGTTCGTTATTTAGTCAGTCTAACTCTGAAGAAAGACTTTAGTCAAGGGATCATCAAAGGATAGGATCCCTATCAATATACGAATACTATTTTTACTCAGGTTGATGCACTCTGCAGATTCCTTTTGGTTACAAAACACCATCCTTAGTGCCGCGAAGGACGCTGTGTTTTTTGTGTTTGTTTCCAGCAGACACTGCCGCGTCCTTATTGACCTCCAAGTTAAACTACTTGATCACCATATATACTTACAGATGGATCGAAAAAGAAAACGGGAACGGACACAGGAGTCTTCTCCCCGGGCGTTAAACTAAATTTAGAACTAGCACTTGGCAGGTTTGTCACGGTTTTACAAACTGAGGTAGTAGCGATTCTGTATGGTGTCGGAAAAATTTTAGCAAGAGACATTAGGGGACGGCGTATTGTCCTTTATAGTGACAGTTAAGCTGGTCTTAAGGCCTTTAATTATCAAAGGATTACTTCAAGTTTGGTATTGCAGTGCTACAATGCCGTAGAAGCGGTCGCTATTGATAATGCTTTGATACTCAAGTAGGTTAAAGGTAGTAAAGGGAATCCAGCGTTCTGATTTAGCTATTTCGCCGGCTACACTCAATACCCTAATAAATCAATGGACTGCCACTTTTCACGAGAATAGATAGGAGTCCATAACCCCTTGCTGTCCAGCACGCGAAGCCATCTCTAGGCTATCGTCAAAGACAGCTTTCTCGCAGTAACCTACACCAAGTTGTAGGGTTACTGATTGGTCTCTGTAGACTTAATAAACACGTGCACAGCATGGGATTAGTTAACAGCCTACTGTGTCGTGCATGTTACCAAGACGACGAGACCTGGAAACACATTTTATGTGATTGCCCGACGCTTGTCCAACTCATAGCTTCCATCCTTGAGGGATTCTGGCCCAGTGTGGCCAATATCGGTGACGCGTCGCCTGCTGCCCTGTTGGAGTTTATATTCAGTTTGGGTTGGTTCGGGTAGGCTGTGGTCGAGCGGCGCTGCCTGGAGGAAGCAGCAAGATGGGTCCGGTGAGGGTGGTCTAAATGCATGTGGCTACCACCTTCCCTGACCTACAATCTAGAATCCAAAAAATTAATGAAAACCATATTTTGTTCTGTC
Source organism: Cetonia aurata (assembly GCA_949128085.1). Classification (NCBI taxonomy): domain Eukaryota; kingdom Metazoa; phylum Arthropoda; class Insecta; order Coleoptera; family Scarabaeidae; genus Cetonia; species Cetonia aurata. Next base: position 17,353,491 of record OX421883.1, read on the forward strand.
CATCCTAAGATTATGTATGTCCTAGGTTGTGCTTCCTCAGTAAATCCTATTTTTTCATATTTATTGACTTATTATCAATTGCATTTTTGGCATCTATTGGAAAGCATTGGTAAGTCTAGGTGAACATTGTGAAATAAAACAATTTATTTATTCTTTTACCGTATGTATCTTTATATAGGTCTGACGACGTTAACTGCAATCAATCGCCCAGTAGCATTGACGAGCCTTGCTAAGGCAAAACATGTGTTTGCTGCTAGCGATTGATGGTGAATTCCTTAAATTAATATTTTTTTATTTCTATATTTTTATAAAATAAGCTTGGTAAATTAACTTTTTTAACCTTAATGCCCCGACCATTCCACGAAATCTAACATTTCATAAACAATAGAAGATTTAGCCGTTACTTATGCATCAAATACGTGATTGTAGTGTGTATTCTATTACATTATTTCTTCTTCTACTTTACACTTACGTGTGTTTTATTGGCACCCACCTTCATCCCACGCCATTAGGGAAGTACATACGAACGTATAAGTTTATCTTTTTGTTAGATGGGCATATCACATTTGAAAGTATTCTATAAAGAAACGTAAGCCGCTTTTATTCATAGACGGCTTTATTTTCTCCTATCGATAGATGAAACGCCCACTTTTCGGCTTTCCAAAAAGTTGATAAATAAGCTACGTTGTTAGGAAGTGTATTCCTTTTACTTTTGTGGCAATGAAACGTACTGCACGCATTATTTGAAGAAAAAACAAGTTCTTGAAGAATAAAGATTGCTACATGTATAAGTGGAAATAGGTGCATACCTGACGTGGAATGGTAGGGAATTTCAATTTAAATTTGCTGGACTTTATACGTGCTCTGATTTATGAAATATTAACAATAAACTAATAAAATTAGAAAGAAAAGAAAATGAGAAATAATCTTATAAACTTGTTTAACTAACATTTCTATTAAAGAGATTTTATTTATTTATATTCCAACTATGACAATTTTAATTCAGCTAATAGTTGGTTAAAAATTGAACTCTGCCATATAAAAAACTCACCCTGTATATAGATATAGTTGTAGTATCGTTCGGGGATTGTCCAAATAACGAAGCTAATGCCGAAGAAAATCTATATACAATTGACGCAAACATAACAAAACCGCACGTTCTCTAATAATAGACATTCCTTGAAATTACAGCTCGTGACATTGATGTATTCGGAGTTGCCACACACCGAGACTAATGACCGGCATCGGTATAATTTGACGTTCTTCCTTTCCTATTTTTTCGTTGTAATCAAATTTCTAGTAAATTGCGGCAGCTCGGCAGCGAGAAGGCTGCCCAAGATGCAGTTTTTAAGAAAAATTAATGATCGGGTAAGCGACTGCTTGAAGGAAAGGAACAATAATCCCAGAGCTCTGAACCACAAGATAATTGGCGAAATTCGATTGTTCCATTGCAGAGAAGTTGTTGCTGTTTGGGTGGGGGGCGATACCACTATGCTTTTGAAAACTGTAGATACTGTTAAGTTGAAGCAATCGTATAGTGGGAACACATAAATTGGTTGTAAATCTATGTAATTGAGATAATAATAAAAACGCAAATTAATGCTGAGAGATCTGCAAGAGATCTTAAATATACAGATTGAAATAGAACTCAACATTTATTTGCGTTTTTATTATTATCTCAATAAGATTAAATTGTTTATACTTGCAGGCATACACGGTCGGTGTTGATAAGTGCAATCACATTTATGCTTTCTAAATTTCATTATTTAAGCTGCGTGCTTCTACAGGATTTCTGTGTAGGATATAATATTTTATTTTATTATTTTTGGTAAAAGAAAAAATGCATTATGCATCTTCAAGTAGCTATTCCGGTGTGTGGGACTCTCACCCACTAGAACACCCACCATCCATCTCTTATTTGTTGGTGATCAGAATTGTTTTTGCTAAGGTGGAGATCTTATGCTATGTGTCTCGGTCTCGAAACATTGTGTCGACTAGGTTTGCCGGCAAAAGTGCTCCGACGTCCTACTCCAGCTGATCTTTGTGTGTCCACCTTGAACATTCAAAGAATGTATGGCGAACATCGTCACAGTCGCTGTCTTGATCCGGACAGGAGGCACTGTCCACATTCGCCATTTTACGTAACTACTCGTGAAAGTACCCGTGCCCTAGTAGCATCTGCGTGAGGTAATAGTCTATCTCTCCGTGATCCCTGTCTATCCATGCTGAGAGATCCTTAATCAATTCTGCTGTTCACGTCTTCTCATATCACGTTTGGTGATTGTTCCGCCTTCCAGCTTGTCTAGATAGATTTGCCGTTTCTCTTTGGCCGGGAGGTCTATAGAAGCCACTCCTGGTATAACCAAGGCCGCTGCCCCCGGTACTGTTCTGTAGGAGTAAGCTATTTGCAGAGCTCCCCTCCCCTGGACTGCGGCCATCTATATGCGGTACTTCCCCTTCTGGAGTGCATTCGTCCAAATCTCACTCCTATATAGGTGGATGGATTCCGACACCGACATAAAAAATCGCCGTTTACTTGCAAATGGCCCACCGACGTTGGTCATTAGCCGACTGAGTTGTGTGAGTGACCTTCTGTGCCGCTTTGTTTGCAGCGAAGCAGATGTGATTCCAGTACGTCATACGACTGTTTAAGTACATTCCTAAGCATCTTACAGACTCCGATGTTGCGATTGTTTCTGTACCGATCTGCAGTGGTACCTGTAAAGGAATCTTACGGTCGGTCAGTAAAACAACCTTCGTCTTTTGTGTGGCCAGTTCCAATCCGTGTTCGTCAATCGAGGTGGTAACCCTCCTCATGACTTGATTGGGCCGCCTCTTACACACAACTATTGCACAACCGCGATATCGTCAGCGTAACCAACCAGGTAAGTATATGAAGGCATCTTCATACGGATGGTATCATCGCAGGAGATATTCCACAGGTCCGGACCCAGAATCGATCGCAAGGCAGCTCCCGCTGTTGTCCTCACTGTGCGGCATCCCTCAATAGTTTCGTACCTAAGTCTTCTATCTGCCAGGTATGCGGAATGCGGAAACGATTTTCCAGGGCGTCGAGAATTATGTTCCATCCGGCGCTTTTGAAGGCGTTCTTGACATCCAGGGTAGTAAGCGTCACTACCCCCATTCTTGCGCTGTTCACTGTAGTAGGTGTCCACTATCTCCTGAACGGTGCCAATCGTCGAATAGCCGCGTCTTTAGGAGCCTTTCTAGCAGCTTCCCTGCTGTATCCAACGTACAGAGCGCTGTATTTGGATTACCCTGGCCTTTGCTAATAAGCATTAGGCGCTGAGTTTTCCATACGTGTGGAAACCTCCGTCCTTCAGGCATTCGTTGTAAGTATGCAAAAGGAGTCGAGTGTACCGGTTTGAGTGTACCGGTTTGCAACACTCTTGACGGCCATCGTAGAGATTCCGTCTGGCCCAGGTGCCTTTGCCCCCCCCCCCTCTGCAGAAGGCATGCGGCCTGGATTAGCTCCTGCTCCGTGAACAGGGAGATTTTGCACGATGACACTCCTGGCTGTCTCTCCGAGTGTTTTGGGAAAAGCACCCCTACGATGCGATCCATCTGTGCCGCTTCCAGACTGGGACGCGCAGACTTAATACCCAAATTCTTGGTGACGATTTTGTAGCTGGATCCCCAGGGATCGTTGTTACGACTTTCTGTTGCAACTCCTCCCATTTGGCCGTCTTACTCACGGTAATCACCCTTTTAAGCTGCGTCTTGGTGGTTTTGAATTCTTCCTTTTCCACCAGGGCCAGGTCTGGATCTCATCTCCTTGTCCTAGTGACTCTACGTCTTATGTAAGCTTAGATGTCACGGTTCCACCAGTACTCCTGAATAGAATAATATGCGCTGGACAATAATAGTTCCTCAACTTTATATCTATAATTGTTAAACGGTGGGGTTTTGTATGTTGATGGTAATTTGTTGTAGCAGCTAATCGCCTGATATCGAGACCCCTTTTCGGTGAATGTTAATCGGTGCAACGGTATCTCAAGAATATTAGTGTTATGCGTGCAGTAAGAATGATGCTTATTTAATTTATAAAAAGAGTTGACGTTTTGTACATCATAAATTAATACTTCATAAACGTATAAACAAGGTAATGTAAAAATGCCAATTTGTTTGAATAGATCCCTACAGTGGGTTTTTGGTTTTATCTTTATCATCTTCCGTATAGATCTTTTTTGTAATGTAAAGATTCTTGTTACTTTTGTTGAGGTACCCCAAATTTTTGTAGTAGTATTTTTTTATTGTGAACATTATAACGCAGTCGACTTCTTAAATAGCATATACTTGTCGATTTATCACTTAATTGTCTATGTGGCTATTAAGTAAACAGTTTTCATCAATGTAAATGCTAAAAGTTTAACTAAAGTCAATAAACGCAGTCTTCGAACAATGCAAATGTAAAAAGTTGCTTAAATCGATGTACTGAATTCTCTATAGCTAATCGTTTTTAATTAATTTTAATAAGTAATGACACATCATCAGCATCATGCCGTCTGTAAATTAGGGACATCAATGACGTAGACAATATATAAAAGAGGGCTTAGCACCCTTCCTTGTGGTAGTCCCATCGAGATATACACATAATGTTAATGACATTTAAAATAACTGCAAAATCGTTCCAATGCTTTCCTTTGCCTATTAATACCGTAACATATCATTTTAACAATAAGAATCTCGTGATTAACCGCTAATTCAACAACTACACTAGCAAAAAACTTACCGTCTTCAAAACAATAATATATCCCATTCAAAAACTCCATAACAGCATATATAGTTGAATACCCTTCGTGGAAGCCAAATAGACTCTTATTTAATATATTATATGTATCTAAGAATTTTATCAGTCAATTGGCTATTATTTTTCAATAATTTTAGAAAACACACTAAGAGGAGAAATAAGCTTATAATTACCTACTAGACATCTAGATCCGGATTTGAAAACAGGCATTATTTCTGCAAGCTTTAAGTGGATTTACTAGGACAGTATTCGGTGTGCTTTTTAAATCTGTTTCCAGTTTGCTCAAGAACAAACCGCTGTGAACTGGGATAGTGAATTACCTTTTTATTTAAAATATTTTTCGAGTATATGAAACCGAGCTTGATACATATGTAGGGAAGGTTATTTTATCACCTATGCTACCACTTCAACTGTAAGTTTTGAAGTTTTGTTATGGAATTCATTTCTTAAATATCCTTCAGTAATTCCATATTTTATTCCAAGGATATCTTACTGTTATTAATAATATTACAATATTATTAATTGTTCAAGACGTGAGAAAAATGCTCACGGTGCGACTAATGGTGTCACAGATCACTTATCGACTAATGCTTGGTTAAAATAATTCATTATAATTATCTTTTATAAAAGAAATAACCTGCATAACTAATCTATGCTTAGAATCTTCATCTTATAACAGGCATAACATCAAATGCCATTAATTAATGTATCTTATTCACATTTCTCTCGGCTTGTTTATTGTTAATAATTTTTAGCTAAATGCATCCGTTTCCTTGCTTTTGTATTCGAATTCTAATAAATAAACATTTCGATGTCATTAGAATCACAAATTATGAATATTACCACGTGCATGAGTTTTCATTGTTCCCTCTGTTCAAAACTAACAATGAGTAACACCGACGTTCGTCCGCAATAGAAAGTTGTGGTGCTGAACCTCGAGTCAAACAATGAGTATAGAGAAGACGAGCGGGGAATAAGACAAGAACAACTGCTGGAAACTGGTATAGAAAACCGCTAGTATCTGAAAAAAGGATAGAGAAAAGTAGATAGAAGCGAGGTACTCGTGCGGCCGGAGGCGTAACTAGCTGTCTCGATTGTTTTTGATGTCTTAATCTCGTTTCAAGAAGGGTTCCAGACGAACAAGCGTTCTGATATTCGAATCATTCTGGTCAACGGTATAAAATGCGGGAGAAAAGTATTTTTGCTTAAATAAGGATGTAATTATGAATAAATATAATTATCGCACAGCAAGTAGAAAAAAAAGAACCTGTTTTCAACCATTTGCAGTAAATTACTGGAAACCTTTAAATATTTAGGTTTAGTTATTACTAGTGGGTAATTTAAATAGAACTTTATCTTGCTGAAGAAAATACTTTCTTTGTATTATTTTAATATTGTTTAATATTTTTACTATGTTTATTAACTTTCGCATTCCTGTTTTTGATTGTATTGATCACTGCTCACCTGCTCACGAGTTTTATGTTCACCATTATTTTTAGTAAAGCAAACGTACCCGTCAGGATATTTTTACATTTGTTATACGTATAGGTGTAAATTAAAATTAAACGTTTTTTACACTAATATATATTCCACATATTCAGATATTGAAGCGATGATGAAGTTTGTCTTCCATTCGGTAACTATACACAGATTATTTTTGTTTACGTTATCGCTCTGTCACATCGTTTTCTCTTATTTTACCTATGAAATCTTATCGTTCTCGTCTATTTCGTTTACTTCGATGCATATACGGATAATTAGAGCACTTAATGAACCAATAAAGTAAGAACAGGTGTGCCGTAGCTCACATAATTGTATATTATTACGACTTCTAAGGTCGGGATCAAAAACAGCAGCTGGTAAATTAAAAGCAAACACTACCTAATATGCATTTATAATTTTCTTAGAAGGCAATAGGTAAAGTAAAATAACTTATTTATAACCTACAAATTGTGTTCTATTTTTTCTATAAAATTTACGTGTAATATGAAGTAAGAGGGGATTATGTAATCTCTCAACTCAAAATCACTCCATTTACGAAATTTTGTTACATATTTTAGGAGCATATGTAGTTATAAATAACTTTTGGAAGAACAGAGCTGGCGATGGGCGATCTTATGTATTTTCCTAATATCACCTAAAAAAAAATTCCAAATCGAGCTGCTCAATTCTATAGGACTGCAAGTATGCCATTATAGAAAGTATGATTTTCAGGATTTTCCATTTTCCCATATTTTACTGTGGAAGGAGGCCACGCTAACTACAGTTTAATTAATATATGATACGATGATGTAATGTGACAGTGCTGTGGGCCTCTGCTCACCGCGACTGAAGCGATCTATTGTGGAAGACCCTGATCTAGATTTACGGATCCACTCTGGTGCTTAACGCAAATTTGATGGTTTTCTTTGGTACTGCCATTTGCATTACTTCGAAAGATATTGTCTCCTGTTGGTAATGTAGCAGGCGATGCCAGACGTTTGCAATAGCAGATTATGTGCTTTGCAGTCCCGATTTGGCATTCATAAAACCGACACATGCTTTACGTATCTTGAGATGACATCTCAGACGACAATGTCGAGAAAGTAGTTCAATAAGCAGCCTTCATTACAATTTGCTGAGAATTAATAGATTTTGTTAGTATTTAGCAAATGGTTAACCAGCCTTTTAGTTATGAGTTGTCCAGAAGTTTGTTTCCAGCGGTATATCAACATTTTTTTTTTGTGGAGGTGAAAATGCATTTACGCACGAGTGCTGGACTCCTTCAAAGGAAGACTACCAGCTAAAAACACCCCCTTCTCCTAGACACCAGCCCGGAACTGTTAAACACATTACTTCGGTGCTGGGTCCATATATTTGGCTGTATAAGTTCCACACTCCAATTAACAATTCAATAGGGAACCAATAAGCACAACATATAAATAAATAAATAACTACGTATAATGAATAAATAAGTGTATATTTATCACAGACAATCGAGGTCGGGCTTCAGTGTGCGGAGAACTCATTCCACGTACCCGAGAATGCATCCCCAGAAGTCCTCGCTTTCTAGCATTTTCGAGGTGATTGTGTGTGGTGAGAGCACACCAAACCTGGCTTCCACCAGCTCCCTCCGCTCTGTTCACCTTCGACATTCGAAGAAGGTGTGGTGGACATCATCTACTTCGCCGCAGTATACCCATACTTCAGAGTCCATCTTACCCACACGTCGTCGGTAGGATCTGAAGTATCCATGGCCAGTCAAAAATTGCGTGAGGTGAAAGCCTACCTCGCCGTGGCCCTTCGCAACCCATGGGCGTAGGTTCTGGATTAGTCTGGCAGTCCAGCGACCTCTCCCGTCGTCCTCTCATAGGCCCTGCCACCTGAAGAGGGATGATTGTAGTCATCCGTCTCTGCGTGAGAACAAAAATCTCCGTTTTGTTGAGGACCAGTGCCAGGCCGTGACTCCCCATCTAATGGTCCACCCTCCTCATGGCCTGATTAAGCTGCAACTGAGCCAGCCCGACGTCCCGCGCGTTGATGGGCAGCGCGACGTCGTCTGCATAGCCAACCAGTTTCACTCCATCAGGCATCTCCATCCTCAATAGGCCGTCATATAGGATGTTCCATAGGTCCGGTCCCAAAATGGAACCTTGTGCACGTCCAGTGTTACTAGAAGGACCACGCATCGGGAGTAGTGGTTGCGGGCCTCCGCTCTGGACACCTCCTCGGTGACCTCCCGCAAGGCATCCGCGGTAGATCTCCCCCGTCGGAAGCCATACTGGCGGAGAGATAAGCCTCCTGCGTCCTCTACCGCCATGTGCAGTCTGGTCCGGGCGAGCTTCTCCAGCATCTTGCCCGTGGTGTCCAACATGCACAGGGGGCGGTAGGTACTTGGGTCGTCCAGGTCTCTATCCTTCTTCTTTATTAACACCAATCTGGCTGTCTTCCACTGGTGGGGAAAAACTCCCGCAACCAGGCACGCGTTATACATATCTAGCATCAGGTGGAAACTGCATTGATACACCAGCTTCAGGATCTCGTACGGAATGGCATCCGGTCCAGCCGCCTTCTTGGTTGGAAGAGATTCCACCGCTACTCTTAATTCTTTGCATGGAAAGGCAAGTCCGTCATCTTCCCGGGGATATCAATATTAATAATAATAATAATAATATTTATTTTGTTGTAGGACACATAAGTGTATAACAGACGTCAAAATAAACAAAATGAAGTAATAATAGAACATACAAAGTAAAGAAAAGAATAATCATTCTTGAAGGTAGCAAAACAAAAATATCTATATATATATATTCTAACATAAATAAGAATAGGTAATAAAATAATAAAGAAAGAAAATAAATAAATAGTAATTGTAATTAAGTGATGGCTAATTGTAAATATAAATAACTAAGGCTCAAAAAACGTGCACGACAAAAACAAAAAGAAAAATTAAATACAGTAACGTTGATTGAACACAACTAAAGTGAGAAAAGGAACTCAAATCTAGGTTACAATAAAACAAAAAACTTAATTATTGCGCAAGGCAAAAAACTCGTCTAAATTATAACTGTGCAACAGGAGAAACTTCTGCAAAGCATTGCGGAAGGACGCAAAAGGTAGTTGATTGTAAACCTTGACTCCCATACCTTTCACCCCTGGGTTAGTAATGTTTAGAGTGTATCCCGCAGTATGCAGATAATCTCTTGCTCTAGTCTGATAGTCATGGTACTCGGCACTAAAGGTAAAACTATCTTTGTTTTTGTGCACATAGCAAGCTAATTCCAGTATATAAATACAAATTAAAGGCAATAAATTTAAAGTACGAAATATAGGCAAGATTGGGTGAAATGAGCACCGACAATGAATTAGAATAGCTTTTTGTGCTAAAAATACTCTCTTAGCAGCTCTGCTCTCCTTGTCGGAAGTCATCGCCAATCTGAGTTGGTTCTGCTCCATAGAACAGATTGCTGGCCAGTTGATCATCAATCTAATTACCTTATGTGACAGTAATAGATCTGTAAAGCACTTAACTCTATAACTATCACTCATGAAATCAAAGTTAAAAGTTAGTTAAACATGTGTTTTGCGCATTTATTGTTTGCATTTTATTTAGCATTCAGTGTATTTTTTTTTGGTAAATCTGTTCGACATTTAAATTAATAATCTTTTCAAATTTATCTTAATAAACATTGCATCAATTTTCGAAAATGTTATGTGTATGTTTTTAATATTAAAAACACGACGGTTTACGTGAACTGCTGATTATTTGGATGCTCGTCCGTAATGAAAGTGTGTGCGAACGTTGCAATCGCATCGTTTTTGCATGCGTAACGCAATTAGCGACCAATAATGTAGCTGACAGCGCTCGATTTTTATTACGGGTTAATAAAACGGGAACGAGTTCTTCGGCTTTCCGCCTTTTGTTTTGCTTTTTCTTCCCCGTTCGATCTTATTGCGCGATTCTCTCCGGGCACCCGGTTGCTTTGTCGTCTGGCTGTGCCGCTCCATCGCACAGTCGCTGACTTCGATACCGCCAAAGGACTGTACGCCGCGCCGCTTCGGGGCTAATCTGTAATTACCGCATCGCCGTATATCGAAGACCTAATGGAAGTATTAATTGCGCCTTAAATATCGAGTAAGTGCGGTCGAATGTTTATTTACTTCCCAAGAAGATCTTAATATTCGTATAATATATCGTTATCAACGTGAAAATTTGATAAAAACACTCTGATGTATAGAATTAAAGTAATGAAAAGATCGTTGAAATTAAATAGCTACTTATATACAGTAGTAAGCCAGTAACGAATCGGCCAGAGGACATCTACAATGGCAATTTTAAATATAGAATGGTGGCCAAAGAATACTACACGTAAATTTGTAATCGCACAAGCAGAACACGTGAAATTTACTACTCATGTGTTTTTTTTTTTATTTAATGCTGAGCATATGCATGTGATATTAATCTTCTAGGTGCAATTACTTCATCAGATTTAAGTTTGAAATATCGCACAAGTAACATGATCAATGATGTTATTTTTTTTTCTGTATAATCAATGGTATCATTTGATGGGAAAAGCTCAGCTTATGTCTTAAGAACTTTTAAAATAATTTTTTTTTTTAGAAAGAATAATTAGCAAAGTATCACCAAAGGGAGCACTCACATTTACATGATTATAGTACTGGAGGTCATGGTCTATCTACAGACATAATCAATACTAGGTATATAATATATCTAACAATACAACCGCCTCCTTAAGGCGCCAACAGTTCAGTTATCTTAATTGAAGAGGAGATTGAGGTGCACGTAGATTTTCTTCAAGCAATCTTTCGTGATATCAAACCCGGGAGACCACCGATGTGACGCGAAGGTGAACTTTTGTAGCGACATGGTCTACTTGCTGACCCAGCTTTCTAACATTCGATAATACTTCCCCAGGATCAATCTTCAAAGCATCGAGGAACAGAGGGATCGACGAAAAGAGCTGCAGTTGGATAGAATGCATGCTCAAAGGGAGATAAGTTTACACGACCGTTTATGGGGGAAACACTGGTGGCTCGGGCCGAAAGCGGATGTCCACAGAGTGGGGTGTTGTCCCCTTTGCTGTAGGTTGTGCTGCCTGGTTGTGGACGATGTAATAGTAAGACTGGACAATGTAGGGCACAAAACTTTGGGATATGCAGATGACATTGTCATTCTGACCCAGGGTAAATCCAACAACGTAGTGCTGCACAAAATGATACTGGAGACATCATGATAGGAGATACATACTTATAGGCTCTGGACACAAAGCGACAGGCATTTTTTGGCAAGGCAAAAATGAACCCAAAGGATTACTTCGATCGGCCAGTCAGAGACCTGTACAGATTAGTACAGGGTACCAGAATACTGGAATGGCTGACAAGATTCAATTGGTAAAAGAAATGGGAGATTAAATACAAAAGGCCAAAACAGCTCAGACGGCTCCCACAAAAAAGAAAACATTCTCGGAACCCGAACGATCCGGCTATGCCAGCGAAGTTCGATGCTTTCATAGAAAGCAGGAGAAATAAATAGTTCCTAAGACCTGATGGAGTTTCCAATATCACCCTCATTCGCTGGGTTTCGCGATGAACACTAATGTTAAACGAATACAAGTGCGTTGCAGTTGAATTCTCAAGAAGCAGAGGTGATTCTGAGTACCATATCCGTGTGGATATCGTCAGGTCATCATGAAGCCAACAGAGTAAGTGCTTAGGAGTTCACTTGGGCAGACGTCTCGGTTGAACGAAGCAAGGTAATGAGGGATGAGCTCACCTTCTTGCTGCTCGCAACTCCTTGGTCTCCATGTTAGGGCGGAGGAGTCCCCTCTACCTAGCAAACAAGATCTGAGATCAATCCTGGTTTACGGCTCTCTTGTCTGGACGTCGATGTGGCCCTCTAACTTGAAGTCACTTCAAAACAGGACTCTAAGGCTGATCGTAAAAGCTTTTTGGTGTGTTCGGAACGAGCAGATTCATCTGGACCTACAAATTCCACTTTCTAAGACTTCTTTAAGTAGATCCTGAATGCTGCCTGGGCTCCAACCCAAGACACCGAAAACCTTTGTATTCAAGCATTCGTTGTCCTCCATAACCAACCACCTGCTTGAGCTCCTATCTGATGTCTAGCTTGTTTTCTCGAAGAACAGCTAACGCCTAACGCCATGACGCTTGCCCTCATTTATCAAAATGAGATGATGTTTAATTTTATTTGCTGTTTGCACACATAAAAGACGATCGTCAAAATCCCATGAAAAGTAATTTTCCGGAGATTAGTTTAGTTTAGTTTAGTTTTTATTCGTTCTAATATTACAGTACCTAATCTAGTCTAAGTTTAATATTAAATTACCAATCCACATTTTGCCCGCTACTTGATCGTGTCGCAGAAATGAAAGAGTCTAGGACCTCAGCTAAGTTGGGAGGTTCTGATTTTTGACCTTCGTATATCATGCGATAAAGTAAATGCAACTCAACCGACTATTCGTTATCAAATTTTATAATAACAAGTTGCAAGTAAAGGACCTTTTACAGCCAAACGCAATTATACAACGCGTTTTATAAATCAGTGGTCACTAGCTATCGTTAGACTTTATTTGGCTCAGAGCAGTGGTAATCAGTTGTGACAGATAATAACCAGGAAGGAAAACAGCCGATCACAGAATTTGTGCGCAGACTCCAAATCGCTATTTTGTAACTGGTCCTTTTATGTTTTTCTTTTACATTTTATCATTATCACAATTCAATCTAAATTTGTACGTTTTCTCTTTGTGGTGTACCTAATTTAAAAATAAAAACTAAATTTTACAAGGTTTTATTTTAAAAAAAGATAAATGATCTTTTATTTCGGAAATTCGTGGATTTCCGAAACAATTGTCCCGAATTAATTAAATTGGTGTAGGGCGGAGTGCTCGGATATCTTGCATGCCTGTTACTATGCTATAATCCTTGCATATCTTTGTATAGAAAGCATTAAGCAAAAATACAGCAGAAAAGTTTTAGAAAAGAGAAACTTTTGATGACAAAAAAGGACCGTATACAACTTTAGAAAAATTGGAAAAAAGTAGGAAAGATACATCAAGTTTCTTTGATTCTGATGGATAAATGTCCCTATATAATTTTCGCATAACGGAGAGAATAGCCCAGCAGTCCTGTAAAGACAGAAATAACAATTCTACCGAATATCTTAAATGACCACGCAATTACAAAAACTAAAACGGCAACACCAAAAACACTTTTTATCAGTATCTTATAAGAATAATCTCTTTTTACGTCGTGCTTTCGAGTTCTCAGAAACAAATCAGGAAGCTTATGTTAGGATAAGGATATTTTTTTGCTGCCAAGCCTATTGAAAGCAACAATATCCGATTCCACAAAATGGTGTCAGTCTCTGAAGGTTTGTTATAATTTATATATTAGTCTTTAAAAGGTAAGAGATTGGGTTTTAAAAACTCACTACACTACTAAAGTTGACTAAGATAATGAAATCTTTTTTTCACGTTTCACTGGAATTAAAGTTATATTATTCTTTAAAACTGAGTCAGTCATATCTGTTAGATATGAAATACTAATAATGTTACTTAGTTTATTTGGGATATTAACTTGTTTGTTATTTTTATTGCTTCTCCCAAATTCTGGAGATCGGTACAAAGCACCAGCCTAATGCTAAATTAACATACCGAATGAGTAAAGATGTTAGCGTACTATTATAACATTATAAATCTCTTAAATCTGCGTAAAATTATCGAATGCCTAGAAATAAATTAGATTGCTTTTCCATCAAACCTAACAGCTTCATTAATATGATTTTTCTCGTTCTCTTTTGTTTATGACTGATTGTGAGTGTAGAGCAGTAAGCAGACAGGTTGTGGATCCAATCGAGTGAAATAAGTTGTCTTCCATTTGTACGCTAACCGCAACAAATGGATTTGAGGCTTCCGTAACGCCAGGGTATTTCTAAACGCTTGACATGAAGAAAATAGAAACAAATAAAATGAGTTTTACGAAAAAAAAAAAAAGAACTGTCAAAATGTACATTTTTAATATACACCCTAAATTTAACATTTAAGAGTCCTGACTTTTGGAATACCTAAAACTAGTAAGTGTTAAACGTTATTTTGAAATAAATAAAAATGTGAATGAAAGAGATCCAGCATCTCTTTCATTCACACTTAAGGCATTATGTTTTTTTTTTATTTTGTTTCTTACGTAGGCATCTAATCGTAATGTAATAAGAGTGTAATTATGTATGATGTTGCACTTTCAAAAGATAATCCGTTAATAATAATTGTATCAAAATAGGTAATGTCAGCTAAATTTTCCATAAAAGTGAATGAGAAATAAGCAGCACATTTAATTTCAAGTTATTTTGAAATCTTTTGATAATCTCTTTAATAATCTAACAACCGGTTATTTACATATCAAGGTTGGAAAATCAATTTACTTTTTTTTTAATTAATTAATAGTAATAATATGTATATATTTGTAATAAAAACCATTACGGATGTTGTCATTAAAGGATTTGGCACGTAGTATATATACAATAGTCAATTCAAAATAAAACGTAAGGATAAAATCATAAATATAAAAATAGATAAAATAAAATAATATATACAACAAACAAACAAAAAAATAGACAAGCAACTACATAAAAAACACTAGTCAGCTGACGTAAAACCGTCGTCAAAGAACTCCTCTAACTGGTAGCACGCCTTGTTTATCAATATTGCTTTAATACGTTTTTTTAAAGTTTACTGGTGGCTGAATTTTAATGCAATCCGGTAAATGATTAGAAAGTTTTGCGCCCCAGTACTCCATAAATCTTTGTGTGGAAGTCAGTCTGTCGTATGGCATCATTATCGCATGTCTATTACGAGTTGAATAAGTGCGCTGGTTACCATTAAGGGGAAACGAATTCTTGTTGCCGTGTACATACTTCACACTTAATAATATATACATCGCTGTTACCGTAGAGTGTGTCCGATAACTCTGATCATATTTTAGATTGCAGAGAAGTGAAATTACTAATTATAGTATGAATATCTTATGGATTTCTGTAGACGTTTCCCAAAAAAAGAATCCCATAAAACAAGAGGGAATGAAAATAAGAGAAGTAAGCTATCTTAGTAGCTTCCTGGTCAGCGGGGGTCAAGGGGGTCAGCCAGGGCACTTCTATTTATAGCATGTAGAGCGGCGGAGAGTTTGCTGGATAAACTGCATATCTGTTGATGCAACCTCATATTGTTGTCGATGGTAATACCCAGAAACTTTGCTGCGGATGGTGTACCCTTCCTTGTCGTAAATACAATTTTCTGCGTTTTGTTTTGATTAACATTTAATCTGTTTGCAGGAAACCAGTTTTTTACGTCATTAAAGGCCTCCTGCGATCGCTCGTCGAGTTCTTGCTTGTTCGCCGCCTGCACCAAGAGCGCCGTGTCATCTGCGTACATGCATATATGTACTCCATCAACAGTTGATGATATATCATTTATATATATTATAAAAAGTGTAGGACCGAGGATTGACTCTTAAGAACACCACATGCGACGCTTTCAAGATGAGAACGGGACCCGCGCCAATGTGTTAATTGCGTTCTATTTGTGAGATATGGTTTTAATAATTTTAACGCAACTCCTCTAACTCCATAATACTCGAACGTTTCTAACAGAACGTTGTGGCTTACCGAGTCAAATGCTTTTCAAAAATGCAATTTTAGAGTAATCGCCATTATCCTATGCATTGTAAATTTGTGATACCATATCAAATATTCCAGTTGTTGTTGAATGGCTTTTTCTGACGCCTTATTGTCTAAACGAAAGGTAATTGTTTCAAAGTAACCAACTAACCTGGATGCAATCACATGTTCCAGTATCTTGGATATGGCAGGTAAGACGCTAATGGGACGGTAGTTTTCGCATTGTGCTTTATCCCCTTTTTATATATAGAAGTGATCTTCCCCACTTTCAATAAATTTGGAAACACTTCCTCTTCCATGCATTTATTAAAGATATTAATGAATGTAAACTATCAATATCATGCTCGTAGTAGTGTTCAGAATATAGATGGCTCGTATTTGAATGAAAAATTATTTGACAAGTATTTTGCCAACCGAACCCAGAAAAACTTCAGAACCTTCACAGACGAGTACGGTAGAGGAACGGGGGTGACACGTTGGTACCTCAATTCGGTTGACCGTTCAGTTCGATAAAGTGGCACTTTGCATCTTCGAATGAGTGTAGTAAGGTTGTACTTTTGGATGTGGTAGCCGAAAAGAATATTGAAATGTTTAAAGTTCTTCTAAATTTATATCTATTATATCTATTAACTCATTTTTCAAAATATACGGTAAATAAATATCTAGGAAATTAAACTTGAACATAATTTGAAAAACCCAACGAATAGTTTCATATATCAAAGGTGCAAAATAAATGCAGATATAATTCTAAATGACATAACATTACTTAATAGGGCTAAAAATTAATGTAGTTTTCTGGTCGAACGCACAAATTTCTAGTTTTCCTCTATAATTTTTTATATTTTTCAAACCTTATTGGTGTATTTTAATTTTTAGACGTTGCACATCTTTTTACCAAAAAAAATAATAAGAAATTAACTTATTTGTAGACAACTTTCTGTGACGCACTATATAAAATGCTGCTCCGAAGCGAGTAATAATTGCTGTGGAATAAATTTCTTAATTTCAAGATCAGTAATTGCAGGTTGTATCTCTTGCACTTAACAATTTTTGTATTTACCTTGTTGATTGCAGACGAAATCACGGAAACGCGATGATGGAGGGACGATATAATATGCTAGTCACGTTTTCTAATAATGAACCGCAATAGTGAAGAATAAGTAGAAGCGGGCGTCAAGAATGTTGTAATAATACTTTTTTTGGTATTACAGTTAATGGTGCAGGCAAAACGATTTATAGCTTTGTCTTTTCTTTTTGAGAGGAACTTCATAAAGTCTAGGCGCCAAGAAAGTAAATCATCAAGACGTGCATTGTTGCAATATTTTTACTTTTTCTTTATTCCATTTTATTTATTAATTAAATTGAAAACATGCTACAATGGGTATCTGATAGAATGATTTTAGTTATGTTTATGCGTATAACGTTATACTTCGAATATCTTATAATCACCGAAACAGAAAGATATATAACTAGTAGAGATATGAGCAGGCCCGTTCCTACATATATTGCCGCCCTGGTGCGGAATTTTTTTTTGCCAAGAAACATGAAGTTCTGCTTTAGAAAGACTCTTTAAATCAGGAAATGCATGTAAAAAATTAAAGCTGTCGGAATAAGTTTGTAATAATTCAAATTTTTCTGTGACTGCGTTTAGTGTTGTATCTAAATTAGCAAAAAAAAAGTTAATTTTGAAATAAAATTTATAACATAAATGTGGTTCATCTTCATGTTCATCCTTATTCAAACAGTTTGCATTTTTTTTTCGGGGGCAGTTTTAATGCCCCCGAAATTGCTACAGAGCTAGAAGTAGAACCAAAATTTCCAGCAATTTGCGAAAAAAAAAAAAATGCAAACTGTTTGAATATTTCATCAAAATGTTCATCAGACCTAAATTTTTGAATAATTCCTTGAAGAGTAGAAAGATGATTTATTGCTGTCAACAAGTTCATGTTTTTATCTTGTAAGATCTTACTAACCACATTCGGATTAGATAAAACATCATGTCAAATAAGTGTAGAACAAATAAATTTGAAAGATAATAATTTTTAGAAATTGAGTTAGCCATATGTTTAGTTTGAATATCGAATGTACTACTAGAAAATATATCGTGTAACGCAATAGTGCAATTTTTCTTACAGTGTGTAATCATTAAATAAATGCTTTTCTGCTTTAACTGTAATTTTTAATAAGAGGAAATTTTAAAAATTACAGTTAAAGCAGAAAAGCATTTATTTATCGTGTAACGGTTTACATATTTCAAATAATTTGTATCGAAGAGGTTTTATAGCATCGATTCTGCTTTCCCACCAGGTGCGGGAGTCTGATAATGCGTTTAAGGTTAAGGTGGTCAGTTTATTTTTGATTACTGCCCATCTTTTTGTACTAGAACCAAAAATAGTTGTATAGCTCCTGTAGTATTCTAAAGAAGTCTATTGTTTCAGAAGACGCTTTTGCTGCATCGTTTACTACTAGATTTAGGATATGTAATTTGGAATTTGAACCTCTTAAAGCCAAATTTTGTTTCGCCAAATACTGTACACATAAAATAATACGTTCTAAAACCGCTTGCCACCTCAATTTTTCTAGAGCTAGGGCTTTTTGATGCTGAGCGTGCACTGTATTTTTCATTTCCAAATTCTTTGCTAAATTTATTAACGTTTTGGTATGCTCGGCATGCATATCTCATGAATGACAAGGTGTCTAGATAAATACTGCACAAGTAGAATAATGTCATTAGAAAAAAGTTTGCGATTACAACAAAAAGCTGCATTCTTAAAAACGGAATAAAACAACCAGTTACGAGAAACCATTTTGCAATTTTTTATTATAATAAGCTTCCGCAGAATTTCTGTCTGTATTATCTGTATGATCAGTAAGTATTATTCATTCATTAAAAGGTGAAACATACTATACCAAATACCAATAAATATACATATCAAGAATTATTTAATATATACAGTTAAATATACGAAATATAACTAAAGAAACCAATAATGAGTGAGAAAATACCAATATAAACTCCAAAATAATTATGGTTATACAAAAACGTTAACATATACATACCTACAATTTATTTTAGAGGTAATAGAGGTAACTGTTCAATAGAATGTAAGACAAAATTAAGAATAGTAAACTGAAAATTGCACTATCACACTTTCAACTTATTTAATCACGGAGAGTGGAAAGCGATACGTGTAGTACTCTTTGTCACTTTTGTTTTTTGAATTACTATAACATAATTAATACTTAATAGGTAGATTATAAAGCCTTGTATAC
Organism: Cetonia aurata; assembly: GCA_949128085.1. Classification (NCBI taxonomy): domain Eukaryota; kingdom Metazoa; phylum Arthropoda; class Insecta; order Coleoptera; family Scarabaeidae; genus Cetonia; species Cetonia aurata. The sequence continues at coordinate 17,372,723 of OX421883.1, forward strand.
ATACAGCAGCATACTGCAAAGGCGGCATTTTTTTAAGTGATATGTTCGGGCCTTCTTTAGATTCTTTAATTTAATCCGTATTAAAAACACTAAATCTAATTTAACCAAAAATATTGCTTTCATGATAACAACGTCAGCAGTAATACGGCGAAATCTTTGAACCAGCTGCATATCAGGTTCTGGTTTCTTCTGGTCAGGACTATATATTTCATGCCCATGCAATGTCTGAGTTCGCCTAACAGAAGTATTACTTCTATATCGGGCCTAATGAAGGCATCAAACCCGAGGCGGTCTCGTTAATGAACGGTTCTACCTTTTACCGTTTTAATGGAGAATTCATCTAGAAAAATGTTTTCGACCATTCCTCCCAATCACGAACGACTATGGAGATGATGAAGCAGGCGATGCAATGGGGGTCTTTCGTCGTCGATCGCCCATAGCTACACGCCGCGCTGTTGCATTTGAATCGAACGCATCGTGGACGAAATTAGTTTTAATGATTTTTTCTCTCATTGCTTTCGGTCAAGATGTCACAACGGAGCGTTTGATGTCGTAGTCTAAAATCATAAATAACACTATTCGGCGGGGCACTGATTAGATCAGAACATCTTTATAAGAAATATTTTATTGGCTTTTAAAGCATCTCTCAGAAGTTCCTGAAATGGGAATGAGTTTGAAAAAGAATATTTCCAGATAAGTTTTACAGCGATACTTTTAATGTGTTTTCAGTAGGTTTCATATTTGTTGGTGAAAACAATATGTTCCAGCACACTCTTGCAACTACATATGTGTATATTCATTTATTTCATCTTTTGAAAATTGTACAAACATGACAATAACAATATGCATCTCTTAAATTCTTTATACTGTCACATATCGCACTTAATTACAATTTATAAGATCGCTGAAAACCTCTATAAACCCAACTCGACTCATGCACAAACAAGTAAAAAAAACATGCGAACGCTTCACCCTACTTTATTACCGTTGGTTCTTTTCTTAGGTTATGTTTTATATTGCGTGCTAATTAGTAATATGTAATTGCTTCTATAACGTTTGCCTCTCAGAATTCTTATTTTCTTTATATATACAAATATTGAAAAAAATCCAGTCATTTTTACCAGAGACCGTTCTTTTTTTTTTTCGTTTTATTGCCCAAATTACTGTTCTTCTAAAAAAAAAAAACAATACCACCTAACTATAATTTCTTTGTACTACATTAAAAGAAAATGTTTTTTTTTTGGCAATCGTTTGTTGGACTTAATAATGTAGATCAAGGAAAACCACGCAACCAGTCAAACACTTCAGATCACTCTTAAAAGAGTAGATACATAATCTTGGCTACCGCAAGATTATGTATCTACTCTGCAGCCTTAAAAATAAAATATAATAATAATAATAATTCCATTTATTGACAATAGCAATACAAGTCTTTGTATTACTATAATTCATTGTCAAAAAGACTCTTATCACCCGACGGTGTTCCTCCTGTAGCATTGGTCATTGGTGTGATCTTCAGTTAATGGGCCAGTCGTAGGTGTTAGGGCTTGAGTAATAAACACTATTGTAATTTGGTTTTTCTTTTTTAGACGAAATTACTTAGTTATATACTACGAATTTTCTAGACACTTTTGACATGTATCGTATTTTAAATAGGGTAAGGACGACCATAGTTTGCAGGTAGATAGTCATTGACATATGATCACATTTTTATCTATAATGTGTTACAACTGATATTGTCTGCGTTAAAATTTTACTCAAACCAAGGTTGGCTCTTTTAGTGTTATAATTCATTACACTTCTCTGTAGAGTTGGTATCCGATATTTACCGGTGCGTGGCGAGCTGTCATTGACAGTGTCATGCTGTCAGTTAACCTTGTTTTTACTGTATATTAGTGTCCGAGAGATTGTGTTATTTTTATACTTGGGAAAGAGTAAATATAGATATGTAGGTGTTCACCATGGATGTATATTATTAGTGTATGTACCTATGTAAGAAAAGCTGCCATGTGTATAATTTATACACACTAAAAAAATTTAGTAAATTTACCAGGATTCCTCCGACAAATTCCAGTACCATTTGGGGGAAAATCACCAAAACACTCAGCAATTTTCCGTTTTTCAGCAAAATTACCTATACTTTTGGTAATTTCCCACAAATCGATCAGTATTTTACAATTGTAAGTAAAAGTGCTACGTGAAAACGTAATATTACTAAAATTCTTATGCTTTCCCAGGGATTCTTACTAAATTACTTGGTGATTTTATCCACAGTTAGGAAATTTACTTAGGAAACCAAATAGTCCAAATACATACTTACAATGCGCGCATGTTCAATTTGTAGGTAGATACATAGGACGCACGGAAGTGGCAGATGCCAGTGGTCGTTCTTTTTGTTTTATCTATAGGCATATTTAGGTAAGTGACTAATTTAAAATAAATCTAGTAGTTAAATAATACATTCTGACTACTGTGGGTGACCTACAGCTGCATTTTCATAATTTATAAACGTTGAAACATATAGGTTTGTGCATATACAAACACACAATACACCTAATTGTGTTCCAAAAAAACACATTAATATGCCTGGACAGTGTATATAAAATATATTTGTACTTTGTGTATTGCCGTGGTGTTAAAGTAAATGGTTATAGAAATTGTTTATTGCAGTCATATTTCGCTATGCTGCAGTAGAGGTTATGAAAGTATTATTCACCTTGTCTATTTATACTTAGAATATTATCTTATACCTATCTATGCATTTGTTTTTATGGTTAAGAAACCGTTTAGGTATAACAACTAAACAAGCACATAACTATTATACGCTTAGTAACATTAATGATTTCTTCTATCTGCACCAATATATATAATACAGTTAGCCGTCTTTATACATTATTTTTTATATTCTCTTCAAATAGGTAATTTAAAACCTATATTTTACACACATTACATATTGCATACTAAGATACTAATTGATATCTAGGCATTCATTTTTCTAAGTATATCAATAATGAAAGATCAGTTGTTTGTTGCAGTTTCACCAACGCTACATCATGAAGACGCGTCCTGATGCCGACACCAAAACCAGCCTTTTTTCACACTCGTAAAAGAAAGTTATAAGTCTAATGAAACAGTTGAGTACCATCTAAACGTATTACTGTTAGTATTATTATTATAAGCATTGTTTTTTATATTTACTAAATTACCTGTAATATATATTTATAATAATAAAATACCTACCCGTACACTCTAACGAAGATGTGGTAAAATTCCTGTACGGTTTCGGGGCAAATATTAAGTAGTAAATTTCCTTGGTGAATTTTCACATCAAAGTAATTTTATTTGCACAAGTAAAATACTTGTGCGGTTTCGGGGTAATATAATTGTCCCGAAACGGTACAGGAAATTTACCAAATCTTCGTTAGAGTGCAGTTTAAAAATCTTGATGCCAACCACTATATACTACTATAAAACGCAAATTTCATTGATTGGCATGTGGATGGATCTTTTCCCTTTAAATGATATTAGGCACTAACTTGATTCTAGACTGTGTAAGGTGATTAATTAAATTAATTTTCGGTATTAAATTTTATAAAGTCAATATTTCCAGTAATTGGGTTTTGGAACCTTTGGTGTAACAATCACTATCACACTGACAAAAGTCAATGCTGACTGAACTGTGCTGACGCATTTAAGACATTTCTGCGTTATTTAATTCCAATGTAGGTATAATGATATAAATTTGATTTGAGTAACATACATGCAAAGGAAAGAGGAATTCTACTTATGGTATGTAGGAAATACCGTAAGAGTGTACATCATATGTGTCTATCGTCGGTGGTTATGCTACATTTTTTCGTGGAAACATAAAGATTGATTTGCGTGGGCTCTTCTAAATACAAGATGTGCGCTTTTTAAGGCATGTATAACTGTTATATCCTAAACATGGTTATGGCGTACGTTTCTTCGAACTTGCTTCTTCTATCTGGGGAAGTCGAGCCTTTAAACTAAGTAGGTCTAAACTTGGAACCTATCGTAAATCTTATCAGTAAGACAATACGAACACATGGCGCACTTGCGCAACTGCGGCGGGTAGGTTTTTGGGTAATAAAAATAAGTGTAGTACCCATTGAAGTATTTATATTGGTAGGAAACCACGACAGATTGTTTGAAGAACAAGCATATGATCCTTCTCAATTAAAGCAAAGCGATTAGAGAGCAGTAAATTTTCAGATAACTTTATAATTATTAACGCGTTAAAACAATATAGATACTAATAGAAATTTTAGTGATATATCCATATATGCATGCAGAAAAAACCGTATGTTTATAATATTCTTTTTACGATGGTAAATAACTCTTTACAAAACAGATATAATGTTCTAATTGTCTCTGCACTGTATCCCACCAAAACGAAGTTTTAGAACTAAAGATGAATGTGAGGATGCGGATATCCGCTTACCTAAATGTATGTATATTCCCTGTTTCATGTTCTATTTCCTCATGTATATGGTTTCGTACGAGCCTAATTCTCTGTGTGTAGTTACATTTCTCATTATATTTTTTATTTTGATGCTACAGCTGGTATCATTTATCTGTTGTGTTTTCAACTACCACTAAAAAGGTTGTACACATGGAAAGCTCCAATCGACAATCCAGAAAGAACTGTTCGTATCGAATCACAATCAGAAGAACTAAATAATAAATTTAACGAAATATCTGAACAGAGTAAGGATAATAATAATAATAATAATAATAATAATAAATGCCTTTATTGATAATGGTGAGTTATTTTTTTTATAAACAACATCAAAATCAAAATCAAAATCAACATAATCAAAATAATAATATCAATAATATCAATCTCAAGGCGGGGCTCAGGAAATACTGCTTTACAGCCAAACCTTGTATATAATACAACATTATACATACATACATTCACATGCCTAAACTAAATCTGCAATGAACAATGTACAGAAAAACCTTATAATAAAGATATATTCATTTACTAGGAAAACATTAGATGCACCATAAATTCCTATCAGCAGACATAGGAGGCCAGCGTGCATCACAACATCCGCGAAAACATATACGATCGAAGCTCGCTCCTACTAAGGGTGCACCGGGTGAACCCATCAGGAAGGCTGTTCAAAGAGACATAAATTTGATACGAAAATGAGCGTTGATAGAGAGCAGTCCGGTGCGGCGGTGGTGATATTTTTCCGCGAAATCGTGTAGTCACGTTATGTACATCCGTGCGATATTTGATTTTGTGATATAAATAAGGCGGAGACTTATATAAAACAATCCGAGTATATAGATTAAGACATCTTAGTTCCCGCCTATAATGCATGTTCAACCACTGTGCGGTAAGTAATTTGTGAGATATATGTTCAAATTTGCGGATGCCGTATATGTAACGAAGGCACGAATTTTGTATCTTTTGTATGCGATTCCGCGTTAGAACATCCAACGAAGCGTGATATATTGGTGCACAATATGAGAATTGGGATAAAACGAAGGTCTCACAAAGGTTTTTTTTAATAGCTTCACAAAATATATGCCTGTAAGGGTACAGTTTTCTTAGATTCATATATGCATTACGAATATATAATGAAATTTGTTCACGATATCTGTGCGTGTTATTCAAAGTCAGACCAAGAAGCCTTGCGCTCTCCACCACAGGCACATGAACATTAGTAATAGTAATCCTTACAGCCTGCGATAAGGCAGAACATGTCTTCTTAGAACCAAAGAGCATTACTTTAGATTTGTTAGGGTTAAGTAGGAGACAATGTTTGGTAGATATAATATGAATGCGATTCAAATCCTCATTAATACACTCTATAGCGGTCCTCCAGTGTGAGGGATGAAAAGAATAATATAGCTGTGTGTCATCAGCATATGCATGAGCATTACAATATTTAAGCCTATTAAAAAAGTTATGAGTATAGATGGTATATAAAATTGGTCCTAAAACTGACCCTTGCGGTACACCGCTACAAACATCAACACACGAAGAGGAAATCCCACCCACACGTACATATTGTCTGCGACCAGATAGATAGCTTTTCATCAGAGACAGCGATATTCCACCAAAACCAATGTATTCCAAGATAGAAAGAAGAATTTCATGATTGACGGTGTCAAAAGCTTTACTATAATCTAATAGAACAAGACACGTCAGCAAGCCTTTATCAGTGGCTTCGATAATGTCATCCGTAATCTTCAGTAACGCAGTCTCACAACTGTAACCGGCCCTAAAACCTGATTGTGTAAGTGGTAGTATATTGGTAGCGGAAACAAAACCAGATAATTGGAAGGCTAATACTTTTTCAAGAATTTTTGAAAGTACAGGCAATAAGCTAATGGGTCTCAAGTCCCGCCACTCTTGAGGATCCTTCACCTTCGGTATAGGATGAACAAGAGCACACTTCCAGCCTTCCGGGAAAACTCCCGTGATTAGGCAAGTATTAATTATGTGGGTTATGTACGGTACAATCACGGGGCAACAGTACCTAATCATAGTAATATTGACACCGTCATCACCATAAGCTTTAGATTTTATATTTTGAATTATTTTGCTTATTACACTTTCGTCTACAGTTTGAAAATCGAAAGAATTGAGATGATTGAAGCCATTTTTATAACTTTCCACCGTTTCAGTTTTATCTTCATCAGAAATAGTAGCATAGGAATTCACAAAATAATCATTCATTTTAAACGGATCGGCTAGAGACACGGGTATACCGGTGGAGCAGCGAGAACGCACGCCAAGGGATGCCATGCCGCCCCAGAACGATTTCAGATCCTTAGTTCGAGATATGTAATCAAAATAGGCTCGCTGTTCTAAACGAAAGGTTTTGGTGGTAAGATTCCTTAAGGACTTGTAATAATCCCAATGTTCAGGTCGTCTTGTTTTAATAAACTTCTTTTTACTATTATCCCTTAAAGACATCAACAATTTTAAATTATCAGTCAGCCAAGGTAACCTTGGTTTTATAAATCTACGAGTGATAAACGGAGCATGTTTATCACTCGTAGATTTATAAAACCAAGGTTACCTTGGCTGACTGATAATTTAAAATTGTTGAGTAAGGATAATACAGATATAGAAACACTTTGGAAGAAAGTAAAGTAGTTCGTAGTTTCTTTAACTGATAAGAAACTAAAAACAGAGAAGAAAATAAAAAGACAAGTGTGCAAGACTGACGTAAACCTAATAGAAATAACAAGGATTTATAAAAATAAGGACATCGAAAAATACTATGAAATTCACAAAAGAATAGTCAAGAAAATCAAAGAAGCGAAAGAACTGTTCAACATTTAAATAATGGTAAAGGACTTTTCAAAGTAAGGAAAACTAAACTAAATAATTTATAAGTATAGTTAAGTCCGTCCGGAGACACGTTGAATATGAAAGGGAGTAATACAGAAGTTATTGTAGTTTCCAATGGTGTATGTACTAGTATCTTGAATCATTTTTAATCTTTTCTTAGCAGGTCAAAGTAGATTTAAGAAAAAGCATTTGTAAGAAAAAGAAAATACAATTTTAAGGTACTATTATATCTTTTCATTTGATCTATGTTTGAAATTGGTAGTATACGAATTTACGAAACAATAATAAGCTAGTATTTTTTTGTGTTTATTACTATAGCATAGTCTTTATGATTTTTTTGCAACATCCTAATTTAATAATTACGTTATAGTAGGTTAAAGAACTTAAACCCAATTATTTCCTGTCAGACGCACACACATACAAATATGTTCAATACAACTTAGCCGAAAACAGGCTCGCTATTAGGCGCATCACAACGGATTTCGAAATATAATGACTTAACCATTGTGTGGCGCCACTTTTCCTTCTATGTAATTACTGCGTGTAGTTTGGGATGACGCAGTCCGGCCGGAGAACCGAAAACACAAATGAGACATCTGCCGTTTTGGACTACCGACGAGGAAGGCGGTCGCGAGGGCTGTTATTGCCTACCCGTTGGCTTTTCTCCGCTGACTAAACCGTAATTATGTTCCGTAAAACTTCACGAAAATAACATGTGGGAATGATGCGGTCCGTTTTGGGTCAAATGAAGGCATTTGTTACAATAGGTGATCCTATAAAAGTACTAATTAAAGTGGGATAAACTTTTAAATTAAAGTTTCAATTGAGACGTCTCGTTGTCAAAGTAAGCTTTTTCTAAAATTGCTTACATTTTTGAGATGGGGAAGGTATGTGGTACTAAAAACATAATTTTTGAATCAAAATAGTTTTATCATAGTTTTATTACTTTAGACTTGGCAGTGTTACTAAAATTGAAGTTTTAATGAGATTAAATATTTATGTATTTTATACAGTAGGTGTATCTGAAAAAGTTGGGAGCAAATGGGAATTTTTTTTATTATTAGTTTTACAAAAAAAAAATATTCTTCATAAAAAGTTCTGCTTCACATATAAATCAATAATCAAGAATAGAATTTGTAAAATATTTGATAATATACCGGTAAGATTAAAAATATTGATTTATGCTAAAGAATAAATTGCTTTTAAATTTAAATATTGTACAAAATATTATTTGAAAATGTTGTTAGGATTTAAAAATTATATCCAAGGACAGCTTCATGTCCTTGTAATAACTAATTAATAAATTTAAAGGTAAAAAAATACTAAATAATTTGTCAGTTGTTGGATTATTTATTGTTCACAAATTAAATTAAATATAAATGCACTCATCTTCTCATGGGAAGTTTGATAAACTTTTACTCGGTTTTGCAGGAATCATTAAGAATAAATACCTAATTCGAATTACTTATTTTCAAAATTCGATTTAACTTTTTCCTGATTGCACATATGTGATTCTTCATATCCACTGCCTTTTTCTAGCAGGTAATTGTTATTTGAGAACATTCATTTTTTTACATTTCTCATAACAGCCGGGGTTATACCGTCACTTGCTTCCCTAATTGTTTTCTGCAAATGATCAACATTTTCAAATGTTCTCCAAGTATCTCCATAAGAAGAAGTCTACTGGGGTCAGGTCCGGAGATCTTGTGGGTCTAGCAAAGTTTGTAGAACTTTTTATGAAGAAAGATTTTTGTTTTTGTAAAATTAATAATAAAAACATTTCCATTTGTTGCCAACTTTTTCAGACATACAGTATAAGAACTAAGCTTGTGTTTATTTGTAGATATTCTTGGTTTTTAAAGTCATATAGTTAAACAACTATTAGATTGAGTAAGACGTTTCGGTTTATTTATAAAACCTTAATCATTTACATTTTTAAACATTAATAATGTAGAAAATAAAATTTTGATGTATAAAAATATATAACATTTTTTGTTTTATTGATAAAATCAGTTTATTTTTTGTTTTAATTTGAAATAGTTTTGAAATGTTTTATATAAAGATTGTTTTGTGAAGATTTTTTACATAAGGAATTTTTATGTATTTTATAAATGTTTGACTATTATTTATAGTTTTTGTTGATTTATTATAAAAAGGGAATATTCTTTGTTTAAATATTTTATTGATAAGATTATTTGGATAATTATTTTGTTTTAGAATAGTTTTTACTTTATTAATGGTATCATTTCGAAAAATTGGACTGGTTAAAGTTATAGCTCTATCAGCTAAACTAATAATAACACTATTTTTTTGTGAGATTGGTTGTGATGATTTAAAATTTAGATAACGTCCAGACCATGTAAGTTTGGTATACCATTTAGTTAAAATTTCATTATGGTTTTTTATCAGTTGAATATCTAAAAATGTAATGCTGTTGTTTTCTTCGATTTCGACTGTAAATTTTAATGTAGAGTGATACGAATTAAATTTTTCTAATAATTTTGTTATATTTTTCTCTTCTTATGTAAAAAATCTTTCTGAAAAAATTATTCAAATTATCAAACCTTATAATTTTAAAATAGCAAATCAAAATAATAATAAATTACAAAATCAAATTTACACAAAATTAAAATCGAAAACTGAAAAAAATAAAACATCACATATAGTATATAAAATAAATTGTCAAAATTGTAATGGCGTATATATCGGTGAAACTATGCAATATTTAGAAAATAGAATAAAAGGACACACATATAACAAAAATCTTACAGCTTTAAAAAAACATGAAATAACACAAAATCATACATTTGATTTTAACAATGTATCAATCCTAAACCAAGAACAAAACTATAAAGCACGAACTATATTTGAAATAATCCAAATTTATAAACATAATAATTCCATAAATGATAAAACTGACACACAATTTTTCACTAAACTTTATAACTTAATTCTATAAATGAAATTTTAATAAAAATTTAGTAACGTTTTTCATATTTAACCATAACCTACCATAACTAATACAACTGACACAATTCACAAAACAATCTTTATATAAAACATTTCAAAACTATTTCAAATTAAAACAAAAAACAAACTGATTTTATCAATAAAACAAAAAATGTTATATATTTTTATACATCAAAATTTTATTTTCTACATTATTAATTTTTAAAAATGTAAATGATTAAGGTTTTATAAATAAACCGAAACGTCTTACTCAATCTAATAGTTGTTTAACTATATGACTTTAAAAACCAAGAATATCTACAAATATATATATTAAAAAATCAAGAAAATTTGGAAGAATAAGCTTGTGTTGATGGTTGTCAAAGCTACTTGTCTTGTTCATATCTCACTACAAGAAATGTAATGAAATTTTCATTTATGTGTAAATAAGAAGAATAAGAATAAGAATAATTTATTTGGTTAAGCGACACAAAATGTGTATGTAACCAGTCAAAATAAATAAAAGTATATATTACTAAACAACATGAAAATAAATTAAATTAAATTAAATTAAATTAAGTTAGACTAACAATAAGTTCTACTTATTAATTAAAACTAACGAAAATTATAGTTCTTATAATCAGGGAAGGCCAAAAAGGAGAAGAATAAAAAGAATAAATAGTGATTAATATCTCTAAAATTACTACAATTAGGCATATAAATCCTTCATACTTATTGACGTAGAATTCATTTTTGCATCGAATTCTATAATTAGAAATATAATGTTACATTTGAAAAAATTTTCTAAAGGTTAAAAGTGTCAAAGTTGACCATCGATTTATGAACACTCTGTATAAAATGTAGTGGTTTCTATGATAGTATTTGGTATGCACGACTATTTTTCTTCTCCAATAAAATACAGAATATGCAAATGTCAAAATTTTGATAAAATCGTGAATATCTCAAAAACGGTTAAATTTAGAGATAGTGAACTTTGGTAAAAATTGTATTCAAATAATCTGTAGAATTTATTGAAGTAAGATAAAACATATGATTCTATTTACAATAATAATATAAAGTTTATGAAAGTTGAAAGGATTCTTCAAGTAAAGTTTTGTTATAGTGCAATTTTTCTTACAGTGTGAAATCATTAAATAAATGCTTTTCTGCTTTAACCGTAATTTTTAATACGAGGAAATTTTCTATGATAAAAATTTTACCGCCTGTCGGATTTGAGCCAGGCACCTCCTGCTTGCCGGGCGGGCGGCTCTACCAATTGAGCTAACGAGGTGTCTGGTCTAACGCAATTTGAAATGTCTCAAATACAGATCTTAGGAAGCCGGCAGGACGGCAAATATGCAATAGTGCAATTTTTCCTACAGTGAGATAAGATCTGTATTTGAGACATTTAAAATTGTGTTAGACCAGACACCTCGTTAGCTCAATTGGTAGAGTGCCCGCCCGGCAAGCGGGAGGTGCCTGGTTCAAGTCCGACAAGAGGTAAAATTTTCAACATAGACAATTTCCTCATATTAAAAATTACAGTTAAAGCAGAAAAGCATTTATTTAATAAAGTTTTGTTGTTAATTTTTTCGTCACGTGAGTCTAGCTGTCATAGATCGCGAGAAAAAGAAATGTCTGAAATATCCTGTATTGTTAATTAACAATATTTTTTCAAACATATTATTTATAATTCAGATGAAGGTCGATATTTATAAAAATATCGTATTAGGAATAAGTGGTTTACGTTTTCAAACTCTGTGACCTTAGTAAAAAGATTTAGCAAAAAGCAATCTATCATATACTAATTGTAAGTAACGGAATAAATTGTGTATATGATCCAGAATTTGTTATGTAAAAATATTCCCATTTTTTCAATTAGCTGAAATCATAAATACTGGTTTCATACACGGAGAAAAATGACATTGCAAATCCAACAAAAAAAGTATTGTCCTTACATTGCAATCGGTTCAAAAATAAATTGGTATTGCAGTAAAGTTTTGTAAGTATATTCCAAAACTTTTGTTTTGTTCCACCAAACACTTTTGTTGGTGTTAAAATATTTTACGGTACAAATAATCGCTGTGGCGATAACATTATAGTTGTAGTTATTTCAGATCTAAAATACAGAACAACGTGTGCGATGAAGTGAAGTAGATGTAAACACAATTTTTCAAACCAGTACAGTCAAGAAATATTTACATTACACACAATTGTAGTTGACGCAACAGGGCGCCTACGTTGTCGATATTACAACTTGTGATTCGGGAAGTCCCGGCATGGACAGTAGTATCACGTGATTCTAACCGCGTGTTTCATTGGTCTTACATAGCCTTGGAGAAACATACTAGTCTGCTAGTTACCAGGCGGAGTAGACCACGCCATATATTTTCGGTTGTGACGTTGTGTTAGCTTATTAGTTTTGTGTAAAAGAACGACAGTGTATTAAAATTGAAGAAAACTGGCTCACTTCTGACGTCTACTGACTCTTAGATATGGATAATTTTGTTACAGAGAAGCTAGCTGAATGGAATATTATGCGTACGAAGTACAGATTGCTAATGATGAGTACATTAAACCTTTCGATAAATTACCTAGTGTTTTCCCCTGTTTAAAAGTTGCAAAACGATCAAGAATATACGTTGCCTTGAGACATTTGCAAAATAAGACTTAGATACATTTGAAATTTTTATCTTCATTTTTAGTGTTTCCCAGTTTTAGAATTTATCTTGTTTAATTTTTGTGTTAATTATTAATAAAAAAATGTGTTATCCTATACTGATATTTTACTTAAACCCTCCACAGCTTACATTTAAGACAGCACCGAATTTGTGTGTGAATCTACTAAAATATTGTTCGCTTTGAACAGAAATTGCGATTACAAAAATCAAAATCAAGTGACACTATAAACGTAGAAAATGATGACGGAAAATCAATTGTTTGTTAAATATCCACAACTTGCTGTTGAAGTTTCAAATTGCTTTGGTAGTAATAAACAATTTTTAATACTGTATTTCACACAATTTTGTTGAAAACACCAAATTTTTGTGATTCGTTAAACAACAAGCAACTGGTTGATTGTAACATGTTTTGGGATTATATCCTTCCCAATTTTGTGGCAGTTCTAACAAAGTTTTTCGACAACAAGTTTTAGGTTGTATTGAATAATGGTTGTTGTTGTCATATATTTACCCACAAATTGTTGTTCAATGTGCGTCAATTGGTGCCACCTTAACAATAAATTTTTCTCCGTGTAAGCTCATATTACATCCGAGAAATTGTAGTTTCTTTAATATTTTCTTCATAATATATTTATTTGGTCGATTTTCGGATTTGGTAGAAGATTATTAGGTACAGTTTTTGCCATTTTAAAAACTTTGTCCAATACTTTGACGGATCATGCTTCCAGCTACAATAATAAAAAAATTTTAAATGCACATTTATTCTCCATACGCACAGTTATAGGTGCACAATAATAAAGATCTTGAGAAAATTAACAAATTGTTGTTGTTTTAGAAGATCCACAAAAGAAATTGTTAGTCTAACAACTGCCCATAGTTGTTACCGAAACACTTTATACTTTGTTAAAGATTAACAAATCGTTTAGCTAAAACAGCAACATTTACATTATGTACATTATTAATTTTCTGAATAATTTGGTAAATTGTTGCGTATATTAACAAAATTACACTTCGTTTACGGTACTGTATGTTAAATCAGGCATTATTGTACGTTACTTCAGCATAAATAATTTGTAAATTTTCACTCGATAATGAATTTTTTATTGTTGTGTGAATGCCATACGAGTATTATACACCAAATACGTAAGCTAACCTTTGCGGAATGTCTTTACAATTTTTTATTACCATATTAGAATAAAAATAATTAGACAACTGAAGGTACCACACCTTGCGTTTAAAAGTAATTAGTGTCGCGTGCGATCAGAAAAGCAATAATTTTATGTATAAGTTATAGTCGAGTAACGGCGCTCAATAAAAGTGTTTACAATGAATAAAAAGAAACGATAAGATTCGGAAGCGTAAAAGAACCGACATTGCCGGCCATAAATTTGATTTATCCGTACGGAGTCGATTAATTTGAAATTATAATTAAGGCTCTACGCTACTGTCCAGCCGCTGTCATATACGGGGGGAGATATTTATGTAACCTGTCCATGCATGGAAGTAGCTTGTGATAAACTCAATTGTTAGCTTACGGCGTCAAAGAATAATGAAGAAATAGAAAGGTATGTGGTTTACATAGACGGATTCTTTTTGTTGAACTTTATAAGTGCTTACGTGTAGATAAAGCGAAATAACATTGTAAATTAAAGGAAGCGATAAATGAATAAATAAATAAAAATAAATAAATAAATTCTTGATTGGGCAGCTACAATTTGGGTTTACTTATATAAATTTGTAATTTTTTATAAGAAAATTTTTAATTTAATTTTTAGCTTTTAGTATCATTTTATTATTGTTAAGCATCCATAATCAAATTCTTAAGAGTATGGGTGGCAGCATATAAATGTACGAAGTCACAAACTTCGCTATACTGGACTCGATTACATCAAGTCTTGAGACACCACTTGTTGCGAACCTGTCTGAACCCATTGCTGTGTCTCTGATGTTGTCTTGTGATAGTAATAGTTTTGAGGAAGAATCAGCGCCATTCGGTGTCCGGAGACTTAATATAGTCCAGTCAGTGTACGTTTCAACAACAAAGCTGTAATCACTAGCAGTAAAGCTGACCTGAATAACTATACACTAAAACCATTCCAATTTATACTTATAAAAGACATGGTACAGTGATAACGATCATAGTTGACTGCCGTCGTGCTTTGCTAATCACTAATCATGAATTCTAACTTAACAACCTAACCAACAGTTAATAGCTGATAGTTTATGTTACATGAATGATTCAAATCTTCTGAGATAAATTTATCAGTAATAGTGGGCTTTTTCTATTTTATTTTTAATTCTTAATGTTGAGAAAAGCAATCCTATTGTTTATTTCTTCTTCATGAGTAAACTTACTGGATGAACATTTTGAATCTAGATATGCAATAAAATCACTGATGGAGCTCCTACTAGTATTGAAAACAAAAATATCGTTAACGTATCTAATCCAAATACGTAGAAATGTGCCAAAGTATTCTTAAAATAATTTTCAAAATTTATCCATAAAAGGGTTTAAGTTGTCACCCATTGCCGTTTCTTCTTTTTGTTGGGAAAACGTACAATTGATTTTGAATAAAATGTTCTCAAAAAAAAAAAATAAACACTCAACCTCATAACCAGAGTACGATCAACAGGTAGGCTGGAAAACAGTGAACTCATATCAAACGAAATCAAAACTTAATTATCAGCAAGCTCAATGTTTTACATCTTTCCAACGTGTATGAATTATCAACTGCTAGATCCGGTAGTTGCATAAAGTTGCACAAATTTGATCACTTACAAACTACAGCCGTTTGGGTAACAAGTTTAACTATTGATATTGGAGACAATGAGCCTTACACACTCTCCTGATTTATGTATCTTAATATATTCTAGGTAACACTGGATTAGATACCGTTAGTCTATATTTTAAATTATCACTGAAAAATAATATAAGAAACCAAGAAGTTTCTCTGATCTTTTCTGATAATGGATGTTTCGTTAGCATTACATAAGAACCTTGGTTTAAAAAGGTACTGACACGATCAAAAAATCTTTATTTAAAATGACCACAGTATTACCTTCGTTACATTTCAAACAAAGGCATTTTTTTTCTAAACCCTTTACTCATGACATCTAAAAGATAACGTTGTTTATTTTGTAAAATTTTAGTTTTACACTCTGTTCTAATAAAGTTTTTTTGTGCTGTTCGGCGTTTCCATACCATCTATCATTTCTTCAACCGGGAGTTTATTAACTTTTAAATCATACTTCAAACCTTCCCTCAACAAATTAATTCCTCTTTGTGAATGGCTAGGGAAGATTCATTCTTAACTTGTATATATATATAATATAGTCTTGATTGATATTGATATATATAATATATGTATATGGACTGCAACAGCAATATTATCGTGAGTTTTTAGTGTTATATTAATGTTACAAAGATATCCTAACACGGTATTTACCCGCATTTTTTATCCATTCAGCACGCAATAAATTATTTTGCGAGAATTTAAATAACTTCAAATCTTTACAATTTCTCCGGAACTTTCCGCACCATATATGCCTATGTATGTATGCGCATTTATTGCGAACACCGCGTGTCGACATTTCAATGCTAGCGGTATGTATGTCCGTACGTGCCTACACGACTGTCCACTGGTGACTGAAATACAGCGCTCCGAATGAACTCACGTAGGGTGCCTAACTATTTGATCCAGGGTTCCCATTTTACCGAAAGCCGCTGCCAATTCTCCCGTATGGTGAGCTATCTGTATTACTTATCTGTGGTTAGACCTAGTACTCAAATAGGATTATATTAAATGTAGCAAAGAAGTAGCAAGATCAAACCGGCATCTCAAATAAAATTCCGTGGTTAATGCTATCAAAAGCGTCACTAAAATCCATATAGGTACACTACGTCATTCTGACCCTGCTTGTCTAATCCTCCACAAATCAATTGTGAGATATTGATAAGATTACTAACTGTTGAGCTTTCACGAACAAAACCATGCTGATGGGGTTAAATAAAAAAATGATATTCATATAGATGGTGAAACAAAAAATTCTCAAAAACGTTGGCGCAGTTGGATAAAATGGATATGAGTCGGTAGTTATTAACTTCTGCTCTTCTGTTTTAATTTTTATTTAATTAACTATGCACATTAGTCAATACTGAAAATACTGACTCTTGCTGATTTTATTTAACTTGGTAATAACAACGTTAGCAATAGTGATCGAAATCTTTGAATGGGTTGTATAAATCCTCGGTATTGCCAATGTCGCTATTGTGGTTATAGAATCCCCAGTCATCTGTGTTAAAGCGTATAGGGTGTTGGACATGCTAACAACAGCGAAGATTACAAAATTTACGATGCAAACTCCAGTAGCGCTACAGCTTTTGCACGTTGCCCTCAATAACGCGCGTTTTACAGAATCAATGCACCAACACTGTACGATAGTTCCTATTATACGCCATTGGGATTGTTTGTTGTTCCCTTTCTCTACGGCCCTCGTGTGATCTCTGCGTGCAATACGTAATAGTAGCCTTGCTACTACGCTACTACTACTACCACCACCACTACTACTACTGGTACTCCTACATCTTCCGATTCAGACCACATTCAGACGATACACATTCTCCTCTCCTGACGCTTACACCTTTACACGCCCTCACTACTCATCTGTCCACTATTCCGCAAGGATGTTTTTACTCAAGGCTAAATCCTCTTAACAACCAGCTGATGCTCGTATGTACACGTATATATAAAGTTACAGCGATTTCAAGAACACAGGGGGTGGGGGGAAGAGTGCTGGCTATCGTTCATTTGCGATCTTTTATCTGACCCAGTGTTCCAAAACATCATTATAGGAATGTCGCAATGGGAAGTTCCGATCTTATGGACGCGGACGTCTGTATTAGTTATTCATCTGTTGCATTATGATGAAGATATTTAAGGTTTTCTACCGTGTTTTTATGTTTCGAACGAGTCCGATAGAGAGAAGTTAGGTTATGAGGCCAGGGCGCCTCGGACGTGGAGTGGATCGGCGGTAGTTGGGCCCCGCGGGGACCAACGCGCCTCGCTGGGTGGTCCTCGGTGTGGCCACCGACGTGTGTGGCGATCCCACCTCGCCCCGCTCGCCACCCCGGACTTCCTCCGCCGTTACTCCTACCGTCATCGTCATCGGGGTCTTTTTATCGGAGAAGACGAGGAGAAATAGCCGACACGATACAGCGGGCGACTCTCTCCGTTCTTATTCAGCCGCGTCCGGCTAGCCCTCAAAACCGCGCTCTTCTCGACGACATTAGAGAGTTCTTCGCGGTGTTCGGTTTGCGCGCGCCAAATGGGCACGCAGCCGTCGTCGCGTCGTTGGGACGCGTCAATTCCGCATTTTCTTCCGCTTAATTGCTTACGCTTATACACATCGTTAGTTGCACTTTACAAGCTACTTTTTTTTTATATGTGCTTCGAACAGAAAGCACTCGATAATTATAAAAAAAAAATCTACGTATTTACACACTAACAAAGTGTAGTAAATTTACCAGGATTCCTGCTAAAAATTTCCAGTAACATTTGTGGGAAAATCAACAAAAACTAGATAATTTTACGTTTTTTAACAAAATTACCTATACTTTTGGAAATTTCCCACATATCGACCAGTATTTTTCAATTGTAGGTAAAAGCGCTACGTAAAAACGTAATATTACTAAAATTTTTATGCTTTCCCAGTGATTCTTATTAAATTACTTCGTGATTTTATCCACAGTTAGGAAGTTTACGTAGAAAACCAAATACATACTTACAATGCACGCATGTTCAATTTTACGGGTTCAATTTGTAGATAAATAGCACATAGCACGCACGGAAGTGGCAGTGATCGTTCTTTTTGTTTTATCTATAGGCATATTTAGGTAAGTGACTAATTTAAAATAAATCTAGTACACTGTAAAAAAATTTCTAGTAAAATTACATGTAAAATCGTTGGTAACAAAGTTGCCTACGATATTACAGGTAAATTTACTTCATCCAGTAAAATTGCTATCTACCAGTAAATTTCATACACTGATGTATTTTTCAGTTGTTCTGTAAAATTCATATGTAATATTTATATAAATTGTATATTTACCGAACAGTCAAGTAATTTTGGCATGTAATTTTATAACGAAGGCAGGTAAAAATACTAAGAAGGTGAATATTACAGGTGTAAATATACATTGCACAGAAAATTCCCTTGCATGTGTGATTCTGATTACAACCTTATTACTTTTTACAGCATACTGTAACTCGAATTAAATTCCTGTTTAGAGTGCCGATGATTCCAATATAAATTTGGTAACATTGAGGAATATAAATTGTATAATTTTACTTAGACATCACCATTAATATTCCGTAATGTTATCAAATACACATATGGATATCACAGGCTAGTATAAATAGTAATTTAATTAAAGGCAAAGTATCATTACTATAGGATTATAAAACATAATAAGTACTAAAACAATAAAATTCTTAGTTATTAGACAATTTTGTTGCAGCTTCAGAACTTGCAAAACGTCAATGTTGTTGAGTTATAGGAATAAAACTAAGAATAAGCAAATACATATTTTATTAATCTTCAGTAGAATAAAAAATATAAATTTCCTTTATCTGACATTTAACGGCTATTTCCGAACCAAATGCTATCAAATTCATTGAATTTTGCTCTGAAACAAAAAAAGAGAAATGTTACTTCCATTATATTATTATATGTATATATCAGTAAATAGATCAAATGAAATTAATGTAAATAGGTACCTACAGCTTGCACGAATAAATATTCCACTACAAGAAGGAAAAGATAAATATAATTTTTACTTATCGTAACACCCAATTGATGAATAATCATTAAAAACGACTACTGAATTATTACAGCCAAGTTATCTTTAAAACGTCTCTTATACATTATACAAAAACGAATACAAATTGCATCATAGGTTTTCACAGTTCTCTACACCGGGAGCAAGATCCTGAGATACAATTACTGTAAATATAAATGCATTATTTCTTTACAAAAGTAATGTATTAAAGGTTTTGTTTTAAGTAAATAAGCTGTAACAGTTTAGCATTCGTTTTAATTTTAACAGTGAATCGTGAATAATAGTGAAATTTTTAATCAATTTGTGTTTATATTAATGGGGCAATAAATAATTTATGAAAACATTAGGTTATGTTTAATATTGGCGTGTATTCCATCATGAATCAGAATACCCTCCAAAGTATTAACAATAAGTAAAATCGGTGACATATTTAAAGCAAAAAAGAATTGCTGTATTAACCACATGTGAAAATATATTAAAATGAGTATTTTTATAAAAGCATCTTACCTAATTCTTTTGCATAGCTTGAGGCAGCACACAAACAGGAACAATCACCCCAACTTGCGATTGTTTATGCGTCACCATAACTGACTAGAATTACCTACGCGCACAGGCAAATAACCCAATAACCAATCACATTGCGGCGTATGAATTTTGTGCATTTGAAGGTAATTTTACCCAAATATTCCAGTAAATTTTAGTAGCAATCGCAAAATATTACATGTTTTTTACAGTATTTTTTCTTTTCATTTTTATTACATCTTAAAAGTACATGAAATAACTGTAAATTTTACCGAAACTTCTCTTTCCATCTCAAATATCCTGGAAAAAACAGGTAAAATAAGGTTTACATGATTTATCGTAGTAAATTCACAACGTTATTTCATGTAATATTTCCGATTTACTATAGTAAAATTACTGTAATTTTTTGCAGTGTAGTTAAATGATACATCCTTACCACTGAGGATGACCTGCAGCTGCATTTTCATAATTTACAAACGTTGGAGCATTTAGGTTTGTGCATATACAAACACACAATACACCTAATTGTGTTCCAAAAAAAAAACACATTAATATGCCTCGACAGGCTATATAAAATATATTTGTAGTTTGTGTATTACCGTAATGTTAATGTAAATGGTTATAGATATTGTTTTTTGCAGTCCTATTTCGCTACTCTGAACTAGAGGTTATGAAAGTATTATTCATGCATTTGTTTTTATGGTTAAGAAAGCGTTTAGGTATAACAACTAAACAAGCACATAACTATTATACGCTTAGTACATTCATGATTTCTTCTACCAAATTTCGAATGCACAATATATATAATACAATTAGCCTTCTTCATACTTTATTTTTTATATTCTCTTCAAATAGGTAATTGAAAACCTATATTTTGCACACATTACATATTGCATACTAAGATACTAATTGATATCTATTCATTCATTTTTCATCAATGCTTACGATCTTGTAAGTATATCAATAATGAAAGAAGATCAGTTGTTTGTTGGAGTTCCTCCAACGCTACATCATGAAGACGCATGCTGAAAAAGCGGCCTTTTTTCACACACGAAAAAGAAAGTTATAAGTTTATTGAAACAGTTGAGTACCATCTAAATGTATTATTGTTACTATTACTATTATAACCATTGTTTTTTATATTTGTTAAATTACCTGTAATATATATTTATAATGGTATTGCAGTTCTGTATATTAATCCTATTCCTTGGTTGAAATCAGATACTTACTCGATTTTACTCGTGGAAAGGTATGTCTTTTTATCAACATTTCCGTAGTACTGGAATTTGCAAATAGAAAAGTAAGTGATGGATTTACAAATATTTTCACATTTAGGACAAACAGAATTTGTAATATACGAAATGTAACATTAACGGAAAACTTGTGAAAGGAATTCTATATGTTATAAAGAAATGATCTTGTCAAAGTATTTTCATAGGTATGGATTTTCCTATTTATAAGCTTCAGTAGTATCGGAAAAATACCTACACGTAGTAAATTTGATCGGTAAATTACAAATTTTATGGATATTCTTATACAAAATTCCTTTATGTATGTTTAGGAATTTTCCTAAATACATAGTAAAGCTCCATATAAAATCACCATGCTAAACGATTTTTACTAGGGACCTTTTTATATCGTAAGAAATTTACCCAGTAAATTTCATTTTGTTTAGTATTTTACATACACTAGTACTAAGTTTCCTTGGTGTATTTTTACATCAAAGTAGTTTTACTCGCACAAGTAACCTGTACGTTTTCCGAGTAATATAATTGCCCCGAAACCGTACAGAAATTTTACCAAATCTTCGTTAGAGTGTAGGCACAATGTGTATCTGAATTGTCAAAAAAGCCTATATAGTAGTGTTCCTGTTGAACAATTCTAAATGTATAAAAGAATTCAACATAATGCATGCTATTAAACATATTTAGGTGTATATCTAGAAATAGCATTAATTCCTATTGTTATATTTATAAGAATAACCAATAAACAAACTTTGTCTACTATTGTCAGCAAGAGAGCTCAAAGAACTCATCCAGACTATATATAACCCTCTTCGTGAGCAGCAATTTAATTTTTGTTTTAAAAGGTTTTAATTGCGCTACATCTTTTGTTTCTTCGGAGAGAGCATTGTAAAACGCATTGTAATGCTCCTCTCTTTGGTACGCAGATGTCGAGTGCTTTTTCGAAACTAACGTGTAATCTTTATGCCGCGTTTCGTAATGATAACTAGAGCCGTGAAATCTAGATTTATTGGAATACGCATATATTAGTACATCATAAACGTATACAGCCGGTTACTGTCATTATTCCTGAGGTTCGAAACACATCTCTGCACGAGGCCAGCGCAGATAGACCATACATGATCCGAGTCGCGTACTTTTGTATAGTAAACACTCGCTGAACGTTCGCGGAGCAACCCCAATGAAGCAAACCGTACTTTATTAGTGACTGGAAGCAAGCATAATATTGACTCTTAAGTATTTCGATATTAGAATACTTAGTAATCATCTTTAATGCAAAATTGGTTTTTGTTAACTTTGTATATAATATGTCAATATGTTGTCATTTTAACTTAGAATCAATTGTTATTCCCAGCAACGACGCGCAATCTATGAAGTCTAAAGCTGTCATTGAATCTAAATAAAACGTGTCTGGTGCAACATGTGAGTTAGTAAATAATGTGTGGTAATGGTTTCTGTTTTACTTATATCTAGGCTTAGATTATTTGCGGATGCCCAAGCCTCCAAACGTTGAAATGTTAGCTTTAATTTAGGTAAAAAATTAGGATAACTGTTGTCTGCAACAGTGCAATTCAAATCCGACACGAGGTAAAATTTTTAACATACAAAATTTCCTCATATTAAAAATTACAGTTAATGCAGAAAAGCATTTATTTAATGATAACTGTTGTCTGTTATTAGTAAGCTAGTATTATCCGCGTGATTTATCAGTAAGGTGTGTTCATTTTCCAAATGATAGCCTAGGTCATTTATGTAGATCAGGAACAGCAAGGGACCCAAAATCGATCCCTGCGGTACCCCTGCCAAAACAGGCAGACTACCGGACATGTGACAATTAGCCACTACACTCTGGACCCTCCCCGAAAGATAGGACCTGTACCTGCTACACCGCGTATTCCATAAATTTCTAGCTTTTTCATCAATATGTGGCTGACGGTGCCTGCCAGAAGCCTTGCACAGATCAACAAAAAGCCCCAACGACATGACCCTGCTGTCCATTGCCGACACTATTGCGTTTCTATACGTATCCAAAGCTGTTTCTACACTCCTTCCCATTAGAAAACCATGCTGGAAGAAGTGGAAAATATTCGCTCCACTCAGGAATACTCGCAGACCATCACTAACAATGCTTTCCGCTTCCCTGCAGTTCTTCTTGAGGAGTGGGACTACTTTGCTATATTTTAGTCTACTCGAGAAGATACCCTGGGAAAGTGACAAGTTGATAATATATGCCAATGGAGCTGATATCTGCTGTTTGATATTTTTTAGTAAATTATTTGAGATGATATCTAAACCGGCAGAATTCGTGTTTTTTAATTTATTAATATGAATTTCAACATCTCTTGCAACTGGTGGTACAAAATGAAGTTTGATACTTTTATTTTACTTTTATATTCAAACGTTAACTCGTTATAGAAATTATTATGTGTACAGCAACTAAACGTTAAAATTAATCGTAATTAAATTCGTTTTTATTTTTAAAAAACTCCATATAACCAAGAAAACAGAGAAAAAAAAGGAAATATAGCAACATGTGTGTATGCATGTGTGATAGTACACTGCGACCTGAAAGATCTATTGTGTCCCATCTACTCACTGTATTTACAGCTGGCCGTCCAGTCTGATTCCTTTTAAAAAGTGCAGAATGTCCGAAGGATCCAGATTAGGTAACCCTCCCTCTTAATAATAAAATAATAATATTCTTTATTGTCCAACAGAAATGATCCATTAACAGGACAAAGCAATGAAAAGAAAAAGTGTACAATGCAAATATAAGCACGGAGTACAAAAAGAAAAAAAAAAAACTACATCGAAATTTGAACTAAAACTAGGAGTAGCCAATTAGGAGGTTAAATATGCAATAGTTACCAAATACATTAATATACATAATATAAGTTAAATTAAGGGAAAGGAAGGCGAAAGTATCTAGAGAAGAGGAAACAAGCATCAGGTTAAGCTGAAGAGAATACATGGATAGGGTCAGGGAAAGATTTATTGACATTCCTGCACATGTGCGAAATCGGCGATTTGGTCATAACATTAGTCCTTGCTGCTGGAATAAAGAAAGTGTCCGTCGACCGCGTCCCATATGAAGGCGTGGTTATTCCTATCAATGACAGCAATTCCGGAACATCAATTTTATTGTTTATTAGATTGATCAGGAATTTGCCACTAGTGTGCTCTCTACGATCAGAAAGCGCTAAAAACTTGTGGTTGAATAGTAATATTTTGTAGTCCATTCCTCGCGGTGGAAAATCTCCACTAGTTTTGAATGGTATGTATAAGTAGGGTACCAAATTATGGAAGCATATTCCAGCTTAGGGCGAACCAGCGTGTAATAAAGCGTTCTCAAAGTATCGGCACTGTTGAACGCTCTACAGGATCTAACTAAGAATCCATAAGCCTGGGTAGCTTATTTGCAGATGGTGTAGATGTGCTCGGAGAATTTAAGTCGCTGATCGAAGAGTACGCCAAGGTCTTTGAACAGCGAATGGCGAGGAATACTGCGATTATCCACGGAGTAATTAAAGTGCATTGGGTTCATGATCGAGGTGTAGGTGACCACATCACATTTATCTGTATTAAGTTTGATCTTATTATTGATAGTAGGTCGTTAATATAGATGTTGAATAATAATGGACCAAGCTTCGACCCCTGAGGTACTCCCGAGGAAGCAGTAAATGTATGGGAATGGAAGCCGTTGTAACAAATATAGCAAGAGCGGTTGTCCAGGTAAGATGCTATCAGATCGGCAAGGACCGGCGAGAAGCCGATTTCATATGCTCCCAGGTGCAGCGCCCTTGTGTTGCACAGTGCAGCGCAGTTTGTGAGTAAATGGATAGACGTTTCGTCCTGTTCCCCACAAAATCTACATTCGGCTTCCTTCGCTATTCCAAGCCTGCTTAGATGTCCGTTCAGTTTACAATGGCCTGTCAATATCCGAATATTATTTTTACTCAGATTGATGCATTCTGCAGATCTCTTCTGGTTATAGGTTCCCAGAAGAGTTTTAGCTTGCCTCATTCCTTGGAGATTCTCCCAGTATTTGGATTTTCTCTGCTCTACTTCATTTTTCAGTTTCACCAGTGTTATGCTGCTACTTATCCCGCAAAAAGGTTCTGGCCCTACAAAAGGTGTTCTAACCCCTCTCTTAGCGAGATTATCTGTTATTTCGTTTTCTTCCACTCCCGTGTGTCCCGGAATCCACAATAGGGTTACATTGTTCTTTTTGCCTAGCTCGTTTAGTTTTTGTAGACATTCCCAAACCATTTTGGAGCTGATTATGTTTGACCTCAGCGCCCTAATAGCTGCTTGACTTTCAGATATTATGATAATCTCCTGCTTTTCATAGCTTCTGCCAATGTTGACATGGACACATCTTTCAATAGCGTGTATTTCCGCCCGGAAGATACTTAGGTACATCCCCAAGCTTTCGAAATATTTAGTTCTCGGCCCATATATCCCTATTTCAGTTACCTCTGGCGTTTTGGAGTCACCTGTGTACCATTTAACCCTCTTGGTGCTAAGCTTTGTGGTAAATTCTTTCACAAAGGTGAACTTCCTTGGCATGTCGTCTCGGGGCATGTCCCAGATTTGGTCACCTGCAGGATGCTGGGGCCTATGCCTAGCCATTCCTTCCCTGATCATTCTACGTGTGGTCCTTTTAGCTATGCTCTCCACAAAAATGTGAAGAGGAGTAAGATTTAGTACCACTTCAATAGCTGCTGTTGGCTAATACATCTGAACATATGTGTATTTTCGGTTATTATTGAAATACATTTGAAAGCTAAGGTGCGCCATATTGTATTTTTTTTTCTATTAAGTTACGGTAAATAGCTAGAAAAAGGAGGGAATTATCGTATCTAATTTTCAAACAACACTAAATAAAAACCCATCTGTTGAAAATGTGAACCAAACAAAACATTTACAGGCAGTTGTAGTGCCATCTAATTAAAAGATCTGGATCAAAGTAGAAAGTGCTATCTACCATCGTACCCCTTAATCCCGCTCGTATACAGAATGTAGTAATAGTGAATATCGGCTATCGCCTACTTTACCATTTCACAATCCATAAGATTAATATCTAAAGTTGATACACCAAAATAACACTATTGAATTGCTAATTAATAAGAACAGTTAACTAGACAAGATGTTACATTTATTGCTTTTTAAGAAACTAAAACATAAACGTTTACAACTCGTTAACTACGTGCATTCCTCCTCTATATCTCTATTTATTATACATTTGTGTCTCTTTCCTGAAATACGATGCCAATTTGTTACATGTTTTTATAACGCCACTATCCATTCACATTTTACGAGTGTTTTAATAATTTTGTTTTACGTTTCAATATGTAAGTGAGCGTAATTTATGTACGTCGGCCATTTCGTCATTATTATATAACATTCGGGAATAGTGGAATAATTTTGGAAATAAAATTAGAAAATGATGTTGCTTGGTATAAAGGAATGACGTAAACTTCGAGTTCTCACGTTTCCTAATCACAATCGGTCTATTCATAAAACTGGGAGTTCAGCGCTTTGACGATGTTTTCCTTGGATGCATGCGAGTAATGACAGAAAATTCTCGATCATAAAATAATTGATAATATTCTCGAGAATATTTTCCGCAGTAAGAATTAACTGAGAACGAACTTTATGACTTAAGGGTCTTAATTATGACAAGATAGGTACATAAATATGTAAAAATGTAAATATAGGTATTTTACTGTTCGACGGTAGTACAACTAAGTAGATCAAAGTTGCAATTAATCGATAAACCACTGAAACCGGTGAGGGATGAAACGATCCATGAAACTACCCATGCTTTTATTATAAGAATATCCCCACCTTACAACACTACATGCTAGAAGTGTACACGATTCTTTGCAGTGAATTAGTTGCGTTACGAATGGAAAGCACTTTGATTTGACACTTAAAAACGGAATATTCTATGAAATACAAAAAATACAACCAGGATGAGAGCATTCAAATAATTAGAAAACTAAAAGATAAGGTATGAAAGTTTATTGAAAGGGCCCGAGAAAAAGTAAAAACCGACAGTTTTTTGGGAGTTCCGCGCAAAAGAAAACTCCACTAATGTGGAATCAAATCTGTATCAGTTGTTAAAAGGCCCACATAAAAAAATGTTAATGTAACAACTGCCCAAAGTTGTTACCGAAATACTTTATACTTTGCTAGAGGTCACCGTTTTCTTAACTGGAATAGCAAAATTGGCAACATTTTCTGCATAAACCTGTAAAATTTTCTTCTTTTTCTAGTAAAATAACTAATCAAATTTGTGAAAATGCATCATCTAATATACTATTTATCACGCAACTGCTGTTCTTGTTTCCCCAGATTTGGAAAAATTAACAAATCAAGTTAGGTAATCGACAAAAGAATGTTGTAAATGTGACAGATAATTTTTGTTAACTATATACACATTGCAATACTAAAATGCGTTTCTTACTTCTGCGACCTCTTTTTGTAGTTGTAGCAATAGTATGTTGACTTGTAATAACTAATCCGATTTCATAATTTGTTTATGGTGATATATCAATAATACGAAAATTTAACAACATAATATTATTTATTTAAAACATCACCCTAAAACTATTTCATATTTTAAAACGATATAGTTTATATAATGGTCAACTCATTTGAATGATCTTTGCTCTAAACTTTCACAGTCTTGTTACGCTCTATGCAGACTTTCGGGTGTTGCTAGCTTGGGGGTGGCTAAAAGCTACTACTACGCATGTGTTGAATCGCGACTTAGGTACGGACTTATTTTTTGGGGCTTAAGTACTCTTAGTGATCGAGCATTTCGTATGCAGAAAAGAGCTATTCGTACTATGTTAGGGGTACCGCGGTGTCAGTCGTGTCGGAATCTTTTTCGCGAACTTGATATTTTGCCACTCCCATCACTGTATATATATGAAGTGTAGTTGTACATGAAGATAGGTGGCTGCAATCTTATAAAAAACAGCGATTTACATGGTTATAGCACAAGAGGAGCGGATGACTTTGTCATTCCTAGGCATAACTCCAGCTTATTTGAGAGGAACCCAATATACAGACTGTTTTGAAACATCGTTTAAAGATTTTAAGAGCATGTAGTACGATCGAAAATAAGGTTAAAAGTCATAATAAACATATGTTCACAAATCAACCGTTTACGAGATAACAGCGAGTGTTCCTAGTAGTACATCGATATAACATATCCCTGTAAACAGGTGCTTATCAGCTATTGTTTTATGACAGTTTAATTTGATGTTTTGTGCAATTTGTAGCAATTACAATGGTTGCGTATTGTAATGCTGAAATGAGCGATATGGTGTTCATGTACGGTCGTGCTAATGGGAATTCTTTACAAGCACGTCGCTTCTATGCTGAAACGTTGCCTGATCGCCAACTGCCTTCGCATGTGATGTTTCAGACGGTGTTTCAACGACTAAGAGCAACTGGTTCGTTTGAGAAGCGGTCTTCTGATACTGAACGGCAGAGATTAGCATGTACTCCACAGATAGAAGATCGAATTTTGAATATTATTGATGAAAATCCCGAAACTAGTGTTAGAAGAATTTCGACTCAAGTGGGTGTGAGCAGCAATCTTGTTTGGAGAACTCTTCATGAGCAACTCCTATACCCCTACCATATCCAACGGGTACAAACCCTTACTGCTCCGGATTATCAAGCGAGAAGGGCTTTCTGTGAGTGGTTTTTGCGAACAGCTGCTGATCGGCCAGATTTCGCTGATAACATCCTTTTCACTGATGAAGCTGGTTTTACTAAAAATGGAATATTTAATTTCCACAACAATCACGTTTGGTGTGACGAGAATCCTCATGCTACCGTTGAAGCTCGGCACCAGTAACGTTTCTCTCTAAACATCTGGTTAGGCATGATAGGGGAACGGTTGTTAGGACCGATTGTTTTGCCACAACGCTTAACAGGTCCTGCATACCTCGAGTTCTTGGAAAATACTTTACCTGAACTTTTGGAAGATTTACCTATAAATCTAAGACTGAACCTCTGGTTTATGTAAGATGGAGCTCCACCGCACTTTACGCGTGCTGTTAGGGAACATCTTAACAATGAATTTCCTGGAGATGGATAGGGCGAGCAGGCCCCATTGCTTGGCCTCCAAGGTCTCCCGATCTAAACCCGTTGGTTGGGCTTTAGTATCTGGGGCTATTTGAAAAGTTTAGTGTACGCAACACCGGTAAACGATCTTCCAGAGTTGCGCCAACGAATAGAACACTGTTGCCAGATAATACGAGAAAAACCCTTGTTTTTTGAAAGAGTGCGCGCTTCCTTTGAAAGCAGATGTAGATCCTGTGTCGAAATGGAAGGATGTCATTTTGAACATCTTCTTTAGTTATAAATTATTTTATGTTAAAATACAATAACATCTTAATAAAAACCGCTAAAGCAAACTTATTCTGCATTTGCGATAAAATCGCTGTTATCTCGTAAACAGTCAATTTGTGGACATATGTTTATTATGACTTGTAACCTTCTTTTCGATCGTACTACATGCCCTTAAAATCTTTAAACGATGTTTCAAAACACCCTGTATATGGATATTAAGTTATTTAATAAGCTGGATCTTTCGATCAGGTCAATTTTGAATTTAAAAAAATTTGGTGTTCAAAAAATAATTTTGTCATTTAAAACGTTTTTAATGCTTCCTCTTGTAAAACAATAATTTACTGATTTCAAAGAAATTTTATCTTTCACATGGATTACTCTATATATTCAGATACTACATCAGAAAACGTAGAATCAAAAATTCAATTTGATCTTCTTTTCCAAAAAACCTATATTTACCTCCTTATCGATTTTAATCCTTCCTTTTCGTTCGGTGAATTTAGCGTATGCTATATGTTTGCTTAAACTCTTTTTTGTCAACTGACTTACGTTAAATTTAGCGATGACTTTAGCGTACGTTACGCTTAAACTCTCTATTATCTTTTATTGAGTTTCAAGATTATGTTTCGACCTTTGTGATAAATCCTTTCACGAAGCTAAACCTTTTTGGCACATTGTCCTGAAGTATGCCCTAGGTTTGGTAACCTTCAGGAGGTTGAGGCGTATGCCTAACCATTGCTTTCTCGATCATTATGCATGTGGTCCTTTTGGTGAATAGATATTATTACTATTATTTTTACTTTTATTGTCATTAAATATCCTTCCGTCCTGTACTTATTTAAGTTCTTTTCTGAAAGCACCTTCCAGGGTGAGCCGTAAGCTTAGGAAATGTACAAAAATCAAGTAATCTTTGGAACGCCAGGTTGAAACCGTCATTGCGTTCTCATTTTTTTGGATTCATTATAGTGATGCAATGGCATTTGTTTTTTACGAGAAAATTACATAAATAGCGCAAACTAGTAGATAACGCCATCTGGTGTCCATTTAAAACAAAATAGCAAACAATATTATCTATACTCTCCACCTACTTGATGTTCTCAATGAGTCTAAGCTTTTGAAAATCAATTATTGAAGTTACAGGAACTTTTGTACGACAAGAAGTATGTTTTCCCCACCACCTTATAATAGGTGCAATCTCATGTATCATGAACCAAATTTATAGACAGTTATCAGCTGCTTATTTTACATTTATTTTTTACCAACCTCAATAACGGAAAATTATTGAAAAGAACAATAAATGTAAAAAGAAAACATATTGCGTCGTCTTGTGGGCACTAGTATATTTATTTTCCCTAATTTTGAATCAACCATTACTAATATATAGCCGGTGGTCATCTTTATTGAATCAGCCTCTAGATTTGGTTGTGCAGGTACCTTACTGAAGACTGGGTACTTCAGACAGGTAATTCGACTTTATATAAACTACTATGCCTATCTTTAATAACAACGTTTTTATACTTTTTTGTCAAAAGTGGCCCCGCTAAGGCAACGTTTTTTGAGAAAAAAAAAAGGAATTAATGAATTTAATGTCATTTGTCTATGATTATCAGTGATTTTAGCACCTATTTTTAGTAGGCCAAGGTTTTTCTTTCTTTATAATACTTTTAAATGTTTCTTCATAATGATTAAACATCAAAACTATCAAAAAATAATTTTGTATTTGTTGTATCTTTTATTTTTGATAAATTGTAAGTTTGTGTGTGAAAGCAAATTGGTACAAGGCACACAGAATCTTTCTGCACGTGTTATAATATTTGTTGTTGTTTCATTGAAATCTAAAGAAACAAATTGAGAAAAATTGAATTTGTGTTTAATGTAGTCATGTTCTCCGGAAGTTTTATTTACTATCACGTATGTAAATCGTTTAAATAAAACCCAAACAATGTATATCAAATTAGAACCCTTTTATTTCAGCGGCATTGCCACACAGTTCACGTCAAAATTTCCTAATCGGAGTACGCCCCAATCCACATCATTTGATTTCGTACAGCCCACGGTGTCTTGGCACACATCGAACTTGTTACGTAACATTTCCGTAACTAATAATCTAGATCAACGTTCTAAACACGTTGTTCGGGCAGGACGTGTCAATTGATTTATGTACGATTTCCGTGTAGAAACCGCTATACTGGGGAGAATAATCTTGCATCACACGACGACGACGGGCAAACGAGAAAGCGCACCGGATTCGGAAAAGTCGTTGCGAAGTGTGCGACGGACCTCACAAGAGTCACGAAAGGAAGATATTGAACAACAACAACAACTGCACCAATTATTATAATCAAGCGGCTATTATGCGCTAGTTGGGTGAGGTTTCTTTAGTTCCGCGCACGTGCAAAGAGGAGTATCACGGTCTTTCGGTGGTCTTACCAATTACGGTTGTGAAAAAATGGGAAAAGATCAAATCCAATTTTGTGTATGGAATAAATGCATTTATTTCTGATTTCACCATTGTTTGGTAGATAGTTTGGATCCCCGATTCTTATTTTCAGAAATAAATATCTCTATTTTTTTTTAATATATTCCGTCGGACGCTGATTATATGCTTTTTATATTCTATGGCGAGTGTTTTTCCATGGATTTTTGTTTTATTTTTACTCATTTATTTCATTGGTGCATAATTAATATTAAAATTACTTTATTATTTATCGTTTAAGGAAATGGCACGCAACATAATATAGGCACGTATTTTTTTTATAAATTTTTAAAATAATAATTTGACTAATCCACTTTTTTTTCGTAATTTCAAGCAAATACCAATTACCAAAAATTCAAATTATGATGACATCGTAGAAATGAAAGAGATTAATATAAGAACAGAATAAGTTTTTTTTATCAACTGAATCATCCAATTTCAGCGCAGCGTTTTCAATTTTTTTTTAATTTTCGTGAGTATCTTGGAAGCTGTAACAGACATCTTCTCTTTCTTTCAGAACGTAATATATTAGATTATTAGAAATATACCGGTGAGCAAACAAATGAGGTCATATTGAAGTGCGCCAGTAGTGTGTCGGCGGAATTTAGCACGGAAACTACTGGGAGGGAAGAAAGTTGGATTTTCTGTATGTATACATAGTATATCTCTACGCATTTTGTAATAGTATTTTAAAACACAATAACGTTTATGTAATGCGAGTACAAGTTTTTTTATAACGAGCCGCGTGGCGGCGAGTAATTCAATGTAGGAGCATTACAAAGTCATTGTGACACGAGTTTTAAACAGTATTTTTGCTAATTTGCACTTTAATCGCCCGTATCACATTCCAGTAAGCGTCTCACCAGTGCGTCAATATCTCATTAAAGCACAGTGTGCGGTAATAACCATTTCAGCACCGCGTCGTCGTTTGTTTTAGCTTTATTGTAACATCCGATTAGAAAAATTTATTTAAAATATACAGGCCGTTAAAAATTCCCAGAGCTACTTTCAACTTTTTTATTTTAAATAGATTGCTATATTTTTTAGTTATTATTTCCATACCCACCTAAAACACCTTTGCAGTGATATACGTGCAGTTCCGAAAATCAGTTTATACTGTATTGCAAATTTTGTCAAAATTTTAACAATTGCGACTAATGAGACTTTAAGTTTTTTCTTAAAAACGGTTGTAGTGTCGTGCGTGACTCTTTTGTTATCAATTTGGGGGTTAACGCTGTATATGTTTCAAGGTGACGTAACGTGAAAATATATGGAAAAGCGTAGGATTTTTTGAAATCTTTTTATTTAGTTGAATACTAGACCTTTGTATGTACAATTGAAAGTTATTTTAGATTATACAGGGAAACTTTTATCCATCAAGGCTATCATTAAAAGAATACGATACGAATAAAATTGGAACACGAGGGTTGCCGCTTGAATGGATTAGATCTTACTTATCGAATAGAAAGATAAAAGTAAAAATAGATAGGACTCTTTCAAATGAATTTGATATGAACTTAGGGGTTCCACAAGGCTCTGTTTTGGGTCCTCTATTATTTCTCTTGGCAATAAATGATCTTCCGAACTTTGTATCGGCTGATTCGCTGATATTGTTTGCGGACGATACTTCGGTGGCGATGTCTTCTGATTCCAGTGAGGAATTGCTACTTGAGGTTGAGCGGGTTATGATGCAAATGTCATCCTGGTGCAGCAACAATAAATTGATTTTGAATCGTGAGAAGACTGCCATCATTTATTTTCACAAAAATTTGATTTTTGTGTCGTGATTTGTAGCGTCATCTAGAGTCCTGGGGGTATTGCTAAATGAGAACTTAACTTTCGAGTCACATATTGAGTATGTAATGAAAAAATTAAATTCGACATATTACGCAATTATGCAGTTAAAATCGAGTCTTAGCACTAAAAATTTACTTAGCGTATACTATGCCCTAGCTTACTCAATTATGTCATATAATATAATAATATGGGGTCAATCTGTTAGCTGGAATAGAATATTTGTGGCTCAGAAGCGCATCATACGCCTTATATTTAATGCCAAACACCGGGATAGCTGCCAACCTATATTTGAACAAAATAAAATTCTGACTTACCCATCCATATATATTTACCGATGTGCTTTATTTGCTAAAGCGAACTTAGATACACTTAATAAATTCCTACCAAAACATGGGTATTCTACTAGGGGTTATAATTCATGGTCAATCCCGCATCACAGTACGGCGCTGTTTCGTAGGTCTCCTGAGTTCGCATGTGTGACGGTTCACAACCAACTTCCAGAAAAAATAAGAAACATTGAATCAATTAGAGTATTCAAAACGCATCTCAAGAAATATCTTAGCGAGAACTGCTTCTACAATATTAATGAGTTTCTATCTTCTTGATTGGCTTTTATTTTATTTTATTTTTGTTTTATTGTTTCTCTATTTTATTGAACTTTTTGTGTTTTGTAGTTTTATGACGCATTCAATCCAATTGTATATTGGCTATGAATAAAGATTATTATTATTATTATTATTATTATTAATAAGGACCTATTACATTTAAACCCACGATTCCTCCCAATACGTTAAGAGGTCATCGGTGTTGGTGGTCTAGAATCCGGAAGAAGTGCGGATTTTCATCACTGTAGAAATGAAAATTGTGATACATATTATAGTGTTTTACAATTTTTTATGGTCTTATTACCTCACGTTTTTTTGCAATTTCAATTATGGTTTTTTTATTTGTGAATTATTAGTTATTATGTATTATTTTAATGTGGTTGCTAACTACATCGTTACTAAAAATGAATTTCTCCAAGGAGTCACCCATACGCGTGATATTTTTCTTGGTGCTTGCAACAAAAAATCCGCTACTAACATCAAGAATGTATGCAGCGCATTATCCTACCCGTAGAACGCCGGGTAGGAAGAGCTTTGAGTATTTGTTGGCAAGGTTTCTCTGGTCGGGTTCTGCAAATCAGGATAAACATGAAAGGACAAAAACTATGGTTACAGAAAATAATGTGACAGTGACAGTTATTCAATCCGTTGTGGAAAATCCGCACGTGCCCACAATTTCGCAACAACATGAAATTGCAACCACTACCACGAGGAGAATTTAAGGAGAAACGTGAGTTTCACCCTTATAAAATTAATATTCATCATAGTTTACTACACACGGATTTTGAAAAGAAACTTGTGTATTGTGAATGGCTGCTTTTACGATTACGTCATGATGAAATTTTCTAGATTATGTGTTTTTCATAGATGAAGCAATATTTGCCAATTCTGGAGGAAAAATTGATACCATTATGATACACAAACCCTCATTTTGTTCAGCCCATTTTGTATCAACACAAATGGACAAGAATTAGGCAGGCATCTTAGGAAATACCGTTGTAGGTTCATTCTTCTTTGGCAATATTTTAAATGGTGAAATTTATAGAAACTTTCTACAGAATAATTTACCAATACTGCTAGAAGGCCTCCCAGGTAACTTCCTATACAGATTGTGGTACCAACATGATGATGATAACAAAAAAGAGAAGCAAGCAAATATGATTGTGTTTTTTTTTTTATTTTAACATTAAATAACATTTCAAAAAGCCATTCAACAACGAAGAACTTTACTTTATCATACTCATTTCAACAATTTGTGTTCGAAAATGTGCTCTTTCACTTCGATACTTTTATTTATTCGCAACTGGAATGATTGCACACAACTGAGAAGTGTTTCCAGCGTAATCCTTGAACAAGCGTTGGTGATTCGCTCAATCATGTTTTCCCTCGTGGTTGGCACTTCTGTATAAACTTCAGACTTTAAGTGGCAGCACAAAAAGAAGTCAGGGGAAGTAAGATCTGGCGATCTTGCAGGCCAAGACACTGGACCACCTCTCCCAATCCATCGACGATTGTAGGCTCGATCTAATACTTCTCGTGCTATTCTTGAATAGTGTGCTGGACAACCGCCATGTTGGGACCACATTGTTTGTCGTACGTCCAAAGGAAGGTCTTCAAGTAATACTGCGAGTTCGTTCTGTAAGATGTTTCAATATGTTTCACCATTTAAGTTTCCATCGATGAAATATGGACCAATAAGCTTATTGCCAATTATTCCACACCAAACATTTACGTTCCAAGGATGTTGATGTTCAACTTGGCGCAACCAATGGGGATTTTTGATACTCCAGTAATGCATGTTGTACCGAATTACCGTACCGTGATTTGTGAATGTCGCCTCGTCTGAAAATAATACTCGAACCAAAAAATTGGGATTATCTTGTATCCATTGAAGCGCCCATTGACAAAATCGCACTCGATTTTGAAGTCATCGCCATGAAGTTCTTGATGCATGGAAACTCTAAATGGTTATTCCTACGCTTCAATATTTGGCAGATAGTGGACTGAGAAATTCCTGATCCGCTATTTCTCGAGTACTAATGTGCGGATTATTAGCTACTGCAGCTAATACCGCGACTTAATTATTTTCTCTAGCAATTGTTTTTTGGCGATTACGTTTGGCTTTACAATTCCTTCGTTAGAGAACTGTTGAACGACTCGCTAAAAAGAAGCGCGCGATCGCATCTTGTCGAGAAAACGTTGTGAATAAAGATAACAGCATAATGGATATTCCTACAATTTTTTCCAGAGATGTAAATCATTTCAATTCTCTCTTGTAATCTTATACCATCCATTACTGTTCAAATATTCAACACTAACTAATTTGTATAGGATTAATAATTAATAATCTAATCTCTGAGGTGGATCCGCAAATTATGGAGCTGCTGCAAAAACGCACCTAGATAGGTATTTACTAATAGATGAATTGGGGAGAAGGTCCATTAAGCTGGCCACCGCGATCACCAGATTTCACCACTTGTGTTTTTTTTTTGTGGCCTACTATAAGAAACATCGTATACATGACACCCCATATAGCGGCAGAAAAATGCGGTAATTAAATGTGTATAATATGAATAAAAATGTAAGGCAATCCATTTAGAAGATTCAGAATTAGATTGAGAATATGCACATAGCAGAATGGAAACATATTTGAGCATCTTTTTCACCGTTGTATCAAAACAAGTGTGTATATTTGGCGTTTAAAGTATGAATATCTAAAAGAAATGCAAATATAAACTACGCCGCCTTAACCTAAGGCTTGCAGGGAGGCCATTTTTTTACAAAAGGGTAAATAACAACGTTGTTATTAAATATAGTCATATAGTAGTTTATATGAAGTCATGTTATTTTTCTGCGTAGAATTGAAAAATGAAATAATATATAGGTTGTTCCATTTAAAATAACAGAGTGGCTATGCGTTTGACTACTTTTGGAACACTCTGTGTAGTCAGAAATATTTTTAAGTTGTGCATTATTGGATTTTATAAAATTTATGCACAAAAAGTTTCTTTCTAAAATGACAAATAGAAACGTAATCAAAGATCCAGTCTTCGGTGCGACAACATGTACTTAATGTATTTGTGGTATGTATTATTGTTACAAACTTTTTTAATTATACTGCTATAGAGAGAGCAATGTGTTAAATTGGAAATCCACGTAAATCCATCATACTTTTCCATATTATTGTAAATATCCCCATCATACAAGAGCTGCTTTTAAATGCAATACTCTGTCTATTCCGCAGGACTTTTGAATAGAAACATCATTTCTATTTCTTACCGCACTGGAATTGTATAGAAAAAAAATCGAAAACTAATGATTTTTAAAGAAGTGTTTCGCCTCTTCAAACTAAATTTCTGCCGTTTAAAATTTTTTTCTCTTAAACTGTAATATTCTGCACCCAAGTGTTTCTTATTCACATGCACACGCGTTGAATGCATCCATGCTGTTCATTTTATTGTTGGCATACTGTCGACGATTATTGTTTGTGATTGCTGTTTTCTTAAACGAGATTAATACTTACAAATGTTTGGCTCCATAATCATATTGTAGTCGCGACTGTTTTAGGATAATTAACCAGGAAAAAAAGAACCAACGGAGGCATAAATTTGCTCATAATTATGTAGATTTCAGGCATTTATTTTATTTCTTCATTAAATCAGCTCAAGGTTATAGACTTTCTTCATAACATGAAATTGATTAGTTAGTGCTGTTAGCCTTCATTATCTTGTAATTAAGAGTTAATAAATTTAATCTCAGCGAATAGAGGAAAACCTATGTAAAGAATGAAAGTAATAATTTTTAAATTTTTTATGTTAAGGTTTAGCTTTAATACTTCTTGATAATAACATTGACATTCTGGTGCGTTTGACTTATGTTTACAAAATGCTGATTAGTGTTGCCAGATGCCACCTTATATGTGTTCAATGAGAACAAATTTGGGCGGAAAGGGGAGGTATATCTCACATCGAATTCAGTGGTTTCATGAATTTTTACCCTACTTTTCGTTAGTTCTGTCACAAAACCAGCGCATAGGTCTTAATTTTGACTTTAGAATTTGTTGGGTATTTCTTTCTCCATGTATCTCACTTAAAAAAAAACATAACACAACATACTATTATAATTTCCACAAACTCTACGGACATTTGGACCCATTGTGCGCTATTTAAAATATATGACATCTTGTCTTTATGACACAATTTGTCAATAAAAGAGCATGTCTTGCGAGGGTTTTTGTTGTCAATGGAAACTAGGACGAGTGGCAACCCTAATGTTGATTTGAACGGCATCATGTTGCATTGTAACAAATGTTCTGACCACAGAAATTAGTTTACTATTCTGCTAGCTGTATCTATTGTTTTCGAATTTTCAAAATAATGAAAAGAGTTAGATGGTGTCGCATAACACTCGTAATAGGAAAAGTTGTGTTTTTTTTAATTCGATTCCTTCCATATTCAAAGTCCACTCGTAACATTTTTTGGTGGTGATAACAACCAATTTCTATTCATTAGTGAAAAACAATTCTGAAATTAAAAAAAGGTATTCGTGGTATAGACATTGATTTACAAGTGTTAGAGTTCTAACCTCAATCGCGATCTAGTGTACTTACGGACCTTAGGTGAATTGGAATTTACAGTTAAAATGTTACAGGCATATCTGCGTTAATATCTGCGCTAGGGGATTTGCTTTTGAAAGGGGAAATACTTCATCATTTGGCGGGACTGACGCTACAGAATGACATATCTAGTCTTTTTCGAAGAATCAATAAGAACCTGTAATAGAGTTTTATTGTAAGAGCACATTTTAGTATGAACTCTGTTACAAATCTCATGACGGTGCCTATAGTAAATAGGATAATTTTATAGTTTTTCTTTATGGGTCATTATCGAAAAGTATTCTAATAAATAAAACGCCTTAATAAAACTAAACCTTAGTTTATTTGAGATAACAAAATATCTTGTTGAATTAACTAAGCTTTTCTTGAGAAAATATATTTTGTTATTGCAAATAAGTCGGCTTTTAGTGTTACTGTCAATATAACGCACAGAAAATGCAAATGTTGCACTCTGTTGTTTTATACGTCCTAATAGCACGTGATAAAGTAAACTTTGATAGTTTTTACATAAAATTAAATCTAAAAAATACTGGTACGTCAAACGTAATGCATGTGCATGTCTGCAGCAGGTATTTTACATACCTTAATTGTACCTAAACATGCATTATTATCAAAACGGTGAACTTGTAGACGTTTATGAGAGGCTGGTTCTTTTCACCCAACAGTTAATGGGAATGCCAACAGATTACGTCGAATCTCTGCATTTAAAGAGGCTGTACTTGGTGTTGTTGAAGATGACCTATTGGTCAGTCCACGGACAATAGCCGATAGTAAATGTAAATCATGTGACCGTTTGGCAAGTTCTAAAGGAGCAGGCAATACTCTGTGCAAAAAGTGCGAAGTAGGCTATTTCGGCATTGTAATCTTCAAAGACGTTTTGAAAAAATTATTCTGTTAGTGGACCAAACTTTATTCACAAGGAACGGTGTTTAGCTCTAGAAAAATCATTTGTGGATTAACGAGCACGCAACGTTTATTGGTTTACAACGTTTTGAATAAATGTGTGGACTGGAATCGTAGGGAAGTACATAATCGGGCCTTACATTCTCCCAAACCAATTGAAAGGTGAAAATTATTTTATTTTCTTAGATACTGTGCTACCGGGTGCTTTTTAACTACTCGCCATTAAACATCAGACGAAGACTGTGATTTCCGCATGACGAGGCACCGACTCACACAACACGAGAAGTAACCGTATTGCTGAATCGAGAATACCCAAATCAGTGGGTTGAGTGTGAGTGCAGATGTCGTATTACTTGACAAGCTCGGAATCCTCACCTAACTCCAGCAGACTTTTTTTCTGAGTCGTAAGACCTCTGTATACGAGGCACGAGGCACCAGTGAACATAGAGTTAGAACTAGTGACTAGAATCGTTGCTGCAGTTGAAGATATAAAAGTGAACCAGGCAATGCTTGCAAAGGTCCTCACCAACATAAAAATACGTTGCAGAGTTTGCATTGTTGCAAATGATGGGCATTTGCAAATGTATTATAAATAGTGTAGTTGTCAGATTTAATTTCCGTTTCTTTCATTGTCCAATATCATTTGCATATGCATTTATATTCATAAAATTTTGCACATTTGTTTAATTTGGGAGATTTAAATTAGATGTTATAAGTCTCTGCAAAAATTCTTCTGAAATATTATTATTATTATTATTATTATCTGTCTCCTGAAACGAAATTACTATTTTCTTGTTGGTAACTGTCTTTGTAGCGATTATTCAATATTGTGCTCACGGCTCTTGTACGGTTTATAAATATTGCTGTATCTGGTGTAATGATTCTGATAACGTGGTAGTGAATCAATAAAATTGTGCACCCTCTTGATGTCATTTTTGGTGTGTTTAAGTTTGCGGCTTTGATGTTTAGCACGACCATCAGTTTGAGGAATGGTTTTACCACTTTTCAGTTTGCTTACAAGGTACACGGCCTCTGAATAATGCAAGAAAAGCATTTTTAGCATAGAACTTTGAAGATACACATTTTGAATGTCATGCCATTATCATATTCTTCTAGTTTCCAAAATTTAACAAACAATGTGGTTGTATCAACCTCTGGTATCTTATCAAAACAACGGTTTTTGTATATACAAGCAGTAAGCAATGATTGTTTGTTCTGAAATTTTAGGATTTTTATTTTCTTCTGACAGCTGGTCGGTCTTGTTCGCTTTCTTTTTTTTTACAGTGTTCTAAAATAAACAATACCTTGATAAAACTTGTTAGGAAACTACTTCGTTTTAAATAGTTATTTTAGTTTGTTAATTATTGTCTGTAGTTCAAGTTACTGAATAATGACTTTGTTTTTAGATAAATTAAATTTTTTTTAGGACCAATGTTGTAGTAGAGAGTTTAAAGAGTTCATAAACGTTTAACTTTCAAAAATCGATGGGTTATCAAAAACTTTGTTTCTGGTTTTTGATCTATCGATATTTTATTATGTAAAAAAAATAATTGTAAATGTAAGTATGTATTTAGAAAGCCAAAAGCTAATTTTGAAAATGTTTGTTTTTTTTTAAATACTTAGTTGTTAAAATAAGGAAGTTAGGATGATTTTTAAAAAACAACGGAACACCAATAACTACGAACTGTGGCATCAAATCAAAAATTGGAACTAAGAAAAGATGTTTGTCTTAATAAGTTTAGCTACTATTTTCGGGTGTAATGAGTATTAACATCTTTATATTTAATTTATCATATGTATCAAAGAAGAAAAAAACAGGAAAAAAGACATGGTTTGACGAAGAGTGCAAGAATGAAACAGAAGCTAGGAGAAAACTAAGATTGAAGATGCTAAAAGAAGAAACAGAAAATGCAAAAATTGAGTATTTGAAACAAAGAAAGAGAACAAAAAAGCTATTAAGAGATAAGGAAAGAAAGTATAATGAAAAAAGGCTCGGTGAAATAGAAAAGACAATTATAAAAATTACCAAATCAGAAATTTGTACCAGGGCGTTAAAAACGAACGAAAGGGATACCAATACAAAACAGTTTTTTACAAGGACAAAAATTGAGAGATCATAGCAGGAGAGGAGGAGAGTCTTCACAGATGGAGAGAATACTTCTACGAGTTATTTAATGAAGAAAATGAAATAGAAAATGAAGTAGAGAAGATCAACGTGAAAGAAAGTCAAAGAGAAAATGAAGAAGAACCACCACCAAGTAAAGAACAGATCGCAGAAATAATAAACAAATTGAAAAACAATAAAAGCCCGGGAGTTGATGGATTAACG
Source organism: Cetonia aurata (assembly GCA_949128085.1). Lineage (NCBI taxonomy): Eukaryota > Metazoa > Arthropoda > Insecta > Coleoptera > Scarabaeidae > Cetonia > Cetonia aurata. The sequence goes on from OX421883.1 coordinate 17,415,397, forward strand.
GCCGAATTATTTAAATACGGAGGACAAATCTTAGCAGAACGTACCCATAACTTAATTGAAGAAATATGGAAAAAGGAACAAATACCATCAGAATGGAAGCAAGCAGTGATATGTCCACTACATAAAAAAAAGGGGCTAAGAGTGAATGCTGCAACTATAGAGGCATCTCACTTTTAAACGTAGCCTACAAAATATTGGCAACACACATAAAAAACAAATTAATAAAGGAGGCTAAAAGTATTGTAGGTGAATATCTATGTGGATTCAGGCAAGGTACGAGTACTACAGATCAGATTTTTGTGTTAAGAGAAATTCAAGCAGAAAGTTATCAACATGAAAAACCTATGATGGCACTATTTATAGATTTCAAGCAAGTATATGATAAACTAAAGAGAAAGCAACTATACAGAGCCTTAGAAGAATTGAAAGTAAATAGAGAGCTAATACGTATGATCAAACTAACATTATATGAAACACAAAGTGTAGCACGAATAAATAACAAAATGTCAAAAGATCTTGAAATTAGGGAGGGAGTGAAACAAGGAGATCCACGGTCGCCGGTGCTTTTTAATTTAGTACTGGAGAAAATTATGAGGGACGCAAAAATTAATAGAAGCAACGGGATTGACTATCATAGGAAGCACCAGTATTTAGCGTTCGCAGATGATCTAGTAATTTTATCAAGAAGTCGAGAAGAACTAGTAAGTGTGGCTAGGAGCTTAGAAGAAAGGGCAATAACAATGGACCTCTACATAAATTAACAAAAAACTAAGTGTATGGAATGAAGCAATAATGACTTTCAAGAAGGAAAATATTTAACAATGAACACGGAAGGAGGGAAGTGTAGCAATTTGAAGAAGTTGATGAATTTGTGTATCTCGGGACCACCTTCGCAAGAAAACCTAACATTGAAAGAGAAATAGAAGCCAGAATAATGAAGGGAAATCGATGTCTACGATCACTCAGCAGAATATTCAGAAATAAAAATATCTCCAGGAAAGCTAAAATAAAGTTGTATAAGACCGTAATTAGACCAACTGTTGTATATGCGTGTGAGACATGGACGTTAAATAAAACAGAACAAACAAGATTGGAGATATGGGAAAGAAAAGTACTCAGAAAAACTATTTGGAGGAAAGAAAATAGGAGATAGATGGATGAAGAACTAGCAAAGAACTCGAAGAACGAAAGGATAATGGAGACGAGGATACCTAAACGTTTGAGGTCAAGCTCAATAGCTGGAAAGAGAAGAAAAGATCGACCAAAAATTAGATGAACAACAGAAGTGGAGAAAGACCTAAAGAAGTTAAAAATTACCGGATGGAGAAAAAAAGCAAATAACAGGGAGTTATGGAAGAAGATGATGAACCAAGCCATGGGCCAGCTAGGCTCGCAGAGCTAATTTATATGCATATATATATATTTAATTTATCACCTAGGGGCTAATGTAAACAGATTTTTTAAGATAACTACCTACATACTCACCTTAGCAAAATCTTTATTTCAAACAAAATTATGACGACTCTTTTCAAAATTTCCAACTACAGGAATTTTGAATTGTATGTTATTTCCGCCTAAAGCTCACTTAACTGAAATTAGAAACAATTACTGTCTATAAGTATATAAAAATTTGTAATGCTATACCAGGCAAAATTAAATATCTGACACTCGGTAAAGGTCGCTTTAAACCATAATGAAACTAAAAAGGCATTCTACACTATTAATGATTTTTTTTTCAAAAATCGTATAATGTAAATGAAACATCGTCTCATGTGTAATTTCTTAGGTTGTTATTTATAATTAATAAATTTCAATGTTCTTATATCAATAAACGGAAATATATACTATTATTACCTATATCTAACAAAAGGATAAAGGGAATTAGTATGTGTAATCAAACGAATTATTTTTTAATAAATTTTAATATAAAAAAATCTTACATCGCAATAATGTACACGAACTAGTATAGACAACGAAATAAAAGTAGATTATCGGATGTGAAATTAATTTATCAATCTACACAGTATAAATACTCTATTTACAGATAAACGCCGGGAGCAATTAAAAAATAAAACAAAACAAAATCTGTACAATAATCTCAAAGGAAGGAAAAGTCTGTTTTGAATAAATAAATATTTTGAGTAGCGTAATTAAATATACAGCAGCCATTTATTTATGGTAGCCTAATTATCGTGAAGCATCTTGTAACTGTATCCGAAGCGCAGAAATAAATTAAAGCTCATAAATACAGCTGTTCGACACCTCTTTGGTTGTATACACTATCGTCAGATAATCTTTTGTAGTTTTGTAAGTTTTGCTATGTGGATACTATGTACAACTGTTTTTTTATTAACTATTTCGTTAAGTTTTGAATTAGGATAAGGAGATACTCAACTTCTTTTTAACGTAACTTTAAAGTAGTTATCACACATGTTTTTAGATAGTTATTATTAATATTTGAAGTATCCTATAATTTACAAAAATATATTATTTATTTTCACCTCAACTCCATTCATTACATTTTATGGTAAATTCCCTAGGAACTAATGTTAATAATATAATATGGTCGCCTTTTATTTTCGAACCCGTCGCTTTGGTAATAAAAAATATTATCTGTTATCTACTTATATGTGCGTTTAAAGATTTAAATGAAGTTAGAATGTAAGTTCATCGTTCGAATACTGTCGGATGCAGTGAGGTAGATATAGCAATTTTTTTCCCTAACACGAACGAATAGAATACGAGAAAAATCTTCGTCACGTTCGTGACATCGACAACAGCAGCGTCGCCAATATTGTCGCTAGACCAATGTTTATCCGTATCGCGGACGCAACACTTGACTTTTTTTGATTGTTCGTCGGTATTTCGTTGCTTTCGTTCACTTTCTTGTGGTAACACAGTTTGGCCATATTATTCTGTATCTTTGTGCAGTTTACGCCGTCTCTGCCGCCGCATCTGCACGTCCTAAGTTTGGCGGATTTCTCCTGTCTGCGGAGAATGTGGATGGAGTTTCGACACCTGCTGGTGCACTTTTTGCCGTGGAACATCGACTTGCAATAATGGTCGTAGTATTCGAGGGCTTTGGAGCACGCCGGATCGGCCCAACATATCATTTGTGCCACGTGGCAGTTCACGACGGTTTCGTTCATGTTGGCGAACATTACCTGAGGTCTGCATATCTCCACTCTCATCTTCGTTTCTTCACACGTATCGTCGCTGCACGTGCACTGAAAACAAAAGAAAAGTAGATAAAATTTTGTCTAAATTACGAACCAATGAAATGAAGGAATAGGTGAAAGAGAATATAGAAAGCAATCAAAACCTGTTCTTTAAAGTAATAAAAAAATTAAGCACCGGAAGGAAGAAAATACCTACAGCAAGGGTTCGATAAACTTTAGAGATCGATGAGCTAAATTCATTTGTAGTTACTCTAAAAAAAGAGCCACACATTTGAGATAAATAAACCCAAATAATTTAATGGTTGTAGCACCTTCCCTGGGTTAAATCGCCTTTATATATACATAGATATGTAATATTGCAACAAATCGGACTTCAGGAGCTGTATAATTAGTGTACAAAGTGATGTAAGGGAACTCCCTGCTAGATCATTTCAATTAAAATGGGCCACCTGAAACAACTCTTTACCTGCAGTGATTTATTTTCTATTTATTTTTATTTTAATTCTGAAACCTGTCAATTGTCATACCAAATGACGAACTTAACGATTTCAAATCATTCCTGGGGGTGCAGCAGGAAAGAGGAAAGACCATTCATTCAAAAGGTTTTTATTATCTTTACGGCATCATGTACGAAAGAGTCATGTTCTTCTAATCAGTAAGCAAAAAGTGCATAATTTGCATCATGTGTAACAAAATACGATTAGAATAAAATGGTTTGGATCTTACTTTATTAAATGTTCAAAATGACGACGATTAACTTCGGTACAATAGTACAATCTTGCTTCAAATGCTCTCCTGCAATTTCGCAACATTTCTGGGGTTATTCGTTGGTATTCTTCAACAATCTTTTGGTATAACTCTTGTAAGGAAGCTGAACGCGTAGCATACATCTTAGACTTAAGATTCGTCCAGAGACAAAAATCAAGTGGTGTAATATCCGGCGATCTGGCAGGCCTTTCTATAGGCCCCCTTCGACCAATCCAACGATGGCGAAAGTGATGATGCAGAAATTAACGTACTCCGGCAGCGTAATGTGGAGGTGCTCCATCTTGCTGTAATACTATCTCATCCTCTAACAAATCTGGATCTCGCTCCAATTTTTCTGTGATCAAAGGATTAATTGTATCGTCCAGCATGTTCAAATACACTTGATCATTTGAAGTCCCGCCGATGAATAGGGGTAGAAGATACGAACCCCAATATCTGCAGTTGTGGCGATTTACTTCACCATTTCATGAGAAAGGTGATTCGTCCGAAAAACAGATATTACACAGTAAGTTTTGATTATTGTCGAGGCGCTCGGTCATTAATTCACAAAATTCCTACCGTCAAAATCATCCTCATTCAATTAGTGTAAAAGTATAATTTTAAAAGGATGAAATGTGATCTTCTTAAGTATTCTACAAACTGATGAATGCCTTACTCCTGATGCTTAAGATACCTGTTGTATCGACGTCGAATTTCCAAACACTGCAGCCTGACCTAATACTTCGACGTTAATATCTTCATTATTGATGTACAGAGCCGGTTTCCGTAATGTTTTGGATTAATTCCAATACGTACTTCTGTCGCACAGTTTGGCTTGCATGATTCGCGTTGAATAAGCGAGTTGTAGATCTTGCACACCTCCCAGTCTCGTAATACAAATTCAATAATTCTACACGTTCGTGGATAGAATAAACCATATTCATTTATTGTGAATTCACGATTAAACTAAAAGTAAACTCCACTAAAGAATATTCCATCATCACCGAGGGCACCTTCGACAGGGCGTCCTTCCGGTCGATGGAAAGGGCGCTGCAAAAATGGAAAGTCGAGCCAACTGTGAGGAGGTGGATAGGTTCCATGCTAAGAAACAGAATGGTTCATGTTTCGCAGAATCCTTGCATTGTAAAGGCAACCGTGGCAGCTGGCTGCCCCCAGGGTGGAGTGCTGTCACCCTTGCTATGGTGCCTCGTGGTGGATGGCTTGCTTTCTGATCTACGGACGGCGGGTTTATACGCGGAAAGTGAGGGCGTGGTATCCGAGAGGATGCAAGTCGCACTCACACTGGTGTAGAGATGGTGTCAACAAGAAGGTCTAAATGTAAACTCTCGGAAAACGACTATGATTCCGCGGAGGAAACTTCCAAAACTTGGAGCTCGAAGATGGTATCTAGTCAGGTTAAATACCTAGGTGTTATTCTGGACGCGAAACTGACGTACAAATCTCACCTGGAACAAGTGACGAGCAAAGCCATGAGGGCCTTTTGGGGCCTGTAGAGGAATGTTTGGTAAAACGTGGGGTCTGAAACCTGCAAGGTACAAGAAAGTCATAGTACCTTCTATAATCTACGCCTCGTTAGTTTGGTGGCACAAACCCAATCTGGGATATGCGGTAAACACGCTCAGTAAGTTCCAAAGGATTGCCTGCTTAGGCATCACGGGAGCCATGTCCTCGACGTCGACTGCGGCCATGGAGACCATTCTTGGGCTTCCTCCGCTTCAGTTGGTGTTGTGGTCATAAGGGTAGCTTATGACCACAACACCAACCAAAAAAGAATATTCCACTAAACAATGCAAGCGTAAACTATTACCCTACAAAATAAATGACTACAGCTGAAAACAGAAGCAAAGAAAGTGAAAAAAAACGACATTCAAAGTGGTAAGTGAATATGACAAAAACAAGTAAGAGGTACCTTGGTTACCACGAAAAAAGTGCGAAATGTCAGGAGAGCACATATAGGGAGCGTTTGAAGCAATTTCATTCTAATCGTGTTTTATTACAGGTTGCAAATTATGCACTTCTTGCTTATTGATTTAAAAAAATGATTTTTTGATACCTACATGTAGCCGTAAAGCGAATTAAAAACCTTTTGAATGAGTGTTCACAAGATCCATCTTCCCTATTCACATTTTAAGGGTTGTTGAGCTCCAAGGCTTTGTAGATGCCGATTGGGCAAATGATAGGACCGACTGCAAGTCATACACTGGTTTCTCTTTTCGGTTTTTAGGGTCGTAGTAGAAAACAAAAAGTCGTAGCTTTGTTAAGCACAGAAACGAAGTATCTATATGGTGCTTTCTGAAACTCCAAGAGAAGCTATTTATATAAGAAAATTATTTGATGAATTGTTAGGAATATGCAATTGTGTGACATTATTAAATGATAATCAAAGTGCGCAAAAGTTATCTGTAAATACATCTTTATACAAAAGAACATAACTTATTGATGTAAAGCACACTTTGTTAGGGACGCGCCGAAGAGGAATAAAGTTAGTCTGTACTGAAACCCCACAGAGAGTCTTTCAATTTAACAAAAAGCTGTAGTTAACACGGCCTATATAATTGGTAAATGTTTCTCTTGGCAAATGTATAATATTCTTATCAAAGTATATCATCTATCATTAATTTAATTAAAGCGATGCCAGAGTACGATATACCTTGTAGAATTAATGTTGATGATAATGACTTCCTCTGTTTGAAACTAGATACTTGCAATAATTAGGTAATTTTCAAATCTTATCATTTTATTATTGGTAAATCACACAACCTGTTATTGTAAAATCGGTAGTGCGAGAATAAACGCAGTTGATTAACAACTGACTCAAGGAGCACTCTTATCGCCTAATCTTATGTAATACTTACAGATATGTCAGAAAAGTCAATGTACATTTGATCAGCATATTAATAATGTTGCGCAATACACTCGACATTGATTATTAATTGTTTTATGATTTTGAAAAGAGTAGATTGGTTATCAGATGGTAGCTAATACTTAAGTTATTTATCATTAGTATACTAGAACGGGTATATGAGTGAAAAGAATGTAGTATTGGATGATATACTTATTTATAGTTTTATTTATTTAAAAGTATAGCTTTTGTACTTACCCTCATAAGAGCTTTGCCTTCTTCGGTGGAGGTCAGGGCGATTAACGAATTCTGACATATTTCTGGGCAGTACCCTTTTATCTGGCCGCGTAGCACGGCGGAACAGCCGATTAGGTAATTCTCCAAGGCCATGCCGCAGCCTTCCCTCTGGGCGCACTTGAACCTGGCCAAATCACAAGAGATCGGTGGTGGATGAGAGGGGCTTCCGTGACAACTGACACCACTAAATAGCGTCATTACAAACACCATCATCCACCACATACCTGAAAGGATAACAAAATCGTTAGAAATGTTTGTTTCGTAGATTTATTGAACACTAATCATGTGCTTGTAGTATTTAGGATCAAACTGAATTAAAGTAAAATTCTAAAGAAATAAATTTAAAAGAAAGTTGTTTATTAGAAACAGAACATTTAGTTTTAAATAGTGCATTTAGGGTACAGAGTATATAATATACAGGGTTAGTAAAAAGTCCCGGAACGGTCGAATAACTTCGTTATTTGAAAATTATGATTTCTGAAATTTGGTATGGGGGTATAGTTAATATAAATGCATTTTATGCAATACAGTTAATATTTTTTTCACTTCCGGTTTAATCGGCAATACGTCCACTTTTTTTTTTAAATGGAACGCCCAAATTTTTTTAACACTTTTGAATGCAAAATAAAAAACTACGTTCAGGAAGTATTAAGATGTTTATTTTTATTCACAAGAAAACAGTTAAAAAATTAAAAAAGTTTCCTAATACAGAAAAATCAAGATACCTGTCTATTCAGGTTGCGATTACAATAATTGTTCAAAATGCTCTCTCCATTTACAATTTGACAAAAATGTAAACGGTCAGTAAAATTTCTTATTGAATTTTGTATTTGTTCTGGAGTGATGCGATTGGCTTCTTGAACTATTCTCTCTTCCAATTGTTCAAGATTATGGGGACGATTTTTGTACACTTGACATTTCATGTGACCCGAAAAGAAAAAATCTAATGGCGAGAGATCTGGCGAACGTGCTGGCCATTCGATTGCTCCTCTACGTCCGATCCAACGTCCCGGAAAAATTTCATTCAAATAATCGCGGACATTATGGGCAAAATGGGGGGGAGCTCCATCTTGTCGAAACCAGAAATGTGCATTAGGGTGATCACCTATGTTTGCATTTGGAAAGAGGGCCGCAAGTGCTGGAACAACCTCATATCGCAATAAATTTAAGTAGACGTTGCCAGTTAAATTTCCTCTTATAAAAAATGGTCCTATGATGTTGTTTCCAACAAGACCAGCCCAGACATTCACCTTTTGAGGACGCTGTGTATGGACTTTTTCAATCCAATGCGGATTTTCAATTGACGAGTAGCGACAATTATGTCTGTTCACAGTGCCGTTGAGACAAAACGTAGCCTCATGTGAAAAAATGATGTGATCTAAAACATTAGGCTGCTGCTCGATCAATTCCGTCATTGTTTCGCAAAATTGTAGTCTACGATCTGGATCATCTTCAGTTAACTCATGGACGGGATACATTTTATAGGCTTTCATTCTTGCTGATTTAAGAATCGTATGAGCAGATTTTTGAGAGATCTCATGAATTTGACCTAATTCTGTTGTGGATACGTGATGATTTTCTTCCACTGTAAGTAACACATTCAAACTAGTTTCTTCATCTGTTGCTGTTAATGGACGTCCCCTTCTAGGTAAATCCTTCACCTGACGAAAGACTTCAAACTTTTGAATTGTTCGGCATACCGTACTTTTACTAATGTGACGATCCGGATAAACAGTATTAAACAAAATACGAACCTCTTCAAAAGAACGTTGACGATCACCGTACCCACGCATCATTAATATCTCAATTCGTTCTGATTCAGTAAGTTTTTCTGCCATTTTCAAATGTGTCAATGTTTAAAATAAGTAAATTTATAGCGATGCAAAAGTTAAAACGCTTTTAAAATTGTCAAATGTGACGGCAAAAAGAATGCAAACACTAAACAACAACTTTTTTCAAAGGTACCTTGATTTTTCTGTATTAGGACATTTTTTAATTTTTTAACTGTTTTCTTGTGAATAAAAATAAACATCTTAATACTTCCTGAACGTAGTTTTTTATTTTGCACTCAAAAGTGTTAAAAAAATTTGGGCGTTCCATTTAAAAAAAAAAAATTGGACGTATTGCCGATTAAACCGGAAGTGAAAAAAAATATTAACTGTATTGCATAAAATGCATTTATATTAACTATACCCCCACACCAAATTTCAGAAATCATAATTTTCAAATAACAAAGTTATTCGACCGTTCCGGGACTTTTTACTAACCCTGTATACATAAACGTGTTCCTGATACGTTTTGTAGTATTAAACCAACGTTCATTTGCGTGTTTGTATTACATATTATAATTATATGTCATTTTCACATATAGATTATGTTGTAAATATTCAACATATATATATACCTTGCACTTTCGTATATACGATTACTAAACCTGAACATATCTTTTTACGAATTAAGTTAGGATTTTCATTCATACGCCGACTTGTGACGTTTTTTTTTTAAATGACAGTTGCACGCTCTTCCAAATTGCAAAATATCTCCGAAACTACAAAAGCTAAAAAATACGGTTTTCAGTTTTCGCTTAAGCATGAAAGAGCACAGTCTTTTATAAATAAATAAATTACTCTGTTGAATGTTATTAATGCATGTACCTATTATGTATTTTATCTTATAATGTTTGAGGAATTTATCTCAAATAAAGAGAGTATTATTATTATTAAAAAAATGTTGGGTTTAAAACGCGAGGTGATTAAATAGGGATCTGCAAATTTTCGCGCTCTAAAATTAAGGATATCTTGATCTTTCTTTAAATACGCGTGATTTCTGTGACGTCACGTGTTGGGTTAGGTCATGGGTCTATATCCAAACAACCGCCATATTGTATTTTAGGTTATGTAGTTTATATCGTGTTAAATTTGTACGTTCTTATTTTATTATTTTTATTAAATCGGTGGAAGTTTCAGGATTACTATTGTGTTAAGTATGTTCCCTGAAGTATGTGTTAACAGTTCATCCCAAGTTTACCCTGCAAATTATTTGTACTTTCAGGATAATAAGCGTAATTCAAGGGCTAGTCGTTGTTCGCGAAGCAAAGCATCGATAATACATTTTTGTGCCCGAATGAGACGTTTAAGCGCATATGGTGAAGACAAGCGGAGCCGGCCGATTCATACTCGAAATAGGGACATCGGAAATTGTGCCCTGGATGATAGTTTAGAGCGTTGGCATGTGCGCTGGCGTATGTGGTGCGGAAAGATATTTTGATACCATCGTTAGAAAAATACGTAAAAATAATGACACAAATAAATGCGCTGAATTACATGCGAATTTCTTTCTGTGTTTATCTTGGTGGTTGCGTGGGCACGTGCCCTTTTGTAACAGCCGCCACTGGTGGAAAATGAACATTTTGCATGCTCCAATTTTCTACATAACAGAACATATTTCTAAATCAAATAAATACTACGTGTCTTCTATTCGACAAAGTATTCAAATTTACAATGCTCTACTCGATGCTCTGAAGCTCTGCTCTTATGCAAGGTTTAGTAAACAATTGAGATTATACCCAAAACCCAAAAATTACTACTCATTGGAAGAATATTTCGCACAGAAATAATGGATTTGGCTTGATTTATGTAGGTATTCCGTTCATAAATTTATTTAAATTATTTTATGTATATTTATTGTTATTGTTATCTTAACTTATATTATGGACTATAATTAATACTTTTATTGCTATCATTATTATTATACTTTTTATGCTACACCACAGATAAAGCAATAAATATATCTAAATATAATTTTATTCAACACAAGCTATCATGTTCGTTAAATATTTGGCATGCAGTTTCGTTACAAGAAACAGTTGGCCCATCTTGAATTTGGAAGGTTTGATAAATCTAGTTACGCTAGAAAAAAAGTCATAATGTTGACAATGTAAAATTTTTATGAAAAATTTTAATGAATTGAGCTTAGAACCATTAAATTCTAACTAGTTTGATACGGGACACACCTCATGAACTATGGAGGAAAGTTATAAATTGCACATAGGAACATAGCCAAACCCCATTATATTCGCTATTCGTACAAAATACGAAATTCAGTTCTTATTGTAATATGTATCTGCAGTACTGTACACCAGTCATCCACTGGGCTTCGGCCGCCTCTTCGAGCTGGAGACGTAAGTGTGAGGGCGGGGTTTCCTCCAACAGAAAATACATGTGCTGTAGTTTGGTAAAGCAAAGCTGAAGAAATATATTAAACTGAGTTCATTGTAACATATTTTTTTTAGATATAAACTAGGATAGTTTTTTTGCAGTTCAGTCTTACTGTTTATAAGGATAACTTTGCTATTGATACGTGCATCCACTGTAGTGAAGTTTGTGGTGAGGTGTTTAAAAGAGTGTAGTTTGAGATATTTATTTAAAAAACGAAAACACATTATAAAATTTTAATCGAAAATAAAACTATTTGTATAGCATAAAAACTATAAAATTTACATTTATTGCATTATAATGAACCTCTTAAACTTAAATTAAACAAATAAATGTATTTTAAGAAACTATTTTATCAAACTTGTTACTGTCCTGTACCTTTTCCGAAGCAGGAAGGAAACTCCGAGTTTCTTCAAATCAAAGAAATTTTTCTTTGCCACTTTAAAAGAAATATTTCAATATGCAACCATTAAATTAATTAACTTTTAGAACCATTTTAACTTTTACAAAAAAATAACCCTGTTCCTTCTTCTGATACATATGTAGATCCCTAATATCCGTTGTCTCCTAAATGTTAAAAAATAATGATGAACACTATCTAATTCGCATTGCTGAAGGCATTAGTGAACTTCAGACACACTACAATAAAGACTAGTTTTTAAATGTATTCGAGAACTGAAAAGCGTGGTAGACCGCAATAAACCCATTTTAAGATTTTTAAATTAAAATATTAAACGAAGCCCTTTCCTCTCATTTTTAATACTTAATTTAAGGAAGAACACATAACACAACTTAGCAATTGCTTTTAAGTTATAGACATCTGACCGTGCCTATAAACTCAATAAAATAATATTAGATGATGTCATGAATCGTGAGCTATTAAATTTGCTGCAAAAAATACAATTATTAAGTAGGATAAACATGTAATTTGTCTTTCTTACGTTTGAATGGTTATAAGGTATTAAGAAAAAGATGAAACAAGACAAAATGTTATGACAGCGCGTATTATGTATGTATGCCTACGTAAAGAAATAGTAACTCTTCCATTGTTTATATTAACACAGACGTAGTAAATTACATCATAATTATAAAACTAAACAAGATTTCACTCATCTATAGACAGCTAATCGAACATGAATTGAATTAAGAATGAAATTTAATTTTGCTTGTATTTTATACTTATGTTATGGAATGTCCGCACACACAGTCACAATTGATTATATTAACCAGTAGTATATGAAATGAAATAATAGCATGTTTTATTAGACTCAAAATGATGACACTATTTACAGTTGTGCAAAAGATAAAATGTAACAACGGCCGTTAGAAGAATCTTTGAGAACAACCACTGCATCCGGAAAGCATTATTAATAATGAGAAGTGTTAATGGAACGCTAATTTTATTCACAGTAAAAAATAGTTACGTAAGGTTGCTGTTGATACTTTCATATGTTGGTAGCTGGAATATTTCCATTGTCTGGTTTCCAGCTGAAAATTATTGATCTTCGTTACCTACTCATAAAAGCAATTAACGGTTTTCTTTTGCAGCTATTTTTAATCTTAATCCGTTTTGCCTAGTTTATCGGCAAAACGGGTTAAAATAAAATGACCAAAATTTGAGGTGGATAGATAAAAGGCTGTAGCCGAATATACATAGTGAAGAAACCTTTTGAAGGTTATACTTATTTGTGGTTATACTAATGTCTATTACATGTATATCTGCAAAATATCAACTCACAGAGTTGTAGTTTTGGCAGAAGAAAGGGTTTTGTTAAGACAAAAAAGAAAATAAGGAATAAGGAATTTATATAAGCAACGCTGATTTTATCAATATCAAGTTAATATCTATATGTATATCTATTTATTTCGATTAGAATGTGGAAGGAGTAGATGTTTAAGTTCGTTATGAAAATAGTTTTATACAAAAAATTGTTTTCGATAAACGTATTGCTATACGCCAGCTCCTAAAGGGTCTAGTAAGTTATTAGATCAAGTTTGTTCGGCTTCTATGACTGATTTTTATTCTGATTATTTCAGAAAATATTTGCTACATATTGCATGAAGCATGAAGTTCACTAGAACAAAAACAGTGTTACAAGCCCGGAAAGAGCTTGTTGGCCATCACTTTCTCATGACTCAAAAATAGAATTCTGAGCTCTTCTTCTATATTACTTTAGAGCATATTATATCTTAGAATTGTAGAAATGTTCTCTCGTTAACTGGTGAGCGTTTAATGAAGCTAGGAATGAAATTCCTTCCTTTTTTTGTCCATTTAAGTATTTTTATCTAACTTCTAGTCATTTTTTTTTTTTACAAAAAAGCACCGATTGGTAATTGCCTATGGTTTCGACTATTAAAGGTGTCGCGGGTTCCAATCCCGCTCTGGTCAATTATGATAACAGAATTTTTCCGGAGTCATTATGGTAATTAAGAGTTGGATTTGGATCTGCGGGGGAATCTAGCAAGCATAATAAATATGCTTATGGTTTATTAAAGAATCCTTAATAAAAAAGATATTACATTATTGGAAAACCAAGAAAATCTTTACATATAATACTACTGTTTTCCTTCCTCTTATTTTTGATTTACAACAAATTACCATAAAATGTATCACACAACAGGTCTATTGAATTACCGTAATAGAACTGTGAATACACCCTTAAGTGTTAATGGTGGGTCTACAGGTGTCCCAACGAAGATTGAGTCTTTGATTACAGCTCTATTTATCATTTTAGAAAGAAGTTTTTCTACAAAAAATTCAATATTGCGTAACCTGACTATATAGAGTGTTCTAAAAGTGGATAAACGCATACTAACTCCGTTATTTTAAGTGGAACATCTTACATATTACTAAATTTTTCAATTCTCCCCAGAAAAACAACATAACTTCATATAAATTACTATATGCCTATATCTTTGATAACAGAGTTGTTATTTACCTTTTTGTAAAAAAGAATCAGCTGTAAGTAATTGGTTAGTGCAACGTAGTATGTATTTGCATTTCTTTTAGATAATCATATTTTAAATGTCATGTACACACACTTGCTTTTGATATAACAGTGAAACTAAATTCCATTTAATTATTTATCGGTGTCCACTGTAGCCTTGAACATTTACCTAACTTTAGTCCAATGTAAATTGATTTTTTTAAATAACACCCTACATTTTTGCTTATGCTAAATTAATACATGTGCATGACGCCTCATGCAGAATATTCTAATGAATTTTGCATTAATATTCAAGATATATAAACGCTATATAATACATTGAATAAAGCTACGGCTTATTGTTAGTAAATATACCTCAGTATCGCATCATAGTATACAGTGACCGGCATAAATCTTGCAACATATGGGAATTTTTTTTTATTTTTAAAATATGGTAAAACTTTTTTTGGGAGATAGATGTCTAAGAACCCCAAAATTTATTTTGACACCCGTCACGTGACCAACTAGTATAGTGGAAAATTAAAAAAATGTGCAGTGAATTGGCAAAAAGTGAGGTTAGATAACATGATATCTAAAAAAGTTATTTGAAAAAGTCGTTTAGAATTCAATTCTGAGGCCGTATGCAAACATATTTAAAAAAAATCACATTTTTTACAAATATTTTTGAAATAAATTACATATTTCAATTTTTTTCGGTTTTAGTAGCTCAACTGAAGTAAAATCTTTAAATATGGTTGATACTCAAAAATTTTGTTAATTTTTGCAAAATTAATAAAGCTAAAACGAAAAAGTAGGTTTCCAATATGATAATTGCCGTTGCAATGAAGTGTATGCAAAAGAATAAATAAATTTTACAGATATTTTTAACCTAGATTCGCTAGTATACATTACTTTTATTGAAAACTATTTTTTTTTCGTTCAAATGGTAGCAGTTTGTCCAAAACATTGGGTATCTCAATCGTCACAATGTTAATACACGCATCGAAGGTATTCAAGTAAGTTTTCAAAATAGAAAACAACGAATAACAATAAACAACATAAAAATAATTAATAATAAATAAATAATCAATATTTAGTATTAGTTAATTATAAGAATACTCCTGATTCCAAACCTACTAAAATACCTTCGATGCATATACACATTTACTAATATTTTAGTTATACCTATCTAATAATTTTGCAACAATTGACCAAATTGTTTGAGTATCAACCATATTTAAAGATTTTACTTCTGCTGAGCTATTAAAACCGAAAAAAATGAAATGTGTAATTTATTTGAAGAATATTGAGAAAGCTTGCAGTGGTGGCATTCTTTACAATAGAAAAAATAACGTTGTTATTAAGTATAGACGTACAGTAGTTTATATGAAGTCATGTTATTTTTCTCCGCAAAATTGAAAAATTGGGTAATACATCGGGTGTTCCATTTAAAATAACGTAGTAATGCTTTTCCTTATTTCAGTATAGTGAAAACTATTTTTAGATTATGCAGTTTTGAATTTTTTGGTAGAAAGATTTGTTTCTAAAATGACAAAAAAGCTGTAATCAAAAATCCAGCCTTCTGCGGGACTTCCTGTGCATAGGTTACAGCGTCCCTGAAAGTTATTTAGCAAACATTGAAAAAAAATTAGATATAAATAAAGCTCCTTATAATTAACACATTTGCATATGTTGTAAGGTTGGCAAGATTAACAACATTTAAAATTCTTATAATAGCGGAGTTCCCATTAATTTTTAATTTTAATTTAATTAATTAATTATCGTTGAGGATGTATAATCTACAGCTCTTTTCTTCTAAAATAGTTTTGTATTCAAGTCCAATATTTTCGATATTTCATTAATTTTTTAAACTATTAATCTTCCGTAGGCTATCTACATATCTAACCACCAGTATGCTTTTTATAACTGGCAAATATTTGTTCGTATCTTTATTTTATTGTTAGGATTTTTTCCCTCATTTTAGGAGATCAATATTTAATTTATTTAAAACTGTAGGTACAATTTGAATGTAACAGTAAAATAGAGTTACGATAATGAAGATAATAGAAAAAGTATTAGACGTTACTATTGTTGCTTTATTGCGGGTGCTAATTCAATTATTGTAAAGCAAGCAAATCTATCTATGGAAATCTTACAAACAAATCAGATACATATGTGGACTGTAGGTGAAATATTATGAAATTATAAAGTGGCATATAAATCATAAATTGAAAGTTCGGAAAATGCAATCACTGCTGAGTTTCCACCATTATCAAATGAGTAAGTTAAAGTTGTATTTATTTTTTTCATTTCATTCGTGTCATAACGTTTTGTTTTAAAATGAAACTATTGAAACAAAAAAAAAAAGAAATGAATCAATTTAATTGAATTAACAATCAGGGAAAATAATCTTATTAAAATTAAAACTTAGAGTAACTTATGGAAAATAATAATCGTTAATACCACAAAAAAGAGTTTATCTGTTTATAGATAGTGCTAGATTCTTTTTCTTTTAGAAAAGAAGTAGTAGATTAAAAGTTTACTCACTATCGAAGAGACGACACATTCTGCACCGGAACGCCACTTATATATGCAACTACAACGAAAGACTGAAGAAATTATTACCTTATCTGAAAGGCGGCTATCTCGCGTGCGAATGTAATTGCTAGCGATTCAAAATCGCGAGCCGGCGAGGTTTTCGAGCGACAATTAGAATTGAAAAAAGTTTGTGCTGTATACGTGACCGTAAGCATGCAATGCCCGACATGAAATTGCATGTCTAAATGTGTAATTAATTCTTACGCGCGAATCTTTTGTTTGAGATTTCTTCTGCTCTTATCGCTTAAATCTCCTGCGGCGCTGTGCGTAAGCGCCATATATAATTAAAAATATATGTATGAAATTTGTTGTACGTTTAAATAGTCGCGTATATGGGATTCAGAAACAGTAGTAGCATCATCGGGATGAATTAATCCGCCGTGTCAACATTATGAGCGGTTTAGATTTTGATAAGGACCGCCAAATAGAATGGATTCACCTTGGTTACATTTTCGTCATTCTCATGAGTCAATATTTGCTTGGGGCGTCCAACGGTGGCATTATTTACCTACCAATATACTGCATAATATTCGTAATTGTTTACGCGTTTATGTTGCCTCATATCATAAATATAAGCGTGTGTACTATTCAATGTAAGGTAAAGCATAGATGTGAAATACAGAGAACAGTAAATGACATAACTCGTATAACTATTAAATTACAACAAACATGCAATAAACTGACAAATAAATCAATTAGTATTAGAATTTGAAGTGGATGTTTTATGTTTAACAAAGGCTGATAATCGAAATCTTAATGATTTTATTTATTCCTTTAAAAAGCAGCGCATGTAACATGTGTTAGTAATTAGTACAAAGTGTAATCAGGGCCCACTTATTTAGGTATTTATTTATTTTTTTATTTATTTTATTCCTGGAGATGTAAATAAATACATATAGGAATAAAAAGATCAATGAAACACTTAAAGATAAAAACTAAACACAAACATATAAAATCAGTTAAAGAATTCATTTAGGGTGTCGTGATACTTCCTGAGCAGATATTCTAATTCCCTGAGCTCTGAGTGTCCTTTTAAATAAATGAATAGTTTTACTTTATATACCTATATACTCTAGCAATTTAATAAAAGTTCTTGGTCCAATACGATGTGGAGCATTTTCGGTTATTTTATATTTAAAAAACGCACATGAGTCTTTGCTTCCTACATTTTTGCGTTTGGAATGATATTTTGTGAAATATATTTTAATATTTTATACTTCAGGAACCCACAAGCATACCAGCGGTAACAGTTTATACTTCACAAATAACGGGTTGCAAGAGTGAAAGTTGTTTACTGCAATAATGGAAGGCAAAATTGCGTTTTTGCATTGAGGAAACATCAGAAAGGATGGTAGAGTTGTCCCACGAGCACACGCCGATGCCGCACAGTGGTCAACCTATAACTTTTTATTTTCTGTAAATATGTTTTTATTTTCAGTACGTCTTGCTTAATAGTCTGCTACTATATTTACAACAAAAGCATATCAAATTTTGCTATACATGATTTACAATCAGAGAAATAATGTCGATAATTGATCTGTCTATTATTTCTGCTATAACATTTATAATCTCTTTTTACTGCACAAAATTGAATATAAATTTGTTTATTTATGTTTATACTCTTTAGTTTTCGCGTTGAATAGAGTCGCCCCCCCCCCTTCATTATAATTAACAAATGAAAATCTTAGAAGAAGATACAAAATCAGCTTTTAAAATTTAAATAGGGCACAAGTTTTGAGCGCAATCAAGCGCCGTGTCGGGAATGGTTTTGAAATATCCTCTAGACTGCTAATTAAAGATTAAAGTCATTTTCAGGTGCGAAAACCTGCGGAACGTCTTCTTAGTTTACATTTTTTGGTAAGATAAATCTCAGTGACGCACAAATTCAATTTCTTATGAATAGCATCTCTTAACGTAGGTACATACAGTTTGTTGTAAGCTCGGATTTTCATGAACAAAAAATTTAACAAATACGGGCCTATATATGCCACGTTTTTTAAAAAAATATACTTAAGAGATACTTATTTAGAATTACAAACTTTGTTGTTAATCCGTTGAGCTTTAAACTTATAATAAAAAATATGTTTTACTTTACTTTTCAGTCGGGAAACACATTCTATTTTTAATAAATTCACAATGAGTTTCTTACCAGGAGCTAGTGAACGTTTTATTATAATGTGACCGTAATGTAGATAAATGTTTAGAATCCATTTTTGCAAATAATCTTTACTCAACACCAGCCAACTTGGATTGCATTCGAAAGGAACTGACCAAAACACTTATACCAGATTTTAATAAAAGGTTGAAACAAAATTCAAAAGCGCTCGATTTACACGATGAAAAGACTATTGTTTTAGTTATTTGTCGATTTAAGTAGTAAATTTAATATGAATACTTATATAGTAAAAGGAGTGTAGTTCTGTCCAATCTACATTTATTTACTTAATATTTTTTGCGAAATGGTTTGCTCATTAATCTAGCATCTTCAGGCAAAAAAACGTCAATGATTTGAATTTACAAAAATGATAAAACGTCAAAACGTGTAAAATGATGTATGATAAAAATTTTGTACTACTGAATGAACCTATAAAATATGACGATATATAAATCAATGTTGTCTATATTTCAAAATTATATATATAATTTTTCCTAATAAAGTGTCCTTTTACACTTAATTACTGACCAAAAATTATCTGGACTGTTTCTTAATCAAAGCGGGTTTGTTGCATATCACTCGTATTGAGGAATTTTCTAAAATATATTCAAATATATTGAGAAATTTGGTAATATGAATGTCTATATAGATTTTATAACCGTATGAAAGCACAAAATATCAAAATTTGTTGTAGGTTTTAATCGCAAGTAGTTTTTTTCCGCATTTGGCGAGTTCTGGACCAGTGTGCGCCGTATTTTATATTTAATCTTTTTCTCTTTTATGTAATCCAAATTCCTTACATTTAATCTCATTACACTGAAAAAAATCATTTAAAAATTCCAATTCTACAAAAAGTTACAGGTGTTTTTCCGCAAAAGCGCGATCTAGACCACTGTGCGTCGTATCTCAGTCTCGATTCTACTGGAGCATAACAAATAGAAACTAACTGCTCAACGTCAAGAACAGTTCTGAAATACATAAGAAACTTAGTTTCACAGCGGGGTTTCCAATTAAGATGTTGATCAAAGTATAATCCAAGAAAATTACATCCAGATTCTAATATCTCACCAGTTAGGGTGACCAATGAGGATTCTGCCAGTTGTGGAAGCAGACAATATGCGTTTTACTGATATTAAAATGTAAATTATGGTATATTTGTAGGCGGCAGTACTTGTGATATTGGTTTCCAAACTAGCTTCCGCACAATTATGTTTACTATTTATGTGTTTAATTATAAAATTAAATTATATAGTTTGGTAAAATATTGTGTATCTGTTTTATCATTAACTGTATTTTTATGTTTATAAATTTGGATTTTTTTCAACTATATTGCGTGGTATTAAATTTTGTTGTGTTCTCGAAATCAAACGAATGATTTTTAGTTATTTCACGTTTCTTTAGCGCTGTAGGATTTTCGTTATGTTTATGTCCGTTCATTCTGTTTTGTAAATATTACATGGTTTCAGCAATATATCCACCATTACAATTTCTACGGTCACTTTTGTATACAACGTATGATGTTTTATTGTTTTTTTTTCAATTTTTAATTTTAATTTTGTAATTTGTTATTATTTTGATTTGCGATTTTGAAATTATTTCTTGTTGATTTATTATAGCATAGGAAAATTCTTTGTTTAAAAATTTAATTTATAATATAATTTGGGTAATTATTTTGTTTTAAAATATCTTTTGCTTTATTAATAGCGTCGGACCGAAAAATTGGACTTGATAGAGTTATAGCTCGGTCAGCTAAACTAATAATGACACTAATTTTTTGTAAAAGTGGTTGCAATAATTTAAAATTTAAATAACGCCCAGACTATGTAGGTTTTGTATGCTATTTTATTAGAATTTTGTTATATATATTATTTTTTCTTTCAAAAGATATATTGATGATTAGAGCTGAGGACGTTTGCGGTAAGCCAGGGACGTAGTAAGTGCACCAGCGTATAAACACGCTGCAGCGAAACACTTTAGTTAGGCGTGAACTGCCAACGTGATCGTATGTTGTATTGAGCTCTATTTAATAAGTATGACGGACGTGCCCAAGCCAAGGAAGCGCCCTTTGCATAACGAAGTGAAGAAATTTATTTATATTTATTGTCAATAAATCGAAAATGAATTGCGTATTAGACAGCACATTATGTTTTTTATCTTTGTGTTGTACACTTTGTATACATGTCTTTTACAGTCGTATTTGTCCCAGCAAAGTAACTGTTTATCGCATAATTTACAAACCACATTAGCTCCATTATAATACAAATCGGGAAAGTCTCGGATAAATTTCTTCACTTCGTTATGCAAAGGGCGCTTCCTTGGCTTGGGCACGTCCGTCATACTTATTAAATAGAGCTCAATACAACATACGATCACGTTGGCAGTTCACGCCTAACTAAAGTGTTTCGCTGCAGCGTGTTTATACGCTGGTGCACTTACTACGTCCCTGGCTTACCGCAAACGTCCTCAGCTCTATTGATGATTGTATAACAGGATCGGGGAAAGAAATATATATCACTTTTACTTAAAAAATTTAATCCTTATCATCCTAGATTAAACTTTACAATTGATGGAAGAAAAAAACAAGACCTCCATCCCATATAAAATAACAGCAAAATTCTAACAAAATGGTATACTAAACCTACATGGTCTGGGCGTTATTTAAATTTTAAATCATCATAACCACTTTCACAAAAAATTAGTGTCATTAGCTAAAAGAGCTATAACTCTAACAAGTCCAATTTTCCGGTCCGACGCTATTAATAAAGCAAAAGATATTTTAAACGACCTAAAAACCAAGAACAAATACCAAAATAATTTAAGGTCAAGAAAAGAAGATTTTAAAAAATAAATTTATAATTGTATTGATGGTTCCAGGTCATAATTGTAGAATTGATGAAGATAATATAATTAGTGAAACGTTTAACAAAAACTTGTAGTTTATACATCGAAGTTAAATATACTGTATAGCCCATAAAATATTATTTTAATAAGTTAATGTTGGAAGGGGCCAAAAATAAACCACTCTCTCAAAATAATAGTAAACAACATTGCTTCGCATCTCGCTAGGATAATTAGGAAATGATCAATTTATATATTTTAGTGTAGATTAACTACTCTATTAATGAAAGTTCAGGCATTCATAAAAATTCCGGAAAATAGAATTACATTGAAAAATTTCTGAATGTTGATATTATGGCAGCATCAGAACCGTTGATTTAAAAAAAGAAAAGTCAGTTAGACTTCAGGCAGCTAATAGTTCAGAGGAGGTGTATTGAAAATTTTTAAATGATAATTATCTACATTATCTAGAATTCTAGAAAAAGCTATACAAAACCAGTTAAGTAAATACTTGCTACAAAACAAAATAATAAATAAAAAACAATGCCTCCCATCTTATATATAACATATACAAATGGCGTTTTTATTATTAACATGAATGGAGAAATATATGCATATGCCGACGACATGCACATAGTGTACTCTGGAAAGGACAAGCAAATATTACAACAACAAATCGATGGTGATTTAATAAAAATGGAAGAATGGTAAAAAAAGAAAACCTGCTAACTATCAACGAGAGAAAAACAGAATATATGATCTTTCAAAACAATAAACAATCAATTACTTTCAATATAACTTACAGCAATCGATCTATACAACAAATAGCATTTATAAAATGTCTGTGGTTAACAATACAAAATAACTTAAAATGGGATAAACATATAAATACACTCATCAGTAGAGCAGACCACTTTCCGTGCGCGCCATGTGCGCCGGTATGGGAGTGTAATTCGTAATATACTAGAATATGCGATAGAATAGGGACGCAACATGAACTTGTTACCGATATAAATATAGAAGTAAAGACATTTATTCTATCAGAAATAATTAAATATACATTTGGTTTTCTGCTATTAAAGTAATATGCAATACAGTCATCCCCACATCGGTGCACATGGCGCGCACGGAAAGTGGTCTGCTCTACTCATTAGTAAAAACGCAGTGGCTATAGCATCGATAAATAAAATAAAGAATATCATTCCAGAACATATGAGAAAACCAGTATATCATGCAGTTTTCACATCACATTTAAATTACTTAATAAATGTTTGTAAATACTAGGGCTGGGCGATACCTATGATTTTGGTATCGGTATTCGATACTTGTCTTGGTATCGATACTTGCCGATGTATCGATTCTACGCTAGGTATCGTTACCCAGTACTAGTACTACTAATTTAAAAGTTAAAAATTTTACTTTCCCTTAACATGTATGACTGTTGTTTCATTTGACAATTTTGTATAACTATTTGAGAAACGTTGGGGAAGCAGTCAAAAAAACATCGCTGAAAATATTGGATATTATAAAATAAATTATTGCTCAAATTAACCGCTTCTCTTTTCTATACATTTTCAATCAAGAACAAGAGATTGGTTTTTCAAAAATATAATAATACCAATAAGTTATTGGTAATTGACATTGACTCTTTCTTATTTTAATTTAATACATTGTCTTGTTTTTTGCAATAAAGTCAGTTATCGAGAATATGTGAACATTTATTGTATACAAAAAAACTTATAAGAATAGGAACATATAATAAAAATAAAAGACATGTAATAATTAGATAAAACTAATTCGGGTTAGGAAGAAAATCTTTATACATCGATAAGAAAACTAATTGTTGGGCATGTTATGCAGTTAAAGAAGCCCTTAAATCAGTTATTATATTGCCACCACAGCTAAACGCTCTTTCGGATGGCACACTGGTAGCTGGAATGCAAATATATTTGTTACATACCGATGCTAATCTTTTTAAATAATTTTCATTAGCCTTCCACCATTCTAAGGGGTTAATCGAAATGTCTTCTGTTTCCATGGCTTCATACTTCCGTATTTCACTCTAGATTATTTTCCTTTGCTTTGCGTTTTTTAATTAATAGAGAAAGTCCTTTAGTTTTCGTTTTTTGTTCTGTAGGCGTTTCGCTAGGTGTAGCAGTATCGGAGATGTCACTTTATAAATAATTAATTACGTTATTGTACGTATCATCAGAAAAATAATCTTTTTTAAAGCATGAATCAAGATCGGTACATATGTTTAAAAATAAATTTGTTTTAGGATTCCCGCCTTGCAAGGAATACCTATTATTAAAATTATGGATAATTTCGGAATGTACATCCCTTATAATATTCAATTCATCCTGATCAATGTCTTCCATTTCATTGGTATCTTTCAAGTTTTCCAACAGACGAATGATAGCGGAAGCCGTTATATATTTTCAGCTGACATTTGCTCAGAAACTATTTGAAATGGTTTAAGACATTATTGTTGTCACATGAATCAGTTTAATATTAGAAAGGATGATAAGTTTTATTTCATAGGAGCGACAAACTTTACTCCAACATTTATACCCCCATTCAATTGGGATTATTTTTTGAAAAATAGATTCAGTGGAAGAGAGGAGTGAAAGACTGCTAATGAGTGACAATCATAATGGTTCTCAACAAAAAATTCCGTAAAACAAATTCAATAGCTTTCTTTACTCCATGTTCAGTTTATTCTTTAAATTTAGTTGTACTAGTACTGAGAATCGATACGAAGTGTAGAATTGATAATTCAGCAAGTAGCGATACTAACAATAAGAGAAGTATACGACACCAAAATTGTAGGTATCGTCCAGGTGGATACCTTGATCCGATACAACGGAATTGATACTCTATACTAGTACTAGAACCAGTACTAGTACTAGTATCGATACATCGATACCTTTGCTAATCACGGTATCGAAGAATCGATACCATTGATGGAATCGAATACTTGTCGATGTATCGATATTTTGCCCAGCCCTAGTAAATACCACCAAAAATAATTTAATGAAACTACAAAGATAAGAAAACAGAATACTGAAACTCATAGATGGCATTCACAAACGAACCACAACAGTAGAACTATACAACATTCAAGAGTTAAATATTCAACAGACAATAAAACAGAAAAACCTAATGTTAATGTACAATATCCAAAATAACCTAATAAAATTAAACATTCAACTTACAAGCACGCAACAAATGCATACCTACACCACAAGGAGACAATCTTATTTAAGAACTGAAAGGAGCTCATGCAACATATATCGAACGATACCTACGGCAGAATCTATAACACGATACAATATGCTATTAAAACAAATAAAAAATTTAAACTACATACAATATAAAAAAAAATTAAACAAATGATACTACAACAAACCTTACAGTAAAAACAAAATAAATTAAAAACCATGACCAGGATCACCCTCGATACCGACAGTCCCAGACGGGACGCAGTCCCTTCATCTCGATACGAGGACAGACAAATTACTTAATTATATATTAAGAAAGTGTTCTTGGCATTCATTTAGCAGGACTTTTATTGACAACGGTTGCTGTTTTCTCAAGTAATATCAAATATTTTCAGTTAGTTAAAAAAAGTTAAAATTTTTTTTTAGGTAGGTATGGAAATACAGTGAAACCTCTATAAAGTGACCACGGTTTCAGGTAACCGCCTAATCAAAAGACCGTATTTGGTTGGAATGGTTTTTAGTATCGTATACATAAGTCAAGAATAGACATATACCTACTGACTTCCAGAAAAATTGCAACATCTAGAAGTTGTCGAATGATTTTATTGAAATTTTCAGGAAACGTTTATTTTCATTAAACAAATTGATGATTAAAATTTGAATAAAATCTAGCCAGTGGTTTTTTTTTTTTGCAGGTTGTTTCCATAGCACATAGTAACTATAAATTTGAAGTATTAGACCATTTAGTAACTGTCAAGTTTGCAAATTGTTGTTGTTACGTCACAATTTCAGTCTGCACTTGATAACAATGCCGAGAGTACGTCAGCATCAACATTTTGTCCAATTAAGTGATTTTGAACGTGGCCGTATTATTGGTATGAGAGAGGCCGGACTTTCGCTAAGAGAAATTGCTCGTCGTGTAAACCGAAATGTTTCAACGGTATTGAGGTGTTGGTCCAAATGGTCCGAGGAAGGGGTTCAACATCGTCGCCGTGGAGCTGGACGTCCTCGAAGGACTACAGATCGCGAAGAACGTCGCTTAAGACTTTTGGCCACAAGAGATAGATTTTCAACAACTCGATCAATTGCAAATGATTGGATGAGAGGTACAGGACTCAGAATGTCAATGTCAACTGTTTATCGCCGGATAAGATCTTATGGATTGCGTTCATATCGTCCATTTTTATGTCTTCCTCTTACACCACTTCACCGTCTACGCAGACTAGAGTGGAGCAACTTAAGGGTTAATTGGGCGCAGGAATGGCATCAAATTGTGTTTAGTGACGAGTCCCGATTTTGCTTGTGGGCCCACGATGGTCGTAGGAGAGTCAGACGGATGCGTGGAGAACGTAAAAATCCAACATTTTTTGTGGAACGCAACACAGCCCTCACTCAAGGAGTTATGATATGGGGTGCAATATGTTATGGTAGCAGATCACCCTTGGTCTTTATTGACGGCAACCTTAACGCAGCTGGTTACATTACTAATGTGCTACAACCAGTTGGCCTTCCATATCTTCAGGGGCTGCAAAATCCCATTTTCCAGCAGGATAATGCGCGCCCTCATACGGCAAGGGCTACAACACGGTTTTTGGAAGAATCTAACATTGTCGTCCTCCCATGGCCTGCTCGGTCGCCTGATTTGTCGCCCATTGAACATGTATGGGATATGATTGGTAGAAGAATAGGTAATTTACCGCACCCTCCAGATAATTTACACGATCTTCAACAACGGATTCAAGAAGCTTGGGACGGTATACCACAAGCAGCTATAGATCACTTGATTAATAGCATGCCAAGGCGTCTAGATGAGTGCATTACAAATCGTGGCGGAGCAACTCATTATTGAAAAAACTTTTAAAGCTTTTGTTCTTTTGTTTTTAAAACTTAATCATAACTTTGTTTCATAGAAATAGACGTTTTCTGAAAATTTCAATAAAATCGTTAAACAGCTTCTAGGTGTTGCAATTTTTCTGGAGGTCAGTATATATGTGGAGAAAAATCATTAGTTAACGATGATACCGATATATTAAAAGACTATAGTCCAAAGGACATTTACAATATTGATGAAATGGGATTGTTCTTTCGAGTACTTCCACAGAAGACTCTTACTGAGAAGGGTGCTGAGTGCGCAGGTGGAAAAACATCAAAAGACAGAATTACCATTATGTTGTGTACTAATGCCATTGGTGATAAAGAAGTTCCTTTAGTAATTCATAAATCATTTAATCCTAGGTGCTTTCAAAATGTTGACATGAACAATTTATGTGTAAATTGGTACGCGAATAGACGAGCATGGATGACACGGGAAATATTTATAGACTGGTTGACAAAGTTTAATGAAAAAATAAGAAAACAACAGGGAAGTGCAGCCATATTACTTGACTTATGCTACATGCCATCCTGCACATGTGGAACTATCCAATATTAAATTAATATTTTTGTCAATAAATGCGTCTAGTAAATCACAACCACTAGATCAAGGCATTATCCAGGCATTCAAATTACATTACCGTAAGCGCATTCTTACTGCACTCGTTGCAAGAATAGATGATACTCGTAATATACATGATATAACGAAAGGTATCAGTATAGCTGATGCTATCCATTGGCATGTTCAAGCTTGGGAAAGCGTTTAAAAAACGACAATATTTAAATGTTTTGTAGCATGTGGAATAAATACAGATTCCAATTATACTGGCTATTTCATCTACCATGAAATAGCTTCAACTCAAAATGAATTAACGCATTTTTGCAATCAACGCAAAATAAAAATACTGACAAATTTTGATGAAAATGATTGATGGTGATTCAGAAGATTGGGAAAAAGATTTAGTAGACGAAGCAATAAGAAATAGAGATGGTGAAACATCTCTCGCCACAAATACGGAACTAGATCAAAATAAAGAAGAAAACATTGAGTGCATTCCACTTTCCACGTCTCTAAAAGTAGTTAATGAATTAAAAATCTTGCATATATAAGTTAGGTAATAATAAACTAAAGGTCTCTAAAGGAAGTTAATGAATTAAAAAATCTTGCATATAAGTTAGGTAATAATAAACTCATAAACACAAATAGACCAATTTTTAGAACAAAAGTAACAGAAACATGAAAGTTTAGTTTATATACGTACATACATATTTATGTAATACGACATATTATTTTTTGTAAGAAAACAATACTTTATTTATATATTTTATATTTAAGTAGTGTATATGCATTTATATTTTGTAATTAATACCTAATAAATATCTACTTTTGTTAATGTAAAATATGTATTTATTTTTATGATCTAGTCCTTGTACATCTGTGTGTGCATTGTACTTGGATAATATGTACGACCGTTTTTGTTTGGAACGGAGGGTGGTCGTTTTATACAGGTTTCACTGTATATGTATTTTCCAGTTGTCCAAACTATGAATCAATGGTTATTATTATTATATTAGTATTATGAAATATAGTTTATTGACATAAAATTACGTCTAGAATCTATCGCGGGCGTTTCTGGGCATCCTATATAGATATAATCATTCAAAATGTGTCATTATATTTTCACCTCGCGTATAGGTATAGAATTTTATCACAGCACCTCTTATTAAATTGCAATTAATTATCTTATTCTTTTGTCCATTATTGTATTCCATTGTTTTTCCGAATGCAATAAATACGTCTTTAAATAACATTTAATATTATTAACCAAATTGCATCTATTATGGTTATGAATGAAATTCAGTCAGATAATGAACAGCAGCTCACGACGACGCAAGGCTATTTCGTATGCAATTTTTGCCACGCGATCCTATTCATTTCCTCTGCAATCGATGAACGTGATGAAAACCTCGCACGCAATTACAGCGATAAAATACAATAGCATTGGCAGCGAATACAAACGATTTAATATTCTCTAACTGTCAAAGGTTAAGTCCGATAATTAAACATGTATTTTGTTTAGAAGCGATGATTCAGTTCATCTCTTGGGCTGGTGCGTGTGTATTTATAATTTATTTATTATCTGCACTCACATTAATAGGCGTTACTAACCAGAGTGGAAATTTACACGTGCAATTTAAGTACAGGTACTAGAATGAAAGGAGCCCGTAATCCTTTATTAACTATGCATTAATATCGGTTTAATTGTTGTGACAATAGTATTACGTGTAAGTTGGGTGTCTAATTTAGGAGAACGTAGCAATTCGCATTTATTAGAGATGCCGCAGTTATATGGCGGTCACGACGTCAGCTATTCTCTCTTTTGAATATTCAATTTAATTCTAATGGCGACGTAAAAACATGAGTCATTGTATTATAATAGATATCTTTCCGCTACGAACGTCTAAAATCTTATACCTGAAAGTAGACACGTGTTTCCCTCGAAGATTAGCAACGCGCAGCACAACTGTCAAAGACGTGAGAAAATTAAACAAATAATAAACATCATCCTCGATGTTAGATGAGTATTTCCCAGAAAATTGCAATTTCTTTTTAACATTGATAGTCTTATAGTATAAAAAGATGTAGAGTCGTCCACCAAACTTTGCAGCTTAATTTATTTTATATTAATATGTGTAATATATCATTTTATAAAATAGGTTTAATAATAATAGTCATTTATTAGCCTGACAGCATACAACCATTGACAAGACAAGTGAGAACTCTAGCATGAGAACTCTAAACTACATAAGAGGTAAATAATATCTCGGCTTTTGATATTAGAGAAAATAACTGGGAAATACATCTAGGTGGGGTGAAAAGTAACCTCCTTGGGAATGAATAACTTTTTTTTAAATGTTTTTTTATTTTATTCAATATAGTCCCCTTTTAGCTCGATACACTTATTCCAGCGATTTTCCAACTTCTTGATCCCGTCCGAAAAGTAATTTTTCGGAAGGTCTGCAAAATACTCCTCCGTGGCGTCGATGATTTCCTCGCGTGAGCCATCTTTTGAGGTTTGGGAAGAGATAATAGTCCGAGGGAGCCAAATCGGGCGAATACGGTGGATGCGACAGCAATTGGAGCCGTAAGTCATTGATTTTAGCCGTGGTTGCGATGCTCTTGTGCGCCGGTGCATTGTCTTGCAAAAGCAAATTTTTTTTTGGCTTCATGTGAGGCCGTTTTGCAGCGATTTCTGCCTTCAATCGCTCCTATAATGCACAGTAATACTCGCTCTTGATGGTTTTTTTCTTTTTCGAGGTAGTCCACGAAGAGTATGCCATGACAATCCCAGAAAACCGACGCCATAACCTTTCCGACCCATTGAGCCTCCCTCGGCCGCTTCGGAGCACTCGTGCCGGCTTCAGTCCATTGCCGGGCACTCATTCTGTTCTCTGGTGTGTAATAGTGGATCCAGGTTTCATCAACAGTTACCAATCGACGCCAAAAGTCCGTCCGATTCCGCATTAGCAAGCCCAAACACTCTTTCGAAGTGCTCTCGCGTTCGTGTTTTTGGTCAGGAGTGAGCATGCGCGGCACCCAACGGCAGGATAACTTTTTCATATGCAGAATATTGCCCAAAATATGACGTGTGCGCTCAGTACTAATCTTTGTGGTATCTGCTAGCTCGCTCACCTTCACTTTCCGGTCAGCCAACACCATTTCATGTAGTTTTTTTGACATTGTCCTCTGTAACCGCATCGGAGGGCCTGCCGCTGCGGACTTGATCGGTAGTGGAGTTGCGGCCACCACGAAACTCTCGAAACCAATATTTGACGGTGTAATCTGACGGAGCATTAGCCCCATAATATTTATCCAACTTTTCTTTTGTTTCCTTCGCCGTTTTGCCTCTCAAAAAATAATGTTTTATGAGAGAACAAAAATCGTTTTTGTCCATACTCAACATGATGCCCAATACGTCAACAACAATCAGCTGTCAAAACAAAACTAAATACAGTATCGCACTGAAATTTGGCATGTCTGCCAAAAGATGAACGGACATCAAGGCACCATAACCTTTTTTGCAGTAGCAGCGCATTCTGGCTGGGAGGAGGTCAAGGAGGTTACTTTTCACCCCACCTAGTATATGCGCTAGACAAGCATAGCTTAAACTTAATCACATTCACTACACAGATTGTTAAAGTTTTTGGTCATATGATAAAGCGGAGACTTCAACATCACATTGATTTTAGCTTTAAGACTTTGAAAAACTGTGTGAGATCGAAGCTTAACCGATGGCAGATTAAACTTCAGAAGCTTGAAAAACAAGGGATAATCAATCTTATCCAATAGTAAATTGGTAATTAATTTGGCGCTGTGCAATTCTCTTCGCTCCGATAGGCTTGCGAAGTCATGTCCACAGTTAACATTGCGATCCGGATAGACACCATCAATTTTAAATGTTAAATATTTCAGAAATCGTCGTAGAAATACAGAAACACTTCTATTCGCATTATATACAGGAATAACATGTCTTGGAAATAAGTGCAATTGCAATTGATGATCACAGTGAAAAATCGGACACTTCAAAACAACACGAAAATAAAAAAATTAAACATTTATTTTTTTAATTATCTTAATAGCTTAAGATTTTGTAGGTCGTCCATTGCCATTTTTTTTTCTGTTTTTATTTTTTCAGTAAATATATTTCATTTTACAGTCATAAAATAAATGTACTCTGCGAACAAATTACAATTGAAGAATAAACTATACATGACTTATTACAATAGTAAGTAAAATCAACAAAACATTGGTCTACCAAGCAAAAGAATTGCTTATCGGTGGAAAAATCATATTAAAAGTAAGGTAACTATAAATGCAACAACAATTATTTTGTCATTCATTGAGAGCATCAATTTATTAGTTTCTTTGGGTGATATTTTGGCCAATTTTCTTCTAAGACTATTAAGACTATTTTATAAAATGATATATTACACATATTAAGTCAGATTTTGCAACAAATTAACCTAAAAATAGTAGGTAGACGATTTTCACTGTATATTGCTTTACTGATATTTTATTTGGACTTACATTATTTTTTGGGTTAGACAAAATTATTTCCTATAAAAGTTTTACTAATAAATTTCCGTATGATTCAAAAATATTTTCTTTAATACAGGATAACCTAAATATAGAGTCCGTTGTAATAGAGAATGGTATATGTTACACAATTCAACTTTAGGCACGAGCCGGAGGTTTAGAGTTAACGATGCCAAAAAAAGTATTGAAAATATCGACATGCAGCTTTTTCTACGTACCTATATAATATGTTTAATTAAAAGAGCGCTGGTAGTACATGCAAAATAAATTAATCGGCAACTGATCAATATGTTGTTCCTACATTTAATCATAACATGCAACAGCTTTGGTGAAAACATTCACCAAACACGAAACAAGTTATGTTCCATTTATATGAATTCTAATTATACCGTGGCTGTTTCCACTGTATTGATAAAACTATGCATTAATACATTATAGTTATAACGTACGTCACATAAGTTTTGGGAAAATTTTCGTCGGCGTAAAAATAACTGTAAATAACTTGCAATCTAGTAACCATGATAAACATATGTTCATTAATACTCAAACTTGTTATGATATTTCATAGATGTCAAATAATTTGTCCAATTATGTCGTACAAACTTGAAATACGGAAAAGCATTTACAGCCTGGTTGGACATGTACCCAAGCAAGAAATTGTAAACATATTTTGGAATCAAAATATTGCAAAAACAACCATTTATAGAACAATTGCAGAATGTGAACAAGGTATACCATGCCTCAATTTACCAAAAAGCGGACGTCCCGGAATGTTGACCGACAATCGCGCCAACCTAATCTGATAGTGCAAAAGACCGCGTTGGAACGTCATGCCGAAAGTTATCCAGAAGATTTAATGTTTCTCATGAAACTGTAAGAAGGGTATTGAAAGAAAAGGCCTAAAGTTTCGTAAAAGACGTACATGTCCACGTTATACAGAGGACCAGTTACGAAGAATTCCAATGTGTTGTCGTAGATTACGCCGAACTCATTTTGCAAACAATAAAGTGATCATCATGGACGATGAAAAATATTTTACGTTCTCTCACTCAAATGAAAGGCAATGATGGTTTTTATACCGATAATATAGAAAATTGTGCAGATAATGTTAAATACAAAACCAAAAAAAAAATTTGAAGATAAAATTCTAGTTTGGTGTGCCATATCGGAGAGAGGAGTTTCACGACCTTATGTTGGGCATGTGAGGGGTGAGGCAGTTAATGCCAACATTTATACCGAAAGATGCCTACCGAAGTTGCTACAGTTTATTACTACGACTCATCCACGTAAAGAAATAATGTTTTGGCTGGACTTAGCAAGTTGCCATTATGCAAGAACGACTAGAACATGGGTAGAAGCTCACAACATACCCTTTGTGCCAAGAGCAGACAATCCGCCAAATGTGCCACAAGCTCGACCCATCGAAGGTTTTTGGGGAATATTGACCAGAAAAGTATATGATAATGAGTGGGAAGCTCAAAATGAAGCTCAACTAAGGCGAAGAATATATCAAAAGATAAGAGAAATTGATATAAACATCGTCCAAAACATGATGGGACAAGTTAGACAAAAACTGCGTGCCATTGAGGACCATGGCCCTTTGTCATTATTTTAATTGTAGTTTTAATTAATTTCAATATAAGGTAAAATGTTGGTAAAGTGGTCATTTGAATAAATTACGTTACACTTACTTTAAAGAGTTTAATTATTTTTCCCAAAACTTATGTGACATACGTTATATTGGGATATATGTAATTTAAAGATAATACACAATATACAGGTGTTTCAAAACTTAGCCTTGTATCAATGTTACGTTTTTCTCAATTGAACGCCCTATATTTTATAGCATTTTTGAATTCTACACTGAAAATTAGATCAAGATTATTCAAGGTTGTCTACGCCAATTTTTATAATACATGAGATATTTAAATTTTTTTGAAAATGCGATGTTGCAAAAAAAGTTTAGCATCTCGAAAATGACTTAATTCAGAAAAGTAAAACAAAATCTTAAATAGTAGATCCCTTGGATGATTGAATGCGATATTCAATGCTGTCTAGTATTCTACAGGGCGATCAAGTATCTAGGGCAAACTTTGTAAAATATACTCGTGCGTAACTTTATTATTTTATTTATTTTAAATGGAACACTCTGTTGATAGAAAATTGTATCGTCTTTTAGCCAGTATTGGGACTCTCTATGTCTATCTCCGCCAGTTTTTAAGTTATTTGCGTTTCCTAGGTGATTCAAGTGAATTAAATTTACTATTTTAATTGAAACACTCAATATCTTTACATTGATGAAGAGAAAATTCTATTGCTCGAAGTAGTTTTATTTTTCACAATTTACTTAAAAATCATAGCACATAGGATAGAAACAATAGTTATTTACATTAGAGTGCCATATTTACAGCGCGACAATTCGTTATAAGCTGTGTTGTCGCGCTGGGGTTTAAAGACAATAAAATTTTCTATCTACTAAGATAAAAATAGAGGCTGTTCCATTTAAAATAATACGGTCGTGCAAAGTTTACCCTAGCTGCTTGAACGTCCTGTACAATACTAGACAACACTAAATATCGCATTCAGTCAACTAAGAGATTTACTATTTATGACACTTTCCACTTTTCTGAATGAAGTCATTTTTAAGATACTAAACCATTTTTACAACACTGCATTTTAAAAAAAAAAATATACTCATAAACTATAAAAATTAGGCATAGGCAACTTTGAATAAAATTGCTACAATTTTCGGTGTACAATTCAAAAATGCTATGAAATATAGGGCGTTCCATTAAGAAAAATATAACTTTGATACATTGCCGAGTTTTGGAATATGCTATATACTGCGTATTATTTCTAAATTGTAGAGCTAATTCGCCTATATACACTCCGCCAAAAAAGTATCGCATAAACTAAAAAAGGGCATTTATGAACCAAGATATTTTTATACTTTCACAAAAAGTTTGCCTCGTGTATGTGAACTATAAAAACACTAACAAAATAATGGAACTTAGCGTTTTTACTTTTTTTTTTCTCTAAAAGAACACATTTAGAAAAATGCATATGTGTAAGGTTTGTTCAGTTGTTTATTGAAAGTCTTCCTATACGGACAAATTTTAAAGTGCGAAGTCAGAGTTCTGTACCAACGCTTTTAAAACTAAAATGAGCAATTTAACTTCAGAACAAGTGGCTGCTATAGTTGCTTTAATCGAAGATGGACGATCTCAAGCATACGTTGCTAATTTGATGAACATCAATCAGTCAAGTGTTTCTAGAGCCGTAGCCAGATATAGGGAAACAGGCATTTACAGTAGAAGACCTGTACCAGGTCGTCCAAGATGTTCTACTCGCCAAGATGACCGCTATTTACTACTACAAGCATTACGTCGAAGACATGTAACTGCGAGACAATTGCAGAACGACTTGGCTAGAGTCAGAAATACTCGTGTGAGTACTCAAACTATTCGGAATAGGTTACGACAGAGTGGATTAAGAGCTAGAGTAGCTGTAACAGCCCCTCGTCTCACTAGGAACCACCGAGTGGCTCGCTTAAGGTTTGCCAGAGAACATGTAAATTGGAACATTAATGACTGGGCCAATATACTCTTCACAGATGAGTCAAGATTTGGTCTTTACACCTCAGATAGGCGTATCTCAGTGTACAGACGAGACGGTGAGCGCTATTCGCAGTGTAATATCAGACCTAGACCTAATTTCGCTGGTGGCTCTATTATGGTTTGGGGAGGCATCTGTTTAACAGGTCGTACAGAGTTAGTACCAGTAGACAGAGGTACACTGACTGCCCACAGGCATATAACGGACATTTTAGAAGAACATGTAGTACCATATGCGCCAATTATAGGAAACGAATTCATGTTAATGCACGATAATGCACGACCGCATGTTGCAATAATCGTCCAGGAATACCTTAACGATGTTGGTATTCCAGTTTTAGATTGACCTGCGGTAAGTCCGGACATGAACCCTATCGAGCACGTGTGGGACCTCCTTCACAGACGGATACGAACCCAAAATGTTGCCCCAGCGGACCTGCATGGACTAGCAAATGCTCTCCGTGACGAGTGGGAGAATTTGGATCAGGCTTATATACGGAGGTTAATCGAATCTCTGCCAAACCGTATGCGAGCGGTCATAAGAGCCAGAGGTGGCAATACTCAGTATTAAAAGCTACTGTTATGACATTTTTCTTTCCAAAATTATAATTTCTTGTTTTAATAAAAATCTCAAGTATGAGTTCTTGTTTTTATTTGGCCTGTATTTCATTTAAACAATCATAGAAATTATATCTTAGAGCGCATTAAAGTATATTTACAACTTTATGCTACAAACAAAGATTATGCGATACTTTTATGATTCAAAACTAAATTATGCGATACTTTTTTGGCGGAGTGTATATACCAATATTTAACTTTTAAGAAATGGTACCATTTTACCACCAGAGACCACGGTGTTCTCACTGTTGCGCCTTGTACATATATTTTTAATTTTATGAAGTTATGTGAAATATAAGCATGATATTTATTTTTGACGAATATAAACAAGTTCCGGAATTATACCTAACCAACAATTGAATCATCATGAGTTTTCTCTTTAAGGATAAAAATGGAAAATTTGATTGGAAGTGAAGGAATCAAAGAACAATATTTACTACGAATAACCCCTATAACGACAAAAGTATTTCGTTAATACAGACGATAAATGAAAACGAACTTTATTTTGTAAATATTAATTTAACATGTCATATAAAATGCTCTACGATGTAGAAATTTCTTTATTTTCTTCAGGTTAACTTGCAAGGTTGAAGATACTTTTTGTAGATTTGTGTGTAGAGTAAGAATAAAGAAGGATTGCAAGACCTCGTGGAACACTAGACTCTATTCTGGATATTTAAAACGAGGATGTTGTTTCATTAACGAACTACGATGAACTACTTATGCTTTCAGAATATGACAATGAAATATCGTAAGGGCGAGTTTTCTTCAGCTGTTATGCCATACCTAAAGGGATAGTAGCAAGAAATAGATCATTAAGGTCTTAGGATTGATATCGTAAGAAATTTTTCTTGCCAGTTCATAGAAGATTAAACCAATGTGTATGTAATTTTTGTATTATATTACAAATTGATATTGAAAAATGACTATTTTGTATGTTTTTATTAAAAGAACAAAAAAAATTCCGATCCGTTTGATTTAGTACAGAAACTTTATGGGTTTAGTTTATTAATACAGTTTAGGATTTGAAGTTATTTGCGCCATCGTAAAAATCGTGGCTCTTCTCCAATTGAAATAAATCTCAACAAAATCCGTTTGTTTCGATGTATAAACTATGTTCACTGTCGGATATACCTAACGTAAATTTTGAATAACGAATTAGTGAAAATACTCTTCTACGAAAAGAATAATATATGAAATGAGATGAGTGGTCTTATCGTAAGAAATTATGGTCGTTCCGTTAATTTATTTGCGACGTTAGGCGGATCAAAGAATCAAACAATTTGTGTTCGAGTTGTATAGCATGTACTATATTATTCGTATATTTTGTGATAAAATATTACTTCTGCGTTGTACACCATCATCTTTTATAAGTTGAACTTGTCGATTAATTTGCAAGATAACCGAATAATTAGGTTAATACAATAGTGTAAATCATTGAAAAAATGTCAGGTGTAAATTTGCACAGGCAACGCAAACATTTTAACGCTACCGAATAGACTAAACAGCGTCCGAAATTAGACCTAAAGTGTTCGAAAATTCTACGAAAAGTGTCAGAGTGCAAACTGATCATCGAACCTCCTTCGGTTTTCCCTTCCAACGTCTACCTGATTCCAAACAAAAACCCTCTCGACTTTGTTGGGCCTTCCGAGTTGGACAGCTGCTCGCCGAATGCATAATACATATCTACATGAAACGAGAAGAGAGCACGCACCGCTATGTTGTTAGCTCTCTTTTTCTTATTCGTCTCCTCTGCTTGCGTTCCTGGTTGGGAGACACGTGATCCGCGTCCAAGGTCATACAATAAACATTTGACGACTGCACTTGTGCTCCTTTTTTGCCAGTCTTGGTCCTGATGACATACATTCGGTTTCGATGCGAATTTTGGGTTGTGCAGACTGTTCTTCTTCGTTTTTTAAGATTTTTAAGTGCGATTTTTTTCTTGGGCTACCGCTTCAAATATTCCGAGTGCTTTATTATTAATATATTTTGTGTAATATAACACAAGAAAATGTGACGTTTACATTTATTAATTGCGTGTTTTTAAAAAAGCTCTCGTAATTTCAGATTTGATTAATCCTCATTGACGGTGTTCGTTCATCTTACTACAAAGGAAAGCTTTCCTGTTGCCAAATTTAGATTTTAGTGAAACTTTTTCATGATGGAGCTGATGTTTAAATTTAAGTTTCTTTTTATCGGAAATTCATTCATAATAAAGGCAACTCTTGTATGATCTCTTGTATATTTGTTATATAGAAAGATGTTTTTAAATAAAAGTTTCTTCGATGTTTAAATATGCCTAAAATCCGTATATCCGTTTCCAACTATACAGAATATTGCAGAAGTAAATAGCATTAAATAATACACAAAGTGAATTCAAAAAAATATCCTCTACTACAACATCGATTTGAATAACATAATAGTAAAACTGCGAAATATAGAGAGTGTAGCACTTAGGTGCAATTTTCTTACTATGAGCGTGTTTAAAAAGTTTTAAATATTGATTGTATACTCTTTAAATCACCTTGATAAATATATAAATAATATATGTTCCTTTAAAACTTAGTCAGCATTTCTATTCATTTAGGAGTGTATTGGCGATGTATAATAATATAAGAAATAAGTTGGTCCAACTGTATTTTTTTTTTAGATAAAGTATTCCTGAAAGGTGATGAACTAGAGTATTCAAACAAATTCAAATATCTGGGAGTAATACTCGACCAGAGACTGAATTGGAACAAACAATTATATAGAATCATTCATAAAGCAACAATAATATATTTGTTCTGCCAAATGCTCTTTGGAACGACTTGGGATCTACAGCCAAAAAATGAGTCTTATCAAGCGATTATAATACCTATGGTCGCTTCTACTTCCAGAGTTTGGTGGCCAAAACTAAAAGAAAGAAACAGCATAGACTAAATTGTAAAAACTACATAGAATGACCTACTTGAGAATTACATTGGCAATGCGTACTTGCCCAGCAGCAGCTATGGAGGTGATACTAAACATCACCCCTTCATCTACGTGTTAGGTGGATTGCGGTCTTCAGTGCTTATAGGCTAAAGTTGACATGTAAATTTAAAGACGGTCACCTTGTAAGGCACCCCAAAGTCCTGGATAAGCTCAAATCAGAGGCAAAATTTGAAAGATCGGATCCAAGATGGAACAAGGGATGGGGTCGGAGTTTTTGGACCGAACTGTCGTCCCTCAATAGCTTTAGACCAAACCCAAAACATCTTTCAGGCATAAATATCTGCTATAGATGTTTGTGTCCAAGAAAACCTCAAGAAAGAGATAAAGGGAGCTAATATCTATATATGCACTGATAACCAAGCCCGCTAAGTGCTCTAAAAGCAAATAGCTTTAAGTTTAAGCTGATGTGCGAGTGATTAAATAACGTAGCGCGGCTAGCTATGACCAACAAAGTTCGCTAGTATGAGCGTCAAGGTATTCTTATATTAAATGTAATGAGGTAGCTGACCAACTGGCAAAACGAGGCACCAAGAGTAATTTTTATGGACCAGAACCCGCTTTGGATGTTTCCAAAATCCAGATTAAAAGGTGTGCATGAGACGGGAGCATGAGAAAGTGATATACCTCTGGAGTCAAACCTCTGGAAAGCTTGTAGCTAAAAGGTTGGTCAACCCTAGCCTAAATACTAACAAAAACCTAGTCAACGAACCGGAACTAAGACCGGCTACCGGACATTGCTTTCTGGGACACCATCTCAAAAACATGGGTAAAGTCGGGGCCGACATGTGTCGATTTTGCGAATGCCAGCTCGAAACTGCGTTGCATACACTCTGCTATTGCAAAGGTCTGCTACATTATCACCAAGAGACAATATCTCCCGAAGTTATAGAAATGGCAGTACCAAAGGAAACTCTCAAATCTGAATCAGGGTTTTTCACAATAGATCGCTTCAGTCGCAGTGAACAGAGGCTTCTGTGCCTGATCCCAGTACAAGACAATACAGGGTGTTTTGAAACATCGTTTAAAGATTTTAAGGGCATGTAGTACGATCGAAAATAAGGTTAAAAGTCATAATAAACATATGTTCGCAAATCAACCGTTTACGAGATAACAGCGAGTGTTCCTAGTAGTACATGGCTATAACATATCCCAGTAAACAGACCTATGTGAACCTGGCACCCGACTTTTGAAAAATTATTTTTTTTTCATGGATAATGTTAGTATTTCGTTTGTAGTTGTTTGTAGTAACAATAATTTCGTTTGTAGTTCCACCCATTAATAATTAGGGACCTTCAAAAAAACCGTCTCACCCGACTTTGAGATATCGAAAATCCGCTTTCGTAGTTCTCTTTAGAATCGTTTGTAGTTGTATGTAGTGATTTTCTTTTTGTTTGTAGTTCAAAGATAAACAAATGGCGATAATTTAAACAAATTGTGTAGATGAATTTGTTAATAAATGAGGTATCGAAAATCCGCTTTCGTAGTTCCCTTTAGAATCGTTTGTAGTTGTCTGTAGTGATTTTCTTTTCGTTTGTAGTTCAAAGATAAACAATTGGCGATAATTTAAACAAATTGTCTAAAGGTGAATTTGTTAATAAATGAGACATCGAAAATTCGCTTTCGTAGTTCCCTTTAGAATCGTTTGTAGTTGTTTGTAGTGATTTTCTTTTCGTTTGTAGTTCAAAGATAAACAAATGGCGATAATTTAAACAAATTGTGTAGGTGAATTTGTTAATAAATGAGGTATCGAAAATCCGCTTTCGTAGTTCCCTTTAGAATCGTTTGTAGTTGTCTCTAGTGATTTTCTTTTCGTTTGTAGTTCAAAGATAAACAATTGGCGATAATTTAAACAAATTGTCTAAAGGTGAATTTGTTAATAAATGAGATATCGAAAATCCGCTTTCGTAGTTCCCTTTAGAATCGTTTGTAGTTGTTTGTAGTGATTTTCTTTTCGTTTGTAGTTCAAAGATAAACAAATGGCGATAATTTAAACAAATTGTCTAAAGGTGAATTTGTTAATAAATGAGATATCGAAAATCCTCTTTCGTAGTTCCCTTTAGAATCGTTTGCAGTTGTTTGTAGTGATTTTCTTTTCGTTTGTAGTTCAAAGATAAACAAATGGCGATAATTTAAACAAATTGTCTAAAGGTGAATTTGTTAATAAATGAGATATCGAAAATCCGCTTTCGTATTTCCCTTTAGAATCGTTTGTAGTTGTTTGTAGTGATTTTCTTTTCGTTTGTAGTTCAAAGATAAACAAATGGCGATAATTTAAACAAATTGTGTAGGTGAATTTGTTAATAAATGAGGTATCGAAAATCCGCTTTCGTAGTTCCCTTTAGAATCGTTTGTAGTTGTCTCTAGTGATTTTCTTTTCGTTTGTAGTTCAAAGATAAACAATTGGCGATAATTTAAACAAATTGTCTAAAGGTGAATTTGTTAATAAATGAGATATCGAAAATCCGCTTTCGTAGTTCCCTTTAGAATCGTTTGTAGTTGTTTGTAGTGATTTTCTTTTCGTTTGTAGTTCAAAGATAAACAATTGGCGATAATTTAAACAAATTGTCTAAAGGTGAATTTGTTAATAAATGAGGTATCGAAAATCCGCTTTCGTAGTTCCCTTTAGAATCGTTTGTAGTTGTTTGTAGTGATCTGGTATCTGAAAAGCATGACGCGAATATGCTGTCTTATTGGATGCGAGAGTGGCTGCGTTCAGGGGTACCCTGTCCCAAACAAGTAGTGACAGACTTTTCACTAGCACTTCTTAACGCCGTTGCTCTTTCATTTAACAACACAGATTTAAAAACATACATTAATAATTGCATGAAAATGCTTTTACGTAACGAAAAATTAAGAAACATGTGTGTTATTCGCATTGATATTGCGCATTTAATAAAACTAGTCTGTCGCTGGCCATGTTTCACACACACACAAGCTAGCGTTAAAGATTTTTTTATCCGATGTGTCGGTATTTTGTCCAAATGTACCACCATTAATGATTTCGAAAGTTTGTGTACCGATGTGTTGTCTGTGTGCTTTTCCAAATTAGAAGACATAGACAACAATAATTGCTGTTTTAGTGCGCAACAAAGCCTACTTTCAATAATAAAAAGAGACACGATAAACTATACCATTACGGAATCTGATTCACTGGATACATCTTCTCATCATAAAAATGACACAGATTTAATGGCCTGTACTGCAGTCGACATATTTTTGAAAAATATTGAAAATAACTCGAAGAGAGATGACAATGGAACCAGACCGAATCCGTACTATTGCCCTGATTTTGGACAACGTTTGCTTAAATTAAGTAAATATTTCGTATTGTAGACTGCCGTTCTGTCTACCACAGATAAAAATTTAGTAGCCACCTCCGCTCACAGTGAGGAGTATTTTAGAGAAATTAAGCATTTCATATTTCAACAAAATAAAGCCAACAGAGTTGATAAATTTATTATTTTACACTTGAGGTCTTTGGCTGGGACAATGAAATTATTCAATGCACCTAATAATCTCTCACAGCAACATAAAACTAAAGACCATCATATATTTACTAAGACAGAAAGGTTACATGATAATACTTCTGAGTACATTCCTGACGACGATAAAAATACCACCAGTGCATCACATGATTCTGCAATGAATTATATAGATTCCTTAAGTCAAGCAGAGTCATGAAAAGGCAAAAATAAAATAGGAAAACGAGGAAGGTATTTGGTCGCGTGCCCCGACATTGAAGCCTTACACAAACGTCCCAAACTTAGTTCCAC
Source organism: Cetonia aurata (assembly GCA_949128085.1). Lineage (NCBI taxonomy): Eukaryota > Metazoa > Arthropoda > Insecta > Coleoptera > Scarabaeidae > Cetonia > Cetonia aurata. The sequence continues at coordinate 17,458,387 of OX421883.1, forward strand.
GACACCTATATTAATCAACGGCAACGCTTTACCTCCGGTGAAAATTGGTACTAAACATGTCATGGTAAGAAATACATGTCCATTTGATGCAGCGGTGCAATGTATTATTGGCGGATACAAAGATTGGCTCGAATATAATAAATACGTAGCTCAATCATGCAATTCCACATTTGCATTTATCAGAAACTTATATGCAACAGGCGTTACTCAAAAAGTGTATAATGAAAGAGCTACAATAATGACTGGAATAATTTCCCAGGCACATGATATTTTAGATTGCGCCATGAATATTTCTACATTAATATCAAAATTAATGTTTGACGTGTCATCTCTAGAAATTACTTACGACTGCAACGATTGCGAATTTAAAGACACTGTTGTAAGTCCCGTATTAAATATCAGTACATTACCCTTTTATAAGCATGGGATAAATGGACTACAGGAAGCAGTAGATGAATGTTCTAAACAACAAAACCCCATATGTCATCGTTGCAAGAGCAGGAGCATAAAATTTACCTGCACTGGCGGGTATCATATGTTTATAGACACAGAATGCCTTGAAAACCAGCAATTGGCATCGAGGCTTGGTTTTCCACATTCAGCCAGGCAGTGTACCTTAGCAGAATTGCCTGAAACGATAGTTTTATGCGGGAAAGAATACAAACTTGTCGCAGCTGCGATATATATCGCAGGTGGAAATATAGGCCATTACATCGCTTACGTGCGTAATATCACTGGCCGATGGCACAAATGTGATGGACTTTCCACCGACAAAAAACCATGCCTTTGCACCAACCGTGACATTTTGGGAAAAAAAAGTATACATTTATTATTTTACGTTAAAAAATAACTTCAAGATACCCTCCTATTTCTTTATGCTCTAAACAGTCTAAATAACTAAAAACGAGGAAACTACGAAAGCGGATTTTCGATATCTCTTTTATTAACAAATTCACCTTTAGACAATTTGTTTCAATTATCGCCATTTGTTTATCTTTGAACTACAAACGAAAAGAAAATCACTACAAACAACTACAAACGATTCTAAAGGGAACTACGAAAGCGGATTTTCGATACCTCATTTATTAACAAATTCACCTACACAATTTGTTTAAATTATCGCAATTTGTTTATCTTTGAACTACAAACGAAAAGAAAATCACTACAAACAACTACAAACGATTCTAAAGGGAACTACGAAAGCGAATTTTCGATATCTCATTTATTAACAAATTCACCTTTAGACAATTTGTTTAAATTATCGCCAGTTGTTTATCTTTGAACTACAAACGAAAAGAAAATCACTAGAGACAACTACAAACGATTCTAAAGGGAACTACGAAAGCGGATTTTCGATACCTCATTTATTAACAAATTCACCTACACAATTTGTTTAAATTATCGCCATTTGTTTATCTTTGAACTACAAACGAAAAGAAAATCACTACAAACAACTACAAACGAATCTAAAGGGAACTACGAAAGCGCATTTTCGATATCTCTTTTATTAACAAATTCACCTGTAGACAATTTGTTTAAATTATCGCCATTTGTTTATCTTTGAACTACAAACGAAAGGAAAATCACTACATACAACTACAAACGATTCTAAAGAGAACTACGAAAGCGGATTTTCGATATCTCAAAGTCGGGTGAGACGGTTTTTTTGAAGGTCCCTAATTATTAATGGGTGGAACTACAAACGAAATTATTGTTACTACAAACAACTACAAACGAAATACTAACATTATCCATGAAAAAAAAATAATTTTTCAAATGTCGGGTGCCAGGTTCACATAGGTAGTAAACAGGTGCTATCAGCTATTGTTTTATGACAGTTTAATTTTACGTTTTGTGCAATTTATAGCAATTACAATGGTTGCGTATTCTAATGCTGAAATGAGCGATATGGTGTTCATGTACGGTCGTGCTAATGGGAATTCTTTACAAGCACGTCGCTTCTATACTGAAACGTTTCCTGATCGCCAACTGCCTTCGCATGTGATGTTTCAGACGGTGTTTCAACGACTAACAGAAACTGGTTCGTTTGAGAAGCGGTCTTCTGATACTGGACGGCAGAGGTGAGCATGTACTCCACAGACAGAAGATCGAATTTTGAATATTATTGAAGAAAATCCCGAAACTAGTGTTAGAAGAATTTCGACTCAAGTGGGTGTAAGCAGCAATCTTGTTTGGAGAACTCTTCATGAGCAACTCCTATACTCCTACCATATCCAACGGGTACAAGCCCTTACTGCTCCGGATTATCAAGCGAGAAGGGCTCTCTGTGAGTGGTTTTTGCGAACAGCTGCTGATCGGCCAGATTTCGCTGATAACATCCTTTTCACTGATGAAGCTGGTTTTACTAAAAATGGAATATTTAATTTCCACAACAATCACGTTTGGTGTGACGAGAATCCTCATGGTACCGTTGAAGCTCGGCACCAACAACGTTTCTCTCTTAACATCTGGTTAGGCATGATAGGGAAACGGTTGTTAGGACCGATTGTTTTGCCACAACGCTTAACAGGTCCTGCATACCTCGAGCTCTTGGAAAATACTTTACCTGAACTTTTGGAAGATTTACCTATAAATCTAAGACTGGACCTCTGGTTTATGTAAGATGGAGCTCCACCGTATTTTACGCGTGCTGTTAGGGTACATCTTAACAATGAATTTCCTGGGAGATGGATAGGGCGAGCAGGTCTCATTGCTTGTCCTCCAAGGTCTCCCGATCTAAACCCGTTGGACTTTAGTATCTGGGGTTATTTGAAAAGTTTAGTGTACGCAACACCGGTAAACGATCTTCCAGAGTTGCGCCAACGAATAGAACACTGTTGCCAGATAATACGAGAAAAACCCTTGTTTTTTGAAAGAGTGCGCGCTTCCTTTGAAAGCAGATGTAGATCCTGTGTCGAAATGGAAGGACGTCATTTTGAACATCTTCTTTAGTTATAATCTATTTTATGTTAAAATACAATAACATCTTAATAAAAACCGCTAAAGCAAACTTATTCTGCATTTGCGATAAAATCGCTGTTATCTCGTAAACAGTTAATTTGTGGACATATGTTTATTATGACTTTTAACCTTATTTTCGATCGTACTACATGCCCTTAAAATCTTTAAACGATGTTTCAAAACAGCCTGTATAATGAACTGTATAAATTATACAATGAAACAAGCAAAACAGCCATTATAAAGACCCAGAAGTTGCGATGGTTTGGGCATATAGAAAGGAAATTTGATACAAGAGTGCTAAAAAACTATTAATGAATGCTAGACTAAGGGGGAAATATCTTATATATTTTAATTAAAATATATTAAATGCAATTGCCAAAATGTTTTCAATTTTCAATTATTTATATTTCAAATCTTTTTAATTTCCACAATGTCAATATTGTATTTTAAAAAAATATTTACCATTTATTAGAAATATTATCAAAGGATATAGCTTGGTTGTACTTCTGAGTCTCGAGATAATTAAAGGGGCAATAAATGAATAAAACAAAAAAATTTAATTTCTTAGATATATGTGTGTACATCTAAAGAGGCACGCATGACCAATCTTTCCGCTATAACATAGAGAATCTTCTTGCAACATTTATCGTTACCAACTACATGTTTATCTAAAGCGCCATCTACAACGACGCCATCAATCAACGTCGGCAATTATAATAAACGCCTCACTGGAACGTGCGACCACATAAAGTTGGCACGGTTTATCTCGCTAGTTTTTAGTAACTACTGGCGTTAGGCACTACAGCTTTCTGCATAGGAGTCCAATGCGATGAAAATAATTCTCTACGTGAAAATGGTGACTTACAACAGTGCTTAGGAACAACATAAATAATTATAATTAAAGTTCGCAATTGGTATTACTAAATTAATACATCGCCGCTGGCTGTTGCCTTTCACTTTATATATACATACGTACGAAAATTCTTACCTTACAGGTTGAAAAACGACACTTCGACAGGAATATGATAAAGTAGTAGTATTAATTTTAAAATTTAGCCGACTGGAAAGTTACACCTTGAGTTTATTTCATTAATCTAGGTTAAGAAAATTACTGTTATCAAGTTTTAACCGTTACCGTTAAGATTGATATTATCCATTAATAAATTTTATTTATTAACATATTCAAAATACCGTTATAAACCATTTAATTTGCATAATTAAAAAAATGCTAATGCTAGTTTATTTCAATATCTTTTTTTTTCTTATTAGATAATTTAGAAGATAAAATGTTACTTTCTTTTTACTAAAAGATTGATTATTACAATGATGTAAACATATTTCATAGAATGTGTTGGCTGATACCTTATACAAAACTGCATTTTTGTTTTATTTATGAATAAATTAATAGACTGTTGAGCTATTTAGTTTTTTATAAGTTTTCTTGCGAGTTTAAGATGTTGGATCATGTAGGTAATCTTATGTGGTTTACGTATATTGATTTAAGTACATTGAAAATTGCAGTATAGTAAGTATTGCAAATGCGGTAAGAATTCAAGATATATAACAACAAAGATGAAAAGGATTCGCAAATCATAAATAATAAACAAACACCAACAAAAAAATAAGAATATAAATATACAGGAAGTTCTAAAAGCTCGGTAAATCGAAAAACTATTGTACATCCAGTATAAACCATCTCAACAGAACAGAAAGTAAACTTATGTCGGTGCTTAGCGTCACATACTGTGTGTAGATAAAATTGTATCATTTATGATTCGATATTAGATATACACTCCGCCAAAAAAGTATCGCATAAACTAAAAAAGGGCATTTATGAACCAAGATATTTTTATACGTTCACAAAAAGTTTGCCTCGTGTATGTGAACTATAAAAACACTAACAAAATAATGGAACTTAGCGTTTTTACTTTATTTTTTTCCTAAAAGAACACATTTAGAAAAATGCATATGTGTAAGGTTTGCTCAGTTGTTTATTGAAAGTCTTCCTATACGGACAAATTTTAAAGTGCGAAGTCAGAGTTCTGTACCAACGCTTTTAAAACTAAAATGAGCAATTTAACTTCAGAACAAGTGGCTGCTATAGTTGCTTTAATCGAAGATGGACGATCTCAAGCATACGTTGCTAATTTGATGAACATCAATCAGTCAAGTGTTTCTAGAGCCGTAGCCAGATATAAGGAAACAGGCATTTACAGTAGAAGACCTGTACCAGGTCGTCCAAGATGTTCTACTCGCCAAGATGACCGCTATTTACTACTACAAGCATTACGTCAAAGACATGTAACTGCGAGACAATTGCAGAACGACTTGGCTAGAGTCAGAAATACTCGTGTGAGTACTCAAACTATTCGGAATAGGTTACGACAGAGTGGATTAAGAGCTATATACTCTTCACAGATGAGTCAAGATTTGGTCTTTACACCTCAGATAGGCGTATCTCAGTGTACAGACGAGACAGTGAGCGCTATTCGCAGTGTAATATCAGACATAGACCTAATTTCGCTGGTGGCTCTATTATGGTTTGGGGAAGCATCTGTTTAACAGGTCGTACAGAGTTAGTACCAGTAGACAGAGGTACACTGACTGCCCACAGGTATATAACGGACATTTTAGAAGAACATGTAGTACCATATGCGCCAATTATAGGAAACGAATTCATGTTAATGCACGATAATGCACGACCGCATGTTGCAATAATCGTCCAGGAATACCTTAACGATGTTGGTATTCCAGTTTTAGATTGGCCTGCGGTAAGTCCGGACATGAACCCTATCGAGCACGTGTGGGACCTCCTTCACAGACGGATACGAACCCAAAATGTTGCCCCAGCGGACCTGCATGGACTAGCAAATGCTCTCCGTGACGAGTGGGAGAATTTGGATCAGGCTTATATACGGAGGTTAATCGAATCTCTGCCAAACCGTATGCGAGCGGTCATAAGAGCCAGAGGTGGCAATACTCAGTATTAAAAGCTACTGTTATGACATTTTTCTTTCCAAAATTATAATTTCTTGTTTTAATAAAAATCTCAAGTATGAGTTCTTGTTTTTATTTGGCCTGTATTTTATTTAAACAATCATAGAAATTATATCTTAGAGCGCATTAAAGTGTATTTACAACTTTATGCTACAAACAAAGATTATGCGATACTTTTATGATTCAAAACTAAATTATGCGATACTTTTTTGGCGGAGTGTATTTTTTAAACATTCTGAAACGAGTGTGATAAACAAAATATGTTTTTTTTTTTAACAGGACATATACTGAAGTAAGTTTACCGAAAAACGATCAGCCACACGGAGAACATGAAAATTAAAGTACCTATGACAAAAATGATGTTTGCTAACGCTTGGTTTGTACGCTTGGAGAAAATTTAATCCGAACGATATGAAGTGCGGCGAGCAAGAGAGAAGATATCGGTTCCCATCTCCGCTACGCCCCCCCATCTAGACGTCTACCTGAGCAGCAGTACTTTCTTCCCTGAGTTATCTGCGGACAGTGTATCTACAGCGTATTGGGATTTATAGCAATAGCACAGTTAGTGTGTCTCACTCATCAGTGACATCACACTGTCCCGAGGCCTTGGCAATTCAGCATGGTAAACTTTTAAATGCGACACATGCAGTGATTTATTTCGCACATTATCTAACTGTATGGAAGCTCCTATCTCATGCGTTAATTCGTCGCGCCCACGACGAGTCTTTTTGCGAATTTATTTCAGTTTAAATCAATGTCGTTGCATCAAGCGGGACATGAAATAAAATTACATCTTTTATAAAATGTACAATGATTTATTAATAATAAAATTACTACAAAACGTTTTCCATTCAAGTTCAAAGGCATTTTGTTTTGAGATTATATGTAAATGTAGTACTTCTTCTAGAAGTTGATAGGTACATGATTTTGTGCGCTCTTTAATATTACATAAGATAGTGATTATTCATAATTTATTTAGAATGGTAAATTAACGGAATAATTTAAACAATATACAGTAACCAGCATAAATGTTGTTGTTTTTTTTTGTTTTAATAGCTCAACCGAAGCAGACTCTCTAAATATGGTTGATACTCAAACAATTTGGTAATTCTTGCAAAAGCAATATAGCTAAAAGTATAATATAGTGGGTTTCCAGTATGACAATTGCTGTTGCAATGAACGATATGGAAAAGGAAAGGCCAATACTGCTATACTCTGTTTTTTAATTCGTAGGAGTAATTTAAAATTTTACCGCAAAAAACTAGCGCTGTGATTGGTTGTTCGTAGTGCACGATTACAGGGGAAATTTTAACTAAATCGATCGCCATATTTTTATAACAGCTGATCGTTGAGCGTCTGTGTTGTAACCGTAATCGATTTCTTTGCAAATTGTTTATTTTTGCTTCTTATTTATCAAGTTCTTATAACAAAACTGTTCTTTTAAGAACTAATTGAGTGTACGTACTGCTTATTACCGCATTGCATTTTTAAACGTCGCATTTGACTATGGATTAAGAACCAACTACGAGTGGGATTGCAACTCTCCCACGAAAGAGGAAATCTTTGGGTTTGTCTGTAGGCTAAAAGCAAGCTATAGTGTGTATGTACAAGCTGCTTGTCACCGGTATACCGAAAATGAATACCACACCAATAGTAGCTAACATATAGCAAGTCCTTTGACAATGGTGGTAATAATTATGCCATATTAATATGGTTATATTTTATTGCCATAGATATATGAAAAGAAGTTGAAAATCGGTGTTAATAGAGCGTGATGACATAATCAGATGGAGAACGAAATATTTAACACAGATAAGGGAATATAGAGAGCAAAATCGACCTATATATTATTTAGATGAAACATGGATAAATAAAGGCCATACGAAAGAAAAAGTTTGGGTTAATGAGAGTATGGTTCCCGACAAGCTTTTATTGACGGTGTAACGAGAGACTTGCGAAAAGGCAGACGATTAATTATTTTACATTAGGATCTGAGCTTGGTTTTCTAGTAGGTAGTATGTGATGCAGAATGAATAAATGATGAAAAACTAATTCTACTATAACTTCTGTAGTTTCTACTCTATTTAAAAAAAGCACAATGACTCGTTTGAAAGAGTATTTGGTGCTGTTTAAAACGTCATTTTTGCTAGTCGTTCATATTCAGATATGTACATACCTATTAGATGCCCTACTATACAAGTTTTTCTGAATTATGGGGACAGATTCAAACGTAACAATATGATTTTCGTACAGAAAGCCTATTTGGCCATAAATGTAGAACGCTATGATATAAATTATTTATTTTATTGTAAAATTTTAACTTAAATTATATTATCCCATAATTTTATTTTTCGATTATGTACTACTTATGTACTTTCTATTCTAAGTAAATAAAAAAGAATTGCCATTTATGTATATAGAAATTTAATTCGTTACTACTTATCCGCTGAATAATAGAAAGATATTTTTTAATGCAAAGGTATATGGTATGCTTGCAATGTATTCTAAATGAAGCAATTAAAGTTACAGCCAATCCTGGAGGTTTCAACAGTTAATTTAAAAATTATTGTTAAGTCCAGGGACGGCGCCCTCTAGAGGCCATGCTTGGAATTTAAAAATATTTTCATTAAATTCCTCTTTGCTACTTCAATTACGAAATTTTGTTCCAATAACTATAGTTATTGTAACATACAAGACATCGTCGGTCTACAACCTGTTGGTAAAGCAACCTCTGTATATAAATATATACTCAAACTGCTACATTAATTATTAACTACTAACATAATATAGGTAACTAAGTTAAAATCACCATACAGTTGTAAAGGTACCAATGGCTATATAATTGTAAGCGCGCTCGCTTAAATTCTTCTATTAGTTCTATTAAAAACGCTGTTAAATGTATAACTTTTCGCAATTCAAATGACAATCAAAATATTGACATTTTGTAATTAAATTAGAAAAAGTGGTCTAAGTGAATCGCTCAAAATTAAGACCTTTCCTATATTTCAGGCAATTTCATGAAACAAATGTTCATATTTCAAACGTAAAACTCTCAGTTTAAATCATATAATCTTTCAAAATACATTTTCTTCTTAACGTTCATCTCATTGTACTTTTTTCATATGTAAATAGGCACAATGAAATTTTGAAAATCTGAGAAAAATCTTTAGATTTAGTTTAATATGGATATCTTTGTTGTAGATCATTATATTTGATTTTCATAATACTTATATAATAATAATAATATATACGTATAGGGTAAGTACAGTAAAATTTATGTAAACAATAACCATTTCAACTCACTTCGAAAAGGAGCCAGTGAAAATAACTATACCCAAATCTGTATAATGTATTTATATAGAATTACAAGAACGTATGTGCTTCTTTATACACCCCACATCTTTTCTGGACCTATAAAAGTCTCAACGGCGGATGCGTATAACTTTGCGTTCGTCGTTTTCCTTCCGTCTCCCCTCGTGACGTTTGAACTTGTCTAAATATGCCATCACAAGAAAGCTATACGAGTTCTCGTGTTTACTTTTGTTTCCCCAACTTGTTTCAAATTATGGTGTCATTACGAAAGCTGTGTTTACGAAAACAGTAAACATAATTTGAGGTGTTGATTTTATTGCCCAACAAAAACCTTACATGTGTTTTCTTGCTGATGCAGTAAGTTGCAGCTTCCTATAAGTCATAGGGACGCGATTTCAGAATCAGTGTACGAAAGGTTTCCATGTTCGATCATTCGGAAACCCATAGTAATCAACACATGGATGTAAGTATCTATTGCCTATAAAAATCACATTATGTCGAATACACTTTCACAGTTATGGATATAGTGCATTGCTTTTTGGAGGTTAATGGCATGGAAGAAAACTAATCTTATATCTCAGATAGATTTTATACACAACCGTTGGGAAGTTGCTTGTTGGTTATTACTTTCATCTTGATGTGTGATCCTCCTAACTTCTACCAAGCCAAAATTACACCAAACTCTAACATATACATATTGTACAACTTTATGTTGAGGTAGTTACCATTTGAATTTAAAACACTAACTTTGCATAAACGTGTAGCTCTTTTTTATCAGCTTGCAAATTTATTCAAAACTGAAATAATAATAAATTATCAACCTAAGCACGTTACAGTAATGATGTAATATAGTTACATATTAGTTGAATTACGTATGTCGCCAAAGCTCTTAAAATTAATGTACATTTTATTTCACCAGATTTGAATTGACGTTATTTACATAAACCGGTATATGCATCGGAAATTATAATAACAGATGAACCGCTATTTATATTTCCTATTATCGTTAGTTAGCGATCACATTGTTAATGAATAAAAACTATTGTGCTTATTTGTATACTGATCTTAAGCAAATATAATTTGAATAACGCGATTACTGAATAAATACGTGAAAAAATATTCTTTCTCTTGGATATTATTTTATAAATTAATGAATTGATCTGTATTTTGTTGGATAGAAGAACATTAAAAGATATACTAGTACTAGTAACTTTTTTATTATTAAATTGAAGGCATAATAGGCAAAATACCATTTTGATCTTAAATAAACAAATTGTTCTTCAGATAAACTTTAACTGCTAAATTTTGACACAATTTTTATATGAAATTATATCTAATGTTGACATGCTTCATACGTTTATGTTCCCATTTTTGTAAGATGTGTGATTGATTATCTTAGTTCTTGTAAACAATTTTTTGTCCACATAACTTCAATAAATAGATGAAATTGTAAGTAAGTAGTTGCAGTTTTGTTTTGTCAAAGAAAGAGATACTGTCTCTAAATGATAGTGTAGAGGTTTTGTTTTATCGTCTAGGTATCTAGTCGATTTCTTTTATAACTTAGATGGCCTTTTTAATCTGCTTCTGCAGAGTATTCCTAAATATTTCCGCTGCAACTTTCAGTTTGTATATCAAGATTAAGGGTATTTTTAATGTATCTAAGAATGATCTTTAATCATTTCAATTGAACCTCGATAGCATGCTTTCGAAACTAACCGTAATAATTAACTGCTGCAATTAAATCTGGCTTAGTAGTTAATAGCTAACTAACTTTATGTGCGTTAGACATCAAACTAATTCACAGTATGGTTTTAAAATATATTTATGGAATTTATTACAATATCGAAACTAAACATATATGATTATGACCCAAATATTATTGAAATAAAACCATACTGTGAATTAGTTTGATGTTTAACGCAATATAGTGTAATTTTAAGTACATACATTAAATAAATTCTTCTAGAAATTTTTAGCCAGGGAAATGAATTTAAATTTTTCTAATCGTAAATGCCAATCTTTCATCGAAATTACTATAAATTTGTTTTCTGTATTCTCAGTTTGTATTATATCGTCTACATAAAATAGCAAATGTAATTATTAAAAATCAATTTTAAAAACATTACTTACAAATTCTTTGAAACCAACGTTTTGTGATTATTGTTTTTGGCTTTGTTTAGTTTGCATACTATATTGACATAATTGCTACTGCCTTTTCTTTTGTAACCAAAAATTAGTTTCATATGAGCTGTCTGATGTGTGTAATATAAAGTACAGGATGATTGGATGATTTAATAGTATATTAAAGTACTAGTTTCATAAGGCATGATTTTGTCGGACGAGTTCAAGTTTAGAAAACGAGCCGCAGGCGAGTTTTCTAATGAACGAGTGCGACAAAAAGCCTTATGAAACGAGTCCTTTATACTATTTTTTCTATTTTGCATTATAAATTGATGATAATAAATACTTAATAAAAATCTCATTAAAAATGTTGAGTTTTATTTTTATATGAAGTTGGTCACATTGACATACGATTGACATTTGACGAATACAAAATTCAAATTCGGCTATTTAAATTGGTTAAACAATATATTTCATAATATAGTCTCTGTAAACTGTAAAAAATGAGTGATACTGAGACAAATTTACCTTGTACGCCACCACAACTGCGTGAAATTGCGGATAACGCCGTCATAAATTTATTACCGAAAAAATCAAAAGCAGTATATGAAAAATGCTACCATCAATTTGAACTATGGGCTGTACAGAATAATGTCAACACAATATCTGAAAACATTTTATTGGCATATTTTGAATTACAAGGTAAAAATAAGAAATCTTCTACCTTATGGTCTATGTATTCCATGCTTCGTTCTTGCTTTTCCATTTATAAAAATACAGACATATCAAAATATATGAAATTACAAGCCTATTTAAAACGATTCTCTGAGGGATACGAGGCTAAGAAATCTAAAATTTTATGCATTGAAGATATTAATAAATTTATAGAAGAAGGTTCTGACGCATTGTATTTAGCAATAAAGGTACGATATTATTTGCAAAATGTAATTTTTTATGTAATGGATTTAATTTTAGATCGTTTTAATAATGGGTTACACAGGTGCCTGTAGACGAGATGAATTAACAAATATGTCCATACATGATTTAGAATTTAAGAGTGATATTATTTTGGTGACAGTACCTAAAACAAAAAATAATATCGTAAGAGTTTTTGCAATTACGGATGAAAGATGGATTACTTTAATTAAAAAATATGTCGCCCTGCGACCAAAAACTATTAATCATTCAAGATTCTTCCTTACATATCGCAATGGTTATTGTATATCGTGCCCGATTGGAATTAATACGATTGGCAAAATGCCTAAATTAATAGCTGATTTTCTAAAATTGCCCAATTCAGAGCTTTATACTGGACATTGCTTCAGACGTTCTAGTGCTACACACTTAGCAGACGCAGGCAGTGATTTGCTGACTATAAAACGTCATGGTGGATGGAAGTCATCTGCGGTAGCTGAGGGTTACATCGAAACATCTATGAAAAGTAAAGTGGCTGTAGCGCACAACTTATCAGGGCCAAGTACATCTGGTCATTCTAGAGTTATATCATCGAATGATTCTCAATCACAAGAATCTACCATTAAAACCAATAACATAACTCCGCAAAACTTTGTTACGAAGAATTTGCCTGGCATAACAATACATGCTCAAGATACTTGTTCCGTCAGTGTAAATGTATACAGTAATTCCACGTTTCATAACAATAACAATGTAAACTAAATATGTATAGAATTTTTGATTAAAGTATTTACAATTTACATGCATTAAACGTAAATTTTGCTTTCTGTCATAATGTATTCAATACAGCCAACCTATAGAAATGAAAAAAGGCGTAGCACAATGAAGCACTTTTCGATACGGAAAAGCGTGTTACAATTGCGTTTTTATGAACGCAAAATAGAAAAAAGTATTTTAAAATACGTCTTGTCATTTAAAACAAAAGTATTGAAATAAAAACGTATTTTTGCTTAGAGAATATTTTTCAATATGTTAGTCGTTATTGAAGTTCATGAATATTTTTTTTGCGTAATATGGGAATTTCTTGGATCTACTGGGTTCTTTTAAAATCTGTAGTAAAGCCACAAGAATATTAAAGTTTAGCCATATCCACGAAATATTAGTAAAATATTCTCATATTAACTCTTAAAGTAGGACGCGGGGTGCTTTGGAAACACCAAGTCATTTCCCAAATTATTTTCCAACATATTATTTTCTGTATTATCTTCTTCTTGATGATTTTCTATCTTTGATAAATGGTGTAGATACATCTAAACTTGAATATTTTTGTTGCTGGATTATTTAGAACAACAATTATTTGTGGTCTGGGGTCCTTCGGAGACCCCACGCTGTAGAATTGCGCATTTTAGATAAATAACGACAACAGTAGGGATATATCGCGCTAAAAAGGTGTTGTTGAACCAAAAAGAACTCTAGGACTTAGCTTCCCGTTTCTAAGAGGATAGTAATATTGATGACCTAAATATTAGTGACAATGAAGATTGCGATCCCAATTTTGTTGGTGTGTATGAAAGCACATCAGAAATAGAAGACAGTTGTGAACAGGATACGGAGGGAGATGAATAGGAGACCTTTGAGAATGAACAGGAAAGAGAATATCCAACAAGTTAAAGACATGAAGTATAAAATGGCAATCGAAATCAGTGTGTAGCAAAATCAGGTCGTATTTGGAGCTCTGAAGATCAATATTCCTGCCCTCTATTGAGAAATATTACAACTAAACCTGGACCAGAAGGTTGACCTTTCCCTAGAAGACCTGAAAATGATCTGGATGAACTTTAAAGATTACATCCGCTCTACAATAGGCCCTAGCGGCCGTGGTGGATGGGACGGATAATTTACCTATGCGGATGCTAGCTTTCTCTCAATACTCAAAACTCGATAATAAATCTGGACCAGATATACGAATTCAGCGAATGACATAGTTGAAGTGTTCAACCTTTCCCTAACTACAGATATGAAAGAAAAGATTTGTGAACACACGTATGAGGAAGCTACCCGCATTTATGACATTTATAACAAGGCACACGCTAATCAACTAAAAACCTGAAAAAACACTGATATCGTAAAGCTCCATGCATTTGTTGATGCTCGCGCCATAATTTGACAACGTCCATGCTCCGAGATCGATTTATTGTGATCAGTAAATTCATAAGATTTGATGACAAAACTGCGAAACAAGAGAGAAGGCAAAAAATTAGCTGCGTTCAGAGAAATATGGGAAGCCTTTGTAAGTAACTGGAAGAAGGCCTCTGTTCCCTATGAAACGATGACAGTAGGTGAACAAATTGTTGCTTTTCGCGGCAAGTGCCCATTCAAGCAGTATATGAGTCTCAAATCTGCCAAGTACGGTGTAAAGATTTGGGTTTCTACAGACGTTAGGATTAGTTACCTTCATAATCTGCAGGTTTACACCGGTAAGCAACCTGACCGTAAACCAGAGGAGATCAAAGGTTTTCGAGTAGTTGATGATATGCACCTGTATTTGGTACTGGTCGCGATGGTTCAACTGACAATTTATTTACATCTACATTTATAGCTGAATTTTGACTGCTTGAAATCATACGCAAAAACAAAGTGAACACACCAAAAATAACAAATTACAAAAAATTACATGATCTGTCCTATTCAAACCGCAACTCATGTAATTTTTACTTTTTAAACTATTTAAATTATTTAAACTCAAATTAAATTAAATTCAAACTTTGATTAATTCTAGTTGTCATGTGTTTTGACCAATTGTAAGATGGAAATTTCGACTTTCGTGTATTAATAATACCTGTATTGCCTGAAGAAAATGAATGTTTTCATCGAAATGTAAGATGTAGTAATTAGAATATACGATTATATATTGCCCAATTTGCAGTATTTATTTTGTTTACACGATAATAATGATATTATGTATATGACATATATTTAATAAGAAATAAGATGATCTAGTAGTAATGTTAACCTTTTATCTGTCATTGGCTTAAACTACTTCCGCTGCTGAATTTTAGGTGAGAAATTTAATGGGGTAAAGTTTCTTATTCATTGACCATTAAGCATTTTATTATTCGCATCTTTTAAATAGACTTTATACGCGGCGCAATTAGGTTATAACGTAATCTACATTATTTCAAACAATAATTTTAATTAAAAATGAAATTTGGCTCCCTCAGAAAAGTACATTCGGATTTTATCTGTGTAATTTATTTTGATATGAGTTCTTGGGAATAAGATTTCTATTAAAGAATAAAAGTCATTTATAAATAAAAGAACTACTATTTCTATCGATGTAGGAGAATTATGATGAAGCCAAAATTTATGTTTCCTAATTATGATAAGTTCAAGGCATGTTTACAAACAGGCTGTTATTAATGTATGTAGTAATTTATGTAGATTATAAATAGCTATGTTATTATAACTTGTTTTGTATACCTTTAATAATGTCTAAGATACAGAACCGCTTATGGCAATATTTAGCTGACTAGATAATGAACACGAATAAAAATTAACTATTTATAAATAGTCTTAATTAGATATTATATATTCAGTTTTTTTATAGGTAGATAAAAAGTTAAACTATCATTCTTTTTACTAATATTAGTATGTTGTAGTTTTAAAATGCCGGACCTCTGGCACACAAAGCAAGCGAAAAATAATCAATTACGAACGACAGTGTAAATGTAAAAATTTTCACAAAAACCGTAGTATATTAGAAGCTATAGGTATAGGGAAGCCTAATTGTAATGATTGGAGAGCAAATACTACGTTAACACCAATATTGAGGAAAGATACCAAAAAGAATAAAGAAACGCCCGTTATCTAATTTTATAATTTTTTTCTTCATTCTTTTTGGTATCTTTCCCTAATATTCAGTCACGTTTTTCCTAGTTGTAATGGTCATAGAATTTTATGCCGAATTTAAAAATGTTCACGGCGACATCTGGTTAACCGCGGAAGTTTAAAAAGGTTGGAAATATTTTAGAAACAAAGTAAATAACAAACTTTTGCGAACCCCAAATTTTTAGAACTGAACAGTTTCGTTAAGCCCGAAAATTTCTAACTAGCCACTTCTGTGGAAAAGGCTGTATTTATTAAACCTTACCCGATGAAACATTTTTTTTCTCTCGTGCTGTTGATAACTACAAACTATACGCCACCAATATGTGTATTAGAAATGTATGTAAAGTCTTTCATACCTTCTTAGTCAATGATGTGTATGTATATGGAAATAAATATTGATTTATAACTGCAGTATTCTAAACACTGTTAATTAACAGTTAATGTGCGTAAACAATTCCTTTTTATCTTCCTAGTTATAAAAGTAATTACTTCGTTATTTCACCATACAATTAACTCTCCTTAGAGATCCGCTCACCGCTTATACTACGGATAATGCTTAAATAACGAGCGTTTGCCGATTTATGATGCTAAAACGACGCGCGACGGTTTAAAACAGGCATAATCAGCCTCTGTGACCGGCTGGAGGTTATAAAATTACGCGCGTATTCTCCGAATTCTAATTAAAATTCTAAGCAAGACGCAGCCTGGCATACATACACAGACGTATTTGGCCGAATTTAATGTGTTCTGTTCTTCTCAGCGACGTCAGCGTCTACATATTTCGGAGGTAGAAGTTTGAGGTTGTGTCATTAATTAATTTTGATTCGCTATATATATTCTTAGGGATACTACTGTTTAAATACCGGTCCACGAAATATAAAGAAATATGATTGATACTATGAATCTCTGTGATAAGTGTTAGATCGGTTTAATGAATAATGTGTTTTGTTGCAGTGTTTGTGGGCCACTGTGCTTGGCTTTGTATAATAAACTCATAAATATCATAAATTAGTCTCCTCGCGACACATAAACAGCTGAATCTTTTTACGGAAACGATATTGAATAAATTATTTTATTCAGAACTATCACATATTTTGTAAAGCAATATATAATCATAGCTAGCATATCTCAAGATTACCTGCTATTTTCTTCGAACAAGGGTATGGTTTAAAGTCAATGTCAAGAAACCCATTCTTCGAATTAAAATTTCAATGCCACATCTATAAGTTTCTATGGCTTTAATATATAAAAAAAATGTGTGCGCAAATACAGGCTGATTCCAATAATATGCCAATACACTAAAATAATTTGATCATAAATGTATGAAAGTATGAATGAGTATTCACTGCAGGTAATAAATTAAATGATCGGTAGTATTTTAAAACACAAGTATCACAATGACGTTTATGAAATGCGAGTACAAGTTTGAATTACGAGTCGCGTAGCGGCGAGTGATTCAATGTACGAGCATTACATGTCATTGTGACACGAGTTTTTTTACATTTTTTCTAATTTGCACATTAATAGCCCATAATACATTCCAGCAAGAGTCCCACCAGTGTGTTAATATTTCATTACAGCACAGTGTGTGGTAATAATCATTTCAGCACTCCGTCGTCGTTTGTTTTAGCTTTATTGTAACATCCAACTAGAAAAAGATTATTTCGATCTTCTTTTTTAAATAATGGTTTTATTACGGATGCTTTAAGTGCGGAATTTAGTCGAAAATTTAATAAATACCCTAAACTTTTAACAATGTATGTCTGTTTCAGGCGATCTACAATCACACCAATAAATCAGCGCGAGACGCGAAGCGTCGAGTCTTTTTACAAGTGACAGGCAAGAATTAAAACAAAATGAATATACAGGGTGTACCGACGATCCCAAACCAATAACACAAACAAAAGACTGCCAGACGCGAAGCGTCGAGTCTTTTTACAAGTGACAGGCAAGAATTAAAACAAAATGAATATACAGGGTGTATCGACGATCCCAAACCAGTCACAAGTGTAGACGGGGGTTAGCAAAGAGTGGTGCGGATTGGCTGGTCTGCCGAGTTTGGGCGTAAGTGGTGCGTTCCAGGTGGAACGCGGGCTTTTTACTTTCTGCAGAGTTGGTGCGGTAAGCGGACATCGAACGACTATTTAATTGGGTGGGTGAACCGGCCGGAGTTTCTAGTAATAATAATAATACACATTCATTATCCAACAGGCGCAAAGCCCAATTACAGGATAATACAAAAAATGAGTACCTATACACAATACAATAAACTGGTGCAACAATAAGAAAATAAATAAGTACGCCATCAGAAAAAAAAAAAACTATCACACTACACAGCACTCATGCTACTACTAGTCAGACGTCTAGCTGGTTTCATCGAAACAGCTAACGCCTAGTGCTCTGACGACCGCTTTCTTTATTCACCAAATGAGATGAAATTATTCATTAATTTAAATTTCTCGAACATCCACGATCATCCAACCCCCTGATCAGAGTAATTTAATTACTAATCTTTTTCACACACACCCCGCGGCTACAGAACCCCAGGTTCCCCACCCTAGATGAGAAGTTCCGACCTTCGACCACTACTAATACATCCAATATCAAAGAAAAATATCCAGTTCTTGTCTATTGGCCGCCTTCGAGAGAGTATACGCTGGAGCTCGTCTCACGACATCCGTCCTCGGGAATGGAATCAGGAAGGGCACAATCATGTCGCGAATTTATCCTAGGTATCAGGAAATTCAGTCGTTCCAATATGAAAGGGCATTCCACAAAATTTTTTAGTAATTTATACACGATTTTTTCGCAGATCTTTTCCCTTCGTATGCCTAAGGCCAACATATTGTGCCTGTGTAATTGATCTTGAGGTGTACCTCTTTTAGGGTACCTTCCATCCATTTTGATGGAAAGGAATTTCAGAAATTTACGATGGATACTGTCTAAACTTAGGAAATCACATGCATATAAAGGGTTCTAAACCAATACCACATATTCCAGCTTGCTTAATGCATATGCCAATATAATGATTTCAATAATGAAGTATCTTTAAAGTATCTAGAGACACACATAACGAAACCAAGCATTTATATTACTTATGGCGGTTTTCTCATAGTTTTTCTTTACATAATCAAATTTCAAAGTTATATAAAGTAAAATCAGTTAAATGTTCGTCTCCAAACTGTGTTTTAAAGATATATTTTACAGAGTTACATGTTTCGGCCTCTTAGGGTCATCCTCAGGCTCATGAATGTCAAAATTGTAAAACACAATAAAAATGAGGTCTACAATAGAACATTATCATTGTCATACCACATACAAGGTCTTTGCTGAGTTTAGTGCCAAGGTACCCTGATATTAAAAGTGCCAACTTACCCCAAACACGTTTTTCAAATAAAGAGATCACTAAATGATCTTAAGCATTTCAAAACACAATTGAAAATAGTAATAAATTAAATATGTGTTCAATCCAATCTGTGTTTATTCTAAATTAGATTTTTTTTCAGGGAAAAAAAATATCGAAATTAACTAATATATAATTGAAAATATTAGCTCGGAAATAAGTGAAAAATTCGTTCAAAATGTTTACGCAGGCCCAGTGATCGTGAAATAGGACGATAAACAATTGCAAGAACTGTTGTTGCTTCCAATTTAGATCTTAATATTGTTTCTGTTAAAAATAATCATTGCTTGCTTCATGCAGCTTTTCAGAAGACATCCTAAAGAAGGAGGTCCATTGCATATTGGTTATGTACTTTTGAGCATAAACAGTTTCAAAGAAAGCAGTAGAAATTGCGAGAAAAAAAGGAACTAAACGTAAGAAATGTATTAACAAAATGTTCATGTTCTTTCAATTCTTTTATTAAAAATATTCTTTAAAAAAATGGAACGAATATATACTGTTTGTTAATTGCTATAGATATACTTCCATCCACAGAATAATGAATTCAAAAATGATGGTCCACAAAAAAAGTATTAATGTAACACAAATTTCTTACCCCAACACTTTATACTTTATTAAAGGTAAACAATATCTTTTGCTATCAGAGCAACATTACATTACTAATTTTCTGAAAAATTTTGCCAAGCAAGGGTGTTGGGTATATTAACAAAATTCCACTTAGCAAACCTCCTTTATGGTACATTTGTTAAATCATAACCATTATTGTATGCATCTGACAAACATCAATTGCTTAATAGGCTTCATTTACCCTAGTAACAAAAATGTAATAATCCAT
This sequence comes from Cetonia aurata, assembly GCA_949128085.1. Lineage (NCBI taxonomy): Eukaryota > Metazoa > Arthropoda > Insecta > Coleoptera > Scarabaeidae > Cetonia > Cetonia aurata. The sequence goes on from OX421883.1 coordinate 17,478,819, forward strand.
AATATATTATACAACAAGTTTGGAAAACCAAAGTAAATAATTGTAGAAAAAGTTGAAGTTCAAATTTTAAAAAAATCATGATATAGCTATGCGTTGGATTTCCGTAACCTAGTAATCTGACACGGCTTTGTTTATTACATAGGAATTTTCTGTCAACTGTGTTTATAGTACATGGAAATTTATATGTGGTAAAGTGCCATTTTAATAAACGATTTTGAATTTAGTAAAATAGCACATTATCAGTCAAAATGCGAAATAAAAAAATTAAGATTAAGTTTTTCATATTTTAGAAATTCAGCAGAAAGTAGTGTTTCTAATAACCGTATTTTATGAATATACAAAATCTAAAGGTCCTTAAATTGGAGTTTATCGCAGTAGTTTATCTCGCGATCACAATTGAAGTGGTATCATAAGGAAACATTAGAATTGTATATATCACAATTGCTGTTACTTATTAGCTGTTAGGCAGTATTTATGCAATTTGTTAGTTATTATATTGTTCTAAAACTACTTACAATGTAATTACAAGGTATGTAGAACGAAATTACACTTTAAATTATATATTGTTATTTGAACTTTGTAAATGTTGTTAAATAAAAAATATTTTAGTAGTTATTATTGCTTTTATACAGCAGATAAATCAGCATTTTTCTGCTGTGTATACAAAGCAAATTATACAGGATTACATAAACGATTTAATAAGCTTTACAAATATATACATTTTATTGCTATAAAACGGCATATAAGTAAGAAAATTTGATTTTAGTGTGCGAGTGTTTGGCGAACAAAACCAAATAAAATAAGGAAACTCACACACAATACATTTTTACTAAATATACTTCATTTACAAGATTATGAAATATTTCTGAGAAATTAAATAAAAAAATAGTGGCTAGTGTCTATTTGATACTATCTCTGTATTACTTTAATAACTGATTCCGGAAAGGAAGACTATACGATAATCAGTAAATCAGGGACGCTATAACTAGTACATGCAGTAAATTAAGTACTCCTTCACAATACAAGGCACCTTTTTTAGCCAGGATTGATATAATATGTATATTTAATTAGCTGTGACTAATTACAAATATTGTTATATTGTAGCGCTGTTTAAATAAATAACAATAATCTGTCTAGGTATCGTTAATTATATTGTTTTAACTCAGCAGGTAGTTGAAAACTGTTCAATATCAATTGAAATAATATTTATGTTTTATCTGAAGCGTCAAATTTCGTTCAAATACATCATTTCAATCACTGTGCGACAAATTGGGGTGCTCTATAACTCTGATTTGTTACCCAATCGATTTATTTTACCCCACACTGATTATTTACTGTGTTCATTGCTGCTGATCAAAATTTTGGGTTTTATTTCGTCGTTTCCAAGTTTTGTATACTATGCTTTTTAGGGTTCTCATATGATGTTATGAAATAAAATCGGTTTAAATTCCTATTTTCTTATTAATTATGAAATTTAGAATGTAAAACAAATATATGATACTTCGTTTTTTAACGTTATTCAAAATAATTGATCGTAATATAAACTGTGCTTTTTATGTGGACTTTTAATTATATATTTTTACCGTTTGTTGTTAATTTGTTCATTGAATAATTTTGGGAACAGGTATGTACGTTGAATGCTTTCACAGATTCAGTTATTGAACTTACTGCTGTTAATATGATACTAAAAGTAGAATATGTAACCGAAGCTTACCGGGTTTTGTATTTTTCTTGATCTAATCACATCGTCCTCAACGGCAACGCACCACAACTCAGTTTCGGGCACCTGCACATGTGCCTGAAACGCACACAAATCCAACACGAAAATATAACCGGTAAAGGGGTGAAAAAACTCGACGGGCATAAAAGCGACGAAAACAATAAATATTAAACAAAACAGAACTCCGAGAGGCGAACAACTGGGCAGAGAGTAAACGGAAATCGTCTTGGAGGGTCCGAAGAGACGGTCCGTCCGTCCGTCCGCGTTGCGTTGTTGTTGTTGTTGTTGTGCCTAGTATCTCTCTTTTTTTTTTTGTTCTTTTCTCTTCGCCGAGGATACGGTGCGTATGCGTCTTCACTCGCCGACGGTAATCCCCCGTTAGTTACGAATCGAAGAAGCGCGCCTTTTCTCGAGCACATCCACTCTCGCTGCAACGACAGAGGGAGGTCCGTATAGCGCACGTCTTCTCGTGTCGGCCGCGGACCCGAGAATGCAGCTTTGGATTAAGTTGTGCCGGAGGAAAGCTGACAGTGAGTTTGAGAATTCTCCGTTTGTTCGTTTTTGTTTCCCCTTAAACGACCGAAAGAGTGCCCCGTCCCTTTCTAGCCCATCGCCGGGGACCCGAACGAACCATTACTAGTACTATACTGTACTCGTCGTGGCGCGTATGTTTACGACGTGTCCGTTCCTTTTTCAACACATCGACCTTCTTCCTTGGCCGTCCGTTCGTCCATTTGGTTCTACTCTCTTCCTTCCTCCGCTTCTAATTTTGCTTTCGTTCTTCTCCGTTCCGCTTTCGGCATTTTAGTGCAGAGACGCCAGATGGAAATGCACCATATAGGTACAGTCGAGGACGAATAAAATGATGCCGAAAGTGTAAAAACAGCGTCTGTCAAAATTTGGGCCTTCGAGCAAACTTGATGCACTGAACCAAAAATTGGTCCTGAAACAATGAAAAAAATCGTTGTTCACACGAAATAGTGCATTAAAATCGGTCCGATGAATTGATTGAATGAATTTTTTTCAATACCCCTCATGTTTTTTATCATTTTTTTAAATTTTTCGTATATAGAATTACCTATCGTACCAATAACCTTCTTACATAGCATATCAAATTCTTCGACTATTTCCCTTGCGTTTCTAGTTTACGAATGGAACTTGAAACAAAGCTATAATTTGATTTAATATACGGATGGTTTTGCGGCAATTCTGTTGATGTTATTATCTTTTTACAATTTTTTAGAGAATTGCAGCAGCCAGTGATTTCACGAATTAAATTTTCGGTTCAGAAGGCAACTGAACACTAGGAAGTCACTCCTAATAAAATTGGGTTCGCAAAGGTTTAAAAATAGGGTAAGTCCGGGATAGATGCCCCGCCCGGGAAGACGACTCAGCAAAATAACTTCGATATTTAACCAATAGATTCCGCTAGTTGTCTTAGCAATTATTACTGATGCATGTCTGAGTGTGTGTGATACTGATGTGCTGTAATAAAACCTAATTCAGGTAAGTAATTTACGAAAGTTTATTTTAACACCTTCGAAAAATTTATTCTTGTGTTTTGTCTATACGCGCACATGATACTAAAGTACATTTATCGGTGTTTTCTGATTGCAATACGTTGGGGCATACTATAGGTTAGGGTTGATGCCGCCTTTTGTATTCTGGCGCTAAGTTTGAACTTTGTGTGCTACTGGGGCATCTATACCGCACAATCGGGGATGATGCCCCCGATAAATCAGTGAAAAATGCCCATAGTTTTAAAACACATATTTATAAATTACAGTATGCCAACGACATACATACGTACCTCAAACAGAGGAAGATGGACAGAGCAGGATTTAAAAGATGCAATACAAGCCATTGCTAGTAACTTAATGGAAATTAACGAAGCATCGCGTGCTTATAACATTCCTTCCAGGACACTGCGCAGAAGAATTCAAACAGGAGTGAATCAAAAAATAGGTATGGGCCGCGCTCCAGTACTCGGTGTTGAAAATGAAAGAAAACTGGTTATACATTTAAAGAAGTTGCAAAGTCGGGGATTTGCTGCTACCAGAGAAGACGTGAGAGTTTTAGCATACAATTTTGCCATTAAGTTAGATGTAAAACATAATTTTGCTGCTGGAAAAGCTGGGTATGACTGGCTAAATTCATTTTTGAGGCGCAATACAGATCTATGCATAAGGAAGTCCGAAGGCATGTCTAAGGCTCGAGCCAAAGGACTCAACAAGTAAGTACAATAAAGAAAATTATGTTTTAACAAATAATCTAGGTACCTACTATAAAATTTAGTCAGCTTATTAATTTATTTAAGTACTTATCCACTTTTTTTGTATTCATTTTGGGCAAGAGGTCGAGAACTATTTTAATTTACTGCAAACTGTAATGGACGAGCAGCAGTTATTTGATAAACCATATGTTTAATATGGACGAAACTGGGTTGGAGCTTATCAATAAACCCGGCTTCGTAAATTTATATGTTTAAATAAGAGAATATATCTTATGTTTACTATGCAGTGTGGTTAATTCCACGATTTTTAATTTTTCACCCGCAAAAACTATTTATTTTAAACGGTGTGGCATCTATCCCGGACTTACCCTACTTGACATTAATAATTAAATCAGTTACCAACGGGAATTCATTCCTAATCTCTTCGGTTACACGATTAAACCCATGAGCTAAGCAAGTGGTATGAATAATATTACTACAAAACATTTTTAAATTTTACGCGGCTTTTATAATGTATGGTGCAGCGTCGGGCAACATTAGTAAAATTATTTTACAAGGTACACTTCTAGATAAAAAAAAAATTGATAACCCTTCTTGAACGAATTGAGCAATTGTTACATTATTTGTTTTCTGAAGTTGTTTAAAAAAAAATTAATATGGTTTGCCTAAAATATTTTCATGAAAAAATCCTATTAATAAATGAGCAATATAACGGCCACCCCTATCCGTATTTCATCTACGATTAAATAAATAAAATTATCCCCTACCAATTGTTGTTGGTGATGACATTGTTTGCTGATAACGAGACGTGACATAAGTTTTTCGTAACGTACTTTCCTCAGGTATATTATGTTTGCAATATTTTTGTAGGAAGGATTTCAAATTAACATTAATTAATTTTGCTGATGGAATGTTAGATGAAATTAATGCCTTACATAGGATCCGTATTAAATTCTTCTTGTTCTATGTTTTGTGAATTTGATGCTATATCTACTTTGACGTATTCTTATTTTCCAATATGTGAAGAAGTTTTATCAATCAGGTATTTTCCCTCAGAAAACACCTACAACAACAATTGCCCTTTAATATAAAAAGTTAGAAAGTTTTTAGTAAAATTAATAAATTAATAACTTACTAATTTACTGCAGACTCGGCAAAATATTTCGTCGCCATCCATTACTGGATATGGTGTAATTCATTAAAGAAATTTTGTTCGCTATAATCATTCTATGTAGGGCCGTATCTGGGAAGGGGTTTTGGGGGTCAAACCCCCTCCGAAATGAAGTGCAAATATACATAACCATTAGTGTTCACCATTTTTCTGCGCACCAGGAATTGCCCCCCCCCCCCCGTCGTTTTTACATTTAGTTACTTTTCGACCAGGTCAACATTGCCAGGAGCTATGAAAAGCAGGAGATTATCATAATATCTGATAGTCAAGCAGCCACTGGGGGCTGAGGTCAAACATAATCAGCTCCAAAATGGTTTGGGAGTGTCTACAAAAACTAAACGAGCTAGGCAAAAAGAACAATGTAACCCTATTGTGGGTTCCGGGACACACGGGAGTGGAAGAAAACGAAATAACAGATAATCTCGCTAAGAGAGGGGCTAGAACACCTTTTGTAGGGCCAGAACTTTTTTGCGGGATAAGTAGCAGCATAACACTGGAGAAACTGAAAAATGAAGTAGAGCAGAGAAAATCCAAATACTGGGAGGATCTCCAAGGAATGAGGCAAGCTAAAACTCTTCTGGGAACCTATAACCAGAAGAGATCTGCAGAATGCATCAACCTGAGTAAAAATAATATTCGGATATTGACAGGGATCCTTACAGGCCATTGTAAACTGAACGGACATCTAAGCAGGCTTGGAATAGCGAAGGATGCCGAATGTAGATTTTGTGGGGAACAGGACGAAACGTCCATCCATCTACTCACAAACTGCGCTGCACTGTGCAACTTAAGGGCGCTGCACCTGGGAGCATGTGAAATCGAAGAGGGAGAGTTACCTAATCTGGGGCCTTCGGACATTCTGCACTTTTTAAAAGGAATCAGACTGGACGGCCAGCTATAAATACAGCGAGAAGAGGGGACACAATAGATCTATCAGGTCGCAGTGTACTATCACCCTAATATCACACATACAATACTTTTTGACATAAGTCTTTTAGGGATTTCTTATTTTAAACACTTGCGCTGTAACTTCAGTTATATTCACTTCTCTATGGTTATATTTTAAATTTGTAACATAATCTTAACTGTTTCCACGTGGTAGTTTGTTATTCACCAAGTGTTTTTGTATTTACCATTTTAATTTGTTATGAATTTTAATGTGTTCTTAACAATGTTATTGTATTCTATTTTAAAACTTAAGTATATGAGTTTCCTGAGATCAACTTTGTGTTGATTATTTTTAGAGGTGTTATCTTTTGTACTACCATATGGATTTTTTGATGAAGCTAATAAATTTAGCGAAAGCTCAGATTCTAGAATAGTCGTTTCATTCAATTTTGACCGCTTTGCCTGGTATCCCGGATTTGAACGTTAGAAATGAAGCTTGTAGTCTAGGAATCAAGAATATCTCCTGTTTGTGTTGGTACAATGACTGTTTTTTGTATACATGTCATTCACATGTCCATTTATAATGATTCCATTAGAATTACAACTGTGTCTGCTTAGAAGACCTTTCTTCTGCTCCCAATTGTACACAATATCGTTATACACGTATATACCACGTTTAGAAAAGAGCTTGTGGTCTAGGAATCGAGAATCTGTTCGGTTTGTGTTGGTACAGTGACCCCGACCCTGTACTCACCATATGCATGCATCTATGTGGCGTATCTATACATATAGCTGCGGAGACTCGCGTTCGTACACATGAGCGGACACTAGAGGCCAACAAACATCATTAACAACAACAATAACAACGGTAATAAAGAATGGAATTCCTTTCTTTTTCGCTGTCATGCTCCTTGATTGAGATCTAGTCAATTCTGAATCGTTAAAGGACGCCTGATGAAACATAATATTAATTGGCCAGTTGTCTTCGGTTTAACTTTACCACTACCTCACGTGTAAATTATGTGTTTATTATGCGAAGTATTGCAGCTTGGGAAGTTTTATTTTCGACAACTTAAATATGTAGTGACTTCTTTGTTTTTAATCTCATTCCATGATAATAATAATAACATTCATTTATTTCGCCCAACAGAAAAGAACTCCAATATCAGGGCAGCATAGAATATAAACGATAATAGACGTACACAAAATAAAGGTAATAGTAATTAACATTAATGTTACAAAGAAAAAGAAAAATCAATGTTTTTTTTTAATTAAATATTCCGAAAACTGCGCATTTGAATAATGAAAACATCACTGAAGAGTTCATTTGCATTTCTCGAAGGGTGTGCAATGGGAGCCCTCAATAAAGCATTTGTTTGACCAGTAGCCAAATCAAATGTCTGTGGTGTTCTCGATGTAAGGTAAGCTGTCAGAAAATTTATTTTCCCAAGAAGGTATTCACAGTCGATATTATAATTCACGAGATTAACCAGAAGCTGTGCACTCGATCTATGCCTCCTTGTGGTAAGAGCTCCAAAACTATGTCGTCGCAGAAGTAGATCATAATCAAAATTACGTTCAGGGTAACATCCATCCGTTTTGAAAGATAAGTATTTCAGGAACTTTCTCTGAATACGTTGGACAACGTTGTTGTGTAGCGAGTAAATTGAGTACCATACTAATGCCGCATTTTCAAGTTTGCTAACCACATAGGAGAAGTACAAGATCCTAATAGCATTTATATTATTGAAATCATGGCAAGTTCTTATTATAAAGCCCAAAGACCTCATAGCCGATTGCGACACAAACATAACGTGTTTTATAAAGTTTGATTTATCTTTAACTGTATCACACCTTAACTTCCCCACTAATGGAATATTCATTAATGATTCTATTAGTCTTTTTAGTATAGGTAATACAGCATTTTTCCGCATTCAAATCTAGTCCATTGCATCTGCATCATTCACGAATGCTATACAAGCTTTTCTGGATAGCTTGACAATTATCATCATCGTTAGTTCTATGGAAGATTTTTATATCACCAGCATATGCAAGAACATGAGGTTGGAGAGATGTGATCAAATCAGTAATAAATACGGTAAACAATAGTGGACCCAGATTTGAGCCCTGCGGTATTCCGGAACTCGCCAAAAATAATACAATAGTATGTGTGAATAACGACAGTACTGTCAACAGTATATATAATACCAGATGCTTCTGAAAAGACACTCTCGCTTCTATGACTTCTAAAATATTTGCAATAGAAAAAGCAAATTTGAAAATTAAGTATGGAATATAAGTTCATATACATATTTGACGGTACTCCGTCAGAATACCTCAAGACTAAATAGCCCCGACAAAATAGCTTATTCTAAAATAACTTTAAGAAAGTAGTCCAGAAAAATACTTGTCCCCAATCACATACTCAAGTGCCAAAAATGCATTCTACAAATTGAAGATATTGAAAACGCATTTAAAAAAAAATGTGTAGAGATTATATTTCAAGGTTATATAAAATGCCAGGAAGAAAGTTTGCATATTTTTTTCCATAAGGATTGACAGGAAGTATTGAATAAATTTAATAAGAGGGAGTATTTCTGTAACGATTCAATAAAATTTAACTGACTGCTGCATATAGAGTTTCTGAACATTCAATCATATCAAGAAGTTTGTTAATAAAAGTTGTTGTTATTGTTGTTTGAAATTTGTGTGTCTTTAATTGTTTTAAACATTCCGCCGACACTAATTTTGAACATAGCGATCAAATTTGTAAGGAATAAGAACTCCTTGACGAACCCAAAACGAGCAAACCCTCAGCTGCCCTAAAGGTATATATACTGATCGATTCAAAAAGAAATCAAAACACTTATCCTTATTTATTTTCCTACACAATTAAACTGTATTGATTGTCTGCTTATTTTTTTTTTTACTAATTACAAAGGGAATTATTTTATTTAAACAGAATAACATTTTATTTTACCATTTTATTTCATCCTATTATTAAAGTGGGACATTTACAATAGTATGTATTGCTATGATATCATATACCTAACCTAAACAACATACAGCATCATACGTTTGTTATTGAATTATGTACCTATATTAATGTATTTTGATGTATGTATTTATCTAGTTTGTAAATTTATTGTAAAAATCTAAACTAAACACTCACTATATCGTATCTAATTAAATAGGGCACGTTTCCATGGATTTTTAGGTATAAAGTTCCTTCGCTGATCGTTCGAACGTGGGTTTATTTAAGGTTTCGTATCGTTGGAAACGATAATCTTTCATCGTTGCTGGGGTCTGTAATACCTAGGAGATATGAAAGTTGTTTAAAACAATTGTGTGAACTTCTTTTTTCGATATTTTCCTGAGTTGGTTGTATTTTCGAAAACATCTAGAAATTTCAAAATTTAAATCACATATAGAGTCATTTAACTTAAGATTTACTTGCCAAGAATGAAGTGTTGTGTGTGTGTTGTGCAAAGATGATGGTATTCCAGTAATTTCGAAGATTTGGGTGGCGTATTTTTCATTCCTGGGGCCAATCGAGGGACTTCGATTCGAGCTTAGTAGCTGAAACATCGTGGATTGCTGATTTGGAGCTAAAAAGATTGTTGCAGAACTGGAATCAGTATTTGGAATATACGAAAGCAGATTATCGTACTTCAAGTAAGCGATTATTCATCTTTCGAACTTATAACCGGTGTTCAGAGCGTAAGTAGAATTCTGAGGTTAGAGTGTTTTGATGGCAGTTATTTATAGGGATTTTTTTTTATGTAAACAACGTATTATGCTGTAAAAGGTTATTGGCAATGCTTGATTTTATGACGGGAGTTTAGCGGGAGTTTTGAATTCAATTTTGATATTTAAACAAGATATATTGAGTTTAGTTTAGAATCTTATTTTTGTACAACTTAACTAGTATTTGAACTTACTTACTTACCCTGAGAGAGAGAATATCCATTAATTGTTCACTACTTTTTATTAACTCGAAATAAACAAAAGTTATTTATAAACTATTGGTTTTTATTTACTACAATATAATAACATCACAACTAAATAACTAATACAACTTTTACAATCAAAACAAAGAGTATAAAAAAGTCATTTAAGCTGATAATCATAGGTTTTCTGGAGCAGTATACCCCACCACGTCCCGAGAGTTACTAAGGATAATATATAATATAGTATTCCGATTTTTAAATGGAATCAGGTATGTATTCTTTGATGTTTTGGTTTAGAATTTAGAATGACATTCTAAGTATAACTGAATATATTTAACACCTTTTGATATAAATTTTGTTTTAATTATTTATTTTATCTAGCCTGCTTTGTGATTAAAACGTGATTAAAGTAAAAAAAATTCTTTTTAGATTTTATAACTATTTTATAATGCTTTATTTCATTTTTTTTTTCAAATAGCAACAGGGTGGGTACGATAACACGAAAGAGGGAAGAATTACGCTTGTTTTATATGTTGCATTAATTTTCTTTATTAAGTATTTTTTGTGTAAATCAAAATAATGTGAAGCATTATAAAATGTGTTTAATACCTTGAGCTTTCTTTGGAATGCATTGATAAGTAATGGAGCTTTTAGATTAGATTAGAATTACTACCTTAACCCAATTAGGCCTCTTCCTTTCGCGATCCTTTCAGATTTATTGTTATCCTCTTTATCATGGAAAACAATCTTTGATTTTGCTTTTTTCATTAAAAGCACCATACTAATTCTTTTACATAACCATCTGCGCTGGGATTCTTTGCAGGCCATCTTATTGGCATAGAACGTGGATTGAGGTGTATCTTTGTAATTGGCAGGATCTGCAACTAACGCCTCTATGGTAGGGCCTATGGTAAGTATTTGAATATTTAGTCTACAGTAGCTAAGCAGTACCTACCTACCTACCCTAGTTTTAACAGTTTCCTTGTGTTTACTCGGTAGATATCCTGCCAATTCTATACTTTGTGTCTCCGATAACTGTGATATCTTAAAGATTTTCCCTACTACGTTATTGTGTAAGCATGACTCTGCAATTTGTAATTTGAAGAGGAAGCCGAAGGAAACGCCAGCTCCAATGAAAAGCGATTTTATCATCTTTTGAACTCATAATCATTAAAGAGATTTCAAGGTTAGATTTTTTGTTGCTGTATTAAATTGTAAAACCCAGTGATTTTGAATATGTGAGGTTTGTCTTGATTCTGTGGGTTACATTTTCGGGCTATTCGTCAGTTTTATGTTTTCATTGAGTTGGCGCGTTGATTGTTTGGAAGCAATGTAGGGGGGAATTCGACGGGAAATTTGAATTTTACTTATGTTTATAAATCGACAAATATAAGTTATTAGTCTGAATTGAGATAATGGAAATCTTTATAATAGTGTTTCTTATTAAGTAAATGATTCTACTCACCTGAGAGTATCAATAGAAGATTTATTTCTTTGTTATTTTTTGAAAAGTAACTACAATAAATTAATTTCACTTGTAATTTAGTCTTTTATTTAAATTAACGTATAGAAAAACATCACCAATTAATAACTATACAATCACATTAATTATCTCTGAAGTTGTTGAGAGCAGATGACTCTGGGTGGTGTTTAGTAAAATTAAACAGTTGTATACTTAATAAAATTTAATCGAGAATTTAAAAAATGTATCTACCAGTTTCGTAGCAATATATTTATCAGGATTTTTGATATTTCTAGGATTTGTGCATTCACATATAAAAACTGCCGATATGGTGCGAGCGCTCATCAAACGCTCAGACCAGATATTCGTATTACACCGTTAATATGATCTGCAGGAGTAGCAAAGAACTAAATATTATTTAGAAGAACTGAAATTGAAAATTAACAGCTTTTGCAGACTATAAGAAAAATGAATATGTTAAAAGAAATTTATTATACACATCATGTATAAAATATGTACCCTAGCACTAAATTGTAAATTTAAGTCTCATTATAGAGGTGGACAACATATTCAAATTCAATAAAAATTATCTTAAATAAATGATATTTCATCTGTAGCTGTAATCATACCATTTCTTGATCGTAATGTTCTGTAACAAAGAAAGGAAAGCATAAAATTAGATTGTCTTTATTCTAAAATTCATTTTTTTATCATTCACTTTGATGATCCGTCAAGCCAAAATAATGTAAAAGCGGGGAGAGAAATCAATGCCAGAAAGAAGTATTTGTATTGTATACAAATACTTCTTTCATACATTCATTTCGAATTGAATTATAAATCCCATATTAACAAAAAATAGCTAATTATAAGTATGTCTAATGTAAGTATGAACCAAATTAATGTTTAATTACGGCTCTGGTGGTTTTTTTGATTCCTTTCATAATGCGGCTGAAGAATCCAAGACAATAATTATTATGTTTATAACCGGTGCTAGCCATTCTAACCGGCGATGATTTAACATCAGCTTCTTTAGATACTGATTCCGTCACGGAATAATCACGTTGCCCATGCCGAGATCAAAGGCGACCGACCGATGCCGCCTTATTGAGATATTATTTTGTGGTAAGCGATTGGTCGAGAGAAAAAAATCTTATATAGAGAGATTTTAGCGTCCTGTCGTCCTGATAGCTTCAGAGAACGGGGAAAGGGGCTTTCGTGAAGTACGTACGGACGAATAGAGAGAGAGGATGCACCGACAATAGGTTTGGTGATAAAATATCAACGACGGGGAACGAAGTTACGTGCGGTGATGAAAGGCTGACAGTTTTCGGGACCGGTGGGATTGCATAATGGCGTCCACCTTATTTCTTTTTATTAGGTACGAGGCCGTGATTTAGTTGTTGGCTTTGTTCTTGGTGCGGCAGGTGGGATTTTGAGAAATATCCGCTGCGGACATCTTGCGGTTATGGTCTATAAATCAGATTATTTTATTTTCACCGATAACTATCTGAAACGTCGGAGAATGTAATAAATTTAACGGTGATATTTAATTCATGTCGAAATCACCGCTCAATAAAATATGTAAGTACGCACCGGCGTCCAGATAGGTACCTAAATCAATTGTAAGCTCTTGATAGAACCAAGTCGTAATAAAAACTATACGTACACTCATCGACACTCAAAATGGCAGTGTAATGCGTAGTCTAATATTAGCTATTATTTTTTACGATTTTTTAACTTTACAGTGGTTGATATTATTGCTTAAGTACACTCGAATACAAGATAGGTTTACAAGCTACTAACCTCGACTGACGTAGTGGTAAAGCCCAGGAATAGTATGCGGTAGGACAATGGTTCGAATCCGGACGGAGGCGATGGCTTTTTCTTATTTTTTAATTTTTTTTGTTTTAATTGTTTCAAATTAGATTTTACAGTGATAATGAAGGTGTAAAGGTACGTTCAACTTACATAGATTGCCTATAATATCCGTACGTAGTAGGTGTGTTAGAAAATAAATATCGGTAATTAATTATAATTATACAAATATAATCCTTTAAAATAAATATTAATTGATGTTATTTAAATGCATTTGGTTGATTGTGTGTTGTATTAATCGGATTTCGGTTAAAGTAAACAATAAGAGATTATACAAATGTTTTCTTCAAACCTGCAATCTTTCATAGATAGCATATTTTTTAAAATCGTTTTGATAATAATAATAATTCTACTAATAACTACCTGTTAATATTTACTTTGGATGAAATATTTGTATAATATGTTATTATTAATTTTAACGAAATAAATTAATCTTATTACTATCCAATGCAATTAACTGAAATGCATTTATTTGTGATTAATTTATTTTCTAACAAACCTAATGAAATACTGATAAATTGTAACGACGTTTACTTACTGCTGTTGTGTAATATTACTTACTACTACTGTGTTTGCTTCTTGCTTACTGACTTTTCTAAAGCTTATTACGTTTTGCTTATGCGTTGATCCCTGTAAGTCCAAATCTTTGCGTGCAGTCTCACTTCGTGCGTGCGCTGTGCGAATCGGCTGTCAAACAGAATATCGCGTGTTGATTTGATAGGTGTTGCGTCTTCTTCGTCGTTACAAGAATGTTTCAACCCCAGAGTGGTAGCTGTTGGTGTGAGAGCGAGGGATCCAGGGTTACGATCACAGTGAAAGTGCGTTTTAAATCAAGAATGTATTGTCATCAAAAAAAGTGACAGACATCAAGTATGTACAATGACAAGAAACAGGTGAGTAACAAAAACATACATAAGTACAATCGTTAATATAAACAGATATTCTCGAGCTTCAGAACGCTTTTAAATTTATCCAGAAAGCTGTGCCGACACGACTGCCAGAGCATGGGTGGCTGGTAGTATGCCTGCGTTGTGTCAGAACGCTGTGCTGACGCCAACTGCCAGACAGGGGATACATACTCTAATCTATATCAAGGTATACTAGATGTGTAATTTAAGATGAACCTTCGAAAAGGTAGTTTGGTACTATGCTAGTAATTAATATTGTTAATGTTTTAAACATGTTACTTATGACGCTAATGTCACAGTAATTGTCTTGATATCAGAAAAAAATGTGAGTTGCATAATGCTTTGCGCAATATAATTGTAGCTGCTCAACAAAACAGCATGTTTTGTTGATGTAACAGAATTGGAGTTTAACGAATCAGCAAAACCACTTGAAGCGCAATTTGTGGAAGTATCAGCATAAAATGAAGGAGTTGTCTCCTTCATTTTATGCTAGATTATGAAGATATCGCATGTGAAGAAGGCGGGATTTTTATTGGCCTAGATTACAAAACTAGAGCTGTAGAGAGTGTAGAGTATTGGAAAAGTGATAACTACAAACGACATTCTGCCGAAAGTGTCAAATATAAAGTCAGAGAAGTAAAGCCACTGCGACGTGACGGTTACACAGATGCGAAGAAAGTGTTTATTACTAAATACGCTCTCATAAAATTTAAAAATACCATTCATTGTCGATGGAAAAATAGTTCATGATATGGATCTTCGACGGTAGAATTTAGAAGGTAAATTGGACACGAAACCTGGACAGGACATTGGTGGATTTGGCACTTTAAGAAGGTACACAATATTTTATTATATATTATTTTTTAATTATTATTATTATTAATTTTCTAATTTTGTTATACGCCATCGTTTTCTATGTAAAAGCGCCTTTTATCTGAGAAGTTAAGAAAAAGATAATTTTTTAAAAAAATGGTGGGTGCAGGGTACTCGATTCCCCATTATTAACTTTTTGCGAAGGTTACGCCTCTGCTGAAAATTATTTTTCGGAGATATTCCTAAAAATTAAAAAAAAAATACGTAAACTTTCGAGGGCTGTAGCCCTAAAGCGGGCGTTTCGTCAGAAAAACATTGCGCGGTGCTTCTACCATGGTGCTTTTCATTAGAGAGTTTCATGGAGTTCCAGGAAGTTAATTAGGCAAGGTTATAGACAATCAACTGACAAATTTTCGTGACTACATTAATATTTTGTAACTTTGGCACCGTCTACCCACCCTTCAGTCACAACCTGGGCGTCTGGCAGTAGTTTTTCGTATTTGTACACGTTATCTTCCCTAAAAACGTTTAATTTTTATAACTACGGGAATAACATTATTTACCATAAAAAATTATGGACTTTGATCTTCTTCCCACGCTTTATGTCCCTTTAGTTTGGCAGACGGGCACCCAAATCAATAAAAATCCTGACTACATTGAGTCACATAGAAATGTGTGTAGCCAACTCTTAGACTATTAGATTAAAATTTTAGTATTGCAACGATGATCCAATAACAAGGTGCAAGCCAAAAAATTATAAAGGTGAACATTTTAGCAAAACATATCAAAAATATCATTGAGAAAGGAAACTTCACAGTTGTTTTTGTTATATGTAATTGTTTAAACAATGTAATACTTACAAATTAAACAAATTGCTGCCTTTCTCTTTAAATATTTGTGGAACAGGCACAAAAAACAACAAATCAAAAGGACATAAATTTGCTACGATTCAAAAAGTAATTCTATCTTTAGTTATTGAGCTAAACAATAGCTCTAGTATAACTAGTTATTTCTGTGTTATATTTTATTTCTAAGATAATAGACAATCCATCTTTATTGATTCTTACTCCTACGTATGAATGATTCTTTGAAAGAGTCTGGATATGTTCTATTCTAAATATATATGTATTTCATTGTAAACCTTAGGCAGACAGGTGTGGATATCTCCTATTCATACGAGAACAATTAGAAAACTAAATCCCTGCCAGACTTCGAAAAGGAATATGTTTATTTACATCTGCTATTTTCGCACGTTACTGTGCGCCCCAAAAACGCAACCAAAATCCGTTTGTCAGCGCAGGATCGGTCATAAATTATCCGTAAAATACCCAGAAACTGGAATTATTGACAACTTAAGAAGCCCCAGCGCGCATTACGACACGCAACAATGATAGAAAAGGTGAAACGAACACGAAAAGATAGCAATCGTTACGTCCGCCTCTACCTGAGTCTACCTGCGGTATTGAGAAAAACTGGTACCCCTACTGCAGCGTATATCTACGCCTAGGGCTGCGAAGCGCTAGAGAGAAGCAAAAAAAAAGCGAGTGAAGGGTGTAGAGACGACAGGGAAGGACAAGAATAAAACCTCCTTCTCGGCGGGGATAATTAAGACATTAGCGGAGATGTCGAGATTGCTCCGGATGAAGTGGACAGGGGACGGTTATTTCGAGAAATTTACATTTATGAGGAGATAAGGAGGTATTTTGTTCGACCGTGCATGCTGGCGAGTTTCACTTGGTGTTAACGGAGCAGAGAGCAAAACAGAAAGAAAAACAAAAGCGCGTCTGAAGTTTATTGCGAACACGTTAATTTCGAAAACTGGTCCGTCTTTTAGGTTTTGACGCCGACTTTGAATGTTAAGCAGTTATTGGTTCAGAGTCGGCCATTAGTGGCGAGTGATAAATGCTTTATATTTATGCTGGCGGAGAGGCAATATATTTACAATTTTTATGAGGATTTCAAGGTTCAACCGAATTTAACCTATACTACGGAAAAATTAATGTATAGTACCCTCCAGATCTTCCTTGTGATCATGTATCCAAGGGCTTATTACGCCTGGGCTGAATGAGCACAGGGCGGCAATATTTTGGGGGCGGCAAGTATTTCTTTACTTAAAAGTAAAGACGATGCTGGATATTGTTTTGGTACTTAGTGGACCTTTCTTTTACACAATGACAGATTAGTGATAAGATGTATTTTAAGTATGTATTGAAATACTGTTCTTTTTTTTAAGTAGCCCGAGCCGGCATTGGCTCTAATATGCCACTGCATGTATGTACACTTCGGCTATTTTCGGATTCACAAGTTGCAGATATGATTTATATTATTATATTGTATGCTTACATTTGTTTTAATTTACGACTAAGAGATGTGCATGTCTGATAAAATCGATGTAGTGCTTTTATTATATGTTACATCCAGTTATATGTTTAAGAATTAAAAATGATTTTAATGATTATGGTTTTGTATAATCTTCCATATCCTTTTCGTTACGTGAGACACGCAATATAGAAAGATGAAATACAGAATGCGGCCGTTTAGCAACAAAAATGCCCTTCTATGTGATCAACAATATAAACAAAAAATGTAAGATCACTAAATATCATTAAGATATTACTTAACTGAAATTAATAGGTGATGTTGATTAGTTTGAGCGCAGCAATGTTATATTTAGGATTATTATTTATTTGTAATCATATTTTAACTTGTTTCTGGAGTACTTATAAGTTGTTTATTGTATATTTTAAATTTATGCCAGATTTACATTAAACAGAATACCGAAATGATCGAAATTACCTAATTATGCCTATAACTTATTGTAAAGAACTACATTCTTTAAATCTCATATTTCCGATTGCCGATTTTAGATTTCGTTTTTCTAGAACTTTTTTTTACAGATTACCAATGTAACTACGATAAAATCGACCAACCTAGTACTCCATAGTTACATTTTCTAACAAGAAGAAAGAAATAAAAAACTTATAATATTTATAATACCTTGGAGTAGTTTTTGATGATAGAGGTAAATTTGGCCAACACGTGAAGGAGACAGTCAAAAGAGCTGAAAACAGATTGGCGAGTCTCACAAGAATAATGCCGAATATAGGTGGCCCACAAAGTTGCAAAAGAGTTGTACTATGTGCAGCGGTGCACATCATACTGCTGTACGGAGCTTCTATATGGTCTGAAGTCTTGGACGTGAAGAAATACCGTGACATATTAGGAAGAACACAGAGATACATGTTGCTGAGAGTGGCGTCAGGTTTCATGACAAGTTCTGTGGAGGCGCTTCAAGTATGGAGATCACTGCGTTGGAGAGTTGGCAGGCACATACTAGCAAAGCACAATGGACCAGGAAACTTATGCCAAACGTGCAGAAGTGATGCAAAGCGATTTCCTGAATATTGATTACTACCTAACGCAAGTGTTGACTGGCCATGGTCTTCCGGGTCTACGCAGTGAGGTTTGGGAAAGATACGAGCGATATATACAGGGTGTTTTGAAACATCGTTTAAAGATTTTAAGGGCATGTAGTACGATCGAAAATAAACATATGTTCACAAATCAACCGTTTACGAGATAACAGCGAGTGTTCCTAGTAGTACATGGATATAACATATCCCAGTAAACAGGTGCTTACCAGCTATTGTTTTATGACAGTCTAATTTGACGTTTTGTGCAATTTGTAGCAATTACAATGGTTGCGTATTCTAATGCTGAAATGAGCGATATGGTGTTCATGTACAGTCGTGCTAATGGGAATTCTTTACAAGCACGTCGCTTCTATGCTGAAACGTTTCCTGATCACCAACTGCCTTCGCATGTGATGTTTCAGATGGTGTTTCAACGACTAAGAGCAACTGGTTCGTTTGAGAAGCGGTCTTCTGATACTGGACGGCAGAGATTAGCATGTACTCCACAGATAGAAGATCGAATTTTGAATATTATTGATGAAAATCCCGAAACTAGTGTTAGAAGAATTTCGACTCAAGTGGGTGTGAGCAGCAATCTTGTTTGGAGAACTCTTCATGAGCAACTCCTATACCCCTACCATATCCAACGGGTACAAGCCCTTACTGCTCCGGATTATCAAGCGAGAAGGGCTTTCTGTGAGTGGTTTTTGCGAACAGCTGCTGATCGGCCAGATTTCGCTGATAACATCCTTTTCACTGATGAAGCTGGTTTTACTAAAAATGGAATATTTAATTTCCACAACAATCACGTTTGGTGTGACGAGAATCCTCATGCTACCGTTGAAGCTCGGCACCAGCAACGTTTCTCTCTAAACATCTGGTTAGGCATGATAGGGGAACGGTTATTAGGACCGATTGTTTTGCCACAACGCTTAACAGGTCCTGCATACCTCGAGTTCTTGGAAAATACTTTACCTGAACTTTTGGAAGATTTACCTATAAATCTAAGACTGAACCTCTGGTTTATGCAAGATGGAGCTCCACCGCACTTTACGCGTGCTGTTAGGGAACATCTTAACAATGAATTTCCTGGGAGATGGATAGGGCGAGCAGGTCCCATTGCTTGGCCTCCAAGGTCTCCCGATCTAAACCCGTTGGACTTTAGTATCTGGGGTTATTTGAAAAGTTTAGTGTACGCAACACCGGTAAACGATCTTCCAGAGTTGCGCCAACGAATAGAACAATGTTGCCAGATAATACGAGAAAAACCCTTGTTTTTTGAAAGAGTGCGCGCTTCCTTTGAAAGCAGATGTAGATCCTGTGTCGAAATGGAAGGACGTCATTTTGAACATCTTCTTTAGTTATAATCTATTTTATGTTAAAATACAATAACATCTTAATAAAAACCGCTAAAGCAAACTTATTCTGCATTTGCGATAAAATCGCTGTTATCTCGTAAACAGTTAATTTGTGGACATATGTTTATTATGACTTTTAGCCTTATTTTCGATCGTACTACATGCCCTTAAAATCTTTAAATGATGTTTTAAAACACCCTGTATTTGCCATCTAAAACGTATAAGAACAGGCCAGTGTCAAAAATACAATAAAACTTTCCATAATTTACTAACCTAAGATTTCTTATCAAGGTATTCTTGAAATGTGTAAAATGTTGTCTCGATTAAATATTTGCGTATATTTTGTTTTCTTTTAATTAGGAATTTCTTTAATGTAATTTGGAAGGGCATTGTAGGCCGAAATAATTCTATAAAAAGCTCCTCGCTCATAGCTGGAAAGACTGTGGGAGGGTATTACTAGAAAATCGGCGTGTCTGCTAGATGAAATATCACGATTGCGGCTAAACAGATGCTTATTAGATAGATAAAAGCTTACCAAGTTATAAATGTATAGACATGGTAGGCTAAGAATGTTAGGCTCTTGGAACAGTGGTTTACAGGGCGTTTCACTGGTTTTATGCATCATGCATCTAATTATCTTTTTTTGCAATACAAAAACCCGCTGAGCATAGGTTGATAAACCCCAGAAAATCAGACTATAAGATAGCCTGGACTTAATATGCTCGAAGTACAATATTAGCCGTAGTAATACCGACTCAGTTCCACGCACACGGACTCTACCTGATCTTCCCATTTGAGTTTAGTGTCCAGTACTACACCTAAATATTTTACTGCGTTTGTTTGTTCGATGTTGTTATGCGTTATAGAGTTTATATCTGCTTTCGTCGTAAACTAAAACAGCTTGGTTTTTTCAATATTTAGCTGCAACTTATTCATATTACGCCAGCTTGAAATTTTTTGGGATAATAGATTTAAGGATTCTGAAATTTCATCATTTGAACCAGCTTTTAATATGACGGTGGCGTCATCCGCATTTTGATACAAAGTCCCGATATCTAGATAGGAAGCTAACTCGTTGACATAGTTTACAAATATTAGCGGTCCCAAGATGGAACCCTGTGGTATCCCTTGCACTATGTCGGCGTTGTCTGAATATACGCAAGTTTTTATATTGGATACCATCGTAGGAATACCAATGCATTGTGTTCTATTTGCGATGTACGATTTTAACAATTTTAGAGGAGTTCTACGAACACCATATCTATACAATTTCTCAAAAAGTATTTCATGCCTTATAGTTTCAAACGCCTTGCTGAAGTCAAAATAAATGCCACATACTTTACTTTTATTGTCCACAGATAATTTTCGCAGGCAATCAAAAATTGCTTTTTCACATGATTTTTCAGGTAAGAATCCACATTGTGTGCAACTTAAAAGGTTGTGAGCTTTGAAGAAATTGTATGTTCTGTAGATAATTTTTTCAAATATTTTTGAAAATGATGGTAGAAGTGAAATAGGGCGATAACTACTGAGTTTGTTTTCTCTACCTTTTTTATGTACCGGCAAAATTTTGGCGTGCTTTAATCTATCGGGAAAAGTCCCTTCTGTCAACATAGAATTAGCTATATCCTCCACCGGCCTGACTATATATGTACCTGATTTTTTTAGTATATTCGTAGTGATGTTCTCGATACCAGAGGAGGCAATTTCAGCTATAATGTATAGGAAACTCGATCAACATCATGACCAGTACGGAGAGGAAATCGTAAGTAGTTCATAATTTAATAGTCTGAATTATGAAAATGAAGGAGGCTGAAGAATGTACCAGGCAGGCAATGATAGAATAACCATTAAATGAAATGACACCCACGCGCTAACTGATGGAGAAGCAATAGCGGTTCTGGCAGCGTTTCTAGGGAGAGAAAGGATGAGAGGGTTTAATGGGTAGCTATAGCCTAGAGTCCCACTCTGACCATGGGAATCATATGTGATTCCTGCACGGTCGTGCATAAAGCATTTTCCCCCGACAAAAAGGAAAAAGTAAAAAAAATGTATAATTGCCCTGATTCATTATTTCCTTTATCGTTCATCCTTTATTTTTTAGCCCTTAGTTCTGAAGGTAGCTGCTAAATATTGTAATAGTTTTACGATGATACATCTGAAGCATACTTCTATACATCTGAAGCAACCCATTGTTTTAATTTTTTATTACATTATTTGAATTTACGTAACTGTTCCAAATTGTATTTCTAACCTTGTAGTATAGCCTAACAGGCAAATAAGGTAATTATTCAAGCTTTAGTGGACATCTGGATTCTGGATTCTGGATTTTAGGTCGGGGAAGGTGGTGGACACATGCACTTAGGCCACTCTTATCGGACCCATTGTGCTACCTCCCCTAGGCGGCATCGCTCGCCCACAGCCTACTCGAGCAGTATTTTGCTGTCTTCGGTGACGGCCTGGGGATGACCTCACGCGCTTGACGGCAGGTAGTTATGGATTTCCATCTATTCTCATGAAGAGTGGCAGTCCATTGCGTTATCATGGTGTTGAGTGTAGCCGAC
Source organism: Cetonia aurata (assembly GCA_949128085.1). Classification (NCBI taxonomy): domain Eukaryota; kingdom Metazoa; phylum Arthropoda; class Insecta; order Coleoptera; family Scarabaeidae; genus Cetonia; species Cetonia aurata. The sequence continues at coordinate 17,501,174 of OX421883.1, forward strand.
GAAATAGGGAGAGCTGGTTCCGGCCCCACAAAGTGGGAGCGCGAGCCCCGCTCCGCCAGCCTATCAGCAGCCTCATTACCTCGGTTTCCTTTATGGCCTTTAACCCACTTGAGTGTCAGGGCATTATCGATAGCGACCGCTTCTAGGGCATTGTGACACTGAAGTACTAAGCCCGAAGCGATCCTATGATTATTAAGAGCCTTAAGGGCAGCCTGACTGTCGCTATAAAGGACAATACGCCGTCCCCTAATGCCCTTTGCTAAAATTTCTTCGGCGCCGTGCAGGATCGCTAACACCTCGGCTTGAAAAACCGTGGCAAACCTGCCCAGCGCCAGTTCTAGATTGAGGTCAAGGTCCGAGGAGAAAACTCCGGCCGCTGTCCCCATTTTCGTTTTCGATCCATCTGTAAAGATGGCGATCGAAGATTGCAGTTCGATCTCAGGGTCAATAAGGACATGGTAGTGCCTGTTAAAGGCAAACACAGGGAGCACAGTATCCTTTGCGGCACCAAGGTGAGGCACCTTGGCGGCGGCCTCATAAATGATGCTCGCGTGGCCGCGCCCTCCACCCGCCACGTCCAGAAGACCCCGGGATCTCAATCTTATAGCCGCCCTAAGCGCCGCCTCCTCCACAAACAAGTCCAGAGGGGGAACACATAGGAGTGCTTCCATTGCCGCCGTTGGCGTTGTGCGCATTGCTCCTGTTACACTGAGACATGCGATGCGCTGCACATGTGACAGTTCGTTCCTGGCGACCACTCGTCTCACCCTTGGCCACCAGACGAGAGCGCCATAGGTTAGCATGGGCCTTATTATGGCAGTGTACAGCCACAAGGTAATTCTCGGGGAAAGTCCCCAAGTCCTACCCAAAATACGGCGACACTGCCAAAAAGCCATACATGCTTTTTCAGTTTTTGTTTTGACGTGCTTGCCCCAGCTCAGCCTCTTGTCAAACACAACGCCCAGATATTTGACATCCTCTGAAAAACTGAGAGCAGTACCAAACTTTAGTGGACATTTATTTGACATGATTTTATTTTTATTTATTAGGTATATTTAGAAATTAATTTTGGTATGGTAATTTTGTTTAATACCCTGGTAGATTTTTTCTTTCAAAAAGAGACTATATCTTATCCATATTCTATATCGATATAATAGTATTAGACACAAGAATTTTAAGTATACACACAAAAAAATACTGTGTTGGATCTGGATATGAGGGAACTACCATCGGTAATTCAGTGAAACGGTGTTGAAGTGTCTGAAAGCAAATTGTCACAAAAAATTTGTTAAAATAACATTAAAAACAATTATTTTTTACTTTTCAGAAAAGATTTTAACCGAAAGTTGTAAAATAATTCTTTTTAATGTTATTTTAACAGATGTTTGGAGACAATTTAACTGTTTTTAGGAAAACTACAACACTGTTCTATTGAACTACCGATGGTAATTCCCTTATGTCAAGATCTAGCACTCCATTTTTTGTGCGTATATGCAATCAAAATAGATGTCAATAAACAATAACAAGATTAGGCATAAATACAAATTTGGAATGAATAGATAACCCTACCAAATTAAATTTGGGATGATAGCCAATAGATTAAGATATGTATGCAAATGTTTCACAGATGAAAAATAATTGTGGATACTTTGCTCAACAATGATAATATCCTTATCTGCTCTTTATTCGCCTCTGAATCCGAACTGAGCCGAAGTACTGGGCCTTGGTGTGTAGAAGCTAGTTGGTCGTCGCAAGGGAGAGACTGTCGTGACTGATAGGTAATTTTATATTATATGTATTGAGTTAAAATTATATATTAATATTTTTAAAATTTGTAGCAGAGCTTAAGCAGCGATATCAGGGTAGATGAGAACCAGTCATGTTTGCAAGTTTCTGCTGGTGCCCTCAGAGGAGTGCTGCGACAACGAATACTAGCGAAATGCGAATTTATCAAAAAAAATATTGTGTCGCAAATTTAAGGTATTTTGTAATAAATAACTATACATTTTTTTTTGCTAGAAGATTGGATGTGATATGACTATTTATTTACAAACTGTAATTGGGTTGGAAGTCAGATATCGCAGACTATAAATCCAGTAAAAAAACCAAAACAATTTGTTACATAGTGTTATTTACACCAACATATACATTTGGGAAAACCAAGCGTGAATAAACAGTTTACTATATCTGAAATTGAATATAATTTCTAACCATGAGTAGGTATGCATAACAACATAGCGGTAACTACGTATGTCATCCGACTGCACCGACCACTTTGTAAAATAAACAGTGGCAAAGTCGAAGGCACGATTACGACCATCAACAGTAACCCATGCCATAAGGGCAAATATTGACACTGTTTGTTTGGATACACCTAAAGAGTAATAATTAGTCGCCCAAAACGAAAAAGATATGGAAGCTGAATATGCAAAGCAAAGATGACTGTAGATTATGACAAGTAGGTGCATTGTCGTAAATAAGTAATTGCATGCCAATTAATAGAGGTATTAATTAGTATGCTGATTGCTTGCATATGAGCATTCGAAATGATTGATTGATTATTATGATTATTATTCCTAGGTATAACAATAGATTATTGATTGTAGAAAATGGTGAATGTAAATGGTTTTAAACTGGGTTGTTATTCATATTTAAAATATATTGATTATAATTTATAACATTTAGATATGTTTTAGTAGTATTACATGTGCATAAACAAGAATAAATAATACGAAGCAATAATATAAATTTTTATAAATGTTACCAGATACATACCATCGTGGAACAAACAGGGTTTTCTGGAGAAATTCTTTATCGAGTTCTTTTAAAGCACCTTTGGAAATGTGGTAAGTTATTTGTTTTTTATTAGTACTGACGGCAGATAGTTATGGATTTCTTTTGCGTAGTATTAATTCAGATTTGCCAATCACGGATTCTATGGTATGACGCAACTAACAATAAGTTGTTTCCTATTCCAATGTTATATTTACGGAGGCTTCTGTTTCTTCCTGTTCTGATCCTCCATTGTGCTATCCATGTTCATTCGCACTTTTATCATTATTATGCCTCGGATTTATATGCACTTGCATATTTGTTTGTACACTCTTATTATTACTATTTTGGAATACACAAGTCATTCAACAATTTAGTTCAATTTATACTATTTTGTTATAAATTTACGTTTTTATAAACATGTCAGAATGTGACTCCTTGAACTCCAATGCAATGGGCACAAAGAAGAAAAGATCATTGGACCGAATGAGTGGTGTTGGTAAAAAATTACCGTTAAGTAGTCATGCCCCCGGCGAAAACTGTAAGTATATTCGTTCGAAATGTTTTCTAAACGTTACTGACCATGAACAGCAATAGGATACTAAAACACTTCAATTCAATGAAAGATCATCATGAGCAAAATGCATATTTGTGCAGCTTAATGTCAGTACAAAACGTAGCGTAGACGTCCACGTCAAGAAGAGGATGTGACCAAATTTCACAAAAAAAGTTTTTCATACCATGTAAAAGTGATCCGTGATGATGGAATCCTGCGAATTCCAATATATTTTAAAGCATTTTATGCTATTCACGGTGTTTCTAAGAAGAAGATGCAGATTTGCAGCGTTCGTCAAAAGAAACAGGACTAGCTCCAAACGATAAAAGAGGACTTTATACTAATAGACCAAGAAAAGTTCCAGGTGAAACTATTTCAAAAGTGTTGCAGCATATTGGTAGTTATTGGTAGTCATCTTCACATATTTTGCGATTCCTGTCCTGGGCAGAACAAGAATTACGCTATGTTCAGACCCACACACTATGTTGCGTATCAACTGAGCAGCTTAAATGTCATTAAAAGAACATAGAAATATGGGACTTATTAACCGAAAGATAGGGACAGAAGTTCCATCACATTGGTATGAAGTGTTTAGAGATGCTCGAGTAAAACCTTCTCCTTTTGAAGTTATCGAAGTCGAGCAAGAGTTAATCAGAAGCTGGACAAGATTGTTGCAGACATATTACAGGAAAAAGTGTCCACTAGCCACCCGAGATTTCAGCATCTAAACCGCATCCGCAATTTCTTACTTATAGGAATACTTACAATGGACATCATAAAACAGCGACGGTTACATTGCCAAATTATAAGGCTCTAATTATAATAGAGACTTTAATAAAATTTAAAACCAGAAAAATTTTTATTCCCGAGGAAGTCGGGAGAGTTATCGCTGAAAATCGATCGATCAATCAATCATTTCGATTTAACTTATATTTCAGTTCTGTTGGCTCTGCCTATAAATAAATATAATAATTTGCAAGAATTAAAAACATTAATAACAATACCGCGTTGGAAGGTTTTCAAAGATGTTTTGGGCCAATCGGAAATGATTAAAGCGAGTTTCAGTTTACATAAATCAGCATATATATTTTTGAAAAAAATGCATATTTGCACATAGTTACACCTTTTTTACATATTTTAATCAAATTTTTTCTTTTTCACTTTGAAGTTTAGTTTCATTGTAGTTTCACATGAGGGTAAGTGATATATGAAAATATTTTTTAAAAAGTCGATAAAGCATCGATAATTTCTTCGGTTTTCTTCGTGAGACCCGTCTGACATAAAGTTGCTGCAGACCCAACTTTTTACCTACTCCCGTGCTGTGGTTTTTGGACACTCCTAGAACAGGTTCTGGACCTATAAATGAAGTCAATGATTCCTTCCTTGCCAATTCGTCACTTTTTCGTTTCCTTCCACCCACGACAAAATAACTTTATTGTGGTCTGCCAGACTATTCAGTTCTCGAATGCATTCCCAAACCAGTCTTGATTGCATCCTAGGGTTCACCAATATTCTCAGTAGTTGTCTGTTGCAGAGCAGATCCATTTATTTTTTATGAGCCCTCTGATTGATTTCTGTTGCATATTGCAATATTGCGTATGCTTCTGAGTAGGTGTACAACACGGATTCTGGGCCACTTTTTAGATAGGCGTATCGTGCACGGCTTCTGGGCCAGTTTTCAAGATGGCGGCTACCCCAGGTCGTCCTCAGCGTGTTGAGACACGATTTCGCGATCGCGGCTTATTTATGAATTATTATGGATTGATTATTTGTTTAATTAGGGGGCACGGCTTACCTGTTGCGAAGAATAGCTTTGGCCGTTATGTTGAACGGCTTACCTGTTGCGAAGAACAGCTTTGGCAGTTGTGTTGAACGGCTTACCCGTCGTGAAGAACAGCTTTGGCCGTTGTGTTGAACGGCTTACCTGTTGTGAATAACGGCTTTGGCCGTCGTGTTGAACGTCTTACCTGCTGTGAGGAACGGCTGGCACGCTGACACACGGCTCAGCTCTTCCTCACAGCATGTGAGACGTTCAACATGACGGCCAAAGCCGTTATTCACAACAGGTAAGCCGTTCAACACAACGGCCAAAGCTGTTCTTCACGACGGGTAAGCCGTTCAACACAACTGCCAAAGCTGTTCTTCGCAACAGGTAAGCCGTTCAACACAACGGCCAAAGCTATTCTTCGCAACAGGTAAGCCGTGCCCCCTAATTAAACAAATAATCAATCAGCTCACCCGTTCCGCGAATTAACATAATGCGCCCTAATTAAACAAATAATCAATCCATAATAATTCATAATTAAGCCGCGATCGCGAAATCGTGTCTCAACACGCTGAGGACGACCTGGGGTAGCCGCCATCTTGAAAACTGGCCCAGAAGCCGTGCACGATACGCCTATCTAAAAAGTGGCCCAGAATCCGTGTTGTACACCTACTCTTCTGTTTGAATCCCACTGGCATACTTACCAGATTGATTCCAGCTTATCCGATCCGTGATTTGTACCTCGAAATTTCTGTCTGATATGTTGCAATCATGTGACCTGATTTCACTTCCAAGAGGTTGCCTTACACATGATGGGCAATATTGTTGCATGGCGATCTTACATATCTGCCACTTGGTATTTCCTGCAATCTGAGATGCTCCATATTTGCCTCCACATTATCACCAAATGGAGAGAAGGAAGGTATAAGGGGCACTTCGTTGCCTCTGTCGGGGTAGTCTTAATTGCCCTATTTATTCCTGAACATGCAATCCCTGTATCTTGCCGAGTTCAGTTATAGCAGTTTTCTGCTGCATCTTTATCCACAATACCAGAGATGCAAAATTAATCATGCATCTGACCACCATGATGTATGTCCAATACATCATATTGATCCCTATGCTTTTCCATGGACTCTTCCAGCCAACATAAGTGTTGTCTCCGCCGTGGTTCTAATTTTCTGAAGCTGTCGATTCCAAGTAAGTTTGGAGTCAAGGTTGACACCAAGATATTTCATTTCCTCAGCCTTATTTCTTCACTCCGGAGCTTTAGCGGTGCTAGACCATCTAACTCCCTCCTTCTCGTGGATGCTATTGTGGTCGTTTTGGAGGGACTAATATTTAGGTCCTCCTCCTCGGTCCATTTTTGTACAATATGTAGAGCGTTCTACATTTTGTCCCTCGCTACGTTGTTGAACGTACACTTGGTTAAAATCACACTAGCATCTGCGTATCTCAATGTTTTATGCCTTTCATTGACCACTCTTACTAGTAGCTCGTCTACGACCAGAGTGAATAAAATCTCACACTTCGTTTCTTAGAACTTGATCTACATTGAGATTCTTAAAATTCCTTTTCAAAGTTATTACTGATGCTTCATATTCTCTTTTTCTTTTTCACTTAGCGAGAAAGTCTAACACATTTAAAATGTGACACATAAGAAAAATTTTCAACGAAAGAAAAGTTAAGACATACACGTATTTCTTCACCTATTTCGAGTATTGCAGTAAGTCACTTTTTTTCACTGACATCGCTCATGCATTTATATGAACCCGTTTTGTACCTTATGAAATCAATATTCTGTTATTAAAAGGATTTTTGGGTAAAGTATAGCAGTAAAGTACTATTATAATATAATAAAATTATCTTTTCGACTTTTAGCAAGACACAATGACCAAAATACGCAACCACATTAAAAGGCTTAAATTTTGTGTCCATCTATAAAACCACCGACGCCCTGGTAAGGTATATGGCTGCTGCTGTTGTCAGAAAGTTCTCTGGCGATTTATCAAAATTCTTTTTGTAAACGTTCAATTATTAGATAAGTGTAACCATGAGACCAAAGCTTTTTTTAATGAGTCCATGTATTTGCTTTGGTGCAATGGTATTCTCCACAAACAAGTTCTGTTGTTCACAAAGGACGCTGCTCGTGTATATGATTCAAAAAAGTATCCTACCCCAAAATGATTCACGTCATTTGCCTTGGCCACGCATTCCACAGGATCTCGTATACTGTTAGAAATTATTTTTAAAATATAGACACGTTAATTACAAATATAAAGGAAAATTCGGAAAGCCCAAAGTCGCACAAAAATATTGAAAGGGTTAAGTTTGCTGTCTTCGGCTCGTTTCGGGCTAGCTATTTTGTGTCCTAAAAGTCAACGCGTAGCCATCCGTGATTAATATTTTCAAAAAACTCCAAAATTTACTACCTGACAAGGCCAAGACCATAATTGGATTTAATATTTCGTGGAGAAGACGTCAAGTGATAAAAAATATACTAGGTAGTGAAAGAACCTATTACCAATTTTTATTAAAATATGCAGAAGTTTTACGTATCTGAGTTTTCCAAATAGACATCTTAGTTTCATTGTTAAGCTGCAGAGGTCACTAGATTGCTTCTATCCACTCGACAAGTTAAATTAATTAGGAAATATAAATCTACCCAATTATTTTTAACTCAGCTGTAAATCACTGACCATAACTTATTTTATTTATTTTGTATTGCATTATATCTGCTATATGTGTCCGTATATCCGGGTAAACCTTGTACAAAACCAAGCGCGATGGACCTAATTTATAATGTCGTTGCTACAATCTTCTTTTAGTTGACAATAAAATAACTGATTAGAATGAAAAACATTCAATCATCTCACTGACCCGTATTGACAAAATTATTTAGATTAAAAGAAATCCAGACTCGGTAATCGGCGCATGTTTCCAACCAACTACCCACAAAGTAAGTATAATTATCGCTTGTGATGAAATCGGTTGTCAAAACAAAACTAATTTGACTACGCAATTAGCGTTAACTACAAATGATTGCGTTAAAAGTAACTGTGATAATCAAACGATTTTATGTTGGTTTATACAAGCAATTAGAAATCATGGAAGATGTTGCTTTTAATTAGTATGTAATGAACGAACTACAACATCTGTGGTGGAAGGCGACTAAAGAAGGTTTTGCGCAATTTCTATTCTTGCTTTTCAAATAGCCAGCTCTACGTGCACGTAAAGCTCTGTCGGTTTCTATGTGATAAGTATTAGGAACCATGTCGAAACTATTTACGATCTGTTAAGGTTGTCGCAAAATTCTAAATTGCAAACATGTCCCAAACCTAACGGAGTGCCACTTGAACACACTTAAAAGCGTTGTGCGTGACTGCTGTCACGTAAATTGTCGCCGCCAAATCATTAACGGTTTGCAAACTATAGAGAAACGAATTTGCAATTTAGGTTGTAGTACCCGTACATAGGTTAGATATGAATGACAATTGAATGAAAATGTTAAGTGAATTTATGACAACAACGAATGAAATATATCCTTGGCTCTCTTCGCGCCGAAATTATTTCTGTATATAATATTTAGATTGTACTACGAAGATGTTTCTTTGAAAGTATTTTAGATCACCAAATCTTCTAAAGTAGTTTTCAAACATATGTTCCTAATACAATCCAAATGCATCAAGCACAAACATAATAAATAAATTATGTGATTCACAGTACCCCTCCAAGAGTTATTTAAAAACAATATAATTCATCAATATAATATTGGTTATTAATCGAAAGCTATGATCAACTTTGATAGAAACCTTTGTCGCATGTTCAAATATGTTCAGTTTCACTGTTGATGATGATAACTTTGCTATTTAAACGTGTGTTTAGTGTAATGAAGTGTGTGGTAAGGTGTCTGAAAGTATATAGTGTTGTCAATGCCACAGTTTTGGATATTTTTATCACCTATACTATGTGTTGTAAAGATGCTTTCATAAAACATCTTCATGTCTATGGGTAACCATTTAAAAACTGTTTTAACTGTTGTAAAATGAAGCAAGGAAAAACAAATATGATGCGTTAAAGGCGTGTAACTGCTATAAGGTAAAAATTCGAGAATTTTTATGTGCCCAGTGGTGCCAGTTGCTCCTATTTAAGGACCCAGATGTACACAAATGTATTGACATTCTTTGTGACATTTAGAAAAGTAAAGTAACTAAACTGTCAAACGTTATAACTTATAATATACAGGGTAACAAAATGAGATCATTACGTATAACGACTTATAAAATACAAATTACTATAGAAGGATATGCAAATGTCAAAATTTTGGCAATATCGTATATAGCCCAAAAAACGGCTAAATTCAGAAATAGTAAACTTTAGTAAAAATTGCATTAAAATAATCTGTAGAATTCATTGAAGTGAAAAAGATATATGATTCCATTTAAGATAAGAAAATTGCTCTCGACTTTCGGTATAACGAAACGTTTTCGGAAGTTGAAAATATTTTCAAAGGAGTCTTCACTGAGGGTTTTGCTATTAATTTTTTTGTCGCGTGAGTCTAGCTGCAATAGATCGCGAGAAAAAGTTAGTGGCCAAGTGGTCTGAAACATTCTGTGGTATAATACACTCCGCCAAAAAAGTATCGCATAAACTAAAAAAGGGCATTTATGAACCAAGATATTTTTATACGTTCACAAAAAGTTTGCCTCGTGTATGTGAACTATAAAAACACTAACAAAATAATGGAACTTAGCGTTTTTACTTTATTTTTTCCTAAAAGAACACATTTAGAAAAATGCATATGTGTAAGGTTTGCTCAGTTGTTTATTGAAAGTCTTCCTATACGGACAAATTTTAAAGTGCGAAGTCAGAGTTCTGTACCAACGCTTTTAAAACTAAAATGAGCAATTTAACTTCAGAACAAGTGGCTGCTATAGTTGCTTTAATCGAAGATGGACGATCTCAAGCATACGTTGCTAATTTGATGAACATCAATCAGTCAAGTGTTTCTAGAGCCGTAGCCAGATATAGGGAAACAGGCATTTATAGTAGAAGACCTGTACCAGGTCGTCCAAGATGTTCTACTCGCCAAGATGACCGCTATTTACTACTACAAGCATTACGTCGAAGACATGTAACTGCGAGACAATTGCAGAACGACTTGGCTAGAGTCAGAAATACTCGTGTGAGTACTCAAACTATTCGGAATAGGTTACGACAGAGTGGATTAAGAGCTAGAGTAGCTGTAACAGCCCCTCGTCTCACTAGGAACCACCGAGTGGCTCGCTTAAGGTTTGCCAGAGAACATGTAAATTGGAACATTAATGACTGGGTCAATATACTCTTCACAGATGAGTCAAGATTTGGTCTTTACACCTCAGATAGGCGTATCTCAGTGTACAGACGAGACGGTGAGTGCTATTCGCAGTGTAATATCAGACCTAGACCTAATTTCGCTGGTGGCTCTATTATGGTTTGGGGAGGCATCTGTTTAACAGGTCGTACAGAGTTAGTACCAGTAGACAGAGGTACACTGACTGCCCACAGGTATATAACGGACATTTTAGAAGAACATGTAGTACCATATGCGCCAATTATAGGAAACGAATTCATGTTAATGCACGATAATGCACCACCGCATGTTGCAATAATCGTCCAGGAATACCTTAACGATGTTGGTATTCCAGTTTTAGATTGGCCTGCGGTAAGTCCGGACATGAACCCTATCGAGCACGTGTGGGACCTCCTTCACAGACGGATACGAACCCAAAATGTTGCCCCAGCGGACCTGCATGGACTAGAAAATGCTCTCCGTGACGAGTGGGAGAATTTGGATCAGGCTTATATACGGAGGTTAATCGAATCTCTGCCAAACCGTATGCGAGCGGTCATAAGAGCCAGAGGTGGCAATACTCAGTATTAAAAGCTACTGTTATGACATTTTTCTTTCCAAAATTATAATTTCTTGTTTTAATAAAAATCTCAAGTATGAGTTCTTGTTTTTCTTTGGCCTGTATTTTATTTAAACAATCATAGAAATTATATCTTAGAGCGCATTAAAGTATATTTACAACTTTATGCTACAAACAAAGATTATGCGATACTTTTATGATTCAAAACTAAATTTTGCGATACTTGTTTGGCGGAGTGTATATTTGGCAATACATAAGTAGACAGAATTGATCGTATACATACATATTTGAAAGAATTATAATTGAAAGTATTCGTACAAGCAATATTGTACAAAGTTACGCGTGACACATTGCGCAAATTCGTGGCCATGAAGCGCTCGATGGGTTCTACTAATTATTTTGTAAACCTTATCGATCCTCCTGAAGCCATATTAATGTTTGCTCGCAATAAATAAAATGGCGAGCTTCGTAGCTTGAACAAAATGCTTAAAAGATGTTAAAGACGTATGCCTATATTTTATGTTTAAAGTAAGCTAATAACATTACCCCAGATTTTCAGAGTTCTCATCCTCTGTTATAGGCTTTGGTATCTCTTTGTTATATTTCCGTTCTCCTGAAAGTAGAAAGCTTTGTTGCTTTTTTTCAGTGGCGGTGCGTGGTGTACCGATTACAGCATGCATTTTTTCAATTTGATTAAAATTGAAGAAAAAATAGAAACAGAAATAATCGATAAAATATTTCAATCTTAATATTTGTAGAAAAAATTCTATTTGAAGATAAATTTCATTGTTTGACTCTTACAAAATTCTGAAAGTATTTTATCATAGAAATCCTCTTTTCTGCGAAGCAAGGTTAAAATATCTTTTAATATTGACATAATTGCCAGTTCTGATAACCTGTCTTGCCCGGTAGCATTTCTCATATAATTTTTCCTCTTATGCGTAGATCATGGCATTTGAATGCATTTGAATCTGAGCATTCGAGGTGTTAGATTTGCCATATAATATATAGTCTGTCCATATTTCTAACGATTTGCCTTTTTAAATAGCACTCGATCTTCACAAAAGAAATGTTTACCGACCGTTATAATCCCTTGCGAGCACGGGTGGTTAACAGGGACGTATTCACTAAAATTATAATACTAAAAGTGTATTATAAAGAGATTAATGTTCGACTAAATAATATATTTATTTATATACACATAAACATACATACATTGTTGGGAAATAATTAAATTTTTTTCTTGATACATAGTACAGGAAACATCATTATAATATTACAATTACAACAACAATAGCATACATGTTAAACAATACAATCAAAGAAACTATGATCATTACTAAATTGCTATAGTAAATTGTACCTTAACGAAACATAATAACTTATTTACTTAAGAAACTTTAATTATTCATAGTATAGCCAATTAGATTAAATTGTAAACGGTAGATTATATTAAACGAAACATAATTACTTCTCTACTTTAAAAAAATCCAATTTCTCTTAATACGGCCCATTACCTCATTTGCATTATTTGGCGGCACAAGGTAGTGGATAGTCCCAGGTAATACTCTTAACCCCTCTAAAGGCAAATCGTTAGAAATATGGACAGACTATACCTATAATGTAAATCTAAAGTATTTACGACAATTAAAAAGAATTAGTTTTAATTATCTATAGTGTAAATATTCTATTAGTTTTAATTTAGTTTTATAAGAAGTTTAATTCTTATTTGTAATAATTATAGACGATGTATCGAGGAATAAACAAAACAAAATTCTAAAGAAATTTTTCTAAAAAATATATTCTTTCTACTCGTATTTATACATACATATTTTTAATGTAAGAGGCGGCAGATATGAATTATTTTATGATGCTGACAAAAGTTATATAAAACATGTTATTTTATTTTATTTAAAGTTAGGGGCAGGTATAATATATTTTGCCATTTGTAGGCATAATTATTAAAATTATTATATGTTCATTTCCGTTTAAAACTATAGAGAAAATATTATTTTTTTTTTTTTATAAAACTCAATTAATTTAGTTTTATAAGAAGGTTAATTTTTATTTTAATAAAGACAATTAGGCACTGTATGCGTTGCATTCATGGAGTATTCGCCACTGCTTTTTTCGTAAATGTGTTTTGCTAATAGACGGTGGTTGAGGATATCTTCCGTCGAATACTCGTCAGATTCTGCTTATAATCCTATTATATTCTTTGCGAATGAAAAAAATGTCTAGGTTATCTACGAAGAGACAAAATTTCCCACTGATCTTTAAATTGGTGATGTCATCAAACGAAGGAAGAGTATTGTATTGGACCAAGCACTGAGCCCTGTGGAATGCCATAGTCAATTCCCACACACGATGAGGAGGAACTATTTCCTCTCGCTATCTGTTTCCTATTGAAAAGATACGATTTGAACCATTCCAGAGGAGTACCACGAATCCCATAGTAAAATAATTTTTTTATTAGGATATCATAACTGACCAAGTTAAAGGCTTTAGATAAGTCCCAGAACACTGTTGAAGTAAAATGTTTATTATTAATATTGTTAAAGACTTCATTAAAGACCGAGAAGAAGGCGTCGGCAGTACTTGAATTGGGCAAGAACCCAAACTGCCTGGGGGTGATAATTTAAAATTTTTTTAGAAAAACCATAAGCTGTTTTTTGTTCAATCTCTCAATAATTTTGGATAAGGCTGAGGGAGAGGGACGATAACGGCTGTTTTATTAAGACATTGTGGAAAAACACCTTTCACAAATGAGTCGTTAATTAGACTAACAAGGAAATCAATGGCATCATCTGGAAGGCTCCGAAATATTTTAATTGAAGACCGTCTGTGCTGAAAGTTGACTTGCTCGTAATCTCACTAATTGTTTGCTGTAGTGCTTCGAACTTATTAATGGGCCTTAAAAACAAGCTGGGGCATTCATATTGGCAGCCGGTAGGAGGAAAATTGAGTCACTGCTTGGAGGGATATCTGACAATTCAAACAAATTATACTTTAGGCTTAAACTATCAAAATTTGGACGGGATTAAAGGCTGGAGGAAGAGCACCTTAGGGTGATTCAGTCTTTTTGGCATATGTGTATGTATTTATGTATGTGATGCCAATAAATTGATATATTATGATATATTACATTAGGGTTTTTGGTAGCATTAACAAAGTAATGATTAAGTTCATCAGGATCAAGGGACACCGGCTCAGTAGTGCTGGTTTTGTTTCTCAAATCATTAACAGTAGCCCATGTCTCTCTAGCCGGACCATTTGCTTTTATTAACCAGTTTTGATAATATAGTTTTCTTGTATGTTTTAGGATTTTTAAGTAGGTGTTTTTATACCGGCGGATGTGCTGCAAAACTTGAGGATCATCTGAGAAGTTTTTGATGTAAAGGAGAGATCGCATATTTTTGAGCCGAGTTAGGTATTCCTCTAGTAATCCAGGGTTTGTGGTGATTAGGTTTGATAGTTCTAAGAGGAAAGGCTTTGTTGAAGACGTAAACAATTTTACCGAGAAAGTCAGAAAAGTCCAGTTCTATATTCCTGGATAGGCATCTCCAATCGGTAGACAGACACAAATCATCGAAAGTTTTGAAATTACTATTAGAAAAAATTCCACCTAGTCTGCGAGGTCTAAAGTCATGTCGACGTTTAAAGAGAACTTGGAAGCTACTGCTTCATGGTCGGGGAGTCCAGAATTAAAAACATTTGCCTCGACAATAGAAGGTGGTAGATCAGATACAACATAGTCAAGAATGGTGGCCGTAGTTTCTGTGGTTCTGGTGGGAGAATCAACTTGCATTGTTGCAAGTTTCAAATACGGAGAGCAGCAATAACACAGACCGAAATAATTTGACATAATACCCGAGTATAAATTGACACTGTTTACTAATGCTAATTTCCAAAAAAAAAAAAAAAATACGCATTAAAAATCACCTTTTCAAAACAATCATTTGATATAAAAACTGGTAAAAAGAGATCGTGGAAATAATTTATGTTTTTATCTGTTGTAACTCCTTTCTGTAACGAAATGTATTAAAATTGGATGTTCCGTAGTTACAAATTACAGAAGGAATCAGTTGTCACATGTCGTTATACGCCCACGCTCGTGTAAGAAGTTAAAATATTCGTCTATCATTATTTGCCAAGAAGTGAGGAAAATGCAAAAACCTTATTTGAGGACAGGTTCTAGGATTTGAATCTTATACTACAATATCTGGGCGTGCAAGTCAAAAACCTACCATATTCACTTATAAAGCAAGGCCTAAGAAATTCATACTTCTGCTGCTACAACATTTACCAAAATAAATATAAATTAGGAGTCCATTTTCAGATTGTAATCGACCAGTAGGTAGCATTGATATGATTCAACATTGAAGCATATTTTACCTTGATTGTATTTTATATTTCATGCATCCTTTGTATATTTCTTGTATTTATTATATACACTATGCAATTTATTCCATTTTAATATAAGTGGAACAGCTTACGGTTGGATTTCTGTGGCATATGCGACAACATTTGGTTAAAGTTGAGACTTCAGGTTTACAAAAAAGTATGTTTGTACCTATGCTCAGTAAGGATATTAACGTTGAGAATGGTTTTTACCTAAAGACTCACAAAGATTGAATTTCTTGTCTTCTACTTTTCCATTTCCATAAGAGACTGTGTTTATTGTTTCCGGTACGCAATTGTATGATCACATCTTCGACGTTAGGCATATTCAAGGTGACCGAATGCCTTAACTATTAAATAATGTGCCTCAATTTAGTAAAACGACTCACGTTAATAGCGACATACCTAATTTGCATCGACGGAACGTACCCGGATTCTTTGTATTCAGATTGTGGCGGAGATGCGTCAGCTAACATATCTAATGCAACGTTGACGCCCCTGCGTTCACGTGACTATATTTGTTTTGCCACAACGTGAAAATACGAACGAGCAGGGCATAAATCTTCCGTGGTTCACAAGCACGTTGCTAAAGGCGAAGTATATATGGGAATTTGGATCCACTACGGAGAATACTGATGAGAATGCATGCTTTGTAATAAATAAAGACCATTTGCAGTGCGTTCAGTGCATTCCAATCATCGCTGGTTGTCTCAATTTTCACAAAACGTACTAAACAATATGTAAAAGGTAAAAATGCTAAGTGATGTGGAAGTAAGTATGAATCTATAGAGATGCAAAGGATATTTGCAGGAGATTCCTACTTTATGCCATATAATTCCTTTCGATAAGGGCATGACAGTTAATTGAAATGAACCCACGAAAGAAATATTCTATAGTACATAATTTATTTTTATTTCTTCATAATAACGGTATAAATCACAAAAAAAGTAAAATTGTCGAAATTTCGAGGGTTGATTTGACCTCTTAAAAGCAGCATTTCACCGAATAGGAAGGAAGTTGCTTACAGCGCTCTACAGGTGCTGCAAATATGCTGAGTTCTATTCAAGTCGCTGACCTTTCTTGTCGGCACGTTTCCAATTTCTTATTATGGGCGTTTTCCAGGGGAATTTATCAAGAAATTTAGGCCTGCCTTTTTGCATTGACACTTGCACAGATGTTTTGAAACAAATTGCAGTAAATTCAAGATTACTTAAATCATTACACTAGAGTCTAGTTTTCGCGATTTTTATAACATTTGCTCTGCCTTTAAGAACATTCAAATGATCTGATTGCATGTTGACTTTTATACGTATAATAGTGTAAACATTACGCGAATTTCAATACTTACGACAATCTATACACAATAAAATGTAAGGGCAATTTAGTTTTGCGTGTTACAATTTTATGCAAATAGTTACACTTTTTGTCGTTGGCTCTTCGTCTATTCCACCGACGGAGAAGGTTTGCTATCTGAAATGTATTTTCTAAAACAGTAGACGATACTGTTGTACCTTGCTCATGGTGTATCTTAAAATATTTGTGATAGTTGTGACAAGAGCTGGTTTGCAGCGGCTGTTTCGGTAAATAAGCAAATCAACCTAGTAACTGCGACATTTCATTGTGCTCTTAACTGGCATGGAATAACGATACTGAAGATATTATTCTTGAGCAATTTTAAATTCTAAAAACACGGCTTCATTTTCACGCTGTTTCGTCTACAAATTTAGAGTTAAGTGAATTCCTCAAACATGGTTTCCAAAGTAGGCTATCACATGAAACAGTATAGGTTAGCGTTAGTTGCATGTTTTCATGATGGGGTGTCCTCATGTACGAAAGAAACAGTGCCTTGACTTAATACAAAAACACAACTTAATGTGCCTTGATACCTGGGATCTTTTATCAAGTATTCAGCTTTTCTATTCCAGAAATAACAATTTTTTTTTTATTTATATTATTGATCTCTGTCTTTATTTTGTTACAAGATAAAACTGTAGTCGAGCCCTCTCCTCTATTTATGCTCAAAACTTTAGGAAGCAGTTATTGCAGTCACAGTTAGTCAAAATATCATTAAGGGAGAATAGTAAGGCATTTAATAATTCAACTGCAACCCTTTCACTTTTAAGTTTGCCACAACAAATAACAAAAAAAAGGACATCTATTTGGGAAAAGAATCCACTTGCTGGAAAAGAATAGATGCGTGACTTTACTACTAGTTGTACTACCATACAAACACCGCTCAAAATTGTTGCCCCGAAGAAATAATCAAGTTGATAACATGATATCTACTGAAAGAGGTTAAATGGCCACTGTGATATGTGGGCCAGTGCTACAGGAATCTAGTAGTTAAATAATACATTCTTACTATTGAGGGTGACCTGCAGCTGCATTTTCATAATTTACAAACATTGAAACATATAGGTTTGTACATATACAAACACATAATACACCTAATTGTGTTCCAAAAACACATTAATATGCCTCAACAGGGTATATGAAATATATTTGCAGTTTGTGTATTACCGTAATATTAAAGTAGATGGTTATAGATATTGTTTTTTGCAGTCATATTTCGCTACTCTGAAGTAGAGGTTATGAAAGTATTATTCAATTTGTCTATTTATACTTAGAATATTATCTTATACCTATCTATGGTGGAGGTGACCAGCACATTCAAAGTTGTTGCAAGAAGTCACAACGTGATCTACTATAAGCCCTCCAATTTTTATCTGAAATAATAAAAAGGTTACAGGGTGTATCCACTTCCCATTTTCACCCGGTATAGTGGAGAAGAAGTATCGACCGTACAATATTAGGATAGGATACAAGACTGTTCGGTTTAGTAGTCAATTAAAACTGTGAAAGTCAAACGTTAAAATTACTAAATTTAACTGCAAAAATATCCTCAACTTTATATAGACAGTGAAGTTTAAAATTTAAAGTACTAATTTTTTTATTAAATAAAGTACTTAATGCATAAACATATCTGTGTAGAAAATAATGTGCAAATAAGAAGTGAATTAGGTAAAAAAATATTACTGCAACAATACGTTAAAGTATAATATAATCAAAACCTACATCATCTGCCACAAGTAAACACACAAATTCAAAATATATAGGTAATCAGATGTCTCACATCGGACTTGTAATTAATACTATTAGTTTCTTTTTGATGTGATACATTTCTAAGAAAAACTGTTTTATAGTAACTTTCAGTTGCTATGACTTGGACGTTATCATAATCAAATTAATTACGATAATATCCCAGTCAATTCAATTTAACTTACCAGTAACATTGCTTAGAGTTAGAAATTGTCAATAAAAATTTAGAAAGTCAAAATACATCTGCAGTGGGTATAACTTTTATCTTAAACATATTTGCTAAAAGTTTATAGTTTCGTAAAACTGCTTTGATCTAATAAAACAGTCGACGAAATATGTTTTTATTCGAATTTAGTTTTTCGTTTTTATTGGGATTCATTACCAATATTGAATCGTGAATTCGTTCTTATTATTAAATTTCATGCACACCTGTAATCGTAAACAAGCCTCAAGGAATTTCTTTCGCAATTACGCTGTCAAACGCGCAATTAATTTTTTATTATGACCAGGCAAGTCAGGCGAGTTGGAAGAAAGCCTTAAAATGTTCAACATTTCCATTTGTCACGGCAATGTCTTAACGCGCCACCTCTGAACGTGAAATATCGTCGCAGTTTGCCAACCGGCAAACGCACCGTATGTCGCAGGACCTATTTCAGAACGCTTTCGGTTGAGGAGTAATTGCTGTTTGTTGTCTTGCATCGTTTGAACAGGGTTTCCCATTTCAGTTTTACTGTTTTTTCGTTTTATTTGTTGAAGTGCCACTGAATACGAAGCCCTTGTACGCTACGCCAGTTCAAAACTGAGTGCTATTAACGTCGCAGTGCTGGTATGTACTACGTCGCCGGGACGCTTATAAATAAATGTCGCTACAGAAATGTCGGCGTTGAAAAAGAGGAGAGAATCTAAAGAAGCTAAAAGAAAGTGTACTCCTCCTATTTTTGTAATAGTTTTTAATTTCGAACTGGTGAAATTGCAGTGTGGCATAGGAAACTATATAGGTGTATTACAATGATTTGTTATAAAAATGTTTTCAGTAGTTGCAATACTTTATGAACACAACAATAGAACAGTCTTTGATATTAACTATTTCATTACTAATTGTTTGCAATATTTTGAATTTAAGCATTTAATAATTCGGACAATTGGAGAAAAATCTATATAGGAATATATAGGATATATGTCTATTATAAATCTTAATCTATGTAAGTGCTTGAACGTACAAAATTCCTTTTTTAAAGCAAACTATTCAATAAAACGAACTGTTTTTTTCAATAAAGGCAACCACTTCCATTACAGTCATTTTACTTGAGGAATTTTCGAAAATGTGGTAATAAATTCTTTTTATTTCATTTCATTTACAGAATTTTTATCAGAATTAAAATTCTTTTACATATTTACTTAAAAAAATATTCACCGTTTAAATGTTTTGCCAAATTGATCTTTCCCAATTGTAAAGCAAATTATTTTATTATCTTTCATAATCTCCCAAAGCAGAATTATTTTATTTAACGTATACATATGGATATGTTGCTCATTAATGTGAATAAGTCGTTAATGTACACATTAATGAGCGAGTCTGCAGATTACTCGGTCTGATCCGTTAAAGTACGAAATTTACGATGGCAAATATGTTTAGTAAAAAAGGATATATCATGATTAGAGGCGAACCCCTCCAAGCCCGTCCTTCGGCCCGTCGGCACGTAAGCCCGTGTGAATCACCGATTGCCCTTCCAAAAGTTTATCTTTCTTTAGAAAAATTGTTTTAATTTAAAGAATTACATTTTTTATGTACAACTGCAAATATCTATAATAAACTTTAGCAGCTAGTTGTGGCTTAATATTAGAATAGGATAGCCGATTTATATAATATTTGTCATTTCCAATAAGCACATGAATTTCATTTTATTATATAAAGATAATAACTTTTTCGCTATGAAGTTAAAGATATACTTAACATATACTATATACTTGAAGGTATACATTTAATAGGTATTCATATTCACTATGTTTGCCAAAAAATAAATGTTGTAAGAAGTACAAATTTCAAAAAAGAATGTTCATAGATAAACGCATGAAATAGATAAACTTCTTTATAAATGGATTTTATTTTCTCCATGTACAAAATGCAAATGTAATATACAAAAAATGCAATTTTCTAAATACAAAATGGTTGTGTGTCTGATTTTAAAATGCGTGTTTGTAACATTTTAAAGTTTGTTAACTTATTAAATAATAAAATAAAAAACAGTGCATACCAGTATTATAGATTTATGTTAAAGAAACGCAATTGAAAAAAAAATAAAAATGGAAACTATCCGACAAAGACAGAAAAATATCTGATTTACTATTTGTAATTAAGAAATGAATGCCAACAGCTTGATATAGGTAGCAACTGTCTACCGAACCTTGCGAACCAAAATAAAAACTCAACGTTTATGGACTTATCCATAATCCAATTATCGAATATCATTTTATTCGAATTGTACCTATATATGTATTTCACGTTAAACAATGTAAATGGTGATACATACAATAGAATACAATGGTTTATTCATATTAAAAACCAGTTACTAAGCAAATTTGGCCGCCTGGAGAAATTTGACCGAGCGAGTTTGACAGCCCGTTCTGTCAAGCTCGCTCTTGACAGACTTGACAGACCGGGCGGACTTGACGGACCGAGCGGCCGCCCGTTTCATTATAAAAAGCCCGGCCCAGCCCGCATCTGGAATTTTTCGGCCCGGCTAAAGCGGGCCCGATCGCACCTCTAATCGTGATGTGTGATGCGTAGGGATTTGGAAACGACCTTGTGGTGGCGACATCTAAGAAGAAAAGTTAAAGAACAAATTAGTCTCACCAGTTTGGGCGTAACTTTCCGAATTCTCTGGTCTCCTTCTCATTACTATAACCGCAAAATCCGAGAATCCATTGAAATCGATCCTAAAAACCTTACCCGTGACGACAGTTATTTCCTACACAACACCTGGAAATCCCTCCTTTTGAAACAATTCAACCGTAACTGTTTCACCCCACTGAATCGTAACCATTTTCCACTTATAAACCCATCTCCATGTATCAGTTCTTCAGTTTCTGCTCAAGCGACGAAAGAAGCGGCCCTCCTGTTGATGTCCCATGCAAGTGTGGACTAAACGTCGGCCGGAGGAAATACCAGGACGCGCTTTCAACACGCAAACCAAGAAGTTTATAGTATAGACAACTACCGCGGAAGTCTACGTGTAAGATTACTCGTAATTGTTGTTCAAGAGATCGTTCAAATATCTTGGAGAAAGCAGGTAATATACTAATCGGTCCTTAAATCCCTCAACATTGGACGATTTGGGATTTGTCTAATAAGAGCAGATCTCCAAAAACTGGGGTCAATTGAACTGTTATTGTTAATCAATCACAAATAAACAAATTTAGGATTAAACAATATGTTCTGAATATTTACTGTGGGTGTTCCCAATCTCGTGTCTTCAAATATATGTTGGGAGAGTCATTTGCGTGATTTTCTTTAATATGGTTGGTTTGATAAAATCGACCGACGTCTCAACATTTTCTCTTTATCTTCTCTGATTGAGATATTGACAAGATTGATAAGTTACTAACCCAAATATTGCAAGCACATAGACTAAGCAATCAAATAACAAGTATCAATATCAATATATCTTAGAAATTCATTAGCAAGTTAGATATCTAATTCTATATGCAGGTATTTTATTACATCTGTTTTTAAAGTTGCATATTGCGTAATATATTCCGTTAAGCATGGAAGCAATAGCAAAATAGAAAAAAAAGTACTAATATAAGCGATCAAGAAATAATAAAGATAATACAAGCCTGCACTATCATAAAATGTATAATTGAACGAGTCCCAGCGGATATTGTTAAATACCTGGTGTAAACTTTTATCAATTCCTTCATCTGTTAAACTTTTATTGAAGTACATATATTAATATTCTTTTGTACATGTGAGAAAGTGAATTGTTATTATTAATAAATCAGAAATAAAGATATTTTGGATTAAACAATATGATGTTCCTGTTGTGAACATAATAGGATTACCTTGAAGATTTTATTATGTATACAAATTAGATGAAATCACATCTTTTGAGAGTGAGCTGACTCTAACCACAAACGTTATCTTAAATGTAAATTCCATAACATTAGCACTAGCTTCTGAAGGAAAGCATATTTTGCAAGTGACTATTATAAGAGGTCGTTGATGTGTGAATTTATTACGTTAAAACAAGTTTATTGGCAACCCGAAGGGTAAGCGGGAATCACATTGTGTCTCTGAAAGACCTCAATTTTATTCTTTTTTATATTAAGCAATAGATAATTCCTGTAACTTTCGCAAGTATAACTCCATATTACAATTTTATTTTTTGTTTTAGAGAAAAAGTTTTAAAATTTGAAGCAGGGCGATATAATATTGAAACTATTCGAAATGAATTTGTTCTAAATTTACAAAATCATTCAATTATTATTGTATAAGCAGCAAGTGCTTATCAGGCACCCTTGCAGAGCCAAATCTCCCTCATAATCATCATTACGGCCCCGGAAAAACCAGTTATCGTAATTGACTGGAATGAAATTTGAATTCTGAACCTCACGACTGATAGCCAAGAGTGCAAGCCACTAGACTATCACCCGGGATGATGATGAGCGTATAGCTCGAAACTAGTAATCATTGAAATAGGGTTTGTGGGATTTGAATCATACCTCTCCGTTCTTTATTTTATATCAATTATTATTAATAAAAAATGTCATTAATATTTCATACGAAGCGCAGGGTTTTACAGAAAGAATGGGATAGACTTGAAAATATTGGATTCCATTGTTGTCCAAGTTCCCTTAACTAAGTTTGTCTTTATAGTATTTAAAATATGGGTATTCAAAACAAATACAAAAAAGAATCACAGTAATTACAAAAATAAGCTTGCAATGAAATTGCAGCTGTCGGTCAGATTCCTATATATGAAAAAAATATCATTCCAACGTAAACCTAATTGAAAAGTCTACGGTATCTATAACAACAACATATAATTAGCGGAAACTCGTTACCTTGTACAAATTATTATAACATGTAACGGCTATCTCCTTTTGCGATGTTATTGTTGTTATTACTCATCCAACTAAATTGGCAGATAAGGTCAAGAGATTCGTAATGATATGTTGCCAATATGCACTCCTTAGGACGTGTTATTATGGCCAGATAAAATCGGTAATGAAACGTATTTATTGCGATAAAGTTATTGTCCAATTTATGTGCTTAACGTGACATTCACCTTAATGACTTTTTGTTAAAACGAGCTTCGACGGTATTGCAAAAACAAATGTCAAGTCACGGTGCGAGTTAGAAAGCAATAAATTAATATAATTGAAATACTTGTAATAGTTATAGCTAGCTGTATTTGCTGTAAAAAAATTAGATTTATCTTTCAGTTAAGTTCCGAGACCAATCTCAACGTAACCCTTGATGTAATTACAGCAAAAATTCAGGGATATGTGAACAAAATGCCGATAACGATCGTATACCATCAATGGATCGTCAGCTCTCCTCATTGTTGCTCTATATAACTTCAAACCCGAATTTAAACTGGCATAAGCTCCATTTAGTGAATAATACCATACATTTTGTGTCACAGTGCAATTGTGCCCAATCTATGGGTACAGATATACTGAGAAAAGCTATGGTTACCCAATGCTCTATAGCTGGATATATTTATTTTTTCCAACTTCTATTGCTTTTATTCTGCTGAAAAGAGAAGTGATTTCAATACCATAAAATTTAGAATTTCTGAAATAATGAGAAATATAAAACTACAAAGAAGGCATTTACTCGAACTTGTAAAATTTATTTCTCAACTATACTGTATATTATATGCTAGGTATCCAATGAACGTTGTAGGTGAAGGTTAGAATAGAGTAATAAAACTCGTTCTTTCGTTCATCTAATATTTATTATTTGATAACTAGTTTCGGCTAAAAGCCATCTTCAGATCACTGGAATACAAATGATTAATTGATTATGAAACAGTAATTGTGTTACAATTTTTTAAAGAAAAAGAAAAAGAGAAACTCTCTCTTTTTCTTCTTTTTCTTATACTTGAATTTATTTAATTTGTTCATATAATTGATGGTGTATATACCTATTATCTTCAGTCCACCTTGGTACGTGGTAGGTTTATGTCGCTCCAGTAAGTCTCCGATTATTATCTTTATAGACCTGTTATACATTTAAATCTCTTTACTAAAAACTGTACTAGTTATTCATTCGTGATGTTCTTATATTATAGTGAATAAAAACAATGCTTTTATAATAAATTTTATTTATTTCGAGTTAAATAATTGTGATGAACAAAGAAATGAATCTTCTAATGATTCTCTCAGGGTAAGTAAGTTCTTTACTATTTAAATTGTACAAAAATAAGATTTCTAGAATCTTAATCTAAACTAATAACTCATATTCGTTTAAATATCAAAATAGAATTCAAATCCCCCGCTAAATTCCCATAATAAAATCAAATATTGTCAAATAATGCCAACTCAAAACCTCTCACAGCATCATACGTTTTGCTTACATACAAAAATCCCTAGAATCACTGTTATCAATATGATAATCTAACCTAACATTCCCTTTACGCTTTTAACGCCGGTTATAAATTCAAAAGATGAATATATCGCTTACTTCAAGTACGAAAAACTGCTCTCATATACTCCAAATACTAATTCCAACTCCGCAACAATCTTATCAGCTGCCAATTAGTGTTCTAATGATGTCACAGCGAATAAGCTCGAACGAAACCCTTCAATAGGCCCCAGGATTAGAAATACGCCACCCAAATCTTCGAAATCACTGGATTTCCATCATCTTGGCACTAAATACGCAATACTCTCATTCTTGTAAGTAAATTTTAAAGTGAACGACTAAGGGCCGGTCTTTCAATCTCCTAATAAATGTATCTAATAGCAATTTAGCTAATAATAAGTTATTAGGTAAATAAGAACAGGCCGTCTTTCAACGAATATGTTTAGGTTAAAGACACGTATTTCAAACTTCTAATAAAGTTTCTAGTAAAAGTTATTAGCTTCCATCAACTAATAAAAATTATGTAGGTAATAAATTGGTTTACTCTCCTAAAATGTTACTGAGTATGAAGTAGCCAATAAGAATTATTAGACGCTTAATAGCGTATCGAAAATCTCTGAAAGTTGTTAAAACAACAAAGAAGGTTATGTTTTCAAGTTTGAAATTATTTATGAACCAGACACGTTTGAAGATTTCGAGAATTGTTTTTGGAAGGGATTTGTTCAATCCAGTTAAAATAGTTCATCGTGATTTATCAAGAGGTTTAGATTATCAAAACACAGTGTATAGACAATAAATAATATTGACAATGAAGAATATTAACAATAAACGATACTAACAATAAACAATATTGACAATAAACAATTTTGAAAATAAACAATGTTGACAGTAAAGAATATTGACAATAAACAATGTTAACAATGAACAATATTAACATTGAACAATGTTAACAATAAACAACTTTGACAATAAACAATATTAATAATGAACAATGTTAACAATAAACAATATTGACAATAAACCATATTGACAATAAACAATATTGCTAAAAAACAATATTAACAATGAACAATGTTAACAATAAACAATATTGACAATAAATGATCTTGACAATAAATTAACAATAAACCCTATAAATAATAGCTGTCGGCCCGGTACTTAAATCTGCTAATAAATGTGTCTAACAACAATCTAGCTAATAAGTTATGAGGAAGATATATTAGGTAAAGAACCAGAGTATCCCCTAAAGTTTACAGCAAGCAATAAATGACAGCGCTATACAAATACTTACACAATCTAACTCTTAACAAATTCTTCATCATTCCAATTGTTTAAACAATTTATATGAGGCTCTCTAATAGTTATACTGTCTGTCACGATTAACTATTTGAACAAGCTTAGCCAAATAATCTTCGACAAACTCCCCGAAATCTTCAAAAATATCCATATTTTTCGTTTATGATAGTGATTTCAATCAATTTCAAACTATTTTTTTATTGTGTTGGCGACATTCGATAGCTTATTAAGATTCTAATAGTAACTTATTGGCTACTTCAACCACACAATAACATTTTAGGAGAAGAAATAAACCGGCTTATTACCTACATAATTTTTATTAGTTGGTGGAAAGACAGTTATTTCAGCTATTCGGCTAATAACTTTATTAGCAACTTTATTAGGAGATTGAAATACCGGCCATAAATGAAATGAAAAGGCATTCATTTTATTCCTGTTTATTACAAAATCATATAAAAATTTAAAAACCGAAACACGTTGCTTCAAATGATTTTGTAATAAACAGTACATTTTCTTTTCATTTATATGTATGGGACATATTTTGTTTTGTATAATAAAATATTAATTTAGTCAGAGTATAAACCTTTTATCCTTTTTGCTTGTAATATTCTCATATTATTCAAATATTACCGGTGTATTTCCCCTACTCGTCCTAATTTTGAAATAAGGTGTATTAGGTATTTTTTTTTGTATATATATATAAATATACAACTATTTTTATATATAAATAGACGTAGCTTACATTTATAAGTCGTTTCTAATAAAGATGGACACTAAAATTATTCGTATTCCGTTTTTTTTGTTCTCCTAAATTTATGTCTATATTATCATGTATGCCTATAATTTCATTATTAAAAAAAGAACATGGTTGCTCGAAGTGAAGCTTAGCCCTTCGCTATCCATCCAATATGTTTCTCTACAATAAAGACGTATCTGTCAGTTTTTATGGGCGGGTTTCAAGGCGCCCCGTTGTCGCATATCCGCTCCGAAATCAAAGCATGCCCACGAACCAGCGACCCTTCATCAACGCACGCTCCGCTCTACCCCTGCAGGCGCAATACGAAATTATGTGCGTGTAAGCACCGCGCGTTGTATCGCCGGTTTAAAAGTTTTAGTACCGCCGGAGCACACAGCGGTGATTACTTGATATATTACTTTGGGAGTACCGAAGCAACCTAGGTCATAAAAATTTCAAATTCGAAAATATCAACGTTTCCAACTGGCATGTGATGTAAACAACAAAGAAAAAGTACCCAACGATGTACTACAGTTACTTTAGTTACAGGAGTATAGTGTTACACATCTTTTTCTCGGACGCGTTGTGTGTTTAGAATAGGGAAGAGTCGTTCTTATTTATTCTTTATTTTTATTTCGTCTGCGAGTAGGAGGTTTTATGGAGACTGATCTTCTCTTTTTTCTGTATTTGGTTTGAGTTTGAACGAGTACCCTGCATTATGCGTTACTTCAATAAAGTAACTTTAATTTAGCGGTTAAAGTGAGAATATACACCAACCAAATAATAATAATAATAAATAAATAATATTAAATTGACAGCTATATGGAGGACGATATTCAAAATTCAGAGGACGTTATTGAATCAAATCTATATGTAATTAAGCCACAAATTGAGAACGATAAAAGTGTTGTGGAGGAATTAGTATCGTAACTCACTTTTATCTCTAACTCGCTAAAAGTGGGACGAACAAAACATTAAAAAATGTTTCAATATTAGCACAATGTGATGATGAGTCGTTTATGTCTAATACGCGGTATTTGGATAGGCAGATTACAACACAAATAATGGATCGCGAAAACGACAGCATAGTAATAGAATTAAATACTGAAAGTGTTGTTGGAACTAACATCTCGCAACCCACTGAAGTGGAAGAAGAAATAGGCAATAGACAACGAATAAAAAGAAGCACGCCTAAAATTGCCGAACATGTTATTGAGACTACTATATCTCCCACCAATAATAACGAACAGTTGGAATTCACCCAGACATCGCAACGTAGAAAGCGGACAAAGTGGACAAATGAAATATTCCTATTATAATATAACCAGACTCGAGACAGAGCAACAAGCACCGTATAGAATGCGATTACACGAAGAAGTAATTAAACAGTTTCCGAACCTAAGTGGAAAAACTAAGCATAATATTCTAGATCAAAGAAGATGCTGAACCAACGGATACCAGCTGAAATATTAAATAGAAGAAAAGAGGAAGTTGCAGTTGAACTAGGAATTGCCAAGAAAATGGAGGAACAGCATATAAGGGAACCCGACCAACAAGAAGCTGTAGTAGAACTGGAGGAAACAGAAAATGAAGCCATGGACTGGTTCATCACTGCCTATATGAAATATGATGGTGTGCACCATACAGCTAGACCTCGTGTACCCAGATTACAAACATCAAAGAAGACTCCGATGATATTAGCAAAGGGCGATAGAATACTGGGAAATAAGATTCAAGTTGAAAAAGATATCTCCATAGAGATATTGCATTCATTGTAATTCAATTCCATGGACAACGGATTCCAGAAACAATTGATGATGTCCAAAACTGTCGAAAAAGATCAACCATTCCCCTGTGGGAGAGACGTTTGCAAAACAAAATAGAAGAAAACAAATCGGTGAAAAATATAAAAACTATGGAACATGTGGGCATTGCTGATGCAGACGTGAAAGAAACCTTGAAAAAGACCAGTAATTGGAAAACACCTGGAGCCGATCACATACACAATTACTGGTACAAGAAATTTCAAAGCAGCCATCAGACCTTGATGAAATGTGTGCATGAATTATTGGATAATCCTGGCCAGAATACGCCATATTTTGTGACAACGGGAGTAACGTACCTTATACCAAAAACTCAAGTGGCGAGTGACGACCCATCCAAATATAGGCCAATCACATGTTTGCCAACAATATGTAAACCAATAATTTCGATATTAGCAGACAAATTATATAAGCATCTTAACAGCAATGACTTGCTATACGAGGAACAAAAAGGATGTAATAGAAACACCAAAGGCTATAAAGAGCAACTAGTGATTGATGCGATCATAACAGAGGAAGTCAAGAAATTGAAATTGAATCATTGTATACGGCTTTTATAGATTATCAAAAGGCTTTTGATAGCGTACCACATGCCTGGCTACTCCAAATCTTGCAAATATATCAGGTAGATCCACGAATGAGTCGATTTTTAAGGGTGATGACCATGCGATGGAGTACCATTCACAGCCTTAGAACGCCCAACGAGACGATAACATCTAATATGATTGATATCCGACGAGGAATGCTCCAAAGTTCCCTTAGCCCGTTGTGGTTTTATCTTGCTCTTCGACCTTTGACGACACTATTAAGAAATTGTCGCAAAGGTTATACCTTCAATGGCACCAGTACATGTATAAACCACCTTTTATACATGGAAGATCTAAAGCTATATGCTACCAGCATGAAACATCTGAATGACTTGTTCAGCATCACAGCGAAGATATAGGTATGAATTGAAATGACAATGGTCCTACAATGGTCGGGGAATAATGACAATATAGCTCGGACTATAAAGTAAATGAGGATCAGACGATAGAGAGCATGGGGCAACAAGAGCGATATAAATATCTAGGATATATGCGGGCTGGGGCACTAGACCATAAATTTTGCAAGAAAATGCTGATGGACAAGTATACTATATATATATTATAACTAGAGCTGTTATCCGGATCCGGATAATTTTATATCCGCATAATTTACTATCCGGATATCCGGATCTGAGTGCTATCCGGATCCGCTATCCGGATCCACTATCCGGATCCGCTATCCGAAGCTTCCGATCCGAATCTGTTATTGAAAATCACAAATTCGCATTCTTTATCAGGTTTCTCGGACTTGCGTCAATAAGATTATTTTGTTTGCGAGTTCTCGCTAACATTAAAAAAATAATAAAGAAAAAGTGTTTTACGTTGCAATATTTTGCTTTGTAAAATAATCATTGCTACATAGCCATATAATAAGGTAAACCTGTAAACACGTGTAATTACCATTCAGTTGTTCGATAATAATAATTATGTTTTATGTATAGTTATCGGATCTAGATCCCAGCACCGAATAGTATATCCGAATTCAAGAAACGGATCCGGATCCGAGGTTTCGGATAGCGGATTCGGATCTGAGGCTTCGGATAGCGGATCCGGATCTGAGGTATCGGATAGCGGATCCGAATCCGAGGTTTCGGATAGCGGATTCGGATATCCGGATAGTTTTGGATCCGGATATCCGGATCTCAATTTTGTCGGATATCTGCAGCACTAATTATAACAAAGGATTGAAATTTTCCAGAAATAAACAAAGGAACATTTGGAAAATCCTTAATGATACCCGAAAGAAGACCTCTGTTAAAACTGGTGAAATATAATTTCTCCATTAAGGTTAATTATAACATAATAATAATAATAATAATAATAATAATAAATGGTCTTTATTGGAAATGAAAACAATTTTTACAAATCCAATCACAGGCGAAGTCCAGCAATGCTGTTCTACTCAACCTAGGGTATACATTGTAAAAGTTTAAATAAATGGCGTTAAAAACAAAATTTGATTTACAGAGATAGAAAGAAAGAAACCTGTTCAAGTACTAAGTAATAACTAAAATGCATACATACATTCAGCCAACGTGAGGTGTCTGCCTCTGCAGGAACAGTTTTTTTACGTGCTGCCTGAAGGAAGTGACACTGAAATTTTTAAAGTTGTGAGGGATGGCATTGTAGTACTTAGCAGATGCGTAGGAAAAAGATCTAGTGAATATTGTATAGCGATGTTGCTGCACAGTCAGGCAAGCGACATGTCGCAGATCCCTATCGTGAACCATGCCCCTAGGCATCAGCAACTCCGTGATATACCCAGGCGAACCCTCCACCAAAGCCCTATGAACAACACACAACATAATACCAATAATTGGGCTTTGTGTGAGATTCTTGCAAAGTATTTTTCATTTATTGCGAGTGATCAGCTGATGGAAGATATCATCTATTTGTCTTCAAACTATTTTAAGAAATGACATTCATTTGTTTCGCCTTTTAATAGAAATTGT
The DNA here is from genome assembly GCA_949128085.1 of Cetonia aurata. NCBI lineage: Eukaryota > Metazoa > Arthropoda > Insecta > Coleoptera > Scarabaeidae > Cetonia > Cetonia aurata. The sequence continues at coordinate 17,532,662 of OX421883.1, forward strand.
TAACACGTAAGCACATCTCCATTCCTAGCACAGAGAACAATGTATGATCTACCTTCCGTTTTATTGATTTAATCGAACGCTTAAAATCATCTGGCCGTGATCGTATTACCTTGCCATCTTCGAATATCTAAGTTTCGAGGATAAGTTCTTAATAAAATACAAGTGCTTATAAATTTAGTTATATGTATTATTATATACCCTTATTTTTTCGCCTGATGATGGTTTAGCACCGAAATCGGCAGCTTCATAAGGTAAATTATTGTAATAATTTGTTTTAATAATATTGATACTAGTACGTGACAGTCACGTCATACTGATATGTCACGAGTACGCTCTGTTACGCCTTGATCACTGTAGCTAACCATAACGAAAAAATACTCTTAATTATCGAATGCATTAAATACCTTATTGCTTCAAATGGTGTTTAACTATTAACGTAGAACTTCTGGAAAAAAGTAGTCATAAATTACATACTACAACTCGTAAAGATAAAGAAAGAATTTATCATCCGCACTAATTGCTTTCTTAACAGTCAACAAACTATTAAACCTAGGGAGTTTTTTTGTGTTTATACTTTTCCGTCGAATAGTTAGATAATTTTGTACGATGCCCACAAGACTAGAAATTCCTAGACAATTATTCACTTTACTGTGGTGGTAATGATACACTGTAAACTTATATGTAGCAGTACTAGAAGTTATGTACGTTAGAAAGCGCCTATGATATCCGTAGGCACGTTATACTTACGTGAAGAAGTTTACACGTGTCATCATTGCGGTTAACAATGTAATTCACATGAATATATACAACGCATGTCAAAAAGTGCGCACCTTTTTAAAATTGTAGTGATGCAAACAGTATAAGCACTTTTTAAAATCAACTAGAGATCCCTTGAATGCAACTTATTTACCATATACAGAATGAGCACTTACAAATGAAAAAAGCTTAGGAGTAAAGTACCCTTATTTTTCCAAAAGAGGAATATATTTTAAAGAAAAGTTGTTTACAATTAACATTACACGCAAATATGAAGCAATGAACCTACCTCAAAAACAAAAAGAATTGCATTTTTTTTGATAAACCTTTATGCATTCTACAATATTATCTATCTAATTTGTTTAAAGTATTTTTAATTAATATAGCTAATAAAAAAAGAATGTAAATTAGTAGTGCTCTCTTTAGGTGTTTCAAGTTGTTGTAAAGAATTATTGAAATTTGCGTGAGATATTCGTGCACTTTTGATGCATGTTGTTGATTTGCTTGGTGAATTTAAATATTAATTGAAACTATTTTAAAAATTACACTTTAAGGTAGGTAGTATTTCAAAATAAAACCTTTCTTCATTAAAGGTTTCCGTCATATAATATTTGTCTCTAAAAACCTGTTTCACTAATTTCAAAAAATAAGTACTCAGCACACTTAATAAACAAAATAACTGTTGTTTCTAAGCAATTAAATCTTTTACAAGGAATAGTTTAAATTTAAAATATTACTTAGCCTAAATGTATTTCTAGAATAATTTTAATTAATACCTAAAATCACTAAGCAAGTGAGCAAAATGCTTCAAAATGTATTAAAACTACGAAACTTATAGATAAATCTTTTAGATTTTCAAGTAAACTTTTATTAAATAAACAACTGTTTAATTTTACGAAACACCACCCAGAGTCATCTATTATGCTCTCAATACTTCTCAGATGAGCCAGATCTCAAATGTTAGATGGCAACGAACTGTAAATCTGCCACCACCTTTTGGTTTCAGGTACACAGCAAACGAAGAATAAGATATATTATATATATTATATTCAGTAACACCCGGGATGCGGGAGGATATAGTTCTTCTGTTGCAACTACTGATTAATGTATTAAAATAGCATATAACATTTAAGTATCTTTAATGTGGCTGTATAGTTATTAATTAGTGATATTCGTGTATACGTTGAATAAAATAATCAAAGTATAAAGTGAAATTTATTTATTAGAAGTCTTCTCAAATTAAATAACAAAGAAATTAATCTTCTAAAGATTTTCTCAGGGTAAGTAGGCTCTTTACTATGTTAGATACACAAGCATAAGATTTCTATAATCTTAATTCAGACTAAAAACTAATATTTCTCGTTTTTAAATCATAAATAAAATTCAAATCTCCCGCCGAATCCCCATCATAGAACTATACACAAATAAACTAAATGCCAACACAAAATCAAGTTCAACCTCACATAACAAAATTCACTAGATTTACAATTTATAATTCAAACAATTATAAACATGTTATAACCTCAAAATCTCTTATACATACATATATGCCGATTATACGTTCAAAAGATGATAAAATCGCTTATTTCAGGTACGAAAATTGCTCTAGTATAATCCAGATAATAATTCCATGTTCAAAAATAATCATTTCAGCTCCTAAATAGTGTTCCGAAGATCTCACGGCAAAACTGCCTCGAATGTTGTTCTTCAAAACTCCAGGATTAGACGAAAGGCCACCCCAAATTTCGAAATAACTGGATACCCATCATCTTAGCACAAAACACGTAATACTCTCATCCAAGTAAGTCAATTGAATAACTGTTGTGAACTTTAAAGTGATAAATAAAACAATTTCTAGATAATGATACGAAAAGCAAAAACTCTCAGGAAAAACCGAAAAAAAAAGTTCAACAAACTCAATACTACCAGGACGAAGGTACCCCGGCAACTACCAAAGAAATCGTTTCCAACGATACGACAGAATTCAAATTCCCTCGTCGAACATTCATAGAAAGACATACACATGCCCTAAAATCCATGGTTACAAGCATTAATTGAAATTGATACGAAATAAATAAGATTTTATTTCGGATTATTTCATACATTGACAATAAATAAATAAATAGATAAAAACACATTTATATAAACAATTTATTAATTGCGATCGATTCTGTGGGTTTTGTATAGCATATTTCTTAGATAATAACATAGCAATATATTATAAATGTGGAATACATAAAAGATGATCAACAAAAAAGGCAATCCTTATGTTTATGAGATAAAAGGCTGACATACATATTTGAGTATAGCCGTTAATTCAGAATATGTTTTCTTACTAACATTTTGCTTCTTTAAATAAATGTTTTTCTGCTGTAACTGTAATTTTAATATGAGGCAAGCGGAAGGTGCCTGGTTCAAATCCGACACGAGGTAAAATTTTTAATATAAAAATTGCCTCATATTAAAATTACAGTTACAGCAGAAAAGCATTTATTTAATGATTTCACACTGTAAGAAAATTGCACTATTGCATTTTCCTTCTTTTTTTGTAAAAATAAGGGTACTTTACTCTAAAGCCCTTTTCATTTTTAACACGGTGGAAGATAACTTGTGGCAAAGGAGTCTCAAGTTGATTTTAAAAGGTGCGAAAACTTTCTGCATTGTTAACATTTTTCAAAAGTCCATAAAAAAAAAACCCACATGGTGCATACTTTTTGACACATGCTGTATATGTGACTGAAACAAATGCTGATACCATTATGCAGGTAATTATTATATGTCAGCTCTACCTTTTCTTTTGTCGGGATCATATTTTATTTAAGATTTCTTTAGCCATGCAACATGGTCATTAAATAAGTGATGCAATTAAACTAGACAATTTTATTTAAATATGGATGCTATCTTAAACCTTGTTCAACACTGCTTTTCTCCTAGTACACATAGAACTGTCATGTTTTCTCTTTATTAACATATCATACACACTTGTATTTTAAGTTTTCTGAATTTTGTAATACCTAGCTACAATAAAGTGTGATTTTTACAGATGTCATTATTTACTAACAATAAGTATTTTAAGAGATAGGTAAATAATGTAAAATTCCCCATTTCACACAACAAAAATTACATTAGCCATAGCAGACGCATATTTTCAACGCTAAACATAAAAGGTAAAATCCAATAAAGTTGTTCAAATAAGGCCAGCTAGAATTCCACGCCCCATAATCTGATAGTTTTCTTTATATCCTTGCACGTGTGCACATGTAATTTCCATTTCTATGCTGTGCAATCAGAATAGCATAAATACCATCGCGTCAGATGTATATATGGAAGAAATTCATTTCGACCAGGTGTTAACGGTTGTTGCTAATGCACGACGACGGACTGTTTGTATCGCGAGACTTCTTCGTTCTCTGTGGCCTACGCCCTCGTAAAACGTTGAAACAACTGTGAACTGATCGAGATAAAGTCAACGATATATGCACGCATATTTCTGGCATAAGTGTTTCGAATCCGTTCAAGTATAAGTTTTAATGCGACAAGTTATTTGCATAGCAGAATGTACAGGTATATTGATTGAATCAAAAGAGTGATAAAGACTGTGGCGAAGTAACAAACGATGTTTATGTATTTGGGACACTTTTTTTTCGAAATTTCGTGGATTGTCTGTTCATTTAGAGTAGAATGAAGATGAAATTGGCGATACAAATATGCTTAATATGGTAGTTTATTATACGTAGATAAATGTTAGCCTTAAGTTTCTTTGCACCTTTGAAAGCTAATGAATGACCGGTATAGATCGCATATCTCTAAATAAAAAACATTGTCAGATACAAATTTTCAATATGGTTACTTTAGCATAAACAGAAATGTATAGTGTCATTTAGAAAAACCAAATTACTTTAAACAAAAGCTAAGAAAATGTTAATATCTGTTAGAAAGTAATACAATCCAAGCTGCCATAAACGAAGACTTGCATCGGCGCCATTGTTGACAAAAGGGTAAATAATAATGATGTTATTAAAAATAGACATATAGTAGATAAACTACTTTTCTGTATAAAATTTAAAAATGGAACAATATACAGACATAATCCCTGCAAACTCAACGATTGTACCGCGCATGTGCTCCTCCCGCTCATTCTTCATACTGAAGTAGGTATTCCCCTACATTCAGTCATTCGTCATAGCTTCTCATAGCTCACAACGAATACTGGCGCGAGCGCAGCGGTTGCTTTGCTATTCAATCTACACGCAGAAATGTGTTAATTTTTAGTGACCGTAAAACATATTGCATTTTTATTATGAAAATGAATAAATTGCAATATGTATTGCTTTGGACACACGTACTTATAAATTCAAAAGGTGTAATGAAAGCGTAAAACAGTAATTTATAGTATCTATTAAAAAATAGTCTTTACTCATGACAAGAAAATTAAAATAATTCTAATGAACGAAGAACAAAACCCTCATAAAGAAAATAAATTTAACGAAGGAAAAATAAAACTTAATTCTGAGTAAATAATTTTAAAAAATAAAAACTTAAAAGTAACTCTTAATAATAAATTAAATAAACTTTAACACCAGCTCGGTTACTATTCTATTCGTAATAGTAATAAATAAATATAAAATTAGGGTTTGTTCATGACAAGGAAATCAAAGTCATTCTAATGAACTTAGGGCAAAAAATAGTAAATTTTATGAAGGACAAATAAAAATTAATTCTGGGTAAATGAATTGAAAAAATAGAAAACTAAGATAAGCCGTAATAATAAGATGAAATAAACCTGAATTTTTTAAAAATCATTGAATCTTCAAAGAAATGGTTCAAATATGCCCCCATCCTTGCCTAAACAATATCCTAATCTGTTGTAGAAATTCATTCTAACATTCTCCAATATTTCTGGGCTAATGTTGTTTGACGTTTGAACAATTTTATTGCGCAACTGCTCTACATTAGCTGGTCTAATGTCTTCATTGCCATAAATTATTTGTTTGAAATAACCCCAGTAAACGAAATCAAGGGGGGATAAATTTGGTGAACGTGGCGACCATTTGATATTTTTAGAATGAGTTCCGATCCACCGGTTAGGAAACTGTTCGCTTAAATAGTTTCGGACAGCCACTGCATTATATGCAGGGCAACCATCTTGCTGAAAGTAGATGTTTTGCATATTGATGTCGGGATGTTGCTGTACAGTTGGTAGAATGTGGGTGTTCAATAATTCTAAATATGCATTTGCGTTCAAATTGCTAATGATAAAAAAGGCCCAATAATATGGTTATTTGACAAACCTGCCCAAACATTTACTTTCTGCTGTTGCTGACTAGATAAACTTAAACATCTGTGCTCGTTTTGCTTGGCCCAGTATGTTGTCACAGATGAATTGTGACTTCTAACCAAAGGAAAAGAAGATTCATCGGTAAATATAATATTGTTTACCAAATTAGCATCTCGGTTAATTAAATCACTAAACTTTTCACAAAATTCCATACGCTTAAATGCGTCGCCGTGAAATAATTGTTGGTGTTTAGAATATTTAAAATTGGGATACCCATTTGCTTTGAGTATTCGCTGAACGGAAGAACGGGATATGTCTAAATCAGTGGAAATAGTGCCAGATGACATATTCGAATTTATTTTAACTGCACCACATACTAAAACGGACGTATAATTAGAAATTCTGTCAGTTTTAAATGATGTTTTTAAATTTTTGTCCGAACCGGTATTGTCGGTTTTATTTTTTAATTTAAAAATTGTGGCTTTATTTGGAACATGCCTGTTGGGGTATTTAGCTGCAAACATGTCGCATACCCTTTGAAAAGAATTGCCGGCGTGAGACCACCGCATCATCTCAGCTCTCTCTCCTCCACAGTATAACGCGGCATTTTGCGCAAAAATATGTATTTAAAACTTAGACAACCACCTTACTTGAACTGACTAATAATACTGATCACTGATCAGTCTACACGTGCTATTATCGTACTACAGCGCCACACCTCGCTGTAGGGTAGAGTAGGAGACGGTAGGAGTATATGTGCTTCTCCGCCGTTTACTTTGCAGAGATTGAGGCTGTATAGCGTCTTCTATTTAAAATAATAGAACAAGTACGATTTCAGTTATTTTTTGAGCATTCTGTGTATTTTAAGACTGGTTATTTAAATTGGTTTATTTTGTGTAATAAAAGTTATTATACAGTGTGGTAACTACTTATGGAATAAAATTATTTTTCATGTTATCTTAAAGTTTTATAAAAAAAAAATGCAGGAACACTTCAATTTTTTATTTTAAAGGTACGCCTTCTGAATCATATTTGAATATAAGCGTGATTCATCTCACAAGGGAACCTCGCGAACTGTAAATCACAGATTTTGATGAAACTTTATCAGTTTGTAAACTCCATGGAGTATTACTGAAGCACGCTTTCCGTTGCTGCGGAACTTCAACTGCAGGGGGTGCAATTTACCCTTGCAATTTGGCCCAAATTTGGTTTTTTCTGAATAACTTTTAAATGGTAAGAGATAGAAAAACAGTTTCAATGGCGGACTTGTATCGTTTAGTCAGCCTTTTCGATTGGTATAGATATTTATATACAGGGTGTTCCAATAAACGCGGAATGACGTATGTTGTGCTTATTTTATCGAATTTCAGAAATCGGTTATAATTATAATTGCCTTTTTTGTGATCAAATAATCTATAGAAAGCTAATTTAAAAAGTTATACAGGGTATCTACAAAAATATAAATTTTAGCATATTTCCTTATTCTAAGGAGATACTCTGTATACTGCTATGTGGCTGCATTGTATGCCGAAAATTGCATCGGATTTGCAAGTACAAATGCCATAAAAATTAGCTATAGGTTTTTTTTTTCCGGCCTAAATTGGAATATATACATTGGCCGAGCATTCGACTAGAAAGCTAGAGTTTCCAATGCGTACGGGCGGACAATGCAGAAACTTCCGTCTTCGTCTGTTTAACATGTGCACATTTCTATGTTTAACGCGTATGAGCATTGGGAATGCTAAACTGAAACAAGAAACTAATGCTATTATGGTATTGTATAGATATATGAACGAATTATTAAATTATTAAAGACGGAATTATTATTTATCTAAAAATGTTAATTTTATTAAATTAATTTATTTTAATAAAATATATAGCGAAATTTAAAAAAATTTGATATTTTATAATTATATCTTTAAGTATATGTGGCATTGTCGAAGGACTTTAAACGAGTGATGTATCTATTCCCTGCACTTTGGTTTATACATAGTCCGCTAAATAACGGCAAACAATAAAAAATATTATTATTATTCATAATAATAGATAAGTGTGCCATTAAGTATAAAAATTCAGAAAAACATTACAGCTTTTTTATTTCTCTAAATACTTAAGAGTATGGGGAGTATGATCTATTTATTAAATTTAAACAGGTGTCATGTTAGAAAATGAAAATCTACGAAAGCAGTGCTAAAGAAAATTATTCATAAAAGAGTAAAGTAGATTTCAAGTAACCGGCTCCTCCACCAATTATCTCACATTCTTTTAATCCTGAAGTATAGTTTGTGGTATAGTTTGTGATTTATTATAGTGTAGATAGTATTACCAACTAAGATAACATGTATGAACATATAGTTCATACAGTTCATGTCTTGTAAATAGCCCGGAACCTTGTTAAGAGAACTTTTAGAATCTTCAAACACAAATCAACCTTCTCTAGAAACTACATACCTGATTCTTGTGCCGGTTGGCCATGGGCAAAAATATGTTCTTCTTTTCATAGTAGGTGCTTTCTGAATCTGCAGTACCTTGTAAAAACAGAAATAATTACTTTGACGCTTTTATTTATTTATTTATTTATTTATTATTATTATAAACCCTACAGAGTGAATCCAATTACAGGGTTATTTTACAATATTAGATTAAATTAAGTACATTAAGTAACGATACGTGATTGATGAATTTAAATGTAAATGAATATACAGACAAAAGCAATACTTATATGTATATTATATCCAGTAGTATTCAACAACTAACTTGTTAACTACTTATAATAGATTAGAAAATGCAGAAAAAATAAAAATTAAGATTTCACAGTAAACATTCTCTAGCTATTCTAACAAAATTATTATAGTTATTATTAAATATATCAAGGGCATAATTGAAGGAATTGTACGTGCGACACAACGAAAAAAGTGGAGAACTAAGTAAATAATTAGTAGACGGCGTCCTATAGGCAAAAGTTACCGAACTACGTGAGTTAAAACGTGGAACATATAAATTTATTCTTCTTAAAAAACTAGGATTGTCAATTAAGCCATGAACAAGTTTAAATAGATAATTCAGTAAAATCAGTTTTCTCCTATTACTAAGAGTACTAAAATTAAATTCTTCAATCAATACATTAGAAGAAATGTTGTAGTTGGGATACACCCCATATCTATTAAAGTATAAATTTGATTTTTTGATGACAATGATTGCTTATTGTTGTTTGTTTGCAGTAAGTGCATTGATAACAACTGTTCGCAATAGCTAGTTTACAATAAATATTTCACACCCAAAACAGTTAAATAAAAGCTTCATATTTTTTTTTCCAGCGTTCGCATCAATGCTGGAATAAATTTCTAAATGCTATTCAGATATCGCTACATAAATATTAAGACGATGAAGTGTTTCTATTTTACGTCTATAACTATGCGAAAATATAATGTTAAAACAATAACAAAACATCGTTGTAATAATTCAGACAAATTTATACTGACATGTGTGCCTATATTGATGAAACCAAACACGAATAATAAAAACGACTTATGTGGAAATCAGATAGACGTCACTTAAACCAACCATTCGAAACTACATACGATTTGTTTGCCGCCAGCGAAACTAAAATATCGCCTAACAGACTCATCATTGCCGTCTCGTATTTTGCTAAGCTGTCGACAATCGTGACGAGTGAAAAAGGCTGTCGGCTGCACGTAGCGCACCGGGTCACGTGAAGGACAGCATAATGAGATGGTAATTCAAGATGTGTCAATTGTCTGTGTCCCCTTGGAAGCGTGTAATTCCTCATTCTGTTCAGTTCTCTCGGGATATGTGAGGCGACCGTGCTGGATGCGTCTTGAGACTTTTCGTAGAATGATCCCGCAGCTACCGTCATCCATCAATTGTTGGCAGCGAACACCTGACCCTACTATTGCCGGTGGTAGAAATCCGAAAAACGTGGGACAGCAGCTCTTTGGCTTACTTTAACGTTAGAAGGAGGCCTAGAAAACAAATTCTAAACGGTTGCGGCTTGCGCAAGACGTCATTTAAATGTTAATGCGATTTTTTAGATAGTTAGTGGTAATTAAGTCTAACGAACTGTTTAAAATAAACGGATGTTTTTAGTAAATTATCGAGAAAAGTGCCAAGTTTTCGCCATTCTATAGCTAAAATTATCTAAACTTAGCATAATATGTTTATTTAAAGATGCTAATGCTGTAAAAACAACGTATAAATACGTATATATTTGCTTTATATAATATATAATACACAGGGTTATTCACGGTATACGACAGGGAATATTGTAGCCAAAACACGTGACATTTAAAAAGTTTTACTTCTGGGATATATGGCGGTCTATTAGGGGTACTTTCCAAAATTATTTTCACATTATACAGGGTATTGCAAAAGCCCTAAAAGTATCAAAGTTATATTTTCGTAAAACTTGTAAATTACTACATTTTCGGATTCTCTTATCAAAATACGTTTTTTTTTTTTTAATAAGGTTTATAATACCTAAGCTTAAGGTTTTTAAATAATTTGAATTTTGTGAAAATCTAACCTAATTTTCACGTTTCAAATACTTAAGAAGTATTTAAGTTGTGTAAGCGAAATTTACAGTGAAATATAACAATGGACCACATTTTATAACCCAATTATAATAAACTTGCCATATTATACAGGATGTACAAAAATTCAAACTAATCAAATAAGAACTTTAAATGGCTATGACTTTATTAATTTAAGCAGAACGCCGTATTTTTTAAGTTACCAGAAAATACGCTTTTTACTTATCTATCGAATGGTGTATATATCTTAAACTTTAAGTTTTTGCATTTTTGCAAAATACGACAAATAGTCGTTTTTGCATCATTCAGTTTCTTTTTTTTTAATAAAAACCCAGACTCGATTCCAAAACCAGTTTATTAAGTGTTTAATTGTGAAGTGTTGAGAAATCACGATACAATGGATTTCGGAAAGCACATTAAACCCCCTGGCCGATGAGACGGATTGGTCTGTGTGGAAACGGAAAATTAGAGATCTGCTCGACTACCACGAAGGAGCATTGGATGCTATTGACGGAAGGTTAGTAAAACCAGAACCGTTAACAGAAGGGGCTACGATGGTACAAATGAAAGAACACAAAGAGAAGTGTGATTTGTATCGTAAGGCGAATAGTTATGCTAAGTCGATGATCACAAGTTCAGTGACCGATGCAGTTTATCAGAAAATCATGGACAAAGAGAAGGCCAGTGATACGTGGGAGGCGTTAAAACTGCTGTTTGAAGCAACGTCACAGGATCAGTTGTTCAAAATATGTACAGACTTCTTCGCATTCAGTTGGACGACCGGCGAAGATGTGTCAACACATATAGCTAAATTAAGGAGCCTGTGGAATGATTTGAATAACGGACTTGTAGCTAAGTGTGAGAACGCGTTACCAGATTTGATGCTTGTATGTAAAGTTCTGCATATTTTGCCATGCAACTTTGAGACGTTTAAGTCTAGTTGGATGCTACTAACTAAGGACGAGATGAAAACGTTCGATGAGTTAACGACACGACTGTGTATGTTTGAGAGAAACTTTAGAAAAAATAGAGGCAGCGAGAAGTTCGTTCAGGAGGCGCTAGTGGCAAAAGGAGGAGGAAAGAAACGATGGGATCAAGCTAAAACTGTAGGCACAAGATCAAAGAAAGAAGACTTGTGTAATTAAGTTGTATATGTCCATAATTAGGTATGTAGGTAAATAAAAATCTTGGTTTGTACTGTGGTAGCTCCACAGTACATATAGAAAATAAATTAGGAAGTACTCACTGCCAAACCAAGATTTTTATTTACTTGTGTAATTATTGTAAATCGAAAGGGCATTGGGTTCATCACTGCAGGAAGTGGATAGCTGATGGACGACCAGCCAAGAAGACAGGGCGTGGCGCTCAAAGCAACTCACTGAACACTAATGTATCTCTTATCTCTATTTGCAACAAAGTTTGTGCAGCTGAAGCAATTTCAACGGATTGGTGGATCGACAATGGAGCAACGAAACATGTGAAGTTCAGTCAAGATCTATTCGTTGAGTTTCAAGAGTTTGAGAGCCCATGCAGTATTAACACAGCTGGAAAAGAAGCTCTCAAGGCATTAGGGAAAGGAACTACACAAGTGTTGTCAGAAGTTGAATGTCAAAATAAAAAGTTCGTGAAAGAAATATTTCTTTCTACATTAAGTATTCTAACAAAAATGAAGATTCACTCAAAAGAAGAGCGTATTGATATGATTTTTATGCTTGAAGAATGTCATCATAATTGTTTATTGGCTACTAAATCAGCCGTTTTTGAGAGACTTAAACCAGTTTAAGGAAAATGTAAGTGTTAGCTATAAAAAAACCATTACAAGGAAATTTGTCACTGAAAATGAAGAAAATGATTTTGCTATAGTTGGTTCAGTTATCGAAAATCCCAGTATTAGTCGAAATCAAATATCCGAAAATACTAACATTAGTCAAGCAAGTACAATTTCAAGAATTCTTAAAAAACACAGATTTCATCCTTATGAAATCCAGCGTTGCCAAGAACTTTATGGAAATGATTTTGACAATCGAATTGAATTTTGTATGTGGGTGTTAGAAAATGCGGCAGAAAATGCAAACTTTTTCGATAATGTGTTATTTAATGATGAATATACTTTTCATAACAATGGTCAATGGTAAATAGGTACAACTTCCATTATTATTCTGATTCGAATCCACATGAATACAGAGTCATGGCAAATCAGAATAGGTAATCCATTAATGTGTGAGGTGAAATACTGACCCCATATTTAACTGGACCCTATTTCTTTGAAAGATGTTTAAATGCAATGATGTGTCTCAATTTTCTTTTACACCGACTTCCAGTATCATTAAAAGTCCTTTTAAACTTCAGAACAAGAATATGGCTTTAATTGGATGGTGCTCCGCCTCATTATCATCGCGAGGTTCGGCAATTTTTGAATGAAAACTTTCAAAACAGGTGGCTTGGAAGAAATGGATTTCAAAATTGGTCTCCTAGAAGGCTAATGAAACAAAGCAATTAAATTTTTTTTTTTTTAATAAAATGTTTTGACTAGTTTAATACTCTTTTTCAATTAATAAAATAATAATTAAATGTACAAAATTGTTAATGTTCTAATATTTTATATTTGAGTTTTTATTTTTGTGACAATGACTGTTGTTTTTTCATGTCTTCATCTTTGTAAGTTTGGGGTACGCCAAGGTTCTAACTTGGGCCCATTGCTTTTTCTTTTATATATTAATGATTTGTTAGCTACTTTAAAATGCGAAGTATTATTATTGGCAAAATATTTACTTCAGTTACTTCAAAGCATGATTGCGAGCTGCTTCAAAGTGATTTGGATGGTATCTTCCGAATGGCCATGAACTGAACATTTCTAAGTGTAATACACTCTCTTTGTCAAGGTGTAAACATATCGTTAATCATGACTATTTCATTCAGTATGCAGTATTAAATTGCTGTTTAACCGTGAAAAATCTTGGTGTTCACTTTGATTATGTTCCTTCGTTTAATGGGCATATTCAATCAGCGTGTTCTTCAGCCACGAAAATGCTTGGTTTTATATATCGCAAGTTGATTCACTTTACTAAGTAAACATGTTAAAATTTTTGTATGTATCTTTAATGCGTTCTAGGTTGGAGTATGCTTCTCTAATCTGGTCGGCAATTTACGAGACCCGTTGAGCGGAGTTTGAGACTATTCAAGGGCGTCTTTTTAAGAGCTTGTGGTTTAGGGTGTACGGTTACTACTCTTCTATTGGCTTTCCACGTGATGTTTTGTTGGAGACTTTTGGTTTGGATTCACTGAATTTGAGCAGGAGCTAGTGTGTTGTTTCTGTATAAATTAATTATAAATTAGATAGATTGCTCATATTTGCTGCAGAAACTGAATTTGCTTGTGTGTCTTGGTAATTTTTAGTAAATAAAATTATGATATTAAATTAAACTTCTTTAATTTCTAGTTGTTACGCCTTCTTATGACAAAAAAAAAATATAGCTGCAAAAATGTGAGCTATGTTAATATATTGCGTTTTTTCTTTATTATTTTTTTTTTTATATATTCACAAGATTGAAACTTAAACTATTGGAGAATGCATCTATTTATATGTCAAAATTAAATATTATCTTAAACCATTTCTTCTGAAACATTTTTGAAGAGAAAATGACCTTTAACTTAAATTTATGTTCTATATCAATTAAATGTTGCTTAGAAATAGTTATTTACTTATCCAGGTTGGATAGTGTTGTTTTATAGAGCAAGCGTGCAGATTGCGAGCCGAGGCGAGCAACTAGACTTTTTTTTCCAACCGAGAAACACTTTCCAGCCGTGGTGTGTACAATACTTTGTCGACTACCGCATGATTACCACTTATTAAAATCAATATGCAGAACCTGTTTTAGGCGATGGTGTTTGCTTTACGTGCTGCAGTAGCAACGATAAAAAACAAAACGCTTTGCGGTCATAGTGGGTTACTTTCTGATAAATCTTATAGCAATGCAGTTGAAGCAACAACAATCTTATCTTACCTTAGCGTAGCAGATAGACAGACGAGCATTGCGTTAGAAGTAAATGGCTCTTTAAGGGAGATAAATCCAGCATTGATTTCGGAGTAGTTTTTAGGAGAAAAGCTGGTTTTGAGGTAGATATTTTAACGTTTTTGAGTAAGAAAGCATTCTATTGGAATTTATTCTCTGAGGTTTCTTTATCGTTTTTGAAATAGCAGTGCAGAATATACTTCTCAGGTAATTTTTTTAATGGTTCTTTCGTTTCCACTTAATTACTTCTTCATGATACATTTACTTACTTACTCACTTACTTGCTAACACATGACGGCGAATAATATGTGCGAAGTGCATTCTAGATAAGTGATTTTACCTTCCCCATGTTTCCGCTTAACCCGTGTATCTTATCTGACAAAATTTCGTACCCGTATCAATAGTGGGAAACTTAATTGAAGCACCAACCATAATTACGACGTATCCTGCAAGTACCCGTCTACCAGATCACGAGCATATCTTCACTTTATCACCGGATGAAAGAGAACACGTTGAGAAATCGACGAAAACGCACGGCACGTCCCAAACCGCAAACAAAGCGATCCCAGATCGAAACACATCAGATAACGTCACGGGAATTAAGCTTTCAATAGAAGTTGCGCCGTCATTCGAAAAGATTAACAGCACCAATGACGACGTCTGGCCGTTTCAAGAACCGCTCCACAGAAAGATTCGGGGGATTGTGCGCGCCATTATCGTAGCATCGGTTTTTCTTTGTTTTTGAGAGGATAAGTCTGATACGGATCAGAATTGCCGGAAAAATAAATGAACCGGGAAATTGGTAGCGTGAGTGGCGGTAATCTGTAATGTAAGTATGTTATATTACGCCCAAAGGTACCTTTTAAAATAAGATTCTAGAAAAACACTGAAAAAAATGTAATAATTTAATACCAATAATATATAAAACCATGTCGAGTTTTCACTGATACCAGTAACAATAAGTTTTATTATTAAAAATTATTAACAAACAGTACTATATTATTAGTGAGCGTTAAATAAAATAAATACAAACTGGTAAAAATAAAATTTGTTGATGATATTAAAAGGAAGACTAATTCCTGTGTGGAAAATTGTTCAATGCTAAATCCAGCCATTTTAAATAATCCATGTGAGTGCTGTGGCGTATATGATCGACATTGCTTACTATATTTTCTTCTGTCTTTACCTTCTTCAATCTTTACCTTCTTCCATCCATGCCACGACTGCTGCTTGTCTTCGATATTATTCTTCGCATGTTCCATCCACTTTCTATTTTGGCTTGTGAAGTGATTACATACCTTCCTTCCCTATAGTGGTCTTTCTTCCAAATATAGTCAAACATCACATTAACCTTTTATCCTAGCTGTTAAATATCTTTCTCTTCCATTATAGATGTGTAACGTATACAGTCTCAAACAACCTACTTACCCATCTTTTAGAGTTTTCTTTGCTGCCTTTTCCTTTGGACTAAGGACGTATATCTTCTTAGCACATATTAGTTATGCCATGGTTCAGAAAAATAACCCATATAAAAATTAGCAGGCAGGCGTTCTATGCGAATGCAATGACATTAATTTCTGTTACTAGGTATGGATAGCCCCAAAGTTGATAGCTACGTAAAAATAGCCGCTTCCCAAGTTGTCGGTTCTACTTAAGAAGGTAATACAACCGAGTATCTTCTAAGAGAAGCGGAATCAGTGCATCTGAAAAGTTGTAGTGAAATAGGTCTATATAGTGCACAAATCATTGCCCCATCAGCAACTGCTCTAAAGGCTCGTATCACTGTATTGGTATAAGTAACTCTGAATTTTAAAATTTTTAGATAATTTTTGATGAACCGTCATATACATATTCTAGAAGTTTTGACATAAAAACGTCCTTTAAATCTATGGCGGTGTGAGGAGTTAATCGAAGTCAAATGAGAGAGAACAATTTTAACCTAACACTCTTATCTTGCACCGTTTGAAAAGAGCAAATTAGTAGCAAGTTGTATAACATGTTGCCGGCAGCGATCGGAACGCTTTCTACCAATGGAGTTAAAACCAAAATAAAAAGCATACTATGCACAATGGAGTGCCACAGTGTTGATGAATTTATTTCTTCCATGAAAAGTTGCAGCTAACGTTGGATATACGTATATATATTGCTACGAAACTTGTAAATAAATCTTTTGAAATCTAAGCTAAATTTTATTAAGCAAACAACTGTTTAATTTTACTAAACACCATCCAGAGTCATCTGTAATGCTCTCAACAACTTCCGGGATAAACCAGATCTCAATTGATAGAGGGCAATGATTGATAGTTCTGCCCTACTCCAATAGTTTCACATCCACTCTTAACGAATACTAAATTATTCAGTAACCCTCGGGACGTGGGAGGGACATATATCGCTCTGGCCAGTACTCCTTATAACACCCAATATAGCATCTAATATTTATGTATCTTTAATGTGATTGTATTGTTATTCATTAGTGATGTTTTTCTGTACGCTATAATCAATAAAGAGACAACTTACAAGTGAAATTAATTTATTTTAGTTAGTATCCAACATGTAACATAGAAATAAACCTGCTATAAATACTCTCAGGTGAGTAGATTCATTTATTATATAAGAACCACTATTATAAAGATTTTTATTATCTCAATTCAGACTGAGAACTTAAATTTGTTGATTTATAAACATAAGTAAAATTCAAACTCCGAATTCTCAACAACACTACTTCCAAATTAAGCAAAGGGCCGGCGCCGACTCAATGAACATACAAAACTGACAAGTAGCACGCAAATGAAACCCACAAATACAAAATTACTAGATTTTACAATTTCGTACATCAACAAATATCTAATCTTCAGATCTCTTGTACGTAATACAAAAATTATAAGTTCAAAAAATGACAAAATCGCTTACTGCTGGTACAAACAAATCTTCCAATATAAATTCCATGTTCGATAAAACATTTCAGCTCCTATGTAGTATACCAAGACGCCAGTAGAATCCTACAGCCAGCATTGCCTCGAATGCTGATCTTCAGAACCCCAGTGTTAGATTAAGGACCACTCCAAATTACCAAATAACTGGACACATATCATCTTTGCACAAAACACGTAGTACTCTCATCCAAAGTAAGAAATTACAGCACTTTTAGAATTTCGTACCGATAAATCAAACAATTTCTCGATAAAGGTTTCGAAAAGCTACTATACTCTCCGGATAATCGAAAAAGAAACCCCTTCTCCCATTTGTTTTCAGAAAACTCTTATTTCCAAGGCAAAACTGGTCCAGCAACCCCCAAATAAAAAATGTTTACTACAGAAACGTGTGAATTAAAATTTCCAACTTAGAACGTTCATTGAAAGACACGAATATGCCATCAAAGCCATAGCAACAAAGCATTAATTAAATCTATACGATTAGGTAAGTTGTTAGTCGGAATTTTACAACAATTTATATGATTAAGTAGATAAAAATAAAAATACACTTATATAACACAATTTTGATTGTCATGAATTCTCTGGGTATCATAAATCATATACACATAAAATAACATAGCAATATATTTACATACAATACAAATCACGCAACTTCAGCAACTGCACCATTCCGAATTTTTGTCATATATTTATATACATGTACATACATTTTTTTAACAACCTCTTATTTGTTGTAAACTATATTATTATTATTATCATTTTTAAAAAAAATGAAAATCTGTGCTAGTACAACTTCAATATTTGTGGCGGTCGTGAATTAAGCTTGACTTTGTACATAGTAATCCAAGTGAACAGGTTCTTTTGAACGGGTTTCATTCTTGCCAAGTTTGTATTTGAAGAGAACTGTATGTGTTGTTTTGAAGAGTTGGGCACAGTTATAATTTACGCTAGGTTCCAAATGTGTATTTTAACAACCTTAGGAAATGTGTGGTCGAGCATATTGTGAAACTTGAGACAGGATTACAAATATCAAGAATAAGCCCATAAAACACGAAATTTTAAAGAAAATGACACCGAAAACGATAGGCCAAGTTACAACTGACAGGTCTGGATTAAGCATTAATGGGATGGAAAGCTCTATATAGTTTGACTCAGAACCATGAAATCCATAAGAAATACCCAGTATGACAACACTCAAAATTGAACGTGCCCAGAGTCCACGCTAAGAAAAATGAATTATCAAAACAAAAACCTTATTTTATATCAATATACTATACACATTTTCTTAGATATATTGTTGTGTACACCGAAGTTAACGATATGATATGGTATTGTATGTGTTTACCATTAGAAGCAAAGGAGTACTTATGCTTAATGCTTAGATATATCATACATTCGTAATAATTCGAATGGTAAGAAAATAAGCATATAAGGACAAAACTGCTTTCGCATTTCCTTTTTTCCTTGTATTTTTTTTTTTATAAAATTAAGCAGCCTGGGAAACAGACTCATCCGCTTCAAAAAATAATGCTATACCGCAATACAGACGGGAAATTAATCATTATAAATTTCCCTTTAACCTTCAATCTTTTACTACTTGTTCTTATTATTTAAAGTATAATTAATAGAACCTCTATTTACTTTTATCGTTCTGAAACACCACGGCCAAGACAGCTTGGGGAATATAAAAAAAAATACTTGCAGGATATAAATTAATTGAACCATTCGAACAGAAAACGTTTTGTGTTCGACCATGCGCATTATATAAGAGCGGACGTTGGTTGAAGCGGTTGCACACAATAAGAGGATTACGAAAAAAAAAAATAAGGGAAACGAAGAAAGTTAAAACTACCTCACTACGTGTCGTGTTTCTTCTTCTTTTCCTTTTTTCTCTCCATGTGCTGGTACAGTCGCTCGCATGGTAGCTAACCGAACTGACAAAAAGATAAATGTTCACATAAGTGGACGGAATAGAAATCGTTATTGCAGCGGAACGCTCGCTCGCCTGGATAAATTGGAAACGAAACGCAATAAGAAGGCAATGCTTACGGACATGTGTACGTATGATTTCCGTTTCACAGTAATTGGCTTAATGGGAGCGTGTGTACGGTCCGTATGTAGTAGAGATGCTAAAACGAGAGGCCGACTAGAGTCAGCCACTATCGGTGTGTAATTATAAATTATCACTACCATAAAACGCAATAAAATGACGACAAAATAATTACTCTGCCAACATTAATTACGTCTGGCAAATTACTTAAATAATAAACAAAACCTAAGAATTATGTTAGACTTTTTGTGATAGTAATATGATCTTTCAATTGCTCCTATTTTAGATAAGTTTACTACCGAAACCCTTGTTTTGGTGAACCAGAAAGGAGTTCATTGAAACTAGTGAGACATTTATATGAGCCGGAATAAAAGTAAAACAAGTAAACAATATTAATAGATAAATTCTTTCCATACACATTAATATTTTCTATAAAATTTCAGTCTTGGAATTGGAAAACTACATTTTATTTTTCTCAAAAAGAGTATACTTTTCACAGTCGCACAGCGGTGCTTCTTTCAAACACTTGCTATTATTATTATATAAATGCTTTCTCTGCTAATTACTGTAATTAATATGAGGCAATTTTTATATTAAAAATTTTACTTTGTGTAGGATTTGAACCCGACATCTCCCGTTCACCGGATGGACGCTCTGCCAGTTGAGCTAACTAACATTTTTAATATAAAAATTGCCTCATATTAATTACAGTGATTAGCAGGAAAGCATTTATTTAATGAGTTCACACTGTAAGAAGTGCACTAATTACTTACTCTTATTGTTAGCTTAGAATTCGCATCCAAACATGAGCATCGGCCTAAGTTTACTTATACATGCTATTTCTTACAGTAGTTGATACATAGTAACAAATAACAGTAAGTCTTCCAATAGCTAGAGCATGTTAAGTGTAATTATTTAAAAGAGAATAAACAAGACAATGGCAATTGTACAGCACACATCCACGTTTTTATTATTTAATTAAGGTTTATTTCAGTAAATTTCGAATATTTATAATTGTTTAGTATTTTAAGCATTTATTTAGTTGTATCTAATCTTATTATATTTAGAGAACCCTTACTTCATCAGAATCTGGGTTTTCCCATTAAATTATTTCGGTTTCAAATTTCCCCTAATTTAAGTTAAAGTTTTACACCTTATATATTTCAATAGCTCACTACCTGGCTGTAGGTATTAGATTTTTATTTACACAAACTTATCTATTCATAGATACTGTCGTAGCTATTATATTCCCAATAATATTAATACTACTGATGAGTAATGGTCAACATCTGCTGTAAATTACTCGAGCATATTTAATTACTTTTCACAACTGGAATTTACCCAGTTCATCCCCTTCTGGGAATCATGATACTTTTATTTATTTAATATATTATAACGAGGTTTCCTCTACCAAAATTCATAAAGAATTGTCAGTCTTGAACCAACAGTCTTGAAACAACAGTCTTGAAACAACAGTCTTAAAAACAACAGTCTTCCAACAACAGTTCGGTACAACATTTTCATAAATACACATTGTAAGCAATCGGTTAAAGGTTTAAAATTCGTATACTTTAGTGTCTCTTATTTGTGAACGTTAGTTAAGTTGTGTTATGTTTCTTGTAAGTTTTAAGTGAATTAAAGTTTTAAAGGCATGTATGTATGTTATTAATGTTCACTGATCCTTCTAACACAAAACAAAAACTAGTGTTGGAGTTAACTATACAGTCTTCGTGAAGCATTCATCTACATAGCTCCAGACACAGCACCTTCAACAGCAATTTTCTATACAAGATTGATACTGCTCTAGAAAATCAAATGTTTGATTGTACAATTCTGAAAGAAATCTAAACTCATTAAAGTAACTGATAAACAGAAATAATAACAAAATTATTCTTTATTTATTTCTCATAGTAGTTTAAAATGAGGTAAGGTAACTTGGATAAGTATATTTTAGGGAAAGTACGTACAACACATCTTAAAATGCTGCTATGAAATTGCAAGAGCTAGATCTGTTGAATATGACAGACGTAATGATTATGTTATAATGTACGCCTAGTATAACGTCCGGTCGGTAAAGGATAGACGCAGGCTATAATAGCCGACATTTTAAGAGTGTTTGATCGTTTGATGGTACCAGTAACAGCACTTACAATGTATCGGTTGAGTTTCAAACCATACTGATAGCTTGAACTCAATACAGTGAATTTGTTCCAATGTTATCCACCAATACACTCTAGTCGCATTGGTTTACTAAGTTTTTGGTTCAAAATATTTCTTTTAAGTTTGGTAGTCAGTGGAAGAAGATTAGACACATCTGATGAAACTTATTAGGGAGTTCAAGGAAAATAGAAGAAAAACGATATTGAAGAATGGTAAAAGGGAGTTATAAACGGAAAATCAGGATTTTCGGTTGCAAGATATACAGTGTGTTAAAAAAAGGTTGTCCGATATTTTACCCAATTGTAGTACTGGTGGAAATAAACAAAAAAGTCTTAGTCAACATGGGTCCGCAATTCAACTGTTTTTGACATATAGTCGATTGCATATTGTTTTAGTAGGATAAAAAATTTCAAAGAAATTCTGATCGCAATGTAAATTAAACAAATGTTTATTTAAAGTAAAACTAAAGAAATTGTTCTACATGTCCACCGTTCATTTCTAAGCACGCTTCACACCTTCTTATGAAAGATCGACGCAATCTTTCGAAAATTTCTGGAGTCCTCCGAATTTCCTCGCAACAATTTACGATTCGTTGCCTGAGTTCTTCGAAATTGTTTACAGATCGTGCGTACACTAATTGTTTTAGATGCCCCCAAACATAGAAGTCTAGAGGTGTCAGGTCAGGGGACCTAGGAGGCCATGCAGTTGGTCCACCCCGTCCTATCCATCTCTCGTTGTAATCTTGATTTAAGAAATTTCTAACTACGATGGAAAAATGCGCAGGAGCTCCATCGTGCATAAACCACATATTTAATCTGTTAAAAAGTGGCACGTCTTTCAACAAAACGGGTAATTCATTTCTTAAAAAATCCAAGTATACTTGTCCCGTTAAACGATTAGGGAGAAATACTGGACCAATTAAACAGTCTCCAAAAATAGCAAGCCAAACATTTAGCGAAAAACGGTTTCGGTGATGCAGTTCAACAACAGCATGGGGATTTTCATCTGCCCGGACGTGATTGTTATGAAAATTGAATATTCCGTATCTTGTAAACCCAGCCTCGTCACTAAATAAAATCTGATTCGCAAAATTAGGAGTTTCTGCCAGCTTTCGTAAAACCCAATGACAAAAAACCCTACGTGCATCATAATCGAGAGGAGCAAGAACTTGCACGCGTTGAATGTGGTAGGAATAGAGCTGCTGTTCCCGCAGAATTCTCCAAATGAGAGGATGACTGACGTTCAGTTCTGCGGCAAGTCTTCGGGTGCTAATATTTGGGTTGTCTTCTACCCGTCTCAAAATATCTAATTCTACTGCGGGAGAAGAAACTGATCTAGGTCTACCAGAACCACCATTAATTTTAAATGAACCAGTTTCGGACAGCCGGATATGAAGTCTTGAGAAAATCTTATCACTCGGTAACAACCGATTTCGAAATTCTTCGGCATACATACGCCGTGCTTCAGTGGCATTACCATTCGCACGACCGTACATAAAATGCATATCGGCCATTTCTGCATTTGTGTACTTATGCATAATTTGAGAACAAAAAAAAGATGACGCAAATGATAAATAATCTGATGACAGATGTCTGACAGAACTAATTTTAAGTCACAATCAGTTGTTTGACAAAGGGAACTATTCTCAAAACCGAAAAATGTTTTTTTTTTATTTTAAAATATGTAATCGACTATATAGTATGTCAAAAACAGTTGAATTGCGGACCCATGTTGACTAAGACTTTTTTGTTTATTTCCACCAGTACTATAATTGGGTAAAATATCCGACAACCTTTTTTTAACAGGCTGTATATAAATAGTTGTTCTGCTTGCTTAATAATGGAATACAGTTATCTACAATCAGTTGCCGGCTAAGTTAGACAAAGTAATCAAAATGTCATGATTCACTGAACTATACACACAAATGAAGATAAACAGCAAGTATGCAGTTTATGAATTAAAGGAATAACCGGCATTATTTATCTATGCGCAGGGCTTTAACCACGATAGCAGGAAACGGGGAAAGGAAGCAGCGCAACAGAAGAACTAGAAGGACAAAGGCAATGAAACTTCTTTTTCTTCTTCACGGAAAAAGTCCAATAGCAGAGAATTACTTCAGTTTTAGGGCAATAAATGTCATCGAGGTTATCGAGGAAAATCAAGTGTTACAAATAAATATGTTTTCCGGATTGTTATCTCAGAAAATTCAAATCTAGAAGTATCCAGAAAGAAATGTGTAACTACATATGATGTTTAGTTGTCATCTTTCGATGAACAAAACCGATCTATCAGTACATTTATTGAATTATCGTTGTCGTTTAAGGTATGAATTTAATGGTCAACACGTACATGGTTTTCTATTGGCTATCTATCATACATATGCAGAACTTTTTATTTTAAAATGTACATGTATTTTTAGCACAAAAAACCAAACCCTATGCCCTTTTATTTGCAGTCTTTTCAGGTTTATTTACATCAATTTCTCTCATGTTGCGTTTATTTATTGGCACACTGTTTCCGTATTAAGGATCAAAAGTATCTTTGCTGGAAAAATCCTTGTAACATCTCATAGTTCATGAGCTTTCGTTTCAGAAAGAACCAGTACATGCGTATATGTTGAATTGAATCGTTAATGCACATGCCAATAGAAAGTAAATATTCCACTTCTAACTGCTAAAATTCACATATGAATTTAATAAACCAGACAACCGATTTACATTTTATATCGGTTACACTTATGAACTCCTGTTTTACAATAACGACATGTTGCAGCATTCACGTTTGATTAATTCCTTCAACAATACTTATAGGTCAGTTAGATTAATAACTGGAATTGAAAGGGCTGCATGTCTAAAGTGAAAATGAAATGCCAATGGATCGTTAAACTAAACTCTAAGCAACCGTTCAAAATAATGATACCAAGTCGAGAAGAATGAGGCTTAGGGTGGGCAAAGTTTAAAAGAGGATCCCTGGTTTGGTACAGAGGCGGATCCAAGATGGGACATTTCCGGCAGAAATATTTGTCATAGTTGTTTGTGCTCAAAAAAATCTGAAGAAAGAGATGAAAGAAGATAACAATCTATATATGCACTGATAACAAGGTCTGAGTGCTCTAAAAGCAAATGGTTTTGAGTCTAGGCTTGTATAGGAGTACTTAAATAATGTTGTGCAGCTGACTATGACGAACAAAGTACAGCGTTACTATAAAAGAAATAGACACCTTTGATATTGTATAAAACAAAAATTATTTGTGATATCGACATGCATTTTGCGCTATCAGGTTGAGGAATTATAGAAGTTTCGATAGTACAGTTGATAGTACTGCGCAAGCATAATAGCTACGATGGTTGCAAACTCTACTGAGAAAGCATATCGCGTGCTTGAATTTGCCAAAACGAACTCCGTAACTGTTGTCCAACGACATTTTCGAACACGTTTTGGAAAACCACCACCTACTAGACAGTCGATCTACGATTGGTACAATAAATTTGAAACGACAGGGCATTTATGTAAAGGCAAAGTTTGGGAAGACCTCGTGTGTCAGAAGAAACAGTGGAACGTGTTTACCCACAAAAGTCAACAACACGTGCAAGTTTGGAACTACAAATTCCGCAACCAACGGTGTGGAAAATTTTACGTAAATGACTAAAACTGGCGCCTTACAGATTGCAGTTAGTACAGCATCTACGTGAAGATGACAAGCTTAAACGTCAAGATTTCTGCAATGAAATGCTGCAACATAATGAAGATGAGTTTTGCGAGCGGATAATTTTCAGTGACGAGTCAACGTTCCACATAAGTGGCAAGATGAATAAACACAACGTCCGAATATGGGGGACTGAGGTTCCATACTGGGGGAGTACTGGCCCAGTATGGCCGATTTTGGTGGCGCCTTGCCTGCTGCTCTGCTTGAGCTCACGCTCAGTTTGGGCGGCTCGAGTAGGCTGTGGGCGAGCGATGCCACCTAGGGGAGGTAGCACAATGGGCCCGATAAGAGTGGCCTAAGTGCACGTGTTAACCACCTTACCCGACCTAAAATCCAGAATCCAGAATGGGGGACTGAACCTCCGAGAGTGTTGGTGGAGGATTTGCGTGATTCTCAAAAAGTGAATGTGTTCTGTGCTGTATCTCGCACAAAGGTGTATGGTCCTTCTTTTTTGAAGAAAATACAGTAACGGAAGCTACGTATCATCAAATGTTGATCAATTGATTGATGCCTCAACTGCATGAGGACGAGAGGAACTTTATCTTCCAACAGGATGGAGCACCTCCTCACTGTCATCGTGTCGTTAAAAATTAACTGGACGAAACACTTCCACGGCGCTGGATAGGCCGTGCAACAGCCGACAACCGTGTTCTCGTACGATGGCCACCAAGGAGCCCCGATCTTACACCGTGCGATTTTTTTCTATGGGGATTTGTGAAAGGCCTGATTTACGTCCCTCCGCTTCCTAATGATTTAGATGAGTTAAAACAACGCATCACGAGAGCTGTGGAAAGTGTCGATGCAGATATGTTACACCGGGTTTGGAATGAACTAGACTATCGCCTTGATGTGTGCCGTGTGACAGGAGGAGTCCATATTGAGCACCCATGAGTTGCCAAAGTAAACTTTGAGAATCACTTTATAAAATAGTTTAAATGAATTCATAATAAAATAATAATAAAACATTGAAAGTGTCTATTTCTTTTGTAGTAACCTGTATATACGGGGGTGTTTGCCGGGCCATTCCAACATTAAAGAGAGGGCTAATCAACTGATCAAACAAGAACCCATCGATGACCTCTGTTGTGCAGATGCTGCTCTGGGTGTTCCCAAAACCCAGATTAGAGGTGAACTCCAACGATGGGAGCTCAAGAAAGCGATATTCTTTTGAAGACAAACCTCCGCACAGCTTATAGCTAGAAGGTTGGGTCACCCTTGTTTAAATACTAACAAAGCCTCAGATTCAGCAAACCGGAACTAAGGCTACTTACTTACGTGCTTACCGGACATTGCGCTCTGAGCTACCATCTCAAAATGATGGGTAAAGCATAATTTTCAAAATCTTGGTAGCACTGCTGCGTGTATTCAGCCTGATGATGCGAAATGTTATTATTCTATGTGCTAAAAATAATCCTGTTGGAATTTATCATGCAACATCACTATATAAGACTGTAAGCTAGGTCTGAGAATTTCTGTTATGTACCGTTTTGCTTCTAAAATGTATTTAAAAAGTATTAATCTTACTGCTGTTTGCTATCTATTGTTTAATTTTAAGGGTGCACTGATACTTCAATAGAAAAAGAATGCGCGCTGGATATTCTTATGTTTTCAGAATTAATGTATTCAAACACAACGAGCCATCTTCATTTTTTTAGTGAAACAACAATGTTTTCGAAGCCAGCATCTTATTGCTCAAATATTTATTGTAACATTGATAGATTTTCGTGTTCCAGAAATAAAAAAGATCGCATATTCTTTTTTATTTCTGAAACACGAAAATCTATCAATGTTACAATAAATATTTGAGCAATAATGATGCTGGCTTCGAAAACATTGATATATTTTCGTGTTCCAGAAATAAAAAAGAATATGCGAAGCAGTTTTAAAATCCATCTACCTCTTTCATTTTTCTGCATCTCCATTAACTTACCAGCAGTCAACAACCACAATGCAACGGGCAAATCGCTTTATCATCATAAATCTCATAAAAGTACCGCACATAAAGTTACAAGCTCCGATGGAACACATGTTACACATTCCATAGGGTAGCGCTTTGCTATACTTTAGAATTCACGATCGCGCTCGAACTTCGTACGTACCCGACAAAATAAATCTGTCCGGTTCGCTTAGGTGGAAAACATCGCGCCACAAAGAGTACATAATTT
This sequence comes from Cetonia aurata, assembly GCA_949128085.1. NCBI lineage: Eukaryota > Metazoa > Arthropoda > Insecta > Coleoptera > Scarabaeidae > Cetonia > Cetonia aurata. The sequence goes on from OX421883.1 coordinate 17,560,273, forward strand.
ATGTCTGACTATGGATAAAGCAAAATGTCTTCATCCGGCTAGTATCGACTGCGTAAGTATAGGTCTTAAGGTATGGAGTGGTATAGGCTTAGGTGCTTGTGGTGTCTGCAGTAACGCATTTCAGGCACTGCTGGGGTGTTTTAAGTGAAACAAAACGACATAAAGATACGTCTTTTTGTTTCTTCGTACAGCGATGCGTACCCTTTCCAATTTTTTCAAGAGTAAAAGGTTGATAATGTGAGTAGAAAATTGGAACATGGATATTGTAAAATTATAATAAGTAAGAATCATGCCATCATTTTCAATTTTGCACTTCCGTAATTACATTATTTAACGAGACATATATAAAGTAAAGCTTATTCCTTTGATTAACTCAGTGACTAATTCAGCGATTTGTTTAAATTAACTAGATTAAAATGTTGTACTTACTGCTGTGGTCTGGCACCCCGGGTTTTTGTAAATTCAGTTTTTTTTTGTTCATTCCGTTAAGCGTTTGTCAATCTTGCGAGAAATTTCAAATTGTTTTATTTTCAAATAAGATTTAGTTAATGTTTTGGATTGTTTAATTTGTTTATTTTATTGTTCAGTTGTTTATATTAATTTCAGTCAGGTGTACATTTTCCGTTCACTGGTATTGTATATATATTGTTTTGTTTTGCGAGTTCGTCCGTTTGCGGACAGATCTGTGTGCGTTGCATCGCACGCATCTGAGATTTTTATACTTATACGATTGTTTAACCTTGTGAGTTCAGTTCCTTGATCGATACGAAAGTAAGTAGATATATAAAGTTGTATTTCATTGCTGACATTTTGTGATTATTGATTTCAAGTTTTGAATTCACGTTCCTGATTTTATTTCGTTCATCACGGAACTCATTGAATAATAATTGATATTGTATTTTTGTGTACACAATTTAGATATAAGATCTGTTATTATTTTTACGTGCAGGAAGATATTTTAAGTTTAAAGAGTTAATATTTTTGTTCGTTGTTAATTTTTTTGATTTGTAATTATTTATTAATCACCTCGGGTTGGGTGAATAAAAGCATTGTGCTTGTTTTTATTTTTCATTTATATAAATTACTTGAATTGTCCACGTTTAATTTAGTTGTTTTAATATTGAGACCATGTGGATTGAATTGAAAAAAAAAATTATTATCTTCCTGAACTTTTTGTTTTCTGTTGCTTTGTAAAAGGATTTTGAATTGTCCTTTTGTAATTTAAAGTCAAATGCAGTTTTGATTTAGACCACGACCTTCTTGTCCAAGGTTTTTTTTTCTGCAAAGTTTGTAATTAATTTTTTTTTCTTTTTTTTAAAAAAATAATAAAATTATTGAATATTTATGTCATTCAACTGTTCTTTTATTTTTAATTAAACCTTTTAAAATTTTTTTTTTGAGTATAAAGGAAGTCAGATTTCTTTCACCCACATTTTACTTTTCATGATAGTAACCCTGAGTTTAATTGTGCTTTTGCGCCTTGTAAAAAATTTTGATCATTTGAGCTAGCTAGTTTAATTTTTCATTTTTAATTTCATTTGGCATTTTTGTTGGTATATTCAGTACACAGCATTACGTTAGCAATCTATTTCGTTAGCTTTCTTTTCAAAAACCCAAGATATAGTTCTTTTAAATTACTCCCTAAACTATTAACATAAGGTTTCGTTTTTGTTGAAAAATTGATGATTTAATGTCGTTAAATGTATAGGGTTTATTTTTTATGAGATAGACGATTCTCAGAATCTCTTGAAATACTACAACCTGTTAGCTTTTTGTATCTAATCGGCCATTTCTTTTGAATATCGTTGTTTTTTCACTATCTAGTGATCAGCCGCTGTTGGTGCATATGTGAAACGGGCGGCTCTGACAATGATCAAAGTATGCTGTCCATGTTCCATGTTACGAAATTATACGAAGAGGTTCGATCATGCTCAGAGCCCCTAATGACCAGCCATCATTGCCAGTGATCCTCCCATTGAATATTAGAATTAAAGGTGATTCCTAATTTTTGAAGTGGGATGGAAGAATAAGTTAAGGGCAATCCAAAACAGTTATATCATACTTTAAAATCTTTACGTAAACCAAGAGAACCTCGGTTACAGTACATAGAAAATGAAAAAGAATGGATTTAGGTTTAGCGAACGCTGGTACAAACACGTTTGTGAACTTTTTGCAGTTGCAAATAATAGGGATTGGAAGTATAGCACATAATAATAGTATGCATTTATTATCCGCCAGGCTATGCCGAGTTGCAGGGTAATACAAATAAGGAAAAAGTATCTACAATATACGCAAATAAATTGGCGACAACGCAAAACAATACAAAAACAAGTAATAAATAAGTAACGAAAACATAACACAGAACATTAATGAACCTACTAAATATGCCAATTACAATTAAATTAACTCAAATCAAGAAAATAAATTATCCATTTGTCCATTAGCCGCCTTACAGAGAGTGTACGTTGGAGCTAGTCTCATGATGTTAGTTTTCGCAAACGGAACCAGTAAGGTACAAGCGATTATTGAATGCATTCTTGGTACCAGGAAATTCGTTCGTTTCAGTACGAAGGGGCAATAAATATTATTTTGAGGCACTTATGAACAATTTTTTTTACAAATACCGTCCCTTCTTAAACTTTCTGAGAAGGTAGTCAGAAAGTTTGGTAAAATTGGATATCGACGTTCTTTCGGTTCGGTGTATTCATGTTTACTGCTTTCTCCTTACTACTTTACTTACGTGCTTTCAATTACAGACTTCTATAAATCTTATTTCTTATTCGTTAATTCCTGTAAATCTAAAAAGTTCCGCGTGCGAGGATTCGCTTCGTTCTTGCTTGGCGGCGTTGGCTGCGCGGCCAGTTGTCAAAACGGAATGTCGCTGTCTTATGGTGACTTTCACGGTGTTGCATCTTATTCACGCCGTTACAATAAAGGTTTAACCCCAGAGTGGTAGCTGTGGACGTGAGAGCGATGTGGTTCCAGTGTTCTGACGGAAGTGCGCAACAATTTAAACAGTGCAAGTCTATTATTTCCATAAAACAGGTGTGAAATACAACGAATTTATACAACGAGAAAAAAAAGGTGAGTGGCAAAACATATACAGTCACCGACAGAATTGAGTGGATTTTCAATTAAACTATAAATTTTACTCATACTTATTTAATGATATACTTACAAAATCACACTAATATTACAAAAGAAATACATGAATAATAAAATATAATACTATGTCCTCTCAATTCTGTCGGTGACTGTATACGTACAGTTGTAAAAATACAGTCGTAAACAATCAAACATTCGCTGAGCTTCGGTTACGCTTTGAAAATTTAGACGCAGAATATAATGGTTTTAATTTTGATAATAACATGCAATGACAGTCGATATACAGGGCTCGGTTGGAAAGTACACGAACCGTTTCCAAAAATGGAATCCTGTGGCACTCCTGAACGGTTTTGCATCAGGAACTCATCGAATGGTTTGTGTTTGGATTTATAATAGCAACTTCACTAAATTGCAATCTCTTTGATAAATATGACGCTAACCAGCTACCAACATTACCACGTAGACCAAATCGATCAAATTTAATCAGCAGTAAGTCATGTTTCACGTTAGCTTAATTACATGTAAACTAGTAAATTTTATGCTATCAACGTATCCGACGCACCTAAGAATCGACAGAAGGAATACGTAAAACCTAAGCGAAATAGCTAACCGACAGGCGTAGAACATAAATTAGCAACGAGGTAATTAATTAAAATACATATTTGGATAATACTAACAAACATTCGCACAAATCAGCACTTGCGGCGGTTTAGTATTGCTCGCAACGCAAATCCCGACCGGTTTTCCGTTCTAATGACAAAATAATTGCCTGACCGATGAAATCGAAACTAGCAAATTCGATTTGATTTATTACGCTGCGAAGTCATACCGAGTCATTTACGGCTTGCGGTAATTACCAGGAAACGTAACCCATGCATACTAACGAATAACGTTGACGTATGAGCCGCGATGAAGACAGTGTGGCGCATTATGTTTGATTGATTATTCGTTTCAACCTTGGAGACGCTTTATATATTGTAATGTGTACCTGTCCGGATTTCTAATGTCTATGTGGACCCTTCCAAAATATTTCTGATATTGCATAAGGTGTGCATATCGCATATTTATCAAATTTACACAACTTGATTAAGGATTGGGAAATAAGCATTTCGATAATGGGAAAAGCAACGTCTTTGATTAATTGTATGTATAATATCACACCCGAGTAATAGAAAAAATATTTTGTTTATTATCAATCATTTAAGCAGTTTCAAAACTGGACGAGTTAATTATGTTAACGCTAGATTTAAATAACCTTTTCAATTTCTAATTAGTTTATAGTTTATATCATTTTAATTTCACGCAAGCGTAAGAGAGTTTTTGTTGGGAAACCATTCGAGAGTCCTCTTTGAAATATACCCTGTTACTAAAACGTGCTTTTTTTGTTTATATGTATTCTATCTTCGTCCACAATTGCGAATTGTGTTTCTTAATGTATTTGCGTAATTGCCTTATATATATAAAGGCTATACATTCCTATCGGAATTGAAGCCGCTCCAATTGAGCTCTTCGGACCTTCAAAACGGAAGTGGTAGGTAGGTCATTCCACCCCTCTTTTCCCTATTCTATCTATATCTTCTTGCTTCTTGCGATATGTTTCTCCATGGAGAATAGAGAAGAATGCATTCTTCTCTATTCTTTATCTTTTTCCTCCAGTCTTTGACCCCTAGACTTTTGATGTCGTTGATTACTTGTTGTTCCGACCTTATTTTTGGTCTTCTTCTCGGTCTATTTACCATTGGTCTCCAATTCATTATCCTTTGAACTGCCATTTCTTCTCCTTTCCTATTCACGTGTCCATACCATTTTATTCTTTGTGACTTTATCAATTTAACTATATCTTCATCATCTAATGTTTTGACTATTTCCTGGTTATAAAGCCGCCTACTCTGTTCACCATCAATCTTCTGTGGTCCATATATACGTCTTATTATTCCTCTTTCAAAAGTTCTGAGTTTTTCTTCATCTTTCTTCGTAAGACACATGGTCTCCGCCGCATACATTACTGCTGGTCTAATTGCAATCTTATAAATTTTAAGCTTTGTATCTCTACTTATCTCCCTTCTGTTCCATATCTCTCTGTAGCCACCATAGATGATATACCCCGCCTGTATTCTTTGCGATATTTCGGTACTTCAGTCGTTTCGGCAATTGACGGTTGCTCCAAGATATTTAAAATTTTGTACCTCTTCATATTCTCCTATCTTCACTCTCTGTTTCCTACGGTGCAGTACTTTCCGATTAATATCCATGTACTTACTTAGTTTTTCCTTTGTTTATTTCCAATCCTCTCTTCTGCGCTTCTTTACTAATTTTAGTTACCGCTTCCTCTAATGTTCTTCTGCCTCTAGTTACTATCGCAATATCATCAGCATAGGCCACCACTAGCAACGCTTTTTGTATAATATTTCCTGATATTGCACATGTCCGTATTATACCTTCCACCACTATATTGAACAGAATCCTCGACAAGCCGTCTCCTTGTCTTACCCCTCTGTGTCTCTCCACTTTTTCAGTCATCCCTTCCCGTGTTTGTACCATTGCCTTTGTGCCGTTCATAGTCATTGCCTTACTAATTGCATATTTTTCACTCTTTGACGGTATAGTAGTGGCAAAACAACATATGTTAAAACATAAGTCGAATATGTATTTCTATCAATTATGAAATTTGTATGTTATATTTTTTCCTTGCAACAACTAGTTCTAGAAACTTCTTCTGGATTTGGAGGAAATTATTGGTGTTGAATTTTTAAAATAAGATGTTTAGGTTAAAGAAAAAAAAGGTAAAAACTGAGCGCATCGTTCGTAATAAGACTACGAACTAGACAAGATAAGGAATTAAATTTATTTACAATTATTGCATTGGAATACGTGGCGATTTTGTTCATTACACCTTTTGAAAAGGACTTTCACAAAATGAAAAGTTAGACCGTAGTTCATATTTTGCAATGACTCCTGAATAGCATTTGGAAGTTCCTGCATACTCTGATATCTCTCGCTGTACAAATAATTATTTTAATATTCCCAAAGGAAGCAGTCCAATGGGGGTAGATCGAAAGATCGCGCCGGCCAATTACTTGGACCATTGTTTGCTACTAATCTACTCAATCCTACAAAACTCATTCAATACCTCCACTGTTCTTCTTGAAGTATGTGCGGAGCTCCGTCTTATTGAAATCAAGAAAGCACACTATCTTCCAAATTTAAACCATTTAACAATTCATCCAGAATAGTTCTCAAAATATCTCAGTAAGTATCTCATTTCAACCAAGGAATAGGATTAACATGGACACTGCAACACCATATTACAGGTAACTTAACAAATATAAAGAACAATGCTTATAATAATAATAATAACAATAATACGTTTAGATGGTACTCAACTGTTTCATTAAACTTATAACTTTGCTTTTCGAGTGTGAAAAAAGGCTGCTTTTAGTGCCAGCATCAGGATGCGTCTTCATGATGTACCGTTGGAGGAACTCTAACGAACAACTGATCTTCTTTCGTTATTGATATACTTACAAGATCGTAAGCATTGATGAAAAATGAATCCCTAGATATCAATTAGTATCTTAGTATGCAATATGTAATGTGTGTACAATATAGGTTTTAAATTACCTATTTGAAGAGAATATAAAAAATAAAGTATGAAGAAGGCTAACTGTATTATATATATTGTGCATTCGAAATTTGGTAGAAAAAATCATTAATGTTACTAAGCGTATAACATTTATGTGCTTGTTTAGTTGTTATACCTAAACGCTTTCTTAACCATAAAAACAAATGCATAGATAGGTATAAGATAATATTCTAAGTATAAATAGACAAGTTGAATAATACTTTCAGAACCTCTACTTCAGCGTAGCGGAATATGACTGCAATAAACAATATCTATAGCCATTTACTTTAACATTACGGTAATGCACAAACTACAAATATATTTTATATACCCTGTCGAGGCATATTAATGTGTTTTTTTTTAACACAATTAGGTGTATTGTGTGTTTGTATATGCACAAACCTATATGTTTCAACGTTTGTAAATTATGAAAATGCCTGCAGCTGCATTCATCCTCAGTAGTATGAATGTATTATTTAACTACTAGATTTATTTTAAATTAGTCACTTACCTAAATATGCCTATAAATAAAATAAAAAGAACGACCACTGCCACTTCCGTGCGTGCTATGTGCTATCTATCTAGAAATTGAACTCATAAAATGGAACATGCGCGCATTGTAAGTATGTACAGTCAACCCTCCTATAACGCGGTGAGTGCGTACCGCGATATAAGAAACTCGGATTTAACCGTATAAACCAGGCTAATTCGTATCGTGTTCTATGGAAACCGTCTACCGCGTTGTATGGAAACCGCGTTATAAGAAACTCGGAATTAGTACAAATCACATCATTCGTACCGCGTTATATGGAGACCAATAAATACAAAAGACAAGATAAATCATAAATTATTTTTATGGAATTGAAGAGTTCATATAAGGATTAATAAAAAAATGAAACAAAAACTAAACTAAAAGACTGTTTTCCAACAAAAACAAGAAAGACTTTTGTAAAATTATTTATTTTTCAACACTCATTCTCGCTGTCACATATGAGTCGCCTAACTCGTCTTCTTTTAATGGGCAAAATGTCTTCCTCACTTGGTTCTTCTTCACATTGGTTTTCGATTGTAGCTTTTTTTTCTAACTCCACTAAAACCTCTCTATAGGGAGCTAAGCAATTTCTTAACTCTCTTTTAAACTTTGCGCTGCGCACCGTTGAACGATCAGTTTGAATGAAATGAAGTTCTAATTCTTTAGCCCAATTTAGCCCTTTTTTCACATCTTGTAAATCGAGATTTGGCACCCATTCGTTTTCCTTATTTTCGTTTACTAATGCATTTGAGGTGGGTGCATCAATTAATTCCATCAGTTCTTCCTCATCTAAAGTTTCTTCCCCGAGTACTAGTTCTCTTACATCCTGATGGTTTACTGCAAATTCTTCATCGCTTAAACGAGAAGCAATGTTTACTATTTCTGTAACTGGGAGTGAAATTGTAGAATCATCTTGTATTGCTTGAACCATTTGAGGTAAAAGAGGTTTCCAACACGCATTAAGCGTTGATGGCTTAATATCCGCGCAAGCCGATGACACGGTTCTAATACAATCTAAAATAGCAAATTCCATCCACACTTGAGTAATAGTTATATTTTCACTATTTTCTAATCTGTCGAAAATGGTTTGGAAAAGTTGGCGTGTGTAGTACATTTTTAAAGTTTGAATGACTCCTTGGTCCAAAGGTTGTATTAATGACGTGCAGTTAGGAGGAAGGAAGACCATTTTCACATTTGGATGATCCAGGTCTATATTGTGGCAACCAGCATTATCAAGAACCAATAAAACTTTGAAATACAAACTTTTTTCCATCGTATAGGTTTCCACTGCCGGGATAAACAATTATAAAACCAATCCTTAAATAAATCTTGAGTCATGCAAGCTTTCTTATTAGATCGTCAGAATACATGCAATTAGGTCTTATTAATGTTTTTCATTACACGGGGAGTTGAAGAACGATTTATTATCATTGGTTTTATCATCAGGCTCCCTGATAGATTGTTGCACACATAAAGGCTGATACGTTCTTTTGAAAGTTTAAACCCCCTAAAATTTTTCAGAATGAAGGTCCTAGCTACCATGCTTTTTCCAATATAATTCTGTTGAACCTAAACCGCGCTGTAAGAGTACCGCGTTATGGGAGGGCTGTCGCAATTTCAGCTCCGCGTTCTATGGAAACCGCGTTCTGAGAGTACCGCGTTATAGGAGGGTTGACTGTATTTGGTTTCCTACGTAAATTTCCTAACTGTGAATAAAATCACGAGGTAATTTAATAAGAATCCATGGGAAAGCATAAAAATTTTAATAATATTACGTTTTCACGTTTACCTACAATTGAAAAATACTGGTCGAAATGTGTGGAAATTTCCAAAAATATAGGCAATTTTGTTAAAAAAACGTTAAATTACCCAGTTTTTGGTGATTTTCCCCCAAATGTTACTGGAATTTTTAGCAGGAACCCTGGTAAATTTACTAAAATTGTTTAGGGTGTACAATAATAATTAATCATATTACATTATCTCATTCTTGCTGCGTAAATTAAAATTATGCGAGGCAATCAATCGTATATACGAAAATCTCCTATCGCAATCTATATCATCTCAATAAGCCGAGTGCATTTGCATATTCGCTTTAATAAGGTGCATACTTTATGAAGCCATTAATCATATTGTTATCTTTGTATGTGATGAAGGTGTAATAATAGCTCTTCCTTTTTGAATGAAATTTTCCTGGAATTAACAGGCACCGCAATAAATGACAAAGAGAATAATAAATAAACATATTATAAATTTTATACACTGCTTTATCAAGACGTTGCACATAATTGACTGTCACATACTAACATAACTCCATACATAATGATCACTTGATGTTCGTTGCATACATTTACAAACATAATACCGGTTAAGTGTAACGCTTTTCAACGAGTTACAATTTCCAGATACACGAATGTTTATGTATATCGTAAATTTATTCGACGTTAATATTAAGTAGCAGCTATTTCGCTTAAATCCCTTCTTCACTGATGCTATGCACGTGAGATTTTGCATTAACTCTTAAACGAAGATAACGCAAGCATTATTACGTACCACGTATGAACTTTAATTAGCTTTTCTCTTGTGCCCGACAAAAAAACTGCACGAAAAAATAGATATAGTGCGAGTATAATCACCGGAAAGCATTCATAACCTGTCGATCTGCACCTGCCGCGACTATTATATCTTACTTATTCTCTACTTCGATCTCTGTCTAGGATCGCTTCGTCTTCCTTCCACGTCGTTATCATCGTAGAAGCTTCCCACACGGTTCTCAAACGGTTCCAATAAATCCTAACCGTCTTTCGTTCCTGTGTGTTTCTGGTATCTGGGTATAAATTTACATGTCGAAAGTGCAAGATAGATGACTTTTGATAGGGGAGATTTACGACTGTGGCCGGGCGGCCGGATTCGGCTGCTGGGGACCTCGGAGCGTTGCATTGGGGAGACTAGAGCCAGGTGTTCCGCATAACGTTGGAATAGCTAGCGGAACCGTCTCGGAAAACATATGTCTGGGTTTTAATTAGAGATTTGCTAATTAAAAACGGGCCGACTATGTATCACTAATAGGGAGACATCTGTACGCGCAGATTAGAAACACATTCGTGGAAAAGGCAAGGTGAGTAGAGAAATATTTCTAGTGAAAATATTGTATACAGTGTGGCAACCGTTCATAGCACGATGCATGTATTAGTAACTACTGGTCGACTATAAATGGGCGTGCCACCTTGAATTGCCACGCCTACTTAGCGGCACGCGGATGGCATTTACAAACGATAGCGGACGTATTATAAGTTACACGTATAAATGTATTGGGGCATATAGGCAAATCAATCAAAGTCTTTTAGAGTTCTATGTTATAGCATAAGTGATTAATAACATTACATGTGGTAGAAAATACTATCCCTGAAAAATAAAAAGCACTGTTAGAGGTAGTGTGTTCCCGATATAAGTAAATATTTTTAGTTGTTTGAAGCATCAGATAATCACTGATAACATGTCAGTGAAGTAATTCATCACAGCCTCATAAACAACATAAAAAATCAAAAATAAATAATCAGAACTCCTAAACTTTAAAATAAAAACTAAAATAATATTGTTCAACAAGTATAAAATCTAAAAACGCAACTATAATAAAATAATGGAAAATAAAATATTTAATTCTTAAAACAGAATTGTATTCAACATTGCAATACACCTGCAATTAGCTAAAAGAGAATATTATTCTTAAACAATAATAAAATTTGAAGTAAGTTAATTTATTAAGTGTTCAAATAAACCTCCCTCTTGATAAGAACAGTAACCCAACCGATCATAAAAATTCCAACGAACATTTGTTAACATATCTGCTGTGACAGTATTACTGATTTCAATAATTCTCGCGCGCAGTTCCTCTAGGTTTGACGGTCGTTGATCACCGTATCCGTATATTGTATTATGTAAAAAGGGCCATAAAAATAAATCGATTGGAGCTAGATCAGGGGACCGCGCTGGCCATTTAATAGGGCCCGAGTTACCGATCCATCTGTTTTCAAAAACCGCGTTTACAAAGTTTGTTACAATGCGTGTATTGTGTGCTGGGCAACCATCTTCCTGAAACCAAACTACATCTATATTAAATCGCTCCCGTATTGCCGGAATAATATTATTTTCAACCTACAGTTAGGTATCTATTTCCGTTTAAATTACCATCAATGAAAAAAGGCCCAATTATATGATTTCCAACGATACCTGCCCATACATTTTGCTTCTGTGGATACTGCGTTCGCGTTGGTATATTTAAATGTAGATTTTTACGCGACCAGTAACGACAAACTGCGCGGTTATGATGCCCGTGTAGGTAAAATGTTTTTTCATCTGTGAACAATACGTTGTTAAAAAAAATTGGTTATCGTGATATTTTTTTTATCATTCTTTCGCAAAATTCCATTCGGCGATAATAATCATCGGCAAGAAGTACTTGTGAACTTGTAAATTTATATGAACGATATTTATTAGTACGTAAAATCTTATGAATCGTTGTTTTAGAGATACCTAATTCGCGAGCAATTTGTCGAGATGACATAGTGGGATTTACTTCACCAAAAGCACATACTCGAATTTCTATATCGCTTACATTCTTATCCGGAACAACTTTATATTTATTATTTACTAAAGAAAATGTAGTTTCAAATCGATTAACGGTCCTACGAATGGTGCTTGCATTGGGAATTTGACTTTCGGGGAAATTAGCTGCAAATAAATCCCGAGTTACTTCCGCGGAATTACCACCGTAAAAGTGTTTAATCATGAAGAGTTTTTGCTCCGGCGTATAGTACTCCATTTTTAAAATAACCGTTATCTACCTACCAACAACGCGTTTTATTAAATAGTACGAGCGAGTAGTTCTCCCGACGAAATATAAAATGCATCTGACACTCACGTGTACGAGCGACGGCTCTTGCGCCTGTGCGGCGACAGCGTAGAAATGTGGATTTCTTGGCAAATACGAGTGCATCATAGCAATATGCTAATGTAATCCAGTCGAATATCCCGTGTACTTCTTTACCGTTCTAATGCACGGATACCTCTGTGTATCTCGCTTACACTACAGGATCGCTATAATGCGGACGCAGGCGGACAATTGGTATATAATTGTATAAGAAAAACACACAAAATTTTTATTAATGTTAACTGTAAATTGTTTTGTAGTCTGAATTGTTGGCGCCTGTTATGCACCCGATATTTTAGTAGAAAAATCTGTACGACTATCAGTATTTGGGTATTTTATTGAAATTATTATATGTTTTAAATACCTTATTAATACATTTCCTGGTTAACGAATAATTTAAAAATGTTAATGAGGCTGCGCGATGAAGCCAAAAATAAATTTCGTAGATCCAGAAATCTGAGCGATTGGAACTACTATAAATCTTTAAGGAATTTAAGTAATCGTACCTTTATATTAGAAAAGAGATCATACTTTGATTATATATCGAGGCTCAAAGATAAAAAATCCCTTTGGAACAATTTAAATTATCTACGCATTAAAAAAAAAACAAGTAGTAATCCCGGATCATGTTGCCAATCCCGATGACATTAATGAATTTTTTGTAAATAATGTACCTACGTCTATTGGCTCACATCACATGGTGCCCTACTCGAGTGGGGAGGCTGGATCGGAGGCTCAAGCATTTTCTTTTTCTCTTGTTGATACAGATGCAGTTACAGATATTATACGTAACACCGTATTAGTATTACGATGCTGCGGCTCTGTTCGTCATAAGTTATACCGTATGTGACCCATATCATTGATACATGTCTTTTGGACGGGGTGTTTCCGTCAGACTGGCAAAGATTCTTGAGCGGGTAATGGAAAGTCAAATTAACGGTTACGTTGACAGAGCTCAACTGATGCCAGTAGTTCAGTCGGGTTTTCGTCAGGGTTACAGCTGCACAACAGCTCTTCTGTGTGTCACTGATGATATTTTGGCCTCGACCGATCAGGGTCTGATGACTATAATGGTGCTTCTAGACTTTACTAGGGCTTTTGATACTGTGGATCATAGAACTTTGCTCGGTCTTCTTCCTGGGATGGGCTTTGAACGGGTTTCAGTAAAGTTAATTACAGACGTTTTAACCAACAGAACTCAACGCGTTAGATTAAATTCACTTTCGGAAAAATTGACGTTACGTAGAGGAGTGCCACTGGATTCTATAGTAACTCCGATTTTATTTTCATTATATACAACTTCTATATTAATAACGTAAAGCAGGCAAAAGCCCATCAGTATGCGTATAGTATATATACATAGTATATATCAATACGTACAAATTATACGGATTCGTATCAATTATCAATATAGGAATCCGTATAAATAGTAAAGATTCGTACCGTAGGCATCATGTATGGGAATCGAATGAACGGTACGAACCATACGAATCCAACCCATCGCTACTGCAAAAGTATCCAAGCGAACATTTTGCAGTGTATATGGATCCAAGGGAACTATCGTAAACGAAAAGCTCACATCAAGTGAGTGGCCGTAGACAGTTTCTCACGATTTGCGCGGGCGATCGCCATTATTGCTCTTCTCTCTCACGAGTGTTACGGGGGGTACCACAAGGATCTGTTTTGGGGCCACTTTTGTTAATTTTATTTGTTAATGATCTAAATAATCTCTGTCGTTGTTTCGGGTGGCGACGATGGCGAAATTTCTTCAGTTGGTTGGGTGTTTGTTGGTGCTATGGCTTTGTGGTGTAGAAGTAATAAATTAGTTCTTAATCACAGTAAAACATCATTTGTAAATTTTAGTTCAACTAGACGTGTTGTGGATGCCTCACCACTTATTCGCAGCCAAGGTATGACGATTCCCCGTGGTAACAAAATTCTTGGGCTGCCATGTGGATTCTCTGCTTTCTTGAAATCACCATATAGCTGTACTAATTCTAAACTGTGCCCGCTGAATTTCGCTTTATATAAGCTTAGGGATTGTGCCAGCACTGATGCACTACTGCTATTTTATCATGCTCACATTACATCCCGTTTGCGTTACAGAATTATATTCTGGGGCCAGTCTTCTGATTTTAATCGCTGTTTTGTCATGCAGAAGCGTCTGTTGAGGACAATGCTGTCGCTGCGGAGGACCGATTCTTGTGGGCCTATTTTTAAGAAATATGTTGACCCTTCCCGCTTTATTTTTATGAGTGTCTCATATATGCCAGGAAGCACAATGAATACTTTATGTGCAACAATGACTTTAATAAAACTCATAACACCCGTGGTAAATATAATTATTCGATAGCGGCTCATAAATCAAGTCGTTATGAATGAAGTCCCAGATATGTTTGCATTAAAGTATTTAATAAACTACACACTAAAAAATATTTGCAACTCCTACAGAAAATTCCAGTAATGTATAGGGTAAATTTACTAAAAATTAGAAAATATACCTAAAGTTTTCTATTAAATTTCCCAATTTTTGGCAATTTTACCTTATACGTTACTGGAATTTTCTGTAGGAATTGCAAATATTTTTTAGTGTGTACCTCAATCCATACGCTTGTTGGATGTGGTTCGATTCAAGAAAGCGATAAAATGGTATTTTGCTGACCATTGTTTTTACAACATCTCTGAATTCTTATTATTCTTATATTGACTGTATGTATTTTTGCTATTGTCTATTATTATTTTAAGACTTTTTTACCTTATTTTTTACCGAACTGTCAAAACCGATATCTGTTCAGATTTTATGATGAATAAAGATTATTATTATTACGTATTTGTGAGTTGTGATAACAGGAATACAAGTTCTATGTTTCTTTTCACACGCGCTATAATTTCTTAAAAAATATATCTTTTAAAGTCCAATGATTCTTTTGCAGAAGTCTTGTAGTTTGCTTCTCCTTACATATTTTGCCATTTACATTAAATGCTTCTTTAAACCATTATGGACAATACTTAAGATATATTGCATTCTCCGTTATACTACAACGAAATCATAAATAAATCCATAAAACTTTACACTAACAATAACATACACAAAGACATTTCAGTAATATAAATGAAGCAATGTACATATGTACCTAATTTTGTTATAATCGTTTCTTTGTGGGGAAATGTACGTGAAAGATAACATTCCTTTGGTTATACCACAGGTTATACTATCAACATTATATACATAGGCGTAATTTATAAGCCCGTAGAGCCATTACAAACAAGAAAATCTTTACCGGCTGCAAGAGCATACCAATTTATACCAATTCCTTGGCTTCAGCATAGAAACCTCGCTTCAATTAGTCATTATTATATAGCAAGTGTACTTTTCTCTTGTCTGTCCTCCCATCCTTGTCCAGTCGGGCCGACTATTCTTACAATGTTGAGCAGCCTCGAGCGCCCGAACCTTAACAACTTAATTTCTGACAGAGATTGAAGGTTTTGTTTCTCTCATTTCTGGTCTCTCGCTCCCACTCATTTTTCTTCTTTCCTCATTAGTTCTGGACGGTTCCATTTTACTCCTCGTGCGTGCTTCTCTTTCTCTCTTTGAACCCACTTGTCGGCACCGGAGAAGTATACATTGTTCACTTCTTATGTCACAGTAATTTAATATTGTTGTTTCTTTTTGTATAGGAGTCCTTCTTTTGATTTCGCTTTTTTTGTCCGTGGTAAAATTACGAGTACAAGAGGAAATATTTTTATTGGAAGCTGTTTCTGGAAAACATGTCGTGCCTTTTCATTTTTATGTGTAAGGAATGTAATGTAGTGTACAAACTATAGCCTATTCATTCACGTCTTCAATCCAGAAAAAGATAATTACACTGAATTCTTTTAGTTTAAATATGCCACATATAGGTAGAACTTAAAAAAAAAAAAACAATGAAAATGTTGTAATTGGTTTCTCGAGAACAAGAAACACAAAAATGAAGTTATACATTGATGCTATAAATATGATTCAAGTAAGAGGTCATACAAAGATTATTGTTGTAACTAAGTATGTTAAATTGACTATCACAAGCAACAACATTTTTTATAATAAGACGCTGAATGTAAGAGGAAGAACCAACTCATTAAAAAATTTCAGAACAAATGCTTGTTTAAATGTAAGAATATAACTTCCAGTTTTAAGATATCTTAAGTTAACTTGAAATCTTCATAATTTAATGATATATATTTTAAATGATAACGACTGTACCTTCAGTCAACGGAAGAAGAGAATAGAAAATGTTTCTTTGGCCGTCAGTAGCATTGCCTTGCGACCATATACACGGTGGTCAGAAAAATGCGGACAAACACCACGCAGGCCAAATCTTTGTTTAATTCTGAGTTGACAATCTTAATTGAGAAACGCAGTACAGTGTTTTCTTCAGTCACACGAGCAGTACTGTGGCAGTAATCATTTTATTATTTACTATAAATCAGGTAAATACGCAAATTAGCAAGAATTTTATGTTAACATGGATAAAAATTGTATTGAAATTTAAAGATAATATGAAAAAACTATAACAACTGTTCAAATTGGTAGCCATCAGTTTCCAGACATAATTCCAATCTTTGAGGAAGCGAATACAAAACGCGCTCCAACATATCGGGGGTGATTAATCGAACTGCCGCCATAATTTTATTAATTACATCCTCTTCGTTAGCTGGAGGCGTTGCATAGACCTTTTCCTTTAAAAACCCCCAAGCAAAAAAGTCCAGAGGATTAATATCGGGAGATCTTGCTGGCCATGCTATTGGACCGTTACGCCCTATCCACCGATTCGGAAAGTGTTCGTTTAACCAATCCCTCGAAATTCTGGCATTGTGGGCGGGTGCCCCGTCATGCATGTACAACATGTTGAGTCTCAAATTCAATGGAATATTATCCAGTACTTCTTCTAAAACGTTAACGTACTGAATCCCATTTAGACGATTTGGAGGAAATATTGGTCCAACAACTCAGAGATTTAAAATCCCCAGCCAAACATTTACCGAAAATCTTCTCTGATGTCCAATTTCCCTTACTGCCTTGGGATTTTCCTCCGCCCAAAAATGAAAATTATGGCTATTAAAGACGCCATCTCTCGTAAACAAGCATTCGTCGCTCCAGAGAATATGCAATAAAAAGTTCGGCTCTTCTTGAATCCTTTGTAAAACATTGTTACAAAACATTCTTCTGTGCACATTATCGTTTACATACAAAGGCTGCACTTTCCTTGCATGAAAGAGACGCAAAAGATTTTATGATAGTGCTGAGTGCACTGTTGTTTTGCTAGGAATATTCAGTTCCCGAGGTATTTGTTTTGTGCTGGACGTCGGATCTTCGTAAACAGCATCCAATATTTGCTCTTCTAATTGAATTGTTCGAAGCTCTCTAGGTCTAATGCTGTTACGATAATTCGGTATAAAGGTGCCAGTTTCTCTAAGTCGCTGATCCAATCTACGGAACGTGTTGGTGGATGGATGTCGCCGTTGTGGATACCGTATTTGATATTCCTCTTTTTCCAAGTTTGCATTTCCATTGCAAAATCCGAATACCATATATATGTCGGCGTATTCGCCAAATGTTTATCTTATTTCAACAGCCAAATGTCACATGAGAAACGTCACTTTCGTTTCAATCGTTCCAGCAGCGCGATTTTTACTGCTCCGTTTAGCAGATTCTGAAAAACCAAATGGCCAAATACTAAGTTTTCCATCGAAATTCTTATTTTCGGTATGATTCCAACGTGGACGAGCAACAGCGACTAAAAACATCACCTTTGTGAGGAAACGTTTACTTTTACAGGTCCTGAACGGTTCTTCTTCGTCTTCTACAAGGTAGTATGTGTTAGTTGTTTTGCTAATATAAAACCATTTTTCGTCTACATGAATCCGATCATATATGTCGATGAATTCGGGTGATTGAACATTTAAACTTTCAGGTTTCAGCATTGACAAACAATACTTGAGTCTTTCAATTTTGTTGGCGTCTGTGAGGTAAGGTTTAACAGCATCTGAGTATCGCCGTAATTTTCCTGACTTGAGTCTATTATGAACTGTAGATTTTGATAAGTTAATAGAGGTAGCCAACGAACGAATTGTACGAGGATTATTGAGTAGTAGTGACTTTATTCGCTCTGGGTCGAAACTTTTTGGTTTTCGACCAACGCGTCCTTTCTTACATCTGCTACTTCAGCACTATCGGCTAATGATTTTCGTCCTTGATGCCATATTCGGCTTATAGGTTTCACAGAAATTTTGAATTTATTGGCTGTCGCCTTGATTGAACCTTGCTTCAGGTTATTATTGTCGCTCAATTCAAGTAATGCATGGTAAACCGCTTGCCTTGTGTTTAGAGTCAAATTAGGTCTCTTACCATGATTTCTCGCCAAAATGTTTACCGCATCTGCCATATTTTATTTAAGCCGGAGATTTATATCAAGTCTTGAGAAAATCTTGTTTTTTGATTGAAAACATAAATTCTTGAAAAACTACAAAACTTTCAAACTGCTGTAAAAAACTTGACATATAAAAATTGTTTTCAAAATGGCAGTTAATTTTTGAAAGCAGTGCCACCTTTCTTTAATTTTTAAAAACAATGAAAATCGGACACTTATTTCTGGACAGAGGGAGTAGGATTTTACATCAGCCCATATAATTCCTAATTAACTAATTACTCACATTCAATAATGCTCCAAATCTACTAGTAAATCTTCAAGGAACAGGTTGGTGTATAATATAAACCAATAACAGTTGACATTTCTTTACTGACATTCGATCGATCGATTCGACATATCAGTATGAATTATATACTACTTACATTTTGCTATTCTATCCTTGTCGCACTTCAGTATAACAGAACATACCTATGCGTTTGTTTGCTTGAAGCCAGGCTGAAGTGTCTATTGGCATCTTTCTCTAATGCAATTTAAATTTCAGTTGCGGACATTTTGCGTATATCTTTGCTTGACTACGTGCTTAATGACGCAACGGACAAGATCCATAAATCCGATAGTATACATCTGAACAATAACCTTCGATGAGAAAGAAGTTGGGCATCGGGATTCGATATTTTGATTCGATACTTGAAAGTTCCTTTCGATATCGATATTAATAATATTTAGTATTTTAGGAAGCTCTAAGAATTAAGTAGATAATTTAGGAAAATTTATAAAATATATAAAAATTGTTCGCAAATATATATCCACTGGATAAGTAACCAGATTAATCAAAACTGTTTACAAGAAGCATTTGACTGCCGTTGAAGAGAATTATAAAGTATACAGTGTAAAATTAGTTAAAAGTGTAAACAGTTATGTACAAGTAAATTTTTTATGAAAGTATAGAAATTTATGAAAACAAACGCACCTATTTAGCTTTAGAAGGTTGGACGGAGTTTCGGATTAGTAACTAGTCACGAATGACGACAGTCAACTATGACCGTGATCAAATATAAATAGGGATAGCTTCAGTATAACTATTTAGTTCAGTTTTACTGATAATGATAATAGCTTTCGTATGAAACATGCACCCAGTGCAGTGAAGCTCGTGGTAAGATGTTAAAAGAAAGTGTGGTGTCATCAGTGACACAATTTTGTGTATTTTTGGGAAATAAATAAAGTTAAACTTTATTTGACTCGTTTTGACTACATGCTCGTTTCTTCCACTACGTCCTGTATATTGGCGGCTTATATAAAACGACCGGTCGACTGCTTACTTAGGTTCACATTGCGTGACTGAGAACAAGTTCTCTAATTGCTCCATCACTACGTTGCGCTTGAGTGAGTTATTATTATTATTACCGCACATATTTTACGGAGAAAAATGTGGAAAGGAAATAAAGATAAAAGTACGAAGCAATAACTCGGCAACAACATATTTAGTTTTTATTTTCTGGAGATTGTTCGCGCACACGTGTCTAATTGGTTTTCGAACAAATGACTGGGAACAATTTCTATGGGAACTGTTTTAATTTGCAACAGATACGTAGGGTACGTGATGGATGCCTTACTTTACAAACATATATACCAGACATGTAAACTTGATCTTCCTTATAGAAACAAGTTTGTTACAAGCTTGATGTTGTTTTTTAAGAATATACGCTATGGAAGATTAGACGTAACTAAACAAATTAAATTGAATGAAGCATGCAAATCTGCATGAAACTTAATGAAGACAATACAACATTAAACAAATACAATTAAAAATGTTTATGTTTTCCTAGCACTTCAATTCTTCATTCACAACATGGCAAGGTGCATTTTTTCACGACATAATAGTAATAAGTACAAACAGTAAGTTGCTAAAATAAGCCATTCATTGAATGAAAATATGAACATACATTTTCGTAAGGCCCCATGTGAATCTGATACGACTAGACTTCAACGTTTGCAGAATTCGTGTCTTAGGTTTATCTATGGGATACGTAAATTTAACAGAATCTCTCATACACTCGATTGGGCTGGTCGGTTAAACATCTTTGCCAGAGCAGAATTTTCTATAAAATTATTTATTTCAAGAAACCAGGTTATTTGTTCCGTAAAATGTTATTTAGAACAGATGTGCATAATATCAATGCGAGATACAAAGATTTACTAACTCCTCCAGCTCATCACCTTCATATTTATAAAAGATCGTTTAATCATAACTTTCAAACAAAATTTCACTTGGTATGCGTTGTTTGAGCCCGCTTTCACTGTCCCATCGATTGAGAAGGAGTGTTTTCTTTAACAAGTAAATATATGTTGTTTTCTACTGACTCTGAATTATCCAAAGAATTGACTACTACCAAATTTTTTTTTACTTAGCTTACGACGTCTTCAAGAATAGTTTAATATACATACTTTTAATGGTAGAACTAGTTATTTTGATGGTCTGGAATTTTCTCTGACTTAATTCTGAGGTTTTGTTGTTTCCAATATTCGAGGCAATTTGGCTGGTGGCCGTCTGCGGGTGTTTGGGACACTTCACGCGAGCTGAAATGACTTAGGAATCCAGAACGTATTTTGGAGGTGTCATTAGTATACCTGCTGTAAGCGATACATTTTTGAACTATTTAAGTCAAAATACGTACAAGGTATTTATTTTTATGTAGTGAATTTTAGAGATTTGTATATTTACGCAAGATTGAGATTTGGTATAAGTTATGTATGTTTTTCCTATAGTTCATTTTCATGCGTTGGCAGATCGACTTATGGAAGGCCGTTCGTTAAAATTTTGATGGGAAATTTAAATTACTTAATATAATTTGAAACGACTGAATTGAGTTTTCAGTCTGAATTAAGACAAAAGAAATCTTTATTATTGTGTTTTTATAAAGTAAATGAACATACTGACCTGAGATCATATGTTAAAAGACTATTTCTTTGTTACATTTTTATTGGTATTACATTAACACTAATAAATTTGTAATTGTTTGTTTAATCTCGTTTTTTTTTTATTTGAAAAACGCATAGAAATACATCACTTAACCATAACTAAACAATCACTGAGCACTATTCACTGCGATACAAATCCTCCTACATCTGTATTACTAAATAAAAATATATATTCATCTGTAAGGGAGCAAAATAATTTGTGAAGGGGGGAATTTACAGACAGGGCCACTTGTAAATTGAGGTCTGGTTTATTTGTGAATTTGTTAAAGAGTATCGCAGATGTATTTATTTGAATTAAACAGTTATTTATTTAAAAAAAAAACATAATTAAAATTAAAAATATTGTCTACAAGTTTCGTAACAATATATTTTTATTTTCCTTTATCTTGTATTTTCTCCGTATGCTTTTTGCGCTTACACTTGAATTATTATTACTTACGATTTTTTATTTATTACGTTAACGTTATTAATGGTGCTGGAGGAAGAACAGCGGCTTATGCTTTAAGCATCTGATCCCGCTCCTTGTGACATGTTGGTTGTTAAATTTTACATTTATTTATTTTTATACTAGGTTTGATGCCAATAAACCGCTATTATTATTATTATTTATCTCCAACACGGTCAACGTGTTTTGAATTTTGGAAAACGCATCGTCCTGTTTGAGATTCTTAAGTAAAATGGGCAGCATTCTGTGCATAATTGGACGTCATGATCGACGAGCTTTTCTAAATATACGACTTGTGAACATGCATATACGCCATATACTAGCCACAAATAAATACGGTACGTTAGGTACGGATATGAACGCCGTCGAGTACGTGACTGTAGTGCAGGGCACGACTATTACCGCTGCTCTTGAACCGACTGTACCGTCGTCGTCGAGAGGTATATATTTAAATGAAGCAGAATAAAAAACGGAAACACCTCACGTCTCTCGCCGTAACCGGCACTTACGAGCCGAGATAATGTCTTATTTATAAGCTGGCCGAGGCAGAGGCCGTACCGTCTCCTAGCAGCCGGCCTACAAGAGCCGGCGCGACCAGCTCGCATGGTGCTTCAGCGATCTCTCACTCCATTTTACAACTACTCGCGCGAACACATGTTAACAGCTCTTTTTGTTTTGCGGACGATATTGAACTATAGCAAAGTTGTTTAAAGCCGTGTCCATATTACAAGCAAATAATTTTTCGAAGACTTTTTTGGCGGAGCTGTTCGACATTTCCAATGTTACTCAGAGAAACACAGATTCATGATTCCATTTGTTTCGAGCGTTGCTTTTATGAAAATTCAATGTTTGTAATAACTAATAAGCAGCATATCATTCAACCATTTGACTAAAAAGGCTTATGTCCTTATATCCTTACATACAGGGTTTCTGGTGCCGTTCGAGAAGAAGCTCCCGTGGTTAGAAAAAAACTTAAAGTTTTGGGCTCCAGGGTTAGTCAAGATTCTCTTTCATTTTTAAATATTTTTAAGGTCCAGTCGATATATTACCTCATTTATGGATTCCTGAGAAAATTTCATGTGTTCCATCTGGTTTCCCTATACCTATTTTCATTTGTTTCTTAAATATTTTGATTACCGTAAGATGGGGTGGATAGGAACAGTTCTGACAATTTCGAGGGCTATACAGAAAAAAGAAAAAAAATTTTTTAATTGTTTTTTTCTGAAAAATTATGAACAGGGTTTCTGCTTTAGCTTGCGAGATTAGAAAAAATGGGCGCATGCCAAAACCCTTATTTTTTAAAAAAAAATTGTTGTTCCTATTCACCTGGAAATGTGGTGAATAGAAACACTCATAAGAATACACGTTTATTTCGTTTAACAATGTTCCCAGATGTTTAGAAACACCATCAAAAAAAAATTAAACCAAATAGTACTAGTTTGCACGTGTTAGATTTGAGGTTACGTACAAACTCAACTTTGACAGTTGACAGCATTTTAATAACATTGGATATTAATAATAACATTTTCTTGCAATCTCAGCGTCACCAAATATTTTTAAATCTTTTATTGCTCTTTTAAAAACTTTTCCCATTTTTGTTCCTTTTCACCCACGAGTTCCGATTCACCCCATCTTACGGTACTTTAAAAGTATTGAAATATGTAGTCTTATTTTCAGTACGGCGCCTTTTACCCATTTTTGACTGGTGGTAAGCACTTGATAATTGATTTATCGCATACAGATTGTCCAAAATTTGATGACCAATTGCATCATTTTCAAAGTTGAAAAGATTCTGTTTTTCAAACGTGACGCCCTGTATATTATTAGATAGTTTAATACAGAATTTAACATACATACATATCTCCAATCCCTGTATGGCAACCGGGAGTGTAAGAGCAAAGCGAAATTACCGAAAGTCTGCAATAGATAATGAAGATAAGAAGGTGAATGTTTTGGCTTTACAAGTTACAGCGTAACATCTACTTCACGGATGCCGCCCAGGAAGATTACAAATTGTGAACTATTTAGAGGTGTCCGCTCTCTCCTACCAAACTATGGTTTTGGTAAGATTCTTTTGTTTAGTAAAAGATAGTACATCCTTGAAGGATAAATAGGAATAGGTATTTAATTCGTTTAAGATAGTAAGCTATTTTTTTTTCAACTTGGCCTTCAAATAAAAAGGAGTTCTGGATTGTTCATTCAATTCTGATATCGTTTTAGCTTATAAATTTTACTTCATAGCTCAATTGCCATGGAAAAAAAGAGATTATGAACGTTTAATAACAAAAAATATAATAAAACAAAAAACGACAAAATAAAATAAAAAAACGTGTTTGAAATACGATTTAAAAAAGGATAATACAGAAAATCTTGAAACATTTATACTATGACTTCGACAGCTATATACAGCACCAAACTCTATAAAAAAAATTCAGGGTTACCATTTAAAAAACCAACAATAACGTCCTTATAATTACACGAATCACCTTGTATATTTAACTGCTATATCAAAAAATCTAGAATTGAAAATAAAAGTTAATTAAAAGTAAAAGTATATTTGGTATTTTGACAATATTTATGTCGAATATAGGATATATTGAATATAAGCATTTGTATATCAAACCTTAGTACCCCAGCAGTTTATCACTTCATTGCGTCTAGTTGAACCTGGTTTTTACAACTCACAGAGCATGTTAATTACTATCGCAGCTTCTGCAAAAAAAATGTGGCAGGCCGGAGAAAAGCGAAGGTTTTCTGAATTGCTAACTTTTCTAAATCACACCGAAATTCCTGGAAAGCAAATCTTTTTGGGCAACTTTTCGGACAATTTATATTCCGTAATATACTGGACACTAATGGAACACAGTATGCAGCCACTGACGATAAAATCGAGCATGCCATTTTAGACTTCTCACCCTTTAAGTCCGCTGGGCTGGACGCAATTCACCCTGCCTTACTTCAGTGGGGACTGCATTTGCTGTTGCCTCATCTGAAAGACATATATCAGGCCTGTCTAGCCCTGCGGTATGTTCCTAAGGCTTGGAGAGAAGTCAAGCTTGTGTTTATTCCAAAACCAGGCAGAGGAGATTATGAAAATCCCCGATCTTATCCACCCATGAGTCTCTCATCGTTTCTTCTGAAAACGTTGGAAAGACTGTGTGGGTGATGCATAAGAGAGCATATTTTAATAAATAATCCTCTGCATTCATCCCAACACGCGTTCACCCCTAGACGATCTACGGATTCTGCATTGAACTTTGTTTTGGGCAGGATTGGGAGATCACTGGACATCAAATAGTCCATCTTGGGCGTGTTTGTTGATATTGAAGGGGCTTTTGATAGAACCACTTTCCCAAAAATTATTACAGCACTAACTTATGCGGACGATCTGGCAATACTAATAGGCGGTAAGTTTGAAAGCATTCTATGCGAACCTATGCGGATTGCCCTGCGGGGTATCGAAAAGTGGTGTTCGGAGTAGGATCTTACGGTCAATTCAAAAAGGTGCCCGTTCTGGAAGCTGGCATGGATAGTATATCCCCCGTATCTGTCTATGACAGACCCTACGATGCTTCTCCGAATGCAACGAGGTGTACTCACGCTGTGGACTCCATGTCCGTTTACGTGGACGGATCCAGGGCACAAAAAGGGACGCAGGCTGGTATTTGTTCCAGAGAACTCAAACTTAAGAAATTCCGGGCGCTCGGCGATGGGCTGTCTGCTTTCCAAACAGAAGTGACAGCACATACTTTAGCGGCCAACAACATATCTGAACTCAAAATTGTGGACATAAATATTGATTTGTATACAATTGTATACATGCGGCCACTAGGGCATATCATGGAACGGATATTATGTTGAAGTTTATCCTAAAAGTTCCGCCTCTTATACACCTGATTCTCATGATGGCAATGTAGTAGCAGAAAATGTGCTCTATCTTCTTCTTGTATTCCAAACACAGCCGGCATTTAGTATCATCAGAGAGTACTATTCTGCATAGGTGTTTCGAATTTGCAGTGACCAAACAATTTAATTAAAACACTGGCTAAATTGCGAATCAAAATAAATCAAATGAACACCACCCATTTGGTATTCACATTACGCAGAAAATGATGTCCACCAATAAGCATAAACAATCGTCAATTCTGTCAAGCACAGCATTTCAAACGTCTCGACACACGTTTTAGTCGACATTTCTTGTGTAGATAACCTATAATCACCAAACATAAACAATATGGCCTTAAACCAACGCAAATGTACTGTATAATTGATTGTAAATCCACGCTACCACTTTTGAACATATAATAACCAACTGTTACCAGCACTTCCACTTTCGGGTAGAAACCGCGTCTTGGAGTTGCTTCTAGCTGACCGTTCGTCAACACTGGAATGGAACACCTATAGCGCTGCTACTGCTGTATTGACCTCAAGTTTAAGAACTAACACAAGGGAATGGGTTTATATATGGGCAGCAGTTAAAAATTAGATGACAGTTGGGTTGTTTGGACAGGAAAGATTTCTAGGTATTGAGTAGGAGATCTTCGGTTAAACTTGTAGCGTGTCTATGAATTACAATAGACTCTCTGATTTAACGGTTACAATAAAGAGAATTTCAGGATAGTAGTAAATGCAAATCCCGTTACGCACGTCGTTCGAGTGCGTCGTCGCTCATATTCTGCAATACGAGTGTCCACTCAATACTATTTCATTAATGTAACCACTAATGCCCAAAGACAGCTTTGGGACATTTCGACAAAGCTTTCGCACAAAATATCACCTAAACTTAATTCATTGTACAATATATCGACGTTGTCTAAATAAATAGGATAGCAACCATATCTGCCTATTTCTTACGTATATTCGCTTTGTTTTTAAATGCATTACAATGAAATTAAATTGAAGTAAATTATATTGACGATGTTCGAATAGATAGACTAATTCGTGCATATTGATCCATATGCCTCCATGTGATTTGATGTGACATTGCTTTGTATTGAATATCTTCAGATCTCAAAATTGTCAGAAGATATGGGCAAATTCAGCAATTTGATGCATGTATGTAAAGCCACCTCGGTACTTATTGCAATAATATTCTTTTATAGTAGTCTTGGAAGAAACATTGGTGCGGTCTGCCCCTCCTAGAAAAATCGGCAGTTTCTGAAAAGATACATACGAGTGAGATAGCTAACCCTGCGTAGTTCACCTTCAGCCAACCCTCGACGTGTTAAATTGTCGGTACGAAGGCGGATGCCTTTGTTCTATGCAAATATCGGTAGTTACGTATGCCCACGGCTTATATTGTATTGTAAACATATAAGTATCGGGGCGAGTCAGAGATTTCGACGAAGCAACAAACAATCTATTGTTCTCTGACGCGACTCGCTCTGCGACTATAATAATTGAGTGTTACTTGCCATCAATATTTATGAAGGGGTCGTAGCATCTCCCGATGGAGATTTCCAGCTTGTCTAACGAATGCCGCGATTTGTGCACCTTAAGAAACACATGTGTGAGGGATTTGAATTTAAAATGAGTTTGATTATATTTTTTTTCTCCCGGCTAGTTTAGTATCCAAAACCATCATCCTGAACTAAACAAAAGACGCCAGTGAATGAGTTAAGGTTTTAAAATTCTAGGCGTACCTAAGTAGAGTTGAAAATCTCATTGGTGATATTAGGATATTGTGCTTGTTATATTTTGCTTTATTTCATGAATTTATGAATGCTCTAATCTAATCTCGTTGAAAAATATTTATTTCATATACACAGGTAAAAATATAGCGGAGTGAAATACAGAGTCTCCGATTCGGCAGGCTTTATGTAGAGAAAAGAGCTGTATATCTACAAAACGGTGGGCATTTTATCCCTTTCGGACAAAATCCCCACCGAAACGGAGGCTCACAATGTCCTCCGTGATATTTTAACTTCAACACGGAGAAAACATCCTTCTTATTATTTCCGCTACGGATATTTGTATATCTAACTCCCAAACGCAGTTAAATGTATTCATTGCATATTATATTCTCTCTATATCAGGGTTATTCTTATTTCAACTACTAAACGCTGTTAAATGTATCCGATTCATGTAATATTCCGTTTTTATCGGAGTTATTTTTTTGAATACAATACATAGTTTTAGTTGCGTATTTATTTCCATCAGTTTTACACCCAACAGGAGAAAAATAATCCTTTCGGGATTTTTTTTTGTCCAAAGTGGAGTTTGGTTAATGCTCGTCGATGAACGCATACGTAAACGTTGTATGAGGAAAGCACTTGAAAATGGCGTCAAATAGCAGAAACCCTTCCTTTTATTGTTTAGCCATAAGACGTATAGTTCTGTATGTACAGATACACATCGTGTATGAACCGAAATGGCAGACAAGAAATATAATATATATTTACGCATAAAGTATCAGAATATCAAAAGGTGTTGTGTTTATTTGATTAGGTGCTAGCAACAGTCACCTTACTTTGATTATTATACATAACTGGAAACCGCATTAATAATGAGATGAAATGAAATGAATGCTGTATAGTTTTATATCTATATAGTAGGAATATCATGATACTGATAATTCGTTTAGCTACATAAATATGATACTATAGATTTTGTCGTAAAGATGGCGCTACGCTTGTTTCATAATCTTTGTACTTCTTACTCAATGTAAATTGTGATCGGTAATTGTGACTATGTAATATCTATATGATGTTCACACATGGTTGATATCGTATAAAAGGTACTGTGACTGCAATCGCCCACAGACGAGAATTACGTGGCGCTTCCCCATACTGGGGAAATTACTATTATAAAAAAAATTGACTTCGTTTTGGTTTCCAGTAACTTCGCTATGAAATCAATTAATTCTGATATGGAATTAGAAACGCTGGCTAAAAGAGGTAGTTTCTTCTATTTCGGAAAAAGTTACCTCCGATGCGGA
Source organism: Cetonia aurata (assembly GCA_949128085.1). NCBI lineage: Eukaryota > Metazoa > Arthropoda > Insecta > Coleoptera > Scarabaeidae > Cetonia > Cetonia aurata. The sequence goes on from OX421883.1 coordinate 17,589,227, forward strand.
TTTCAATAGCACCGTCATGGAACAATAGTTTCCGTAACGGAGGCATTTTCGTCTGTCAAGGAGGGGATGTACTCTCAAATGGAGTTAGAATCTCTCCTTGGCGGTGGTAATTTCATCTATTAAGGATGTAGTTACCTCTGATATGGATTTCAGTAGCTCCCATTAACCTCCCAGCGGTGTGCTTTACCTTCGTAAGAGGAGAAACATCCTCCTTGTTGGAGGAAATTCACGGTTTCTCGGATGAAATTGCCTCCACGTTTATTCCGTTGAGGTGTAAAATATTTAACTCTTAAATGGAGGCTCCTTGAACGGATGGTCGCGAGGGAACACCGGAAAAGTGTTGAAACGGTGTTAAATCCAACTCCGTATTTTTATCTGTGTATATAGTTGGATAGGACAGTTGAAATCAACCGTGTGTAAGACATAATGGAGCACTTGTGTACGTTCAGATGGAGCTTGTGAGTATTACACCAGTTGACAAACACATTTAAATTTTCTTGTAGACTACGTACATCATTGTCTGAGATGAGTGATCATTTGTTATCTCTACGTGTTGCTGAAACATGCATATCATCTGCAAAATCTCTAAAGTTGTGTTGCTGTAATATGGAAGTAGAGTCTATGATTCTAGAAGTCGTCACTCAAATCACTTGGAATCGCAGTTTACCTCACTTGTAATTATCATTAGCAGAATGCGTGGGTTTTTAGTTTCGTACTTCACTGTTCGGATTTTCTCTTAGACACACAAAAGGCAGTAGCCCTTCTCCATTTCCTTCGCAGTTAAGTGTAAAACACACGTGTGTTCGTCGACAACTAACTAAATTTAAAAACAAAAGAGTACAGATGTTTTCGTAGTCGACACGTTGTGATTTATATCTTCCCAGATAACACGATCACATTGAAAATCCCCAATCCATCTTTGCCGACATAAGACAATGTCCAATTAACAGATAGAGGAGTAGTTGTCGCTTTCTCGAAAGCACTTTGGAACGCGTATCTGCCAAGTGGGTGGCATTCGGGAAGCGAATCGCGTATTCTACGCCGTATGACAAACGACGTGTCACATAAAAGAAAAAGTTTTGGATCCGTGATTTACGTAGGAGAAGGACGTCCTCTCTAGAGAATGCCAAAATGTAAAATACGAATAATGTGGAGCTTAGAATCGCTCGAGGAAATTCTAAGAATATAAATGGCGGTGCACACACATACATCATATTAAATTTGAAATGTTTTGTGGGATGCTCTGAAAAATTATAGAGATTATAAATATAAGAAAGTAATAATAGCATCCAACGTAATAATTTTTTATTGTCGCTAAAAATCATGATATTATAATCTTACAAATCTCCATAAATATTAAATAGGTATATCTTTTCCTGTATAGAATAACTTGCTGGTCTATTTTATCCTGAATTACATTTCATATCTAAAATAACAATATTTCCTAAAAACTTTTAAGTAACACATAACAGGCGTCCTAAACTAATGAATCAACTACATGTAAAATTGCTCCATCAAACAGTACCCACTAATTAAAATAATTTATTAGAAGATCTAGAATAGGTATGTTTTCCACCGTCGCATAGCTACTGTAAGATATTTTTGTTATTTTTTTTAAAAGAAATAGACGCTGGTTTTCTTTTACTGGACCGCCTTCAAATTTATTTCTTCTTTGGTGGTACCAATTCGAATTTCCAAACCTTGTTGGGACCTATTTCAGCCACATACAAGGCGGTGCCATTGGGGCAGACAGCGATAGCATGAGGATTTCCAAAGCCCTGTAAAACGGGAACAGAAGAAGTTATTATTTATTAGTTATGTCTAAATAGAAAAAAAAAAGGTTATAAAATGAAATTTTTCATAGAATTAGTGCAAATAATACCTTCGAGTTCAATTTCCCGTAGAGTAATTGTTTAATGTACGAAAAAAATGCGCTAATTTGCCCGCTGGGAATCTAAAATAATTCAAAAATAAACATGATCAACGCAGTATGTGGAGGTACTTAAAATAAAATAGACGCAATTAAATTCAGTTAAAACCGCACAGCGGTATAGAGAATAAAGAAATTTCATACATCACAAAAAAAAAAAAACGAAGTCTAGGGGAGATATAAGGCATTAATAATTCTTTATATATTTTTCCCAGCATATGAAAGTGTGACCGCTTAAAAGAAGTCCTACTTGCAGCTAGCTTATCCTAGTCAGAGGTGTTGCACGTACTAAGAGTAAGTAAGTAGTACTTCTAGTTACCAGTACAAGTACTCTAGAAATTAATATATACAGGTTGTTAAATATGTCATGGAACATTTTTCGAAATCCAAACGCTTTTCTTTCGATTTTTTTAAATGGAACCTATATTTTTCAATACAATCAGCAAATTCCTTGTAAAATTGCCTTCAAAATAGTACCAATAATGTAATACTTATTTTCAGTACTTTCGAAGATATTATGGCAAATATGTTTAATAATAGCAATTTACCCCTATTCATTTGTTCTTTTTTATGTAAGCTGTTTAGATTATTTATAACGTAACAAAAACAAACCGTACGTGACACAAAATTATTTTATTTTTTACGCTTTTAGATATATATAATAATTTTAAATCAAATGCTCAAATATGTCTCTATTCAGCTCCGTGTGTATGGTCTGCCTTACATTTTCAAATACAGGGTTAGTAAAAAGTCCCGGAACGGTCGAATAACTTTGTTATTTGAAAATTATGATTTCTGAAATTTGGTATGGGGGTATAGTTAATATAAATGCATTTTATGCAACACAGTTAATATTTTTTTCACTTCCGGTTTAATCGGCAATACGTCCAATTTTTTTTTTTAAATGGAACGCCCAGATTTTTTTAACACTTTTGAATGCAAAATAAAAAAACGTTCAGGAAGTATTAAGATGTTTATTTTTATTCACAAGAAAACAGTTAAAAAATTAAAAAAGTGTCCTAATACAGAAAAATCAAGATACCTGTCTATTCAGGTTGCGATTACAATAATTGTTCAAAATGCTCTCCATTTACAATTTGACAAAAATGTAAACGGTCAGTAAAATTTCTTATTGAATTTTGTATTTGTTCTGGAGTGATGCGATAGGCTTCTTGAACTATTCTCTCTTCCAATTGTTCAAGATTATGGGGACGATTTTTGTACACTTGACATTTCATGTGACCCCAAAAGAAAAAATCTAATGGCGAGAGATCTGGCGAACGTGCTGGCCATTCGATTGCTCCTCTACGTCCGATCCAACGTCCCGGAAAAATTTCATTCAAATAATCGCGGACATTATGGGCAAAATGGGGGGAGCTCCATCTTGTTGAAACCAAAAATGTGCATTAGGGTGATCACCTATGCTTGCATTTGGAAAGAGGGCCGCAAGTGCTGGAACAACCTCATTTCGCAATAAATTTAAGTAGACGTTGCCAGTTAAATTTCCTCTTATAAAAAATGGTCCTATGATGTTGTTTCCAACAAGACTAGCCCAGACATTCACCTTTTGAGGACGCTGTGTATGGACTTTTTCAATCCAATGCGGATTTTCAATTGACCAGTAGCGACAAATATGTCTGTTCACAGTGCCGTTGAGACAAAACGTTGCCTCCTCTGAAAAAATGATGTGATCTAAAACATTAGGCTGCTGCTCGATCAATTCCGTCATTGTTTCGCAAAATTGTAGTCTACGATCTGGATCATCTTCAGTTAACTCATGGACGGGATACATTTTATAGGCTTTCATTCTTGCTGATTTAAGAATCGTATGAGCAGATTTTTGAGAGATCTCATGAATTTGACCTAATTCTGTTGTGGACACGTGATGATTTTCTTCCACTGTAAGTAACACGTTCAAACTGGTTTCTTCATCTGTTGCTGTTAATGGACGTCCCCTTCTAGGTAAATCCTTCACCTGACGAAAGACTTCAAACTTTTGAATTGTTGCATACCGTACTTTTACTAATGTGACGATCCGGATAAACAGTATTAAACAAAATACGAACCTCTTCAAAAGAACGTTGACGATCACCGTACCCACGCGTCATTAATATCTCAATTCGTTCTGATTCAGTACGTTCTTCTGCCATTTTCAAATGTGTCAATGTTTAAAATAAGTAAATTTATAGCGATGCAAAAGTTAAAACGCTTTTAAAATTGTCAAATGTGACGGCAAAAAGAATACAAACACTAAACAACAACTTTTTTCAAAGGTACCTTGATTTTTCTGTATTAGGACATTTTTTTAACTTTTTAACTGTTTTCTTGTGAATAAAAATAAACATCTTAATACTTCCTGAACGTAGTTTTTTATTTTGCATTCAAAAGTGTTAAAAAAATCTGGGCGTTCCATTTAAAAAAAAAAAGTTGGACGTATTGCCGATTAAACCGGAAGTGAAAAAAATATTAACTGTATTGCCTAAAATGCATTTATATTAACTATACCTCCATACCAAATTTCAGAAATCATAATTTTCAAATAACAAAGTTATTCGACCGTTCCGGGACTTTTTACTAACCCTGTATACATATCATATTATCCACATTTAACTGAAGAGAAGCATTTCTTATGTGTTTGTGCATGTTGTCTGCCGTTAGATCGGGTGTCATGCATATGATGGTTTTTTATAGTAGGCCGTAGAAAAAAATGACAAGAGGTCAATCTGGTGATGCGGTGACCAACTTAATGAATCCCAATCCGTCTATTAATAAATACCTTATAGGGTGCGCTTTTACAGCAGCACCGTAATGTGTGAATGCACAATTGTGTTGGTACCACAATCTCTCCATAAAGTTCCTATGGAGGCCTTCTAGCAGTATTGGTAAATTATTTAAAAAAAAAAGTTTCTATAAATCTCACAATTTAAGGTATTGTCAAAGAAGAATGCGGATCCACAACGGTGTTTCCTGATCCCCCCCCTCCCCCCCCCCCGTTTGTGTAGATACTAAATGGGTTTTGTGTATCATAGTAGTGTGAAGTTTTTCTGTTCATTATTCGAGAATTGACAAATGTTGCTTCATCTGTGAAAAGCACTATAATCTAGAATATTTTCACCGATACACAAGTTTCTTTTCAAAATCCGTGTGTAGTAAGCCCTGGTGAATATTAATTTTATAAGGGTGAAACTTATGTTTCTTTAAAAATCTCCTCCTAATGTTTCGAAATTGTCCTTGTAGAGATTGGCGAATTTTCCTTATTATTATAATTTATTATATATTACTATAAACAGCAACCAAATTCACATCAAACCTGCGTGTTTTCTCATTTTCTCATTACAGTCACTCAAGTAAGTATAATATAAATTATATACATGTTATTGCGTAAAGGGCGCGTTCACTCTACACTCCTGACTTTATTACCTTACGAACCGGTTGCGCGTGAGACTCACAGCACATGCATTGATTCATTGCTCCGTACGCTTTGTACGCACATGCACGAGCGGTTCGCGCCGTATTCCTCGCCGTTTATTAGCGACTCGCTAACGAGCGTGACTCCTACCTCTTTACCGTATTTACCGCGCTCATAAACAGTACGATATTAATTTGTACCGAGCCGGACCGGTAGACGGGCATGGAACGTTAGAATTCGATTTCTTGCCCTTCTGCCTTCGTCTCTCTAATGCCCGCAGTCCGTGCTTCCAACTTCCAATATACACGTTTAGCGTACGCTTCTAAATGGGTGCTTAAGGAAATTCCTTAAGTAAATAAATAATACCGTAGTACGAGTTAATACACAAGGCAAACATTAAGTGTAGAATGGATACGTGCTGTAACTACAGCCAGTAACATGGGTGAATAATCCAGGATAATAATCTAATATTCTTTCTGTGGCATAGTACAATTAAGCGTACAGAATATCTAGATAGGAGGAACCTACATTCGTAACCAATATAGTAGCCCTCCATATAACCCAAAAGTAAAACTTTTTTAAAGTCAGGTATTTTGGCCACAATATTCCGTGCCGTATAGCGTGAATAACGTATAATTGGAAAAATAGTTTATCACAAAATAACATAATTTTACACTGAATTAATGTTATGTACATTTTCAGTAAACAAAAGCTAAGATTATGTTCCATAAATGATTTTTTTATATTATATAAGTCTGAATTAATGATTAAGAAGGTTAATTTTGACATCTTATAAACATACTAAGGAAAAAAAGTATAAAAAAAACAAGAAAATACTTTTCAAAATGTGGAAAGGCAGAAAAACCGTTGCGTTTAACAAGCAACCTTAAAAGTTGCTGCCATTATTCCGATCCTCTAAAACAGGAAACAGCAACTCTCAGCAAAATATTCACTAGTTAGACACGAATAAATATCCTGATGCTGTCATTGCTCTTATGCAGATTTAATCTTCGGTTTATTGTATGAAAAACCAAACCAAAGTTTATAATAGCAATTCAAATAAAAACACTGCTTTGAATTTGGGCATTCCACTTTCCTTTACATAACTTTTCGTATATCTTTTGTTCTCGAATAGTCATGAAGGCCGAAGTACGTATTCGATTTCCAACATTTCTAGACTGATACAAAAGCATGCAGTCCCAAATAATGGAGTATCCCTGATGTCATGTCGTGCCATGTTGTTTTGTTGTTATCAATCCTGCAACTTCGTTTGAATTAGTATTAGATTAAGTATCTTTTAGTCTTGATTAGGGTGCAATGAAGAAAGAAACTATTAAATGACACGTTTATGATATGCATACGTAATATTTTCTTGAACACCATGCATGTATATTTTTCAATATTTTGACGGACAACGTAATTTGTAATAAAAGTAGCAACGTACTATTGCGACTGAAATACATAATCAAGAAAAAGTTCTACGAGATTTTAGTTTAGACTACGCATTAGTCGGGTCATATTGGGTGTCGGTGAGTGTACATATACAGAATGATTTTAAAATACACGTTAAAACAAATATATTGAAATTATAAAGACAAAAGCAATTGTGCGTGTAATTATGAACCATAAAGTGTAAAGGTGATCTTATTTCTAAAAAGTCACAATTGTTGAGAGCTGTGGTAATGTGTTGAGGTAGTCCGTTTCTGTATACGATACGTAAGCATACGAAGAGAAACCACACAAAGTGTACGATACATTTCGTTTGTTTACTATAAGGATATCGACGACCTAAAACGTCGAAGCTAGTAAGCATTGAGAGCGTGCAACGATATTTACAAGCATCTGTGCCCTTCAGAGAAGGAGACGTAAAGTACGGCAGGTAACTTTGTAGCTTTCTACAAGTGCATTTTACAAGTAGTAGACAAATTCCATTTTAAATATTAATTAAGAATGTAAACAGACGGTACAGTAGCAATGTAATGCCCCAACAGATATTCCTTAAAGGGTCTTGCTTTTTACATACTAACTTATAAGAAATGTTCGAAATGTTCACCATTGCTGTCAATATATGTCTGTCCACGGCGAAGTAGATTATCTTGCACACGCAAAAGTAATTCCCTATTCTGACAAATCATTTTTGCTGCATTATTCACTCGTTCTATTAAACCTGCAACCGGTTCATTATACACTAGTTGCTCCATAAAATCCCACAGAAAAAAATCACATGAATTCAGACTAGGTGATCGCGGTGGCCACGCAACTCGTCCACTGCGCCCAATCCATTTTCTACTAAAATCTTGATTTAACCAGTCTGTTACAACAGCTGCGATATGAGGTGATGCACCATCGTGCATGAACCACACATTATTCCCTCAGACAACCGGTAAATCATCTAACAAATCACTGCTTAATAAATTAAGATAATCATTCGCATTTAATTTAGAAGGGAAAGCGTATGGTCCTACTGTATAATCTACGGTACTGGTATATGGATTTTCATCGACCCACAGATGAGAGTTATGCACATTAAAATTACATTCTCTGCTAAACAATGACTTGTCTGTAGTGAGCAAGACATTGAGGGAACCGGGTTCTGTATTAACTTTTGCCAGCAGCCACTGACAGAGCTCCACTCTATGTGATGGATCTTCAAGATGCAAGGCTTGGACGCGTTGAATAAATGGGTATAGCCTCTGCTCGCGCAAGGTTCTCCATACTATTCCAGAAGATACATTTAACTGCGAAGCAACATGTCCAGTGCTTGGGCTTAGATTTTCTTCAATGGAGTTTCAAGTTAAACACACAACCACTTCTAGCCCGTCCATGTTGATGAGCCTGAATCTTAAAAGTGCCATAATCTCTGAGATGTTAAAAGTTCGAGCATCGCGTATCTGACGATTTAGGTAACGGTCTGAGTACAACTGGCGAGCCGCCTAATCACGTTTTTGCATTCATTAGTCGAACAAGACTAAGTATTTCTTCTACCTTTTCGATTAGCTGATCCAAGTCTTTGATCGTACCGATTAACGAGCATGCTGACATACACATTAGCTGTTTAAGTCTAAGGTAAGAGTGTTTCGCTTGCCGTAATAAATGTGACTGCATTTCAGCAGTTCTCAAACAAAAAAGAGCCTTTTTAAATTAATATTTTGTAAACCACTTAGTCTGGAGAAATGCAATCTTCTTTTTCGAGATCAGTAACATCTTTTTTTAGCCATTGCTAATCCCGATGGATTACGAATTTGTTTTTTCTTGTACAAACTGTCGTTTGCTTTTTCTAAACTATTTATTTTAAAAATGAAAGATAATTGTAGTACAATGGCTGTGTAACAACGTTTTTTTTTTTTCTACTACACCGCGCATCCGCAATTGTACGCGCGAACAAAAACAAATGGCGCCCTTGAAAGCCCTGGCTTTAAAATGAAACACTAATAAAAAGAAGAAAAAACAAACTATAAATTAAATATTGTTCAGTCAAAGTCTTTAGGAAAACAACACACTTTCTGTACACCTCGGTTCACTGTTCCTTGTGCAGTTTTAATCGGAACTACTCGAATTCTTCCGTCCTGACCTGGATGCACCTTGATGATTCTTGCCATGATCCACTTTAGCGGAAGTAAGTTATCTTGTTTTAACAGTACGAGATCGTCTACCTGGACACCTCCTGGACTGTCGAAGATCCCTTTGTTTCTCTGCTGCATGGTGTGCAAATACTCTGAAGACCATCTTCTCCAAAATTGCTGATAGAGCTGCTGTAATTGATGATAATTGTTCAATGTGTTGACTGGCGCTATTGTTACATCTCGTTGTGGTAAAGCGGTAAAAGACGTTCCAATAAAAAAATGTCCTGGTGTTAAAGCCACTATGTCGTTTGGGTCATTGGACAGTGGATATAGGAGTCTAGAGTTAAGGACAGTTTCTATTTGTACTAGAATAGTGTAAAAGGATTCATAGGTTAGTCGCGTATGACCAATGATCTTTTTTAGGTAAGTCTTTGACTTTATAGCAGCCTCCCAAATTCCGCCAAAATGAGGAGTGGGAGCAGGAATAAAATTCCAAGCTATTTCCTTTGACTCAAGGTAATTTTTAACCTTGCTGGAGTTTTTAATGTCAGTCATAGTTTTCAAAATCTCTTTATAAGCACCTTTGAAATTTGTTGCATTGTCAGACCACAAGGTCTTACATAACCCACGTCGGCTAATAAATCTTTTGAAACAATTTAAAAACATGTAGGTCGACAAATCTGCGATCAACTCTATATGAACAGCTTTTGTTACGAAACATACAAAGACGCATATGTAAGCCTTTATATATTGTCGATTTCTTAGTTTACCATCCTTGATTAAGAAAGGTCCGGCATAATCCAATCCGGTTGTGTAGAAAGGTCGAACAGGGACTGTGCGGTCCTTTGGTAGGCAACCCATTTTTTGAGTGTAATTAGTTGGATTGACACAAAAACACACTGTGCATTGCCTTAAGATTTTCTTTATAGTATTCTTTGCGTTTATTGGCCAAAATTCCTGCCTTATTATGCCTAACAAAGTCTGAACTCCTGCATGTAAGTTCTCCAAATGTTTCTGTTTTATTATTAAGTTGGTAAGTTCATGTCGGGGTAAAATAATTGGGTGTTTTGTGAAAAATCAATATTTGCATTTTTTAATCTACCTCCCACTCTTAGAACGTCATTTTCGTTTATGATCAATTCATAGTGATTTTAACTCGCTATTTCGAATAACACGTTTATTTTTTAATGCATCTGTTACTGGGCTAATTTTATCAAACATATCAAACTAGATTTTAGCTCTTCCATAGACAAATCTCTTTGACAATAATTTTTTGTGTGACAATTTCTTACAAATCGTAGACAATATGCTACTACTTTCTGTAATTTTCTTAAATTTGAATATCGTTCGAATATTGTGTAATCTGCTTTCGTGCTAAGAAAATTAACTGATTTGGCTTCTGGTACTGATATGCCGTGTTTATAATTTGACATAGGCTATTGTTCGATGTTTTTGGAAATATTTATTTCCATCAAAACAATATGTTTTAAATGATACACAATTAATAAATATCAAGGTAAAACTTACATAAGACATTGAATTTGGTTAATTATACGGAAAAAGATGAAAAGGAAATATATAAATACAAAACTTACTGCCAAAATTACTGATTCTTTACAATTTGTTGCATATCCACCGTCGCTATTCTACAAATAGCTTTTACCGCATTTGCATACCTGAAATCGGGTAGAATCGCTCTAGCCATCGTAAGTAAAAAAAAAAAATGAAGGCTACCTAATTTGCTAACGAAATAAAATAATTAAAATAATAACGAATGAACATTCCTATCTAATAACAATGAAAAAAATAATTTCATAGACGACACCTAAAAAGTTGCAAAAAGTATACACACTTTACAGGAAATATTCATAAAAATTTTTAGAGAGTTCCCCGATTTTAACTAAAAGCAAATATCAGAAATCTAAATTCATTAAATTAATTTTATTGAAACTATCTCGCATTCATTCGTCACAATCCTTTCCCTCAATTATTTTCTTACATATCCTTTATTTGCCACGGAAAAAAACTAACAGCGAAAAATAACATGCTAAAATAAATTAGGGTACAAGTATATAGTCATGTCCATCTAATGTTATTTCCGGCTGTAATATAAATGCGAAAATTTGACGTACAAAGTATATCCATAAAACGACAGAGCATAATATCAAAATATAATGGGAAACCCGCAGGATCTCTAGATTTTTATCCGCTTGGGTGGTTTAGGATATTAAAATGTTATCTAACACCACTCAGCATGAAAATACTTGCCCCCATTTAATTTAAACCCTCTTCCTTTCTTCCATTCCCTCATCCTTTTTAACGTCAACCGCACATACGCGCCCACCCCGACCGACAATATCCGCGTGTTCGGAGCAGTTAAAGGAACAATCAGGCCAAAATATGGATCTATTTAAAGATCGTTCACAATTTAAAACCATCACCGAAATTAGTACTTATCCTGTCCTTCTAGCTTCTAGGTTATTAATATCTCCGGTCTCATATTTCATATACGCCCGGACATAACATATCCGGTAGAAACGGATGGACGTATTTAAAGAGAAACTATGTCGTGATGAAAGATTTATTAGACTCGGTTGACGATCAAAGTTGACATTTTAGGGAGTGCTAGCCCAAAACGAAATAAGGGTCGTTTTACTTACTTCTTCTGGTGCCCAATGATCAATCACAGTTTCCGACTGGGGATCTATGGTCATGCCTTGAACGGGCAGTAAAAATGACGTAGGGCCATTGACAGCGTAAACTAGATTTCCTGCAATAAATGAAGAAATAGAAGTTTAGTTTCTTATTACATATTCTTCTACTAAGCATCTAAGATTCTTTTTATTTACACACTAGTTTAAACTTGCAATAATACAAATCTTCATAATAATATTTTACTGTCAGTGTATAGCAACTATAACGTAATTAAAAAGGTGGGTATCACTGACATTTAAAGAAACCATACATATATTTATTGCAAAGAAGAATTAATTTTATAGTAAGATTCTTGAGGAACTACTGATCAACAAAAAGAAAATGATAAAAATAATTTTATCTCCATTTAATTTTTCTTCGTTTGTTGATGTGATTTTTCGAAATACAAAATTCTCTGTTTGAAAATAAAACGTTTTCTACGTTAATCTGACTTCTACATCTAAATTAACACAAACTAGTTACATAAAGTATGTTTGAACTCCTCCTGGTTTGAAGGACTTATGTTTTGCGATTCTAACCCGTTGTAAATAAAAGGCACGTGTGGTCACTATTTACACTATATTTACACAGGTTAGTTTAAATAAAAAATGTAGAGTTTGTCGATTGCTTTACAAGCAATTTTAATGTATTACAAGTTAACCCGCTCACGACGAAATTGAAACTTGGACTCGATACCTTTCGCTTGATGGTGGTATTTGCAACTGTTTGATGTACAATTTTTGTTGGTCTTATATTACCTTCTATTTCTAGCTTAATTACTATGATAAGCAAATACCTTGCAACTAGTGATTCATTGTAGGGTTAAAAAGTACACAGGACGTACCCCTAATAAAACGTCGAAGTGACGTCAGTGATATCAAGTACATGGGAAAATCCCCTCTGTGTAATCAGTAGATGCAGGTACATAAATACTAATAAGAAATGAATTTAAAATAAACAAAATAAGGAATGTAATTCCCAACAAAGTATTCTCAAAAGAGATGACAAATAAAAATCACTACAATTTTATTGTATACTTTAGAATGTCAAATTGAATTATTCTTATAGAAGAATATACATTACTATAACAAGTAGTGCTAAGTAGAAACTATTATTTGTTAGTTAGTCACAATGACACATTAAACGTAATTAGTTATTATTTTACAATTGAACACCCCAGTGCAAGAACCAGGCAAGTACGCCAAAGTAAAATGTTGGAAAGCAAGGAAAACTTGTTTATTCTTTTCTATTATGATTTTGACAGTTTCTGTGATATCTACATAGTCGTTAAGTATATAGATGTGAGTTTTAGATAAATTTTAATTACTAATTATTTTTTGTTTTTTGTCTGCATAAAAAAGTTTCTAAATCAGATGTCTGGTTTTTGCACCTCAAATTTGTGTAGCGAAAACCTGTAATCAAAACTAAATAAATGTGTACGTCACAGGCTCATACTTTTCATATTTTAAACCTTAGAAGAGACAGATGGGGATTTGTATTAAAGAAAAACAGTTTTTCAACAAAAAAAGGATGTCTGATTTTTGCACCAAATTTTCAGGTATCTCATTCTTGCACAAAAAAATAAAAACCATAGATTTTTAACATTATTTATTGCTTAAATTTCAAAAACACACCAAACCATATTATTTAAACATAGTGAAGTGTAATCTAGTCAGAATCGTCGTCAATATACTCGTTCTCATTGTTGGCTGGGGCACCGGCGTTTTGTATTTCAAATATTTCATTGTAGTACCACATGTCTGCCGCTGGTACGTATTTGTTGGCTAAACACATGCCGTGATCGTATTTTTGCTCAGGATTAGGCAATGTCGCTTGTTGGTTAGGTTTTTCAACAATATAATGTAAAAATATGGGAGTACTGACACTAACGCTCACTTGAATCACCGGAATCTTTTGTCTATCGTATTGAAAGAGGCGATATTTCGAAATTGTGAATTTATTTCCATGTGATGGAGTAGTTTTTTTAAACTTATCAATAAAATTACTTTTATAGTCCCGTAACATTTCTTGATCGACAGTAATAGTTTGAAAATTACGCGAGGTCAAGTTAATGATTCTGGCATATTCTTGGGGCAAATACATATGTAACTGTGGCCTGGTTCCGGTAGTCTGTGAATTATTACTTTAAATCGTCCCATTTTTACCAGAGTATACAAAAACTGCACCATGAGACCGTTTTTGTTTTGTGAGCTGCAGTTGTCTGAAAAAAATATGCAACTTTGTGACTCTTGCATCTAGTTTAGTTGCAATATGATTTCGTAATAAGTTGTAGTAAGTCCAGCCAAATAAGAATCTTAAAGATTTTTGGTTTGCAACTGGTAAAAACTATTAAAATCTCTTGTACAGTGTCCACGCCGACCTTTTCGAAACACAAACTTGTGCATGAACAAGCGGCTCCTACAACTTTTTCTGGTACAATACGGTATGATGTATTTAAATATTCTTTCCCCGAAGCACGTTTTACTTTCAGTATGCTTCGAGACCATTGACCTCTATGCGCTTTTCGTTTCCGACCGTTCCGATTTTCTAGAATCAGCTTCCACCACGTGTTGTTCGTTTTCTGTGTGCTGCACGTTTACTTGAAGAAGCACTTTCTTCCATACCTTCACTGTCATTTGGATCATAATTACTATCGATATCAGTCACGTATGGATCGGATTCAGTAGCATCACTTAATAGTGACGTGTTCATGTTTACAATCACAACCTACGGGGCAAGAAACAGACATAAAGCCACATGCATTGTTCTTAAACCGAACGACAAAATATACGGCATACTGCGCAATAACAAGACACTGAACATGTTATGACGTATAACCCCCTACAAAATCAGACAGACAGAAAAAGTCTGAAGTCTGCTTCTTGCCCCGAACGATAGACGTGATATTTACTTATTCAGTACCAGACATATTTCAATTTTTCCAAAAGGTGGAGATGTCGGGTTCTTGCACTGGGGTGTTCAATTCCAAATGTATTGTCTTACTATATAACTGTAATTGAAAAAAGAAATTCAAAGAAAAAATGCCTAAACAAATAAAGAAATGCCACCATTCTGGATTCTGAATTTTAGGTCGGGAAGGTGGTAACTACGTACACTTAGGCCACCCCAAATGCCACCATAGTGGGGGGCTCACGGTCAATTGTTGGAATAATAATAATAATAATAATATAATATGATGTATATTTGCAATAAAAAAAATTACAAAAATTGTCAATTGTCAAAATGAAAGTAATACAATTGTCGAACAGATATATGTAAATATATGTAAATGACTAGAACACAGACAAGAATGAACAAGAAAAAATGACAAAGAGAGACGGAACTATGATGTCGTGTGCCGCATATGGTCGATGTACTCCTGGATGGTATAGCACTCCATCGCCACTAGTAAACATTTCGTTTTATTTTTAAAGCGTTTTTCAGGGAGCTCAACAATAGCAGATGGCAGCACATTATAGAGTTTTGGTCCCCAGTAATCGATAGAATCTTGTGTGCTTGCGAGTCTGTGATGTGGCGCTCTGAGTTGATGTTGGTTTCTCGTTGAATAATTATGGTGATCTCCGTTGACCGAGAAAGAACCTCTGTTGTGGTGCACGTAAAGGAGTACATTCAGGATGAAGATCGATGCTAAGGTAAGCACTCCCTCCCCCCTAAAGTGGCCTCTGCACGACTCACTATAGCTCAGGTTACGCAACGATCTTACAGCCTGCTTTTGTAAAATAAAAATTCTAGATGCCGCGCTCGAAGACCCCCAGAGAAGCACACCAAAACTAAGTAGAGAGTGGAAAGCAGCAAAGTACACAGTCCTCGCGGCAGCATGCGTTGCGACCCTGCCAATCCTTCTCACGGCGTATAGGGCCGAAGTCAATCTGGTCGCAAGCATGTCTATGTGGTTTGTCCATTTTAGTTTAGAGTCCATTTCTAGCCCCAGGAAATTTACATGCTTATTGTCCGCGAATTTTGTTGTGAGTAGCAGCTTCTGAGTTTTTTCTTTGTTATTTTTTAGCTTATTTGCAGCAAACCAGGCGCAAGCGTCCTCCTCAGCGCTCTCAGATCGAAAGTCAAGGTCCTGAATAGTCGACGCTTGGACGATTAAGGACGCGTCATCAGCATAGAGGCACATTTCGGCGCACTGGACATTCACGGGGAGATCATTTAAATAAATAATGAAAAGTAAGGGGCCAATAATAGATCCTTGTGGCACACCGTATTTTATGTCGTTTGTGCGTGATAATGCGTTGTTCCACATTGTGACCTGCTGTCTGTCTTCCAGGTATGATCTAAGGAGATCAAGTGTGTTCCCTCTGATACCGTAGTACTCCAGCTTGCAGATCAAAATTTCAGGACTTACCGAGTCAAAGGCTTTTGCTCATCACCAAACCAGCAAAAGCAACGAAAGGAAAGTAGCACTAGAGATCAACTAGAGTTTCTTCGAGTTTTATCTGCGATTGCCTACTAAGAAATCAGGAGTTCACATATGCGCCCTCTAGAGGTGACAAACCACACTCTCAACCCCCGAGACGACCTAAGCCTTAATTTTTTAGTAGATAATTGCAAATAAAGCTTGAGATGCGATAGCGATGAAAGTGGATTTGCAGCCGGAGAAACTCTGATGACGCCTAATAGGCAAAAGCTCGGGGCCGTCTCTACTGTCATTCCCTTGTCATTGCTTTTGTTGGTATAGTAATTCCAACAATAGACCATAAGCATCGCCATGGACATATTTTTTTGATTAATTCAAAATTGAGTTGGAGGAAAGTTAGTTAACCTCATAACTAACCACAACCGTTATTTTGTTCCTAATTTTAAAACATGATTTTCAAAGAGCCAGCTTGCATCTCCAAACCACGAAAAAGTTTTTTTTACCAAGATTAGTATGACTGTATACATATACATAGCCTCTATACCGGCATGAATCATTCAAGCTCAACTTAAAATTGGAGTAATGTATTCATTCAACTATTTTTCATTCCACTGGAAATAAGTCAAAAGCCAACTGTCTATCCGACCATACTTTTGCAAGCAAATGAGTTTTTATTTAAATAAAATCGTCTCCTTATATACTATACTATACTATACTATACTATACTATTTATTGACAATATTACAAGCCAGTAATAATATCTACAATGTCAAAAGGACTGCATGGTCTTTGTGGTCCGCAAAAGTAAGATTCCAGCATTATTGAAATACTTTTGAATCAATAAATGACATTAATACTATGGTTTTTTTTTTACAAATTATGTGCTTGTTATAATACTTACACAAACAATAAATGTTGTTTTAATAACTTAAAGGTTCTGTGACCGATTTACACAACTATACCAATACGGGAAATTTGTATCAGTATGCAGACGATACTACAGTTATATACTTAGCTGTCCTTCGCAGTTGAATACTTTAACTTCTACGCATCATATATTTAGGAAAATGATAGAATGGAGCAACAGAAGCAACTTAAAATTAAATATTAAAATAAAATTAATAAATTTGACGGAAAAAACTGAAGAAACATCTATAACCCACAACGACACAAAAGTATAGAAATAGAGACTATGCAAAAAATAAAGTTTTGGTATGGGACACTAGAAAAGCGGCTAAGAACAAGCTGGAAAAGGCCATGTTGAAAACACATGTAAAATGGTCAGCCGATACTATTACGGTATCTAGAAAATTCGAGATACCGTTATAATATCAACATCCTCTAGGCACTATATTTTGGTCACATTCAAAGTAGGTATGGAATCATTTTTTGAAGATCTTTTGCTTATGTTGAGAGAGCATTCATTACACTGACTGACTTGTAGCAAAGCGTTATGATCTAGGCAAACCAAATATTCTGCAATACCGAAGCATAAACTTCTTTTTTATGACATAGACATTTTATTTATCATCACGTCCTGACCACGTTAAACAAATAAAAGAATTAAAAAAGTTAAAAATAGAACCGCATAAATTTTTAGCTGGACAGCCATTTTACTCTTTTCACAATTTTATAAACAAAATTTCTGTGTATGTTTAATTCGTGTCTTATGTAATTTGATGATATTTATCTCAAAATTTGTTTAAATATATCTATTACGAAACTTAAATAACTTCTTCTAGGATAAAATAATTTATTTCTACTCCAATTGCTCTATTACGAATTATGGATGCAATTCTCACCTAATCTAAATTAAATTTATATTAAACTCAAAAGGAAAAATAAATAACACAATTCTTTTTCTCCTGTTTATATACGAACGTTCTAAATTAAAATGAAATTTAAGAACAAACAAAAGGCAAATATTATTATAAGTAATTTGTTTTTACATTAATACCTATAGGAGCGATTTTTTTCTATTGCTTCAATATACCTCATTTATTAAAAATACCCCACTATTGTAATTAGTTATTTAATTTATTGAACTTACCTTTAGCAGCAACTCCGAAAACTCTTCCCATATCCGGTTGCTGGATGGTCAACGCAGGTTCCGTTTCACCCTTGGTACTGTACAACCCAGCTCTAGGGCATGTTACCCGCATATTTTCTCTATCAGCCACGCACAATCTATCGAGAGATTCGATTAGCGCCAACCCGTGTGGTACAACCAATGATAAGAACTCTAAGAACAAAATACACGTCCATCGTAATTTTGTAATGATAAGATCGTAGGTTGACAAAATCATTTATCACCTGGAGGATTAGGAATAACCCGGAGTAGTCCACCAGCTGCATTATATTTGAGGATTCTGCTGTTGCAGTAACCATCGGCGATAAATATTTCACCGGTTGATGCTACGGCAACTGATGTAGGCTTGCATAAATGTCTGATACCGCTTCCTGGTTGGAAGGGTATTCCAAACGTTAAGGATGGAAAACTGTCACCTGGTCTAAACTGAAAGTTGAGAGAAGCAAATTATAGAGTTTCAGATTGCGGTCGATAAGCAGAAAAGTATTTCCAAAGCAAATATCAGTAGAACGGAAACTAACTCTTTTATTGTTTTCAGATCTAAGAAACAATAAAACTCCAATGATTTTTCAGAAAAAAGTGTAGGTAATAGTTTACTGTTCGAACTATATTACAATACCAAATACGCGTTTCGTTTTTTCAGTTATTCCTTATAATTTCGATTTAAAATGATAGAAAGAAGGTATAAGAAATAAACGTGTCTTGTAGTATAAAAAGCATCGATGACTTTTGACGATTCAGACAATAACAATTTATATAGAGTAACATGGGTAGCGATAGCCAATAGGTATAGATAGCTATGACGCAATATTTTGTGAAACTATGACAAACCCCATAAATGATGTTCCAGTTATCATAGCGTGTAAATCAGACATGCGCTACATTTGAACTGTGTATTGTTATGCTGGTAAAATGATAAAATCATTTTCTTGTTGTTGCAGAATTTTATTATTGCTTCAGCTTACAATTAGCACTAACAAGTACATACGTATGGAATCGATGCGAAATTACCTATACGTATAGGAAGATTTGTTTGTAGATTATTGAACCATTGACACAAAGTTAAGATAAAGCAGCTACTGCACCTAACGCTACTGCACCTAACGCAGAATGTTTCCTTGGGATCCAGGTGTCAATAACGAGACAGTGAATCAGGAATTGATTGATAATTATATGTTATCAAATAACCAAACATAATTAACGAATTATTGCTAATTCCGAAAATATATACCACCCAAGCAACTTTTACACACAGAAAAATGCATTCTTAGTTCAAAACAAAACATTGTTTTAACACAATTTTCTTTTAGAGAAAATGAAATAATTTTGTGGTAAGTAAATCTTTTACCACTAAGAAAATTGAATGTTTTAATTCTAGAAAACTTCTGTTTCGATAAATTTTCTTAATTAGAGAATATATTTGCCTAGTGCAAGTAAATATAGAATGCAGCTTATTGTACATGCGCTGCAATACATAGGATTTATTTAATATAATAAATAAATGTTAGAGTTGGTTAGCGTGCAGCAGCAAAACGCTGTATCTGCGTTGTTGGTCAATTGTGTGATCGTTTTTTATCTTACAGAGTAGTTCTTTGTGTGATTTTCTTTTAGGGAAGTTTTTTAATAGAATCTTATTAGTTTTACATGTATCGATGTACTTATGTCTAATTACATGACAAAAAAGATGGTAAAAGATGGTAAGCTATAAATCTACCTTATAATATTAATGATGAAGTAGGTAAGTAAGCTGCTGCTCGAATTAGATTTGTTGGAGTATCTCAGAAAGATATTTCAACGCAAGTGTTTTTTTTTTATTAGGTTACAGTATGATCGGTATGCATATGTATAATAAGTAGTATAATTATAGAACCGAAAAGATATTCAGGTAGCACAACCTCCAATGGCGTGTATTTTTCATCGCATTCAACCTATGTTTTATTAATTTAAGGTATTAATAAGAAGAAACTAATTTCTTTTACGGTAATCTAATTGATGCAGCCAAGTTCACAAGCTGGGACGAAAATAAAACATTTCTTAGCAAGTATAATATTTACATGCAATTGTGCAAGATTACTTAGAACATACCAATAAGAAAAACATATAGCTCATATTGCTCATATGCATATTTTAGTGATCAGGCAGGGACATACGTACACCTCTCAAGAAAAGATTCGGGGACGCCAGCATTAAAAGCAACCCAGCGTTTTACTTTAAATTTAGATTAGAAGACTTTGTAATGAGGTATTTCTGAGCAGTTATTCATTTAATACATTATGGACTAGTTAGTTACGTTGAAAAGATTAATGAATTTGGATCGATTGTAAGTATTTTGGTAGATGTAATCTTTAAAGAAACTCTATTCTAAGTCAATGCAAGTACATACAGGTTGTAATGGAGACTCTTACATTGCTGTGCAATAAACTATGTTGGTGCTTTTACTGCGACTTATTTTTATAAACATTAGTGAATAGAACTAAAGGTAACAAAAGAGAAAATTGTTAGACCTTTAACTCAATAATTTGTACATGCACAAGAGAGTAAGCCGATCATGTGCATCTATAGAATTACTTTTATGCATCTAAACAATAAAGGTGTGCTTGTAAGTTTGGTTTGAACATTCAGAAGGATAAAACTTAAGGTGGCTGCATTCATTTCATGAATGGTGTTTTGTGTCTGCAAATAAGGCCCCCGCTAAAACTACTTGTTATTCCCAAAAAACTTTTTCAAACCAAGCATTTATTTCACATAAATAATCGATACTTTCTATTTCATAGTTATTTGAGAGAAATAAATATTTATTCTTGTATAACATAAAGCGTTATGATTTTAAGGTAAGTATTACTATTTTAAAAAAGATATGAAGTGATTTAATTCAAGAATTCTAACATTTTGCTTGAAGACTAATGCTTTTAATGCAAGTAAATGATGTATATCTATCAAAATAGAAATAGTGTCTTCCAGAATAATTCTAACATTTTATTCCAAGACTAATGCTTTTAGTGCAAGTAAACGATACTTAGGTGGATACTTAAAGTAGTTTCATCCAATATTGCTAACCTCTTATGTCAAGATTAAGCTGTTAAGACAATTTTTTCCTTGCCTTAAGCAGTTTTTGTCTTGCGAGTATGCAAAACATAGATTTATTTGGTCCAAGACAAATTTATTTAAGGTAGGCATGCATTTTTCTGGACAAACACAGAAACAAAAGTTCTGGAAGAAATTAGAAAGTTTCTGTAAACCAAGTTGATGCTGTACTAATGTCACTCAAAGCATTTTGGCTATCAAAAATAAGGCTAAAAAAATATCAATAATGCCGGTAAAGCGTAATACGAAGAGAAAGTGACACATTTGAAAACAACATTGAAATTAAGTAAAAAAAAAAAAAAAATCATATAAATTAAACAGTGACGTTTCGCCAATGTCCACACCGGCTTTATCAAACAAGGGATAACCAAGTATAAAAAAATATAATATCTATTACAATCTTGCAATCCAATGTAACAATTTCGTTTTATTCATTATAATTGAGGTTGGAGTCATCTTACCAAATTACATACGCTTTGAATTTGTGATTTGCTTTTTCCGCTGAAACCATGAACCCAATAAAATTATACATAATTATTTTCTTAGTTGAGCAAAATCCTTTCAATACAATGAATAGAATAAGGTTGATTAAAAATCGAAAACGGCACATTATTATTATTGAGAAGACCGGAGAAACCAAGCAAATATTAATATAATTGTGATGAATATGAAAAGACTTCGAATAGTAAACAAAATTGTTTCATAAAATCTATTCTTCTTCTTTTTTAAACCTTTACATGAAAATACCAAATAAAATTTCAATAAAAAATTAGTAAATGAACAAGTATTGTCATCCTTTAACTTAATATTTGTTTTTCATTTTATGTTGTGTATATTACCTAATGTTTATTTGATTTAGAGTAGCAAACTATACTTACATAACCAAAAAAGTTTCAAAATATATATTAGTACTTAGTATATTTATGCAAAAACGATTTTTTTTTTGTAACCAACTCAATTAGCTCTAGCTTAATAAGTCAAAATTTTTCAAGCTTATCCTAATAATTTGTTGTGAGTTTTATTGGAACACATAACAAATCACTAAACTTACGAATTTATGATGATGCAAAACACACTTTTTGACGTATTTTAAATTTTGAAGATATTGTCATTTAACGATGTTATTAGAATTTATTATATTTATTTGAATTTATAAGGTTTACAAAAATTTAATTTTTGTTTTGTTTCCGCTATTTTTTTTTTTTAATATCTCAGAGTTGTTGAGATATGTATTTCACACATAATATCAATTTTGACTCAGATTCAACTAATTAAAGGCGCATTCCGATAAATATTTGTCATTCGTTTCCGAAATATTTGAGTTTAAAGTTATCAATAACTAAGAACTTATGAAAACATTTGCACGCGGGTCCTTTTACAAGAGAAGACTGCTGAAGATAAGTCCCTCATATAAAACTAGTACACTAAATAATTGTGAATTTTATTTGAAATTCTTCAAACTTTCAAGCGCAGATTATATCTAATTAGTTAGCGCGTAACCACCATTCCTTCAGTGTGAAAGAAGTTGCATGCATCAGTAAAAAATTGCTGTAGTATACTTAAAGTAAACCCATTTAAGTATATTTTCCCTGAGGAATAATTTTAGTAAAATCTATTAAGAGATAGTAAAAAATGTAGATTATATGTTTTTACGTTATGGTAGATGCAAATTACGAGTTACAGTTTATGCTCAAAGAAAATAATTAAAAAGTTATCATAGTGTTCTCATAGGTGTTAAAATCGCTAACAGCTTTCATAAAGCGCTAATAAGATGCAAAAATCTAACGGAGGTCCAATACTGCCGAGGTAACCAATTGCAGATGTCCATACAAAAAGTGTTTAAACTGTTTATATGTCGAACGAAGATCCTCTGGTAGTGACTGTGGCCTTCGTTTTGCGCTGCTTTCCTTGTTTTTTTTTTTTTAATATTTAAAATTGTAGTATTCATGATTAAATAATAAAAATTATTAGGCATTTTTGCAATTTAAATTTAAATACTTATATTATAAAACATTATTATCTTATCTTATCTACAAATTATTGTAGTTCAATCATTATTAAGTACCTTAAAAGCTTGATGTAGGGCCACATCAGTCACCCATAAATTATTGTGTCGATCTATCGTTAAACCATGAGGCATGTAAAAAAGACTGGCACCCCATCGTCCGACAATGTCACCCGTTTTCGAATCCAATGTGAGAACGGTGTTTTCTTTAATTGGTCCCAAATGTTGCTGTTGATAATGGTGAGACGAATTGAAAGTACTGTTCAATGAAAAATAATAAATAAGTATACACATAACATTGTAAATCTATTTATAAGTAAGAATTTAGGGAAGCAAGAAGCAATGAATTTGGAAACTCTTCAAGTGGTGTGTGCCCGGCTAGCTCAGTCGGTAGAGCATGAGACTCTTAATCTCAGGGTCGTGGGTTCGAGCCCCACGTTGGGCGATTTTTTTTTACATCGTTATAAATTTTTTGGAGTAATAATAAATATTGTATCAACGTACATTTTCAATGAGTGCCTACTTAATTTGAACTCATTTATTAAAAATGTGTGTAAAAACTTACTTTTCATCCCAAACCCTTTCGGCTCTATGGAATACCACAGGTTGCAGATTAGAATTTACAGCGACTCCTGACACTTGCCCCAAATTCAAATCCTTTTGAGGCCAGTTTTTTACAGCTTTTGGTACATCAGGTTTAGAGATGTCGTTTATTTCAAAGCTGTCTTCTGGAGAAGGATCATCCTGAAACGAATGGATTAATACCATTTTTAAAATTTTAATACAAATTGGAAAAAAGAATTATATAAAACATCTTTACATAGTAAACATAAGTCAAAGGAGATTAAACTTTTAATATATATTTTTCTTCTGATATTTGTTAGTATTATCATTACACAACAAATTACAAAGAAATCAAAAAGAAATACTAATCACAAAACAATAAATAGCAACATGTATGTACATATGTGACATTTAATGGCCCAATTTATGTAAAGTTTAAGTTAACACAAGTCATTTTCCAAATGCCTGTGAATTATTACAGCTTTTAATTTCCGAATTTAATTGAAAATGCTAACGTATTATTACATTAAAATGAATAACAGTTATTCAATATCGTAAAAATCAATTTTTATCTTAAATTTGCTCTCTGTTTGAAATTCAAAAGTTTATTTTAAAACTTTTCTGAACATTTTTCATTTCTGCAGCGATTGAAGGCACAAGGAGAATAAATAAAAATAAATACTGTTCTTTTCGGAATCTTGAAAGTCCCCATTAAATTCAGAACAAACATCTTCAAATTTTTAAAATGAAACTGAGGATTATACTTGTCAAAGTAACTGGAGAATGCTGGTAAACGGAATTATTTCTTTCGATATGAGATTGTCATAAAGCGGATTACTACAGGTTGCATACAATTGCGCCACATCTAAAGTTTGCTTTTGTAAAATTTCCATCAAAACTTTTACACTTGATCTGAAATATCTACAAGAAAACACGAGGACTATAAACTATCTCTTATTCTTTTCAAATCCTTTTCATATCCGTAATTAATTTAGCTGCAATGTTCTAATTCTTCACGTTCCTTTTTTTTCAATTCCTTTCAAAGGGGGTGTTGAACACATATATATTTGTTTTTCAGATTAATAAGTAATTCTCGAAATTTTCGATGATTTAATGTTGAGTTTTAATTGTGTTTATATAAATGGATGCAAAGTGCATAACGTATTTTAATTACATAAATTTTGTAGACAGACTTGTTTAAGGCATGATGCACGAACATATAAACAGTTTATAAAAATTATGTACTACCATATTTCGTTTAAACAAAGAAATAATTATTTGTGTCTATCACTTATAGAATTTATTATTTTAGCTCAAGTAATTACATATATACTTTTTATCATTTTTAATTTCACTTTTAGAAAATATTTACTTCGCTATTATTTTTCTAAAGGTTTCTTGGGCCGGCTAAGAAAAGGCCGCAGTTAAGCTGCAAACAGCATGTTACCTCCTGTTTATCTGGATTATTAAAGTTTATTGTTTATATAGAGTCTATATTATAGACAGAGGGCAGTAATTGATGAATTTGCATCTAACTCATGTGTTGTTACGAAACGTATTCCTCAGGCTTGTGTCCTAGGTATTATCCCTTTCATAATTTTTATGCACGACCTTCCTTCTTAATTAAATAAAGATAACGCGATATTGTATGCAGATGACATTGTCTTCATTCTGGTCACTAACATTTTCGACCTTTTCCGTTATTGCAATGTAGTTTATAGCCGTTCATCTCGATGGCTACAATAGTTTAATCATAAATACTGAAGAACCTAGATGCATTTTGTTCCAGAATAAAAACAAATATCGAGTACACAGTTTTAATTTAGACAATAAAGCTATCCCGCTTGTTCAGAACTCTAAACTACTCGGCATAACCATTGAACTAAACTAACTCGTGTAAGTTTTGTTGGCAATAATATCAAAAGATCTTGTAGCTTAAAAGTGCTTAAAGCTTATTGCTATTCCAATTTTTACGCTAGGATGACCTTTGGTATTATTCATGGCGAGTTGTGGCGTTGATAGCTGTCATATATTTTTATTAGAGAAAAGATACTTGAAGATTATGTTTACTACTCTATCGTGTCATTCTTATAAAGAGATATTTTAGTATAAAAAAAATGTTTTTATGATATTCTCAAAGCAGTCTGTTTAGTACATAAGTATATAGGCAGGAATTTTCTGCTGATTGTCCGCGGTATTGTGGTAACAATTTGAGAAATGTGGATTGCCGCTTAGCATCAAGGCATATATCTGCTCTTTTTCAGAAAAACTTGTTTTGGGCATGTAAACCTTACAATAGGTAAGTACATACTTTACCAAATAACCTAAAAAAGAATATTTATGTCAGTTAATTGTTATTAGATAGAGGATTACTGTAACACTTATTACTTCTTACTTATTAATTAAGTAATTTAGGCCAATAAATATTTAATTTATATTTACTAAAAAGAAATGTACATATTCTAAAATCAAATAAAGAAAAATATCGTTGTTAAACCTAACCTGAAACTACAAATGTTGTTATATTTGATGTGAAACAGCTCTGATAATTTTTTTTTGAATTTTTGTTTCAATATGAAATTAAAAGACAGAAGGAGATCAAAATATAAATTTGTGAGCGAAATTATTTGAATAAGTAAAGAAAATATATTCGTTTACTTATTCAATTTCACACTTATATGGAAAATGAATCCGCCTTGATTGAGCAAAATATATTGAATATCCCGTTGGATAAGACGTAATCACAACTATCTTATTCAGGTCAGAATTGGTACAAAATTGTTAAGCAAAATATACATAAATACCTATATAGTGCGTAGACGTAGTCAAACGGTTCTATAATCTAAAACTAAAAGTTGTAATAAAAGTGTCGAACCACCATTACATTTTGATACAGTCAGAAAAAATACAAATTCCACGGAGTGGGCTAATGATTTTGAATTTGTAAAACTATTATTAAACAAAAAAACGAATTAAGATTCTTAACTAATGCAGAATGAATCACGTCCTTTCAAAGTGCCAAAACGCTCTTAAACATTGAAAGATAATATACAAGATACCAATAACATAAATGAAAATCATAAAACTTTACAATTAATGGAAAAACTGCTTTATTGAATTTCAATAACACTTAAAAGAAAATGATGAACATTTATGATATTTAAATCGTTAAATGACCGTTATGAAATTCGAGCAACTTACAAACGATATCGATAGTTTGTCCGCAATTGAGTTATGCATGAACAGCTTCATAGAAAGAATATTATACTGAGAGTAACATTAAATTAAGATTAAACAAATTGTTAGCACTTAGATTTGAAAGAAAATTCTTGTGGATTTATGAATAGCATAAAAAACAAGACAACTTTTTTTATTCATATATCTAAAACGAATAATATGTGGGACAGAGATATGATGACTAAAAACAGTTCAAAATACGTTTGGTTTTCCTAGAGCAAATTTAGCTAATTGATACTCTTGGGCCGTTGTTAATATATAAAAAATCTAATGGGTATAAATACTAAAATTATTTGTTGTTTATAATTATTTTTTAATCTATTTTTTTGAGTGGTCATGATTCAGGACGTAGAATGTCCAAAGGGCTAAATTGCATTCACAAAAATATCAATATGTTCCACAGTACCTTTAATTATAAAACATTCTAAAGATTAGTGGGGTCTGGCAAAATGCAATCCAATTAAACTTATTATATATTTTATGCAAATTGCAATATAATTATTACAAAAACAACTTTCAGTAAAACGATGAATTTTCAATATTGGAAATAGATATATTAGGGTTTAAATATATGCAGTCATCATAGCTTTTTTCTCTTAACCGGGTCGCTTTGATCAATTCGTTTAAAGCGATTTGAAGTGTACTTAGACAGTTCTTTCATTAAAATTGTTTTTTTTTTTTTTTTCTAAATAAAAGTTATAAAGTGAAGTCCTTGCCGATTTAATCGATACCAAACTCACATTTGAATTGAAGATTGCTAAACTAAACTACTTAAAACTTTGGCTACATCAATAACTAAAAATAAAACATATGAATTAAGAGAGGATTCACATAGTACTTAGCTTGTAAAGGTAAGTTATATATGTACTAAAACAACCAATACTAATTATCTGGGATCAAAATAAGTATGTTGCTGTTTTATGCTAATAACGGCTTACTTCTTTTTGATTCTAAATAGAATAGAAATATACTTTCAATACGCATTTGTGTTACATTTTGTGAGTATCCGAAATTTTTTTGGCTAGGAGTCCCAACTGAAATATGAAGTGCTGGAATCGAAAAAGAATTCTTTTTCAAATGAGGGCAGCGAATTGATGACAGTCTATTTGAAAAGCAAGAAGTTATAGAGAAAAAAAAAAGTAAAAGCTTACTTTGTAGCTTAGTAGTCCAGAAAAACAAAATAGTGTATAATTTTTGTTTTTGTTTGATGCTGACAGTTAGAAGATTTTTAAAGTCCCGCGACGACACTAAATTGAAATATAATCAACCAAAGAAACGAATACAAATAAATCATATGCTTCCGGATTCAGAAAATTTCTTTAAGTCCAAATAAGTAAAAATATGGCGAGTGTTCTAATTTCAAAATTTTAATTTATTTTCAGCAAACCAGAAGTTATAAAAAAATCTCAATGCAGGTTAAATAACTGCAAGTGAATAGTAAATATTACAAAACATGTCCTTACATAAAAAAGTTATGGACAGGCACCTTTGATTTGGGATAACTGATATAATTTCTGAAATATATACAAAATACCATTCTAGTATAAATTTATGATATTAAAACAAAAAATAATGTCAACAATATTTAAAAATAGCAACCAGAAAATTCAATTTAATCAAATTGAAAATCTCATAGGAAAAATAACTTTTGAAGTAAAGTAAAAGTTTTGCCAGAGATCAATTGCTTAGGATTTCTAGTTATTTTTGCCCCATTCGAAGTTCTCAAGTTCTTTACAGTTGCTGAACTAATTTAAGTGAACTTGATTAATTAAGTCCTTCAACAGCAATATCACCAAACGTAATAATATATGAATTAACAATATACTATGACGTAATAAGGACCTTTTACTAATCTGCCTGTGTTCGTTACTACCACCAAATTTAGGCTTAATTAGGTTGAAGTACGTAGGATAAAAAAATATAGGTAGATATGATATAATAATACATACTATACTCCACTTATAACGAGCCACACTGATAACGAGAATAACAGCGCAAAGTAAGTTAGTAGGTTTAATTTTATAATACCAGCAAAAACTGTTCCTATCTACGGTTTTGTGCCCCTTTCATTGTATTCCCCATTTGTACTGGTATATTATTATATTACTCAACTTGTCAATTACTGAAAACATGAAATTATGTGGTCGTGAAGTAGAGTTCACGACCACATAATTTCATTTAAAATTCCAATGAATATATAAATATAAGGACATGAATTATCACTAATTCAAACTTAACTAAAACTTAAATATGAATCTCGACCAATATTTAAAACAGTTCTCTTTTATACATCTTTTATACATGTTATAAAGATTGATATAATTTATTCATAAAACTTCAAGTAAATGAATATATATAGATTTTATTTAATCTTCCATTTCAGTTTTAGACATTGCAATTTCAGTTCAGATTACATTTCCATTAAAAACTGTCACTCTTCGAACAATAGCAATCTCCAGCAGATGTTTCGTACTCCCAAAGTAATTATCAGAAATCCCCAAGGGTAAAATTATATTAAAAAATGTTGCTGCAAGTTCTGTTTTATAATAATAATGATGAACACTATATTGATAATATTACCACATATTACATTCCTGCTGCATGCATATAAAAATTGCAAGTTGATTCTAATGCTTAATTTATACTTAATTAAGAATGCGGTATAATTAAGTTATTAAAAAAATATATTTATTGAATATGTCATCTTATAAAAATGTCTTCATGCAAAAAATTAAGATACAGGGTAGTACTATTTAAAATACCGCCATGATAGTAATTTCAACCGAGAGTTATACAACCAAACTAACTGTCAAATAATGTGTTTATGTATAAGTGGTTGCATATATGATACCACCAAAAGCTAATACAAGATTGCTCTCTTCGTTTATAGCGTCGTACAACCTAATAAAAGTAAAGAGTGGTGATTGCGGAATCATAGCTTCACTTTCTCCTCGATAAACAAACAAATGAAATACGATAACTGCGCTTATCATAATGACTAAAACGAACCTTCTGAATGCCGTTGGATGATAAGGCCAATAGTTGTCTTACTTCGTCATAGATCTCCCGCTGGCTGATCCTCGGTATGCAATAAGAGCGATCAACACGATGGAAGGCCAGCAGCAGGATGACCACCAAACGAGCGACGCCGTTCGCCGCCATTGTCTAACTGCTGCTATCAAATCGATGAGGAACCGCTGAGCTAATGGCTAGCTGTGCGCAGGTACGTTTACACTTTGAGGTGCCGTGTAAACGAATGATTGCCGTTAAAGAATCGACGAATTGACGGATCTAACGTAATATCACCGTTATAACGTAAATACATATGTCGTCACTGCGCTCCGGCGTGATTTGGCTTATTGTGAAAGGAGCGCGCTGTGGAGACAACAAGAGAGGTCTGCTGGGGACAAGTATGAAGGTCGGCGCTCTCAGGACTAATTATGGCCTTTATCTTAAACAGAATATTGGGGAATCCGCAAATTTTCATTAAATGTTTATATATACAATTTGCATTTAAAATTGCACATCCCACATCGAATATTTACATTATAATGCATTCACAGGAACATACTTTAAAGTGTTAAAAATCGGATGTAGTACTAATTCGCCGTCTTCCCTTCTGGCTCACCCTCACGTTAAGGGGATTAAATCTACCCCTAAAATGTAGACGATTTTTGCGTTTTACACGGTTATTGCACTTATTTTCTCTTATGTATTTATATATAAGAGGTGTTTATTTAAAAACGTCATTAAGTTACATAAAAATAAGACATATCGGAAGTCGTGACCTGGTCCTTGGAGTTTCACATTTAGCAATTGTCAATTGTCAGAATAATTCCGTTTCGATAAGTAAAGTAACCTGCTCTAGCATTTCATTCAAATGTGTTTATTTCCTTAATTCTTTCATTTTATCGCCTTTTCAACAATCTTTCGTACAAATCAGCTGTTTTCATAACCAAACAAGATATTGTTGCTGGAGCAACCTCAACGTATGTTGTTTCCTTGGCGAGGCTACCATCGAAGCGCAGGCAGGAGGAGGATGCCTGATGAGAGAGTTCTGTCTCCCTTGCGACGACCTAATCCGACAACTGACTATAAAAGGCTTTCGTTGTATGGGCTATGCTGGCGATAATAATAATAATAATAATAATATATTTATTTGCCCAACAGCAAAACGCCAATAACAGAACAAAAATAATAAATGTAAAATCAAATGTAGTGCTACAATTTCTAAACTATAAATATAAAGTATATCATTGACTGCCATGTGTGCAAGCGGGGCACGTCTGAGTACACTTGATCCTGCAAACGGTATTTTAATGAAATCAAAAGAACGGGTATTATGTGCAGGCAGCACAAAATTAATTTGCGAAAGCACATGCCCTGCTGTGCATTCTGACGAACCAACTGCTCCAAAAATCCAGCACTTGCACTCATCCTTCTGCTCTCCAGAGAAGTAAAATTATGCCAAGTCAGTAAATGATCATATTCTGCTCCACGTGGTGGATAGACAATTTTAAATGATAAATATTTGAGAAAACGTTTGGACAGTATAGTGTGGATACCAGACAAGTGAGGCATATTCGAGCTTAGATCTAACAACAGTGTTAAATAAAGTTTTCAGAACAGTAGATTCCGTAAACAACCTGCAAGAGCGAATCAAAAATCCCAAACACTTGGAAGCAGAATTAACCACTTCCCTAATGTGATAGTTAAATGTCAAGGCCGAATCAAAATGTACCCCTAGATCTTTATAATTTGAATGTCGAAGAATTAGTACACCATCAATAGCGTAAGGATACATCCCAGCGAACAGAGCTGAAACGTACTCGTGTTATTGAAGTTTCTTAATTGCCAATTTTTGGACAGTATAGTGTGGATACCAGACAAGTGAGGCATATTCGAGCTTAGATCTAACAACAGTGTTAAATAAAGTTTTCAGAACAGTAGATTCCGTAAACAACCTGCAAGAGCGAATCAAAAATCCCAAACACTTGGAAGCAGAGTTAACCACTTCCCTAATGTGATAGTTAAATGTCAAGGCCGAATCAAAATGTACCCCTAGATCTTTATAATTTGAATGTCGAGGAATTAGTACACCATCAATAGCGTGAGGATACATATTATAAAAGTATTGCATTTCACATAGGATACAATCGCGCATTTGTTTACATTAAGCTGTAATTTATTCTGATCGCACCAGTGCCTTATAGTATCTACTTTTTTTTGAATTAGAACACAGTCCGATATAGGACCCTGGAAAATATTTTCAGATCATCCGCATAAGCAGCGAAATTGCAATCAAGTGAAGTTAATAAATCATTAAAGTAAATATTAAATAAAAGGTGGTCCAGATGGGATCATTGCGGGACACCTGCAGTGGCAACAAACGAAGCGGAACTAAAGGCGTTATAAGAAACCTAGCAAGTACGATTACATAAATACGATTCTATAAAATCCGTAACTGGAGGCGGAAAACCATAGTTTGATAACTTCGCAACCAACAAGGTATAGTTAATGGTGTCGAAAGCTTTTGCAAAATCAGTATAAATAACATCGATTTGTTGACCTTTATCGACAGCCTCACTAATAAACTGAGTCAGTTCAATTAAATTTGTTGTGGTTGATCTTCCAGGCATGAAACTGTGTTGATTCACTAATATAAATGGTTTCATCATGAAAAACATCTGTTTGTATATAACACTTTCAAAAACTTTACCAAAGTTAGATAAAACATTAATAGGTCTATAATTATGCACATCAAATTTGTCCCCTTTCTTAAAAACAGGAGTCACTCTAGTTATTTTCCAGAACTCTGGAAACAAATTGGTACGTATAGCTAAATTAAAGATTATGGTAAGTGGTTCAGAAAAAATAACCGCGCAATCACGTACTAGAAATCCAGGTATATTCTAATGCCCATAGTCATATCTGCTTTAAGTTTCTTAATACTGTCATAAACGTCATTCGAAATAATCTTATGATGAAGTTGATCTTATAATAGTCGTTAGAGTCGTTAGAAGGCGGTACCCATAAGCTTTGGCAAAGCGTATGGAAACCGTACTAAACACCGTAGATAACTGGTGTAAACAATGCTCAGAAAACACAAACTGTCACGTTCACAAGAAAATGAGTACTAGAATGTTTACAACCACTAGTGTTAGATGGTGAAACTATTTGTTATGTCAAAGAAGCAAAATATCTTGGGGTATGGTTTGATCAAAGATTTATTGGGAACACACACATCCAGAAAACAACTAACGAGGCCACTATTACCCTAGGCAGGTGCAGGAGGTTCTGTGGGAGAAATTTGGGCATTCGTCCCAAAATGAAGTAGGTCATGTACAGTTATGCACAAGAGTAATTAGACTCATGATAACATACGGAGCAGTAGTATGGTGGCAAAGGTGAGACAGGCGGGGGTGTCCAAAACGTTTTGTGGGATACAAAGGCTGACTAATCTGTGTGCCACGAGTGCGATGAGATCGGCCCTTACCGCCGCCATAAAAGTAATTCTAAACCTGCCAGTAATACATATTTATATATAGGGAACTGCTAGGTCTGCAGTATACAGACTTATGTACAGTCAAGCACCGATAAATAAATCGCACGGTGCTGACTATCAAAAACTACTACATGAACTTAAGGAGGCACCCTTACGGTGAAGCCAAGTGACGCCATGGTTCAGAAATTTCAATCAATCAGTCAATAGTATATTTATTGCATTGACAATTACAATAAGTACAGGATAAGAAGGACTGCGAGAAAGGCTCTCCAGTAATGCCATTGGGAGGGCCTAGCGAGGACGAAGTGGGAGTAGAGAACCCCACAGCGAATAGCTACATAATTGAGCCGCTCTCAAAGATGATAGGCCTAATTAAGAAGGCAAAATTCGAAGGCACCTTCTAGGACGAAGAAGATCAGAATAGATCTTAAAAGGTCGCTGTGAAATAAGTCAGAAAGCTACCCCAATCCTGATCTACTCTAATCTAATAGTATTTAACTTTTTAATTGAAAGTTACTTTGGTAATAGAACTCGTATTGTCGGAGAAGTTTATTCTGCCCAAAATTGCTTAGGCGAATTTCAAGCATAATTTCCAGATTTTGCTGTTGACTATATGCAGTTTTGGTAGAGCCGAAAAAACGTACTGAGGAATTTGTTGCCAATACTCAACAAGTCAAGAATGATGCATCGAAATAGTATTTTAAAACACAAGTGTCACAATGACGTTTATGTAATGCGAGTACAAGTTTGAATTTCGAGCCGCGTAGCGGCGAGAGATTCAAAGTACGAACATTACATGTTATTGTGGCACACGTTTTTTACAGTATTTTTTCTAATTTGCACATTAATCGCCTATATTACGTTCCGGCAAGAGTCCCCCCCCTGCCACGTTAATATCTCATTACAGCACACTATGCTGTAATAACCATATCAGCACTGCGTCGTCTTTTGTTTTAGCTTTATTACAACATCCAATTAGAAAAACATCTATTAGATTAACTCCAGACAAAATGATTCAGCAACCACTACATATTGAAAAAAAAAATAGATGTGTTGACAGCTTTTAGGCACATACGAATCACTGGGACAATATTTTTTCAAGCCAAATAAAAATATGCTTCTAATAGTTGTTTTCAATTTTCATTGATTTTACGTAGACCAAATTTTTACCGATACCAAACAGCCATTTTAGAACTCTTTATTGTTGAATAACTAGATGATATTGAAAGCCAGAATTGTTGCTTTCAACAAGATTGGACTTGCTGAGACAAATTTTTGACGATCGAATAACTAGTAGTTGGTAGTTATTAACTACATTTGTACAAGCTTCAAGCGACTAAGTTGGCAAAGGACAGAAAAAAATGTGTGTCCTTTGCCAACTTAGTCGCTTCATTCTACCTCCATTTATCTTTCTTACAATATAACCTTTATTGTAGCATTCCGGGTTTTCTTGGGTCTCCTCTTGTTCCTTTCATCGTTAGTCTCGCCTCCCATATAACTATCACGCGGCTTCTTCCATTATCATTAAATATCCAATAGTTCTATATTTAGGTTTTTCTCTAGTTATTGGATTTCTTATTTTGTCTTTTTTTGTTACCCTGTTATTCTTCTTGAATACTTCACCTCCATTTCCTGAAGTCTACTTCTTAAACTTTTATTTTGTGGATACCCATGATTCAGTTCCATGAATTAATGCCGGGGAAAACACTGTTTTATATATAATAATCTTTGTTTATTTACTTATTTATTTCCTTCTTATTTATAGATATCTTGTTGAGAGCAAGATATTCTTTCATTTATGTTCTCCTCTATCTTATCGTTTCTCTGAATTGCATGCAGTAGAACTCAACCAATAAGGAATGATGTCTTGTAGATGACAACCTGGAAACAATTGGTTCTGCTCTTACGCTGGCAGTTTATTAGACTACAGCGAAGAATACTGCATAATGCACGCATTTAACATGCCCAATATTACTGATTAAGAGATAGTTTCTTATCCTAGTAAATTATATATCGCTTCCCAGCTAGAAATTAATGATAAGAAAACCAACTCCGCGAGGTGGAGGTCCTAGACACCACGGTCAACAATCTAGTTTTCCAACGAACCTTAACTTATAAATAGTGAGAATGTACAAGAATTTGAGGCTATTATGCAGTCTTGGGATTTTTCCACCATAAGTTACGGATCCAACAATGATGACTAGCTGTAACATTTTAGCTAGGCGGAATTCGGCACTTTTTGAAGATTATAAATTGAGAAATGGAGATGGAAGAAGTCAAGGCGATAGTTGAGAGTTGATCTCTAATCATCACACGCAATTATAAACGTTCTGATGCAATGAAATGCTGAAAATAAAGTAAAAGTACTTCAAGCAAAGTCGAAAGAATCCAAAATAAACCTTTTATTTCGCAAAAAATGCACACTAATCGAATGAACAATCAGTTCCAAAAATTGGAAGGTTGCCTCTTTTGGGTAGAAACTTGCTGTCAAGATTCCAATAAAGTTAATTCAAGTGGCTACATCTTTTCTTTTTTTTTTTAAATAATGTCAATAAACGTAATAGTTATAGAAGATCTGCTCCCAATCTCTATGCTAAAACTTTTCCAAGAAATATTCGAAGAATTCAACCAAATTTACTTCAATTAAAACTCCGATTGAGGATGATAGAATTGCTGTCAATCAACAGTAACCTATCTCCACTTCCAACATGGTCCCTTAGGGAAGCTTTATCGAATGATTTCACTACCTTAGAGAAGAACAGATTGTAGTCGATAGAAGCCAAAAACACCCTGGTAAAATACGGAATTTTCCCCAAAAGAAGAAAAAAATGGGCCGAGAGCATTCAGGAAAATTAAACAAAACAGTCTGTTGAAAAACATTGCATAGACATACCAGTTTAATGCAGCGTGACAGAAACATATTCATTCAATACTCAACTGTATTGCTGAATATTTTCAACCAAGAGGCGGTTTTTTAGCGATCAAAATGCATCTTTTGGTCCCTACTTAAATGCTATTTCCACCATTTTAAATTAATTAATACTTAAATAAAAAAAAAAAGGATCTTATGCACTCACTATGTCATAGTTATGATTACAAAGAATGAAAATATATCTGACAATTATCATTACTACACAATTATATTTGTATTTAAAAAAAAAAATGGTACATTTCTCATATTCAAAATAGAATAAAAGTAAGTGAACGAATAGGATCAAAACATGGACAACGAATGGATTGGAAGACTGCGTCTTTGAGTCGATATGTGCCGATAAGATTTCAATGACGTAGATGCACGTGCCTATATGTGTAGGAGAAAGAATCCTTACAGATGTTGAAGATACAGTAGCAAATATATGAATTCGTCCATCTGATATTTCATACAATTACTAGTATAAATTGAAAATAATTATACAATTACCAATGAATAAATAAATACAAATCACTACTTAATTTCTCCAAACTGCAATCGTATATGAGCTAGCAATAGTAAACACATAAAATATTGTTTGTGCAATTAGTGGAGATGTAAATATTAATTAGGTAGACAATTAGTCGTGCACATAAATCATTTGAACCGAAGCTCAAAGGATTTGTGATTTCGCGGTGACGCCAATTAACCCAATGAATGACGCAATAAGTAGGTTAAGATTTTATGTAAACATCGTTTAGGGGTGACTTTATTTGAAGATGTGTATTGTTACCTTATTATCTTACCCAAACTTCTTAAATATTTCTATAGGGGCAAAAGTCCATTGAATTAGGTTTAGTCATTTTATTCATAATGCAATTTGATTTTATTCTAAGTTTCATAGGTAATATTCGTAAATAACAAACCAATCATGTTCGTATTTGGTATACTACACCGTACTCTCTCTTAACGATGTGTGTTATCTTGATGTATACATATTGTTACGAAACTTGTAGATAATTCTTTATAATTTTTATTAAATTTTTAAATTTTTATTCTCCTTTCATACAGTCAGCGTCATCTATTATATTCTCTATATTCTCATTAATTCCATAGATATGCTACAACCCATATGTTAGATGGCATTAACAGTAAATTTACCCGTTTTGGGTACACCGCAAACCAATCGGAAGATATACTTATTATTTTCAGTCGTATTCGATAGTTAGCTACGCCATTATCGTGGAGGACCACCCTTCCCATATATTTGTTATAGTGATGGATAATTTTTGCATGGAGAAAGATTCCTTTACGCTCTTTACATCTGTAGCATTTCACTTGTATAAGTGGTAAAATTTTATAATTATTTGGCATTACTGTAACTACAGAATTATAATTCCATAGCGTCACTAGAACTCGATTCGAAGACATAAACATAAAAACCCCTTTCTTTCTTTGCAATTGACTTATTGTTTTTCAAGATAGTATTTACCTGTGCAATTACCTTTCACTTATCTGGTTGCAAGAGAACCCTCTTCTTTTAAAATACGAAAAAATTAATGTGAAGTAAAAAAAATTGTCAACAAAATATTCTGTGTTGCTGTGGCCTTCAACAACTGAAACACTCTGATTCTCAAAGCAATATGTCGATTTGTTCTATCTGCTTTACAACCGTATGTAAGAAAAGGAAACAGATAGCCATTATCGAAGCATAAACATCACAGTTTGAAACCGCATCTGACTGGTTTCCCGTGAATAAACATTTTACAAGAATGTCTTTCAAAGTATTTGGAATACCTTCATTTCTTCATCAATAGACAGATCTTGCGAAAATATTCCAAACTGTGTGAATTTACGATTTATTATGTCAAAAACAAATGGAAGTTTCAAAAATTTATCATTTTCATCTAGCGCGGTGTTCTGGATTCTAGATTCTGGATCGCCTGAAGGGTAACTACTGCCACTGCATTTAGGCCTCATTACGCCCATTATGCTTCCTCCGTTTACGTTGCCCCACCTAAGTTGTCAACCAGTCTATTGTCTTCACAAACGCTAGGACATTTCCCAGGAGAGCTTTCCTGACGCTGGCGATGTCAAGCCGAACGTCCCCAAGTATGGTTTTTCTAATGGATGATAGTGCAGAGCAGTCACAGAGAACATGCTCAATTATCTCATCCTCTAATTGGCAGTCCCTACAGATTGGACTGGTCTCTAATCGCAGCCTAAACAGGTGCGCTTTTAACTGACAGTGTTCGGTGAGAATTCGTTTGCCTATCAGGCTAAGATATCCCAGGCTATAATGAATTGCTCATGGGTGATAATTTTAATCTGATCACACAAGGTAGATATGGTAGGCCTTATAAACGGTCCAGGACCATACAGGATCTTAAAATATCAACTTCCTTATATTCATCCTATGACCAGTACCTATACACCAGTTTGTGGAAGTGTGTGGTAACCAGATAGAATACAAATATAGGCCAAAAAACTTCTTCAAATCTAGCTGCTCTTCGGTTCTCGGGTTCTCTGCCGTGTAGACAGTTTAAATTACTTGACGTTTCGATCATCTTGTCGTGATCTTCTTCAGAAGTGAAGACTTCACTTCTGAAGAAGATCACTCTGCCGTGTAGAAAGTTTAAATTACTTGACGTTTCGATCATCTTGTCGTGATCTTCTTCAGAAGTGAAGTCTTCACTTCTGAAGAAGATCACGACAAGAAGATCAAGTAATTTAAACTTTCTACACGGCAGAGAACCCGAGAACCGAAGAGCAGCCAGCAACGACGGCCGTGAAAGCCTAAAGACTTCTTCAAATCTATTTTGTTAAGTCTAAAATCATGCTGATCATGTTGAGATGCGTACCTAATTATTTTTAAAAGATAAAAATTTTTCGTACACTCAAAAAAAAAAGACGCAAAAGCTTTGCTAGATAGTTTACCTCCGTGTTCTGCTTTTGTATTTCCTAAGTAAGTACCTATCTATCAGGTTCAGACTAAGGTACGACGGTCTTTATCCATTTGGATAACCTGTTTATCGTGATCAGTTATAAATGAATCTGTCTTGGCCCATTTCGATATTTTGCGAAATATTACATATACCTACCCTTGGTCATTAATGACTTAAAACTTGTAAGGCGGGTATATTCAATTATGACGTTCTTGAGACAAATGTTTTAAGTGTCATGGCGCTCCCGATATATAGAGTGTTGACATTAATTTTCATATTTTAAATAAAATGGATTAACAATCTAGTGAATTTTTCATTTCATTTGTAAGTAGTTTGTATTATCCCTATTCCAAACTAAACCCTTATGTGGTATCTTTGCTGAATTTTTGACTTTTGCACTCTTTCCAAACGAATTAGGTTATTAATCATGGACATCAACGATGCAGCAATTATCACCAAACTTTGTAAAGGATTATCAAAAGATCGTTTGCAATATCTTTAAACCGACAAAGTTTTCCATATTTTCAAGAAGATCATGGTATGTTTTTATGTTATGACGTTATAATTTGTACCAATTATTTGATTTGGCATATCTATCCTTAATAGGTATTATTAAGCTAAATGTTAGCACTTCTTGCATAAAATTACCTAAAATATATGTCAACATTCTAGTATCTTTCTAAAGGTGCATCTTTGTGCATTTTAAATATTTCTTTTTAGTATCCACACTATCCACTATTCATTTCGCTATTGGTATTTGCTTTGATAAAGACCTACATAAGTTTTAAAGCTAAATATTTGTTAGACAGTTTCCTTGGTTCCCTTATTTTTTTAAAAAAAAAAGTTATAGATGTGGTAATTATTTATTTCTACTATGTATGTATTGTTACTTTTCCTCTTACAAAATTCTATTAAAATTCTATAATCCTACAAAGGTGCTTCAAAAATAAAGAAGTTTAATATTCTTTATTTTTTAAGCACCTTTGTAGGATTATAAACTTATTTGTTGCCAGTGATGTTAATAAGTACTATTTTCCTCAATGTAATAAAAAAATAAAACGGTCGCTGTAATAACACACCTTTATTGATCATTTGATATCATCTTGGTTTGCATGTGTAACATTTTTCAAGTAAAATAGTTCCTACCTTACAATATCACAATAGATAGAACGAGGCAGTATAATATAATAAATGTAATTATAAAGAATTCGGTTTCAAAGCCGAAGGGGATCGTTTCGGGAAAACAGAAGAACAGATACCAACGTTTTCTAGCGACTACTAGGAGTCTGCCAATCCGGGTTGCTTCCAAATGTATCCTGTGGCAGTCATGGAGCAGAACGCGTTGTAATATCTACCAGGTGCCCTGCAGAACGACCAGGCAGGGCAGCGACACCTGAAGAGACTTTGGAACTCCTCTTTACATACTTCGTTCCACCAACAGGTTCTCTGAAAGACAAATTTGATTATAATGTTTCCCCAAATTGCCTAGATTAAAGCAGTAAAAACAGCTGCTGCAATAAGCGCTAGTTGAATATCTATTACTATCTAATAAATTTATCAAATATTTACATAGGACAAGTAAGCTGTAAATAAATAATCATATTAATTATACGCGTATAAAAATAAACAGATATTCATCAGATACCTCTGTCAAATATCCTCGTACTGATTGGTCTGAAAAACTTCTCCGGAAGACCCGTCCACGCACTTCTTCCAACGCAAAGAGACATACGAGGAACACAGACAAGGATCTAATCTACAATTATGTTACACGTACACAAATTCAACATAAGGACTTTTATCTAACTCTCACCTTAAGCATTTCTATTTGTTTTGCACTAATATTACCTTAACTCAAGTTATTGATTCATAATTCGTTGGCGTCGCGCGGACATCTAGTGCTGAGAAATAGAACTATCACAGAATCCATGGCTAGCTAGATACCTACTGCTGTGCATCCAATGCAAACGTTAGCGAAGCATTCTGGAAGTATTCGTTCGTGTTTTGACAATTATCTATACCTACTTATACTCAGGGCCGGGCAAAATGCATTCCAAATGTATTTGAAATATAAAATACAAAATACATTCCTTACTAGTATTTGAAATACCAAATACAAAATCTGTTGTTTAGCTAAGACTAAGGGCCAAATTCATAGACGCGACTTAAGACTTCCTCATCCTCACCTCACACTCATAGCGCCGATTTCTCACATTTTGGAATTCATAAACAGTTAGTAACTCATCTATTCCTCAAATCCGACTCATAATTGAGTCAAGAGTGAGTAAAAGTTAAGGCTTGCTAGTAGCTTCCTTACCTATTCCTCAGAACCTATTTTTTATTTTTGTATATATATTATAAATTTTACTCCTATATGGGGAATATGGATGATTTCTGGGAATTTGTGGAATATGTAGAAGATGAACCATATATTCGTATACCAAGTTAAAAAACAGTTGGTATGAATATTTTTGAGTTGTGACACGCGATTTGGTTATAGAAATATTGTGAGAGATATGGAAAACCCTCTTGAAAATATAGTAACACTGAGCTGTTACAACGGTACCGTTTTTCAAGGCAAACCATCCAACATCTTTTATTAGATTTGGCATGTCCAAATGAACAGCCAATAAATCAGCGTGGTTTACCCATACCTCCAATTACAAAATGATGCATGGCATTGCATTTCTATGCTAGCGGCTCAATTCAATAATAATAATAATAATAATAGGTGATCATTAATAATAATTAAGAGCCAAATTCATAGTCATCACTTAAGTAAAACTCATCCTCGCCTCATCTAATGCTCATCTCTTGCTCACTCAAGGAAACCTTATCGTGACCTCAATTTTGGTATTCAGAAACAAGA
Organism: Cetonia aurata; assembly: GCA_949128085.1. Lineage (NCBI taxonomy): Eukaryota > Metazoa > Arthropoda > Insecta > Coleoptera > Scarabaeidae > Cetonia > Cetonia aurata. Next base: position 17,631,416 of record OX421883.1, read on the forward strand.
GTAAGCATCTTCCTAAGTTGAGAAAAATATGAGAAGCCGTCGGGTTACCGACGCGCTCTTACGTCAACGTTTGAATGACGTATGGATGACGTTTCGTTCCGTTGAACCAATTGTGTGGCAGATGTGAAATACGAAATATTTGATTTGAACTCGGCTCTGAATTTTATTGCGCTAATTATCCCTTATTTTACCTAAGTATTTTCTGAGAGGGAAATGGTCACTTTCTGTATAACTTTGTGCTAGTCGTGTTCAATATTTAGAAGTTTTTAACGAGATGGCTTCGAAAAGAACGTTCTTTACTAGCGATGAGAAAGTTTTTTTAAAAGATCTCATTAATAAACAACGGGGCATAATTGAATGAAAAAAGAAACAGATTGTATAAGCGTTGGGGAAAAGAAGCGAACTTAGTACATAGAAACGCAATGCCATGCATAATTTTGTAATTGGAGGTATGGGTAAACCACGCTGATTTATTGGCTATTCATTTGGATATGCCAAATCTAATAAAAGATGTTGGATGGTTTGCCTTGAAAAACGGTACCGTTGTAACAGTTCAGTGTTACTATATTTTTAAGAGGGTTTTCCATATCTCTCACAATATTTCTATAACCAAATCGCGTGTCACAACTCAATTTATAATATATATATATATATATACAAAAATAAAAAATAGGTTCTGAGGAATAGGTAAGGAAGGTACTAGAAGGCCTTAACTTTTACTCACTCTTGACTCAATTATGAGTCGGATTTGAGGAATAGATGAGTTACTAACTGTTTATGAATTCCGAAATGTGAGAAATCGCCGCTATGAGTGTGAGGTGAGGATGAGGAAGCCTTAAGTCGCGTCTATGAATTTGACCCTAAATCTTACTAAAATCCAACAAGAGAATACTAAATACGAAAATAGATGCAACATATGTTTTTGGAAGTATATTGTATATATTATATTTAAATCAATATGTTGTAATCCTATATCCATCTAACGTCTACATAACAAAGGCAGAATACATGAAATATTTATGTAAAATTGACATTACTGAAAATTGTATATCTAAATATAATCGATTATTATAAGCTAACACAGCATATTTCACAATTCTAACTTAATATTATAACACAATGTCAACGGTACAATAAGTGCAGCGAATATTAAAGAAGTACAATATTTGATTTCATAATGTAGGTATATGACCAATATTCATAATTATGCTAATTCGTTTATACCCTTTTTAATCCGAGAACTAAGAGATTATGAAACATACATCGAATGTTAGTAACTGAAATGGCATAACTTGCAAGTTTTTTGTAAAAATATTAATTAGCATGCATTGAAGCGAATGCTAGAAACGGCAATGCGATAAACAAAACGTCTTTTTTCAAAAAGTTGCACGAAGTAGCACCTGAAATCGCTGGAGCAAGTAGTAGAAGGATCCTAGATGACAAGATAGTTTTCTGTTTTTTGGGCAAATTTGTGCATTTTTGTTTTAATCTCATATTAAACCATACCAAACTAAATACCAACCCACAATCTTCAAAAATCAATCACTAACCGCTATGAATACATTAACCGGATTCATTTTTTAATTGACGTAACCATAAAATTATATTTTTTAGGTGTTTTATTTCGAAATACCTAATAATTCAAAATGGCGTATCCTATTTTAGAACGGATTTTGTTTGAAACACCTGGACGTTAGGTAGATGAACGGAAAATAGTATTGTACTCGACTCGAGACTCCAAAATCAATGGTAGCACTGGATTAACAGCTGCACTGCGGGTTGGTGATGCAGGAAGCACCTAAGAACCGATACTTGGCTGCTTAAACTACCCTTTATGGGTATAAATAAGTGCAAATTCAAAATATAAAAATAGAATTAGGTAGTAGGGATGCTACTTGCATCGCAGAGAAAAGAAATAAGTTTGGACATAGACGTTGTCAATATGCAATTAGTTCAATATACCTGCTAATTATTGACTCAAACACTTATAGTACTCAGCGTATAATATATTTAAATTTTCGTTGAGTAGTCAACAAATTAAAAGTTTTCAAGGATTCTCGTTTATATATGCACAGACTCGATTCTGTTTCATGAACAAATTCAGATTTGTTTTCTTAGCATTGTTTAAGATCAGTCTGCCCATCTGACGTTGTGCATGGCACAAGAAAGTTTTGATTAAAAAGTAAATAGGTTATAAATATACTTAATATATTTGTTTTATTTTAAATTATTTATTATTATTTTGACTATATATACTATAACTTTCAAGTAATTTGAGTATAGGTAGGTCTACTTAAATACAGAAAATGGTTGAGTAAATTAATTATGTATTGAATCAGCAAAGCTGTTGTTTCGATGTAGATAACAATTTGTACAAGGGGTTACATATATTGTATTTTATAAGGATAAAAGGTTAAACTAACCAAATTGGTTAGAGATGCGCATATTTTAGGCACTGCATATTTATCCGCAGTTGGTAAATCAATGGAGTTATCTTTAAAATTGATCTTTATGTCAAAAAGATAAGAAAAGTAACATTATTACTAGGGCATCTGATCTGGGTTTGGCGTAGTATATGCTGCAATTACCTTGATCACCTAAAAGTAACTTTGTATTTATGAGTCGAATAGAAAAATGGTTTCAAAGAAAAGTTTCCTTATTTTAGCGGAAGTTTATCAACACGCAATCTTTACTACTGTAAATTACTCGATGGTATCACCCTTTATCGTTTTGTATAGAAACTGGATCTTTAATTAGAGCAGTGTGCATGCAGGTTACGAGAAACAACGTTGAGAGCTTAATGTTGCTAAATATATTATTTGGATTCAATGAATAGATATTTCAATGTCATATAACATTTGCAAGGTTATATAGTGGGGGTATATAGGCTACTTCAATTGACACAGTTATGCTTCACCATTTTCATCGCGGTAAATGGGGAGAGCGGACAAGACTGCAGGCACATAACAAAATCCCGCTATACTGATGTAATCTTCCGGATAAATATGTACTCACTAACTTCAGTTTATATTCAATACTGTATGATGTGATTTTATTTCAAATTCTGTGGTAAATGTGCTTATACTTTATAGATACAGTCAACCCTCCTATAACGCGGTACTCTCAGAACGCGGTTTCCATAGAACGCGGAGCTGAAATTGCGACAGCCCTCCCATAACGCGGTACTCTTACAGCGCGGTTTAGGTTCAACAGAATTATATTGGAAAAAGCTACCATCTAGGACATTCATTCTGAAAAATTTTAGGGGGTTTAAACTTTCAAAAGAACGTATCACCCTTTATGTGTGCAGTAATCTATCAGGGAGCCTGATGATAAAACCAATGATAATAAATCGTTCTTCAACTCCCCGTGTAATGAAAAATATTATTAAGACCTAATTGCCTGTATTCTGACGATCTAATAAGAAAGCTCGCATGACTCAAGATTTATTTAAGGATTGGTTTTATAATTGTTTATCCCGGCAGTGGAAACCTATACGATGGAAAAAAAATTGTATTTCAAAGTTTTATTGGTTCTTGATAATGCTGGTTGCCACAACATAGAACTGGATCATCCAAATGTGAAAATTGTCTTCCTTCCTCCTAACTGCACGTCATTAATACAACCTTTGGACCAAGGAGTCATTGAAACTTTAAAAATGTACTACACACGCCAACTTTTCCAAACCATTTTCGACAGATTAGAAAATAGTGAAAATAAAACTCTTACTCAAGTGTGGATGGAATTTTCTATTTTAGATTCTATTAGAACCGTGTCATCGGCTTGCGCGGATATTAAACCATCCACGCTTAATGCGTCTTGGAAACCTCTTTTACCTCAAATAGTTCAAGCAATACAAGATGATTCTACAATTTCACTCCCAGTTCCAGAAATAGTAAACATTGCTTCTCGTTTAAGCGATGAAGAATTTGCAGTAAACCATCAGGATGTAAGAGAACTAGTACTCGGGGAAGAAACTTTAGATGAGGAAGAACTGATGGAATTAATTGATGCATCCACCTCAAATGCATTAGTAAACGAAAATAAGGAAAACGAATGGGTGCCAAATCTCGATTTACAAGATGTGAAAAAAGGGCTAACTTTGGCTAAAGAATTAGAACTTCATTCCATTCAAACTGATCGTTCAACGGTGCGCAGCGCAAAGCTTAAAAGAGAGTTAAGAAATTGCTTAGCTTCCTATAGAGAGGTTTTAGTGGAGTTAGAAAAAAAAGCTACAATCGGAAACCAATGTGAAGAAGAACCAAGTGAGGAGGACATTTTGCCCATTAAAAGAAGACGAGTTAGGCGACTCATATGTGACAGCGAGAATGAGTGTTGAAAAATAATTAATTTTACAAAAGTCTCTCTTGTTTTTGTTGGAAAACAGTCTTTTAGTTTAGTTTTTGTTTCATTTTTTTATTAATCCTTATATGAACTCTTCAATTCCATAAAAATAATTTGTAATTTATCTTATCTTTTGTATTTATTGGTCTCCATATAACGCGGTACGAATGATGTGATTTGTACTAATTCCGAGTTTCTTATAGCGGGGTTTCCATACAACACGGTAGACGGTTTCCATAGAACACGCTACGAATTAGCCTGGTTTATACGGTTAAATCCGAGTTTCTTTTATCGCCGTTTCCATATAACGCGGTACGCATTATAGGAGGGTTGACTGTACCTGACATCTGATATAACTGATATAATCGACTGTGGAGACCCTAGTTTCTCTCACAACCTCCAGCACCTGTCCAAGATAAAAAAGAAGGTGAAATATTTGGCAGTATAACTACCATCAAACCACAAGATATTTCCAACACTGTTCGTAAACATGACAACCGAACATTGATTGCTGATCACTTCTGTTTGCAATAATTCTCGTCCGTTTTTAGGACTGTTTGCACTTATTCTACACGCTAAAATACTATATAATAAAAATTACATATAATATTTATTTATGTTTCTTTCTTTTTTTTTTCCTGTTAAATTCGACATGATAATTGAACATTGTCATTTTTTTGTTCTTATAGTGTAATTTGTAATAAATTACACAATTATAGAATTAAAAACATCAGAAATTCATATTTCGCACCTATTTTCGGCCTATTTTAGTACGGTTTATTAGTCGAACAACAAAGAAAAGGGTTTTTTTAATAACAAAAGTAAATTGAAAGGATAAAAGATTGTTGTCTGAGAAGACTTGAGTCCTGATAAACTGTCATTATTGATGAGAGTAACGAAGTCTGTACCTTATAAATCAGATTGAACATGTATATTGCAACGAATCAAATCGTTCATCATTAACACACACACAAGCGAATCAAAGCAACTTCGACGGCCAGCTTTACGATTCTTGCTATGCGATCAAGGATGGTTAAATAGCCCAGCCACAGAACGTACGGACGCCTTAGAGGAAGTTAACATTCGTGAACCTCACGCACACATCGACCAAAACTCGAAATGTCACTTCACAATAAATTTAAATAACAACATTCACCCAACAATTTAGTTTTAAAAAGCAAATATCTACTTAAAAACAAGTACTCACTTGAGAATTTCCTTTTAATTTCATCCCAACGAACAGAATTTTGTATTTGTATGTCAGACCGATCTGATAATTCTGAGAAAGAGTTTTTGTCCAGAGAAAGAATATTGAATTTTCGACCCTGGTTAAGAATAGACGTTGTATTAAGTGTAATAATTTAATAGTTCCAGTCCATGTCCAAACTCTGTAAAAAGCGAGATTCGTATTTTACGGGAAGCCCTTCCGGCAATTGTACTTACATGTAATTTCAAGAAAAACAATTTTCAGGTAGATTCATTTATATTAAAATATGCTTCAGGAATTACACACTAAGAATCAGATAAGTTTATTTCGTTTAAATTCATTAGAAAAGAGAATTCATAAATTTAAAAACACATTTGACAGTTCTGAAAAACAAGGATTTAATTTACAAAATTCAACCTCTAGACCTATTTTTACCTGTAGAAAACGAATATCATAAAGAAACCCTTATTTAAAAATGAATTTAGGAAATAATTTCCAATATTTATAAATAATTCCGATGCGTTTTTGTTTCCAAATTGTACTAGCTTTTCCACCAATTAAAAACGAGATAAGCACGTTCCAAACTCGTATCACCATAGCGAGGCAAGGAAAAAATTGAAGAGAAGAGGCTTTTGAGACGCTGTCTAGTAAACACGTATCTCGTATCGCTCCTAAGATAACATAACCTCATTCCGAATACTAAGTTCCAAATTATCCAAACCTAAAATTTTAAAAGACCACGAACTAAAAGTGAATTAATATATCAAAAGTCAAGATTAACCCTACCACCTGAAATCCAGTCCTGAGAATCCTCACCAGCCGAAATACCAAACTCCAGAAACCGGTTTGAGAAGGGAAGCCACAAAGGTCAGTGAACTTTACCCAACTACCGATCTATGATTTCACGGTCAATCCGAGCGATTAGCAGACCGAAGAACCAATAAATAATTCAAATTTAAGTTAATTTAATTGTAAAACCAGGTGGAATATTCAAAAATTAATTCTCTCCACCTCATTTAATAAAAAGTTCGTTGGTAAACCTATTTAATAATATCAATTTGAGTACTAAAATAATATTTAACGGTAAAATAAGAAATTAGATTGCTATGAGCGATTAGAGTGCCATCTAGTGTATAAAAGTAAAAGTACAAATTACAGAATTTGTGTGCCATTAAAAAAACGAAACTCGCTTTAAATACCTTAAGGTAGAATCACAGATAATTCACGTATGATTGTTAACATATTTAGTTAGAGAACATTCCTTAAATAATTTAAAATTAATTAACCATCAAATTTACAAATCGTTTACAATTTCAAAGGTTTATTAAATAAAAATTTTATACATCGTATTAAACATTTGTTTTATTACTGCGCCAAAGAAAACAAGATCCAATCTAACCAAAAGGGCCCCGAATCCAGAAATCGACCCATCTCATTGCTCACCGACATTATCAACAACTTACACTCAGAGTTGGATTCATTTAACGCCCAATCCACGCTACAATAGTACATTTTGGCACCAACAACGTGGGGCCGCTTGAAAAATCTTGTTAATTCAGTAGAGTATAAAACATTAACTTGTTTATTGTTGTCCATATCATAAAATTCAATCTAAAACAAAAATAGACACTGTATAAAAATTCAGTAGAGTTCAAAACGATTTACAGTATAATTAAATAAATAAAACCCTTCAAAAATGTCACATAGAACACGCAGCAGTTCTGCAGGTGATTCTAGCTCATTACAATCAACTGAAATGGCTAGACTACTTAGCGTATTAAACAAATTAGAAGCTAAGCTCACTACAAATCAAGAAACTATTGAAAGCAAATTAAACACTAATCAAGCAGAATTAATCACTAATCAACAAGCACTTGAATTAAAACTAACTACAGAACAAGCGGGTATAAAAGCGAATTTACAAAGCATAAACGATAGGCTAACGCAATATCAGGTAAATATAAACGAAAAGATAGACCAGATACACAACGTTCAAGAACACACACAAACACAGATTCTGGAAATACAACAAAAACAAAAGGATCTCACACAAGAAACACAAAATCTAGAAACAACTATACACACAAACATAGAAAGATTGGAAACAAACATGATCAACAATCACACACAAACACAATCGCAAATTCAACAAACACAAACCCAAATCTTCAAAACAGAAGAAAGACTAGGCGAAGTAGAACATGTAACTGTTGGTAATATATCAACACATTATTTTTAGTGTATGTTGGTAACATTGGTTTTTACTTTATATATATATTTTTGTTTCTTAAAAATAAAGTTAGTTACTAGATTACACCGAAAGTGAGAACGTATTTGGTTTAACCCTGTTTTCCCGCTCTCTGAACAACAGGTTATGGGCCCAGATTCATGTACGTAATAGTGGTTAATACGTTTTTTTTCGGTGTTAGTAAGTCACAATGGCAAATAATTTAATCGCGTCGGTTCCGAAGTTGATGGGACGAGAAAATTACAGCGAGTGGTCATTCGCAGTGGAGAATTTTCTAATCCTGGATAATCTGAAGGGATGTATTGATGGGAAAGAGACAGATAGCGCAAAAATTAGTCAAGCTAGGGCTAAATTGATTTTAACCGTCGACACCAAGTTATACATACACATCAAAGAAACATCTACAGCCGAAGAATTATGGATTAAACTAAAGGAAATGTTTGATGATAATGGCTTTTCTAGAAAAATCAGTTTACTTCGATTGTTAATTTCAACAAGGCTAGAAGATTGTGACAGCATGGCGGCATACATAAACCAAATTGTGGATACTGCACAGAGACTACGGGGTACTGGTTTCAAGGTGGACGATATCTGGATTGGCTCGTTGCTTTTGGCGGGTCTGCCGGAGAAGTATTCGCCGATGATTATGGCAATAGAGCATTCGGGCATTGCTATAACGGCAGATACAATAAAGACAAAACTATTGGACATGATCGATAGTGATAAGGTAGGAAACGCCTTCATCGGCAAGTTCAATAAGAAGAAGAACTGTGGTAAGAAAGTTGGCAGCACTGGGACAACTGAAACGTCAACATCAAATGTCAAGAATGTCCAATGTTATAAGTGTAAACAAATGGGCCACTACAAAAATAAATGTCCGAATATGAATCAAAAAACTGTGTTTAGTGCAATATTTCTAAACGGAAGTCAGTTTAATACTGACCAGTGGTACGTTGATTCAGGAGCTAGTGTGCATCTAACAGCGAATAAACATTGGTTGAACAATGTAAAAGTTAACCATAATAACGATACAATTATAACAGCTAATAAAACGCCGGTAAATGTGGATTGTGCGGGAGATGTGAACATTACTACAGTTGTTGGTACTAATGCATTTGAAATCACGATAAAAGACATACTGTGTGTTCCAGAGTTAGCGACAAACTTGTTGTCGGTGAGTCAGCTGATCAAAAACGGTAACAAAGTGGTATTCATGACAGATGGTTGTAAAATTTACAATAGTTATGGACAATTGGTTGGTGTTGCAGAACTGATAGACAATGTTTATAAATTAAAAACAAAGCAACATACTCGGCTCGCGGCTGCAGCTATTTCAGGGAAATTATGGCATAGGAGGTTAAGTCATCTAAACAAAAAGGATCTTCTAATCATGAAAAATGGTGCTGTTGAAGGTATGTTTTGTAAAGGTGACATAAATTTTGAAAAATGTACATCATGCAGTGAGGGTAAACAGGCAAGATTGCCGTTTCCAAGTCAAGGTGTAAGAGCCAGTGCTATGCTAGAGCTTATTCATGCAGATGTATGTGGACCGATGGAGGTGCAATCGATAGGCAAAGCAAAATATTTTCTAATACTCAAAGACGATTTTAGTAAAATGTGTTTCGTTTACTTCTTGAAAACAAAAGATGAGACATTTGAAAAATTTCAACAATTCAAGAGTCTAGTTGAAAATCAAACCGAAAAAAAGATTAAGATGCTGAGAAGTGACAATGGAACAGAGTTTTGTAGTGAAAATTTCGAAAAGTTTTTACGTAAAAGTGGAATATTGCATCAGACATCCACTCCATATACACCAGAACAAAATGGGTCTGCAGAACGTATGATAAGAGTTATAGTAGAGAAATCAAGATGTTTGTTAGCTGATGCAAATTTGGAAAAGAAGTTCTGGGCAGAAGCTGTGAACACAGCTGTCTATGTTTACAACAGAACAGTGACGGCGGGTCTTGATGGAAAAACACCTCTAGAAATCTGGACGGGTAAGAAACCTGATATTAGTCATATTAGAATTTTTGGTAGTAAAGTGATGGCTCACATTCCCAAACAAAAGCGATTAAAATGGGACAAAAAATCAAGTGGAATGCTTTTAATGGGGTATAGTGACACAACCAAAGGTTATAGACTTTATGATCCGGTTATACAAGATGTGGTTATTCGTAGGGATGTTACAGTGTTTGAGGAAGAAAAAGAAGAAATTGCTTCAATAGAATCAACCAAAGTTAGAGAAACAGAAGTGGGGGACAATACCACTTCAGTGGGGGAAACTACAGAAACAAGTGAAGCAATCTCAGAAGCAGAAGGAGAATTAAATAACTCATCTGAAACAAGCGGCACAATCATAGATGATGAGGATGAAGAATATATACCTGAAGAAGAGGAAATAAATATTGTAGATTCGGTTAGACGAACTCAGAGAGAACCTAAACCGAAACAACTTGACGACTATTATCTATACATGTGCGGATTGAGTGAAAAAAATGAAGAGGATCCCAGCAACATAGAAGAAGCAATGTCCAGACGAGATGCTGATATGTGGAGGAAAGCCATATCTGAAGAACTGCAAGCTTTCAATGAAAATGATGCCTGGCAGATTGTGGACAAACCTAGTGGTGCTACAATTGTTGACAATAAATGGGTGTTTAAGAAGAAATGTGACACAAATGGTGAAATAAAATATCGTGCGCGCTTAGTTGCCAGGGGATTCAAGCAAAGGGTTGGTATAGATTACGAAGAAACTTTTTCACCGGTAGTAAGACACTCTACGTTAAGATTACTGTTAGCAATTTCAGTAAAACTTAAGTTAGATATCGTGCATTTAGATGTCAAAACTGCTTTTTTAAACGGTATTTTAAAAGAACAAATTTTCATGAGTCCACCTGTTGGTTTAGATTGTAGTGATAAAAACAAAGTTTTATTGTTAAAGAAGGCTATATATGGGCTCAAACAATCCTCAAGAGCATGGAATGAAAGAGTTCTTACAGAGTTAACAAATCTTGGCTATAATCAGTCCAAATTTGAACCTTGTTTGTTCACTAAAAGGGATAAAAATCATATCACATTAATAACATTGTATGTTGATGATTTTTTTGTTTTTTCAAACAGTGAACGTGAAATTTGTCTTGTAAAACAAGAACTTAGTTCAAAATTTAAGATTAAGGATTTAGGTAGAGTTAAAAATATTCTGGGCATGGACATTAATTTCGAAAAGGATCATATAGTTGTTAGTCAAGAACGTTACATTGACAAATTGTTAAGTAAGTTTAACATGGCAGAATGTAAACCTGTTAGAACACCTATAGAAACTAAATTGTATCATCTTTATGAACAGAAAAGTGAACAAATTGATGTTCCTTATCAAATGCTAATAGGTAGTCTGATGTATTTAGCAGTGCTCACAAGACCTGACATAGCATTTAGTGTTAGCTTGTTGAGTCAATTTAACAATTGTCATTCTGATGTTCATTGGCAATGTGCGAAACGCGTTCTTCGTTATTTGAAGGGCACTAAAAATTACTGTTTAAAATATTGTGAAACACATGCAGAACTACAAGGTTTTATTGACGCTGATTGGGCAAACGATTTAAATGGGAGAAAGTCATATACTGGCTATGTTTTTAAACTTGGTGGTTCTGCTATATCGTGGTCTAGTGTAAAACAAAGAACTGTTGCTCTGTCAAGCACAGAGGCCGAATATATGGCTGTTTCAGAAGCTTCAAAAGAAGCTATATACTTAAAAAATTTATTAGCTGAACTAACTAATGAATCTTTTTGTGTAACACTGTTCAATGATAATCAAAGTGCTATAAATTTGGCTAGTAATTCGGGGCATCACAATAGGACGAAACATATAGATGTTCGTCATCATTTTATTAGAGAATCCATAAATAATAAGATGGTTAAAGTTGAATACCTAGAAACAAATTCGATGCCTGCCGACATACTAACTAAAGGCTTAAATGCACAAAGGCATTTTCATTTACTGAAAAATTTGGGCATAGTTGAAAAATAATGTTTGATAGTGGGGGTGTTGGTAATATATCAACACATTATTTTTAGTGTATGTTGGTAACATTGGTTTTTACTTTATATATATATTTTTGTTTCTTAAAAATAAAGTTAGTTACTAGATTACACCGAAAGTGAGAACGTATTTGGTTTAACCCTGTTTTCCCGCTCTCTGAACAACAGTAACCTTGGAACAACAAGCGAAGATACACCTAGAAACGGAATATCTGAAGAAAAAGTATGATGAAGTTCGAGAGGAATTTAAAGAAGAACTGGAGAAAGTAGCAACTCAAGGACCGACTGTCATTCATTCTCAAGGATGTCACAACACTGCAGTCTTCACAAAACCCGAACTATGGCCGAAATTTAAAGGACACCAAGATCGATTACACCCGATGACTTACCTTAAAAATGTCACAAGACTTACAGCTGGAATAAAAGATCAAACGGAAATACTAAACCTCATCCGTATATCACTTCAAGAACGAGCTCTAGAATGGTTTGAATCCATAAGCGAACAAGTCCACACAGTAAGAGATTTTTGCGAAGCTTTTAAACGCCAATACTGGGATCAGAACCAACAGAACCGAGCCAAGGTACAGTTATTAACCGGAAAATATCGAGAGGGACCACTTAAGAGAGAAGTATACGCGTGCGATCTCTACAACAAGAGTAAACACATAGAAGGATTAACAGACAAGGAAATTGTACAGCATATCCTCACACACTTTATACTCTCCGACTCACACGCTGTAATCTGTCGAGATGTACAAAATCTAGAAGATTTAATGGAAATTCTAAGACGTCTAGATGATCTCACCGATCTACAGAGAACTCAGAGGATTCAGAACCAAAACAACTACAATAACCAGAATCGCAGAAGTTCACCGTCACGACAGAACCCTCAAAACAACAACTACAACAACAATTACTACAGAAACAACTACAATCCACGCTACAATAATAACAACAGTGACACACGCAACAGTCAGATCTCAAATCAAGCGAACAATCACACACGCGACACAAACAACCAATCATCCAATTCAAACAATCGAGAACAATCAAACAGTTCACAAGAAAGTAATTACCGCTCAAACAGAAACAACTTCCATCCAAGAGGAAGAGGAAGAGGAGTCAACCACTACCGCCGACAATCTGGAAGAAGTCCTCAACGCAGAGACGGCAGCCAAACCAGAAACTCCAGAACTCCTAGTCCAGATGACCAAGAGAAAAAAAAAACGTCTACCTCAGACCTGAGCAGACCAGGAACATCCGCACAATAAAACCAGACGTTTATTCAACCACGTTATCTAGTTTTAAGAATGTTCATAATTTTAATGCGTTACCTAGTTATAAGAATTTAGTTAAAATAATTGGCACATTTTACCAACATCCATCCGAATTCATAGAGATAGAAGGCGAAGGTGAAGATGAGACAGAAATCGCGAATTTTCCTTACATCACAATAGAAATCGAAAACTTAAAATTAAATTGTCTATTAGATACAGCCGCTGAAATATCGTTAATGCGAAACAGTAGCCTAAGCGAAGACATCATACTAAGAAAAAGCATAAAGATCAACAAATTGGATTTAATATCGACGAGTCAGAAGAAAATGGGATCAATCCAACAAAGAGTTGACATCGAAACGAAGATAGGCGAGGAAAGTTATAATTTAACATTCTATTTATTCGAGAATATGAAGTTCGACTGTATTTTGGGAATCGACAACATGAGAAGATTAAATTTAAATCTGGATTTTGAAAAGGAGAAAATCTACATCAAGGACAACGTAGTAAAAATGAAAGGCATATCGCAGGAAGGCATACACAAATTCAGAGTGGTGGAAAGAGAAAGAAACTTTGAAGAAAGAGGAAGGAACAAGAATCCAGGCTATGATATTTCAGAAGCCGCAGAAATGGATCAAGAAGAGAAGGAATATAATGAAGAATTTATTATTAAAGATTTAAATGAATTAAAGCTGAGTAATAGCTTATTCGAACAAGGAATGATAGAAGAAGAAGTAAAGCAGATTGATTTTCCGAAAGAAGAATTAAGAGAAAGATTTAAGGAAAACTTATGGTTTAACAGAAGATTATTTAATTCCGAAGTTACGTTTGCCAAAGACTACGAACACATTATAGAAGTAACAGATCACTCTCCATTGAAATGTCGAAACTACCCGATTCCACATCTATTAAAAAAAAAAATATTCAATCATACTTCTTTCACATTTTTTTTTAAATCGACCAAGGGGGAAATGCAACGAATCAAATCGTTCATCATTAACACACACACAAGCGAATCAAAGCAACTTCGACGGCCAGCTTTACGATTCTTGCTATGCGATCAAGGATGGTTAAATAGCCCAGCCACAGAACGTACGGACGCCTTAGAGGAAGTTAACATTCGTGAACCTCACGCACACATCGACCAAAACTCGAAATGTCACTTCACAATAAATTTAAATAACAACATTCACCCAACAATTTAGTTTTAAAAAGCAAATATCTACTTAAAAACAAGTACTCACTTGAGAATTTCCTTTTAATTTCATCCCAACGAACAGAATTTTGTATTTGTATGTCAGACCGATCTGATAATTCTGAGAAAGAGTTTTTGTCCAGAGAAAGAATATTGAATTTTCGACCCTGGTTAAGAATAGACGTTGTATTAAGTGTAATAATTTAATAGTTCCAGTCCATGTCCAAACTCTGTAAAAAGCGAGATTCGTATTTTACGGGAAGCCCTTCCGGCAATTGTACTTACATGTAATTTCAAGAAAAACAATTTTCAGGTAGATTCATTTATATTAAAATATGCTTCAGGAATTACACACTAAGAATCAGATAAGTTTATTTCGTTTAAATTCATTAGAAAAGAGAATTCATAAATTTAAAAACACATTTGACAGTTCTGAAAAACAAGGATTTAATTTACAAAATTCAACCTCTAGACCTATTTTTACCTGTAGAAAACGAATATCATAAAGAAACCCTTATTTAAAAATGAATTTAGGAAATAATTTCCAATATTTATAAATAATTCCGATGCGTTTTTGTTTCCAAATTGTACTAGCTTTTCCACCAATTAAAAACGAGATAAGCACGTTCCAAACTCGTATCACCATAGCGAGGCAAGGAAAAAATTGAAGAGAAGAGGCTTTTGAGACGCTGTCTAGTAAACACGTATCTCGTATCGCTCCTAAGATAACATAACCTCATTCCGAATACTAAGTTCCAAATTATCCAAACCTAAAATTTTAAAAGACCACGAACTAAAAGTGAATTAATATATCAAAAGTCAAGATTAACCCTACCACCTGAAATCCAGTCCTGAGAATCCTCACCAGCCGAAATACCAAACTCCAGAAACCGGTTTGAGAAGGGAAGCCACAAAGGTCAGTGAACTTTACCCAACTACCGATCTATGATTTCACGGTCAATCCGAGCGATTAGCAGACCGAAGAACCAATAAATAATTCAAATTTAAGTTAATTTAATTGTAAAACCAGGTGGAATATTCAAAAATTAATTCTCTCCACCTCATTTAATAAAAAGTTCGTTGGTAAACCTATTTAATAATATCAATTTGAGTACTAAAATAATATTTAACGGTAAAATAAGAAATTAGATTGCTATGAGCGATTAGAGTGCCATCTAGTGTATAAAAGTAAAAGTACAAATTACAGAATTTGTGTGCCATTAAAAAAACGAAACTCGCTTTAAATACCTTAAGGTAGAATCACAGATAATTCACGTATGATTGTTAACATATTTAGTTAGAGAACATTCCTTAAATAATTTAAAATTAATTAACCATCAAATTTACAAATCGTTTACAATTTCAAAGGTTTATTAAATAAAAATTTTATACATCGTATTAAACATTTGTTTTATTACTGCGCCAAAGAAAACAAGATCCAATCTAACCAAAAGGGCCCCGAATCCAGAAATTGACCCATCTCATTGCTCACCGACATTATCAACAACTTACACTCAGAGTTGGATTCATTTAACGCCCAATCCACGCTACAATAGTACAATATATATATATATATATGGGTTCACCACTTGCAGCACCCATAAGCAAATTTGGTTATGGAGCATGTGGAAAACACCATATTAAAATCTTTAAAGTTCAAACCATTATTTTTCAAAAGGTATGTAGACGACATCATCACTTGCGTTCCAACTGGTCATATTGAGCATATGCTAACACAATTTAGTAGTTTCCATACGAAACTAAATTTTACTATCGAAAAAGAGATAAACAGAACTATCAACTTTCTGGATATGACTATACAATACGATGATGACGGATACATATATACAAATTGGTACAGTAAACCTACAGCTTCTTACAGGTACCTCAATTTTAACTCAGTAGCCCCTCTTACCTACAAAAAAAGTATAATTAATAACTTGACAGATCGAGCCGTTAAATTATCACATCCACAATTCAGAAAAGAAAATATTAAAAAAATTAAAACAATGTTAAGAAACAACAATTATCCTACAAAATTAGTAAATAAGACAATAACCAATAGAATTCACACAATTTACAACACCAACAAAAAACAGAAACATAACGAAAATCGGAAATTTATTTCAATTCCATATGAAGAACGGCTCTCAGAGAAAATTAGTCATGTTCTACGACCATATGATATAAATGTTACCCATAAACTCAATAACACTACCAAACCAATTTTTACAAAGCTAAAACCCCGAATAGACGATACCAAAAAAACTCACGTAATATATCAAATTCCATGTAAAGACTGCACTAGCTGTTACATTGGCCAAACTAAACAATATCTTTATAAGCGTATTCAAGCTCATAAATACTCCAAAACAGATAAAACCGCTTTATCGACACACAAACTTCAAACAGATCATAATTTTGACTTCGAAAAAACAAAAATTTTAGCAACAGAAACAAATCAGAAACGCAGGGAAATTAAAGAAATGATACATATAAAGAAAGAACCATCTGCTATTAACAATCGGAGCGACATCAAGAATCTTAGCGCGATTTATTGTAATCTGTTTACATGATCTGCATCCCACCGACTGGGTGATTGTGTTCTACTTAGATTGGCAATAGGTTTACGCATTACTGTATATCACATATCATTCCACCTTTTCACGTTACTATGTATATTTGAAAAACACAGGCACACAACACCAACACAAAAACATTCACCACATGTTTTTCTTCAAATCACTTGTATTTTAACTTTCAACGCTTTAACATGTAGATTTTAAATTTTAAATTTATAACGTAATAATGTAATCCAGTAATTGGGTTTTGGAACCTTTGGTGTAACAATAACTATCACACTGACAAAAGTCAATGCTAGGTTTTCCACTATCACCAAACAACAATTGATTCAGTTCCGTTGACCGTGAAGCCATCGTAATCCAGTAATTGGGTTTTGGAACCTTTGGTGTAACAATAACTATCACACTAACAAAAGTCAATTGTTGTTTGGTGATAGTGGAAAACCTAGCATTGACTTTTGTCAGTGTGATAGTAATAATGTAACTTCACTTGCATAATATTTTAAATCTTAACTAAACAATGTTGCTTTTTCAAGTATAAATTGTAATAACACTATTAAAGATCTTTATTTTAGTTTCCTTTGTGACTTCTTTCTTCCTTATAAACGACTTATTTACTGCATAGAAGCAGTTGTTTGCACAGTTTACTCTATTAATAATTTCATGTTCTAATGATCCCTTTTCCTTAACAATAGACCCCAGATATTTAAAGTTGCCGCTTTGTTTAATGTTTATATTATCAATTTTTATGTTTATAGACTCGGGTATTCTTGCGATAGCCATTACTTCTGTTTTTCCAATATTAATTTGCATTTCATGTTCTTTAAGTTGTTGTTTCCATATATTTAGTTTATTTTGTAATTCTTCTGGTGAGTTAGCCAATAATACCAAATCATCCGCATATAATAATTCGTTTATAAATCAGATTGAACATGTAATTTTTCGTTAAAATTCGAAACAAAATTCCTCCAATCCATACAACGGAAGATGTTCAACTTCTCCGGGAGCTACTCCCGGAGTACGATTGTATTAGTCGCTACGGCTAATATAATCATTCTCACAGCTTCGTGAGTTTTTGAAGAGCATATATGTTTTTCTTGTTCTTGGGTACTCTTTTGCATTTTTCTTTGATTATTTGTGAACAGAGTTTTTGCATTTGATTTGATTAGTTATATTTTTAATATTTGTTAGATTTAATTTTATAGGTAAGTAGATTTCTAAAAAATGTCTTTTTAATAATATAATTTGGTGAAATATTGTGTCTGTTAAAATATCGTATTTATAAAAAAAAAATACAACAAGCGCTTTATGTACATATAAATATAACTTTTATGTAATAATTACAATTCGAAATGATTGGAAAATTCAGAAACTAGATATATTTTTTTGTCCAACGAGACTGAGCTTATTTATATTAACGTAATGAGGAAAGAAAAAGAAACACGCATTGCATATATACTACATTAATACGTATATTACTTTCAGTCAATAAATCCGTTTATTCATGTAATAAAAATATTAATTTAAACGGCACAAAGAAAACCTCAAGGATAACGTAACAATAAATAAAATTCACGCTACAACAAAATATTATGACTACTCTGTGGTCATTACAAATACAAACGGCGCCATATTATCAACAGGATTTATGGCGCAGTCCAGTATCGAAGGTCGCGCGCAGCACATGCGCTTTCAAAAAGTGATACAAAGATTCCGGTCCTTGTGACTACTGTATAATACTATACTGTGGTAAAGTTAACTAAACCTACATTTATTGCGGAATATTAGTATAAGTTAGATTATAGACAAATATTAATTGTGTTCTTTTTTGTATTTGAATAGAAGGGTTCAGTGGAAGAGCAGAGAACAGAAATTTATTTGAAATGTTATTAGTTTGTGGTATAGTGAATCTCAAGAAATGTTATTTTATACTGAATTAGGGAATCTAGTAGCATAGAAATGTCATTTTTTAAGTCATGGCCGACTTTATTAGTTTGGATTTTTTGTCTATATTTATGGAAGTAATGCTTGTGTAAAAACAAGAGGACATAAGAATGAACCCCTACATGATGAACAAATCATTTAGAATATCTTGATGTAGGTGTTGTTTATACCGGGTGTTCCAATCAGAAATTTTTAAATGGGGCATCCTCTATATGTCTACAAATTTGGATTCTATGTTACTTTCAGACTTCGAACTTGTTAATTTTCATTTCCTTGATTACCAAAATATAGAATTTTTTTTCAGTCTACAGCCGCGGATACATGAACAATCTTCCTAACTGTTAACATGACACTAACAAATTACCAATTTGTGTGAGGAATCTTCTTCATCATCAGTTTTACAAATTACCAATATTACAATGCTTTGATTTCTATACTTACTTACTGTTAGATACAATAAAGTACATTTTGACAGTTTTTTTCTCAAAAATTACTTTTCTTAGATGGAATCGCATGGGTCCTCCACTTTAATTTAAAAGAGAAATTTTAGCCAAATCCACTGATACTAACCACTTGAATTTCGAATTAAAAGTTATCTCAATGTAGATTAAAACTATTATATGTACCATGTATCATAGCGCAATGCGCACCTGTCCAGGCAGGCAGCTGTGGAGGTGACACTAAACCTCACACCCCTTCATCTGTATGGTAGGAGGATGGCCTCAGTGGTTATAGGCTAAATTTGACACACAACTTTAAAGACGGTGACCTTATTGAACATCTCGCACACCTACACCACCTCAAATCAGAAGTAAGGTCACTAGAAATGCCAACGGACATTATGCCCATTAAATTAAACTTCAGGCGACCATGCAAAGTACCGAACCCAAGTCGAGAAGAATGGAGCCTAGAGCGGGCAAAATTTTGAAAGAGAATCCCTGGTGTGGTACACAGACGAATCCAAGATGGCAAAAGTGGTGGGTGTTAGAGTTTTTCAGCCGAACTGCCGTCTCTCAATAGCTTTAACTCAAACCCCAAGCATCTTTCTTTTGTGTCAAGAAGAACCTAAAGAAAGGAATGACAAGAGCTAAGATCTATACTGATAACCAAGTCAGGCTGAACGATCTAAAAGCAAGTTGCTTTGCGTCTAGACTAGTATGGGAGTGCTAAGATAATGCAGTGCGGCTGGCTACGACAAACAAAGTTACACTAGTATGGGTGCCAGGGCATTCTCATATTAAAGGTAACGAGGTGGCTGACCAACAATGCCCTCTGAGATACCATCTGAAAACGATGGGTAAAGCTAAGACTGACATGTGTTGGTCTAGCGAATGCGAAATCTGCGGACTACATGTTCTGCTATTGCAAAGGTCTAGCACCACAAAGGCTATTACATTAGGAACAGCAGAGAATATCTCCCGAAGTGATAGAAATGGCAGTACCGAAAGAAACCCTTAGATTTGCGGTAATCACAGGGGTTGATTGGTAAATCTAGAGCAGGGTTTTTCAAAATAGGTCGCTTCGGTCGTGGTGAGCAGAGACCAGTGATTTAGGATGTTCATCAGCCTACACTGAAATTTTGAATACAGTTACGGTCTCCGCCTAAACAACCATTTATTCTACGACATCAAAAACTAACTTCAATAATCTCAAACGTTTATTAGCCGTTGTTTATTGAGACCACCTCGGTAAGTTTTGTTCAATTCTGTACTTTTTTATTCGATAAATGTGTACATAAAACAATGATAATACCTGACACATGTCCTATATGGCTGCAGTGTTCTAGGAAGAGGATTATAAGAAAGAAGCAGAAGCTGCAAAACAACTGGAAAATATATCGCAGTGGGTTGAATTACTTAAGTGTTAGTATTTTGTAAGATCAAATCAAATATCTAATAAAGAAAAATTTTAATAATTACATTGAAACTGCTTGAACTAATGTAGTTAATCATCCCCAACACTAGTCTTTCGTGAGGTTTCAGCGTCCTGTACACTGAGAAAAATAGATTGTAGAAATTAGATCGTAAATCTCTTTATGTTAATTACTAATATAATTATTGTCAAAACGACAATATGTGGCGTATTAAGAGTAAAATAACCAGATTTTATCATGCTTATAGTAAGAGGCAAAATCTGGATGTTACCATCTACATCTTATGGATGTAACAATTAATATACTCTATTGCTGAGTCCTATATAGTGACGTGTATTATATAGATAGTCGCTGCGATTGACTGCGATATTATCAGGTATTCGATGCATATTCAATTTCTAACATAAATGTTTGTAACGCTCTTCCAACCCCTTGCTCTATTCATTGTCGATCTTTACCGAAGAAATCGACCAATAAGCTGTTTTGCCGCGACAAAATTACTGACACGTGTTATGTACGTGTGATACAGGTGTACGTATTCGTGTCGGTGCATGTTTGTGTCTGGTCGTTCGTTGATTTCTGTGCATCGTAAGCAGAAATGAATACAAACGTGGAAAACATTGTAATCGAGTGGGGGTTTCCACAGTTAATTAATATATTCAAAGGTAAGTAATAGATATTATATGCATACACTTCGTAGTGGGTACTTTATGCTTTGATAAAACATTAACCTAAATCTAACCTACTAGTGATTGTTATGTTAATGAAAGTAATACACGTTGGATTTTTGTAATAATGGTTTTAAGGACAAATAAAAATATAAAATCAATATTATAGTTTTCATTGTGTAATATTCCACTTTCCTTATGCATGAACTGGGTAAAACCTTGTATAGTACTATATTTTAAATTACAGGTAAGTATCGCTGTATAGTGCCCGCATATGATCCATTATATTATTGTTTACTATCTACTATTTTAAATGCTAAGAGACGTTAGATTATTATAGTAAAAAATAATATTGTAAGTACTACAAGGCTATATGGTAAGTATGAGCATCATGTATCGTACATAGTAAAATATTACATTATATTGGGTACAATAAAAAATTTAACAGTTATTATCAAATATAGTTAGTGCTACTAGACATTTTTTTCACATTTACTAACAAGTATGCTCAAATTAATAATACAGATATAGTACACCGACTTTACCATACGAGTTAATAAAAACTATTCACAGAAATTTACTATACAGATATTGTCACCGGTAATATAAAATATGATTGTCCCTATAGGAGCTATAAAATATATTAAAGTATACTATATTTATGTTAAAGAGTACAATCTATTTCTCTCAGTGTACTTAAAAACATGCCACTAGGTGACATAACTGCCGATGACAGGCAATCAATATGCAGTTATTTCAATGATTACTTTTCGTCTGTTTAGTACTGTAGCTCCGACTTTCAGTCGGTCTATCGTCATTCTGTACCACTTAGTTCGTTCAATATTAAACGGACTGGGCGTGCGTAAGGGTGGGATTGCGTAACGATGGGATCCCTGAATGTATTTTACGCACTTGTTGCGATTGTTTAGCGAAGCCACTTTTTATAATCCTGGGCTGTTTTCCACTCCTACACAGAGCAAAATAAATATTACCACGTATTATAAATATAATCAATGATATTAACGCATGAATAAAATAAGATAAAAACACTTTCTTGGGAGTCGGCATATATTTTAAAATTTAAATTTATGACACCACAAAAAAGTTTTGATGTTTCAAAACAACTTTTTCAATTTGTTCACTATACAATAAACCTGTAATATAATATTTATTCATCGAGATATTACTATTAATTACAAAAATTATACGTTGTCTTGTAATTATTAAACTAATTAACAGACTAAATATGAAGTTTGTCATCACTATTTTTATGTTGCGATTCATGCGCGCTTGAGCAACTTAGTAGTTTCAATTCAGTTGATATATTTTATTGTAGTTTAAGTTTCTTTAAAACTCAAATTATTCGAAGCTTATTTGATCAACTTTAGTCAAATTACTTATAATAAATTTTTCTCCATAAGTTACTTCAATATTAATTTCTATATGAAGTTAGTTGCATACTGATGATGCAATGATTGTACCTGAGTGGTCTTTATTTTTTCTTTTTATGTGTAATTTTGCTATAACTTTTCTAGGTTCGTCCCATTATTCTAGAAATCTAAATAAATGTTAGTGGAAACAATGTTTTTTCCGTTAAAGTTTTTTTTGACTTTATTTTTTTGTTGGTTTTCAGGAATATTGTTTTTAGTTTATTCTTATCTGAAAACACCCAACAAATCTCTACATATATTTACTGGTGACGTTCGTATATTTACTATCACTTATATTTGCACATCGCATGCCAAAAACTTTTCTAAATCTATTATGCTGTTTGTGCTTTGAAAGCAATATATTCCAAATTTTTCTTGTGCATACGCAAAGTAAACACGATTTCCACAATTGCTGTTCAATTCCCATTTTTAAAATAGCAAACTCGTAAAATAAACACATCGCCTTCGCCTCAGTAATGACACTGACATTGCGTGTCATATTACCATAAAGATCGCACCGATCGCAAACATGGTTACTTCTCATGTAAAAATAACATTGATGTCTGTTCGCGGTCAATGTTAACTATATTATCCCATACGATAAATTATAATTAATTCTTACGATAACATTGTTTGTATTGTCCATTACGGGTTTAAGCTTAAGGATGATAATGATTCTATTATCTATTTATAAATGTTCGTTTAAAAATGACTCGTTTATGTTGATGTATTTTTACTCTTGGCCTCCATAAGATTACAGGGAGGTTTATGTATATTGAATAATTTTATATTGTATTGTACCGGGGTTGCGGCACAGAAACCACCATACTCCTAAGATGCAGAGAAAGGGGAGTGATATTTAGTCTCGTCTCAATAGCTGCTGCTGAGAAGATGGGCATTGCACCCAAGCAGGTCATTATGTGAAACGTAGGTGATCATGGGTCTTACAACCTCCTGATATAGCCTAATATTTTGGCTGTAGACCCCAGGTCTTCCAAAAAGCTTTTGGTAGACAAGTACGCCATTGTTGTTCCAAGGATGATTTTGCCTGATTGCTTATTCCAATTTAGTCTCTGGCTGAGCATAATTCCCAGATATTTGACTTCGTTGGAGTACTCTAGTTGGTCACTTTTCAGAAATATTTCGTCTAAAAATAGCTTCTCCCTGATTGTGAATGGTGCAATTATGGGTTTATTGGCGTTTACTGAAGCTCTTGTTTCATGCAATACTTGCTAACAATATTAACGGCCTTCTGCATGCAGTTTGATAAGATTCCATCATGCTTGTCTCTAATTACAATGACGAAACCATCTGCATAAGCCTGAACATTATATTCCTGTTCGTGCAGGTTTCTGAGCAGACTATTAACAACCAGGGAGCATAGATTAGCATTGTGGCTTTTTAACCTGTTTCACGGCGACCTTTTAAGATCTATTGTGATCTCTGTATCCTAGAAGGTGCCCTCTAATTAGGCCTATCATCTTTGAGAGCGGCTCTTTTATGTAGCTATTCGCCGTGGGGTTCTGTACTCCTACTATTAGAAATCTTATCCTGGCCAGGTGCTTGCAATGACATAGCACATGAACTGGGGTGTCTTCGTCCTCTTGACAGAATCTGCAAATAGCGTTCTCTGCTAGGCCTATGTTATACATATGCCTATTTAGTTTACCATGACCTACTATCATCAAGCCCAATTACAGGATAATACAAAAAAAAAATGAGTATACACAATACAGTAAGCTGGTGCAACAATAAGAAAATAAATAAGTATACCATCAGGAAAACAGAAAAAAACTATCACACTACACAGCACTCATGCACTGCTACTACATCCAATATCAAAGAAAAATATCCAGTTCTTGTTTATTGGCCGCCCTCAAGAGAGTATACGCTGCAGCTCGTCTCATTACATCCGTCCTCGGGAATGGAACCCGGAAGGCACAATCATGTCGCGAATTTATCCTATGTATCAGGAAATTCAGTCGTTCCAATATGAAAGGGTAATCGATGAAATTTTTTAGTAATTTGTAAAGGAATTTACGCAGATCTATGCTTAAGGCCAACATATTGTGGCTGTGTAATAATTGATCTTGAGGTGTACCTCTTTCAGGGTACCTTCCATCCATTTTGAAGGAAAGGAATTTCAGAACTTTGCGATGGATACTGTCTAAACTTAGGAAATCACATGCATATAAAGGGCTCCAAACTAATACCGCATATTGCTTAATACATATGCGAAATATAATGTGTAATGGGTCAAACACAGCTCTAATTTAGAAATCAATCATCAGTCATCACACACACACACCGATCGATTGTATCGTGTGGACGGCCAGTCATACGTACTCTTGTATTCGACAAGGACGGTCGGATTTCACCAGCCACAGGGTCGTATGAACGCCTGAAACCGATCCAGAGATCTAAGACATCCTTAAACACACACATTCTTGCGACATCATTCAAAATTTTAACATACTAGTGATCGATTATTCAATTTTTTTAAGACCTTCAGTCAAAACAGGCACTAATATTATAGAAAATCACAGATTACTCACTTTGATAATTAATAAAATGCATTTTAACAGCCGTTTTGGCTAAGTTTTATGTCATTTCTTTCGGAAGCATGTAAAGGGAATTTTTCTTCTTGGACATGTTTAACGTTTAGCAATACCAGAATCTCGAAGCTCACAAATCACCAATCAAGTATTGTAAATTCATTATTGTATAAAACCTCTGTAAAAAGTGAAAATTTCACATTTCTTGTCAAGCATCTTCGAAAGTGCACATACATAACTTTACAGAAAACAATTTTCAGAATGATCGAGATGTAATTAACAGATCCTCAGGTGATCAAAAGAAGGTTTGAGATACTATTTTATCCATATAATTCCTTTTAACTTAGAAGTTTTCATTTTAAAAACATCACTGACAGGTATCTAAAAAGAGATTATTAATTTACAAAATTTGGTACACATACATAATTTTACTTGTAGAAAACGAATTTCATAATGAAAACCTTATTCAAAAATAAATTTCCAAGATATTTCTCCTAATTTCCAAATTCAAAACGCTGCTCTTTTATTTTGAAAAGACGCGGAAATTTCAACCAATCACAGCGTAGCATTTGACAAAATCGAAGCCAATTCCCATAGCAACGAGGAATTCAATTAGCTTTTGGTCGTGAAGCAGATAAGACGTATGTTTACCGCCAGTTTGAGTCACTTCTAACCTCACTTAATTTTGTTTGAATCTTTCTTAAAAAAATTTATCCTGAAACTTAGGAAACAGTTCAGGCTGATATTCACTAACGCGGATTAAAGAAAGAATCCTTACCTTAAATAAAAAAAAAAAAAAATCCGTAAGAATTCCTGAAATCTACCTCAACAACCGACACGATCCAATTCAAAAACTGATTACCATTCATATTAATTATTAATTAATACATCTGTTACATTTAATTTCATTTATTTATTCTTACATTTAATAAACAATCGCATATGTTATATTATTTTTTTTTTCTTTGTTGTGTTGTTAAAAAAAAACCACCTTCCCAAAATTAAGGGACACGATCCCAGATAAGACCCTGAGAGAGAGACAAACAATTTTAATTTTAAATGTATTAGTCCTTAGTAGGTATAATACCTTCTCATAAAGTTTTGCAAAATTTGATATAATAGAAGTAGGTCTATAGTTGGTCAAAACTACACGATCACCCTTCTTGTGTACCGGCACCATCTTAGCAGCTTTCCAGCGTTCAGGAAAGGTAGACGACGAGATGGAAAGGTTAATAATAATTTCTAAAGGAGATGCAAGTACAAATCTACAGTCACGAACCAAGAAACTAGATAACATATCATCACCAGCAGTTTATTAGAACAAGCCATAAGTTGTATTAGTTCGTCATCAGTGACTAATGAAAAGCATGCGGTAAGGAATTGCATACAATATCATTTAGAGAGGAGTCAGTGATATCAGGTGAAGGGAAAACAGAAGAAAACGAATCCGCAAAGCATTTACAATATCGTTATGGTCTGTGAAATCATTCCCAGCCTCATCACACAACCTTCCAGGTATTCGTGTAGATCGCCTTCTAGTATGTAAAAATTGTCAGAGATTGGAAGGTGATGTCTTGATTGAACTTTCAACAGTACTAAGATAATTGATGTAGGCCTCGTTTATCTGTGCCTTTATCACTTATCGCTTATAAAACTTATCGAAAGGGCCTTTCTGGGCTTCTTTCCATATCCTACGCTATACTCAGTTTCAGAGCCGTCTGTATACGAGTTCGAGTCCGCTCCCTTGGAAAGTCTTTCTCCCAGTCCTTCTTATCTGGTATTATTGTCGCATAGTTTCTCTTTTGGCACATATCTACCAACTATGGAGGATATTTGCCAAGCGAGAAAGTGCGCGACATTATAACCTGATATTTGCTATTCAGGTTAAATTTCTGAACCATGGAATCTCTTGGCATCTCAGCACCCTGCGATATACTTATCGGTGTTTGACTGTACATAAGCCTGTATACTGCAGACCTCAGTTCCTTGTATATGAATATGTAGTGATTGGAGGTTTAGAATTATTTTCATTGGGGCGGTAGGAGTCGATTTCATCGTTTCCGTGGCACACAGACAAGCCACCCCGTGTTTCGGCCGCCCTCACCTGCCGCACCTTTGGCCACCATACTTCTGCTCCATATGTTATCATGGGTGTAATAACCCTTATGACCACAGAATCATTTTCGGGCTGAGGCCACACTTTCTTCCACACAACCTCCTACAACTGTTCGTTGTGCTCTTGATATAGTTTCTGATGTAATTTCTATATATGACTTAGGCGTTTCATCGGGTATTTTACCTATCTCACCTTTTGCCATGCGATTGGAACGCATCCTCAGGCTATACATACTCTCAAGATTTTTTGTGAGATGTGGTATTAAAACCTCTATCCCGTTCTAGAGTAGGGCAGGAAATATTTCATCCGTGTCCGCAGATTTAAAATGCGAAAACTTGCTCAACACCCACTTAATTCTTGCGGGTCTCGTGATCTCGGTGGCCAGCCTCCAATCTTCTCATTTTTTGGCCTGTTTGGCCCTCGATCCTATACAACCAACCCGCGAGCACCACTTTTCGCGGGCGGAAAGTGAACTTTAAACGGTTCCTCAATGCTCGCTTTATGAGTGCAAGTGTAAGTTTCATCGGTTCTTTTGATGAAGCCCATTTCGGTCGCAGTACTAACATCCTTGGCTAGAACTTTGTGAATTCGCGAACCTGCGAAAGTTTCGTACAGCTTTTCACAGATCTCTCGCCACGAGTCCCTTTTTGCTTTGCGGATTTCTTTATTGTATTGCGTCAATTTGTTTTTATATACATCCTAGCTATGGCCAGGCTTGGCTTTGTTGAACAGGCTAACCAAGAACTATAAGAAGGGCGAAAGAACATCGTCTTGAGGACATCCGCTCTCCGTCTTAAAAGTCAGTGAAATACTACCGAGCTATGCAGATATCTTACCACTTCTCAGCATGGAGTATGGCCAAAGGTTTCCATTACATCAATGAATACACAGAGAGTTACCAACTTGTTGCTGAAGATCCTATCCAGAATCTTGCTAAGTGTATTGATGACGGTACAGTAGCATTCGAATAAGATACATACTTCTAATACGATTGTCCATCATCTTCTCCAGTGCCTTTAACAGAAAGGACGATAGACTGATGGGTCGGTATATTTCGGTTCCTGCGTAGACCTGCCGCCAGCCTTAGGGATAAAACCACCTTTACGCCAGATAGGCGTACCACATTTGTGGGATCTAGCTATGAACGCCACTGTCCCTTAACAGTTTTATTATTGGTGGAGCCACAGAATTTATTTCTTTTGGAATATAATCGCTATTGCTATTAGGAAAAGAACAATTATGACGTTATAGCTAGGAAATGGGGGATGAAAAAGTACTTACTTAATAAAGAAGTTATGTACATTGTGCAATACTTTAACGACGCTTTGTATATACATAATTGGCATACTTATATTCTAATACTTATTGCAACATACGGAAAAATGTTATATTTTAATGATAAAAGGATTTCCCTTGTGGTGCAACATTTATACTCGCCACTGTATAACTTTGAGCCACGTTGTGTACCCCGAACGACCGATTAAAACGTCAAGCAATACCGCCAGGAAATTAAATAACACGATTAAAGATTATGACATCTTGAAGTTACTAGACCAATAAATTTCAACCTGAGCAACGAAACACATTAAGAACTGAATTACTACGACTGCACATAATTCTTGTATCCTCTTCGTAAGTTAATATTAAATTGGTCCTGCGTTGCAAATGTATTCCTCTGCAAAATTATCAATTTAATTTTCTCTGATGCATTTGTTAATATATGCTTTCAAGTAGAGGGTTTATTCATGAACTATTATACAAAATGACTTACTCGTTTTCAAAGAAGCATGTAAAGAACCAAATGGTGAGATTAGTTTAAACATTCAATTGTGGAACTAAGGTACAGAAATTCAATTGTAGAATAATATACTTACAGGTTGTTTCATTTAAAGTAGTAAGATAGATACATTTATCTACTTTTTAATACTACGTATAGTCAAAAATAAAATTTTATTCTGTAAAGCTTCAATAGAAAATATTTGTTTCTAAAATGAAAATGGGTGGATGATACTGATGTTTGAGAGTATTATTGAGAGTATTGAGCAGAAGATAGCACCCGCATACTTCGGCTTACCATTCCGTCCGCTGCGGCTAGTAGGATCTATTGTAGGGTGGATCTTATCCAACAAGTTCAGGCCCTTAGGGTAGCTCAAAATTTTTTTGAATGAGATCTTTTAGGGAAAGGTCAACCTCCCTAAAGATCGCAGATCAGAGAGTCCGATTCTGTGTAGGTGCTACAGACAGAAACTACTACTTTGACATTTTTACGGTCAAGTTTTAAGCAGTGTACGCATGTACCAAACCAAGAAATGTTGGAGCACTGATGTTTTACTCTTTCTGTATTTATCCTATTTAAAACATGTGCAACTATACAGTGTGTAAGTGTACAACAAATGGGAATGTTCTTTATTAGTTGCGCAATTGTAAAAAAATACTGCAAAATGTTATTGAAATTAGTTGTTTAGAATTAAAAAGTTCACCCAAATATAAAGTCACGGCCTACTACTTTCAAAAAAATCGTAAATTTTGTAGTAAGCCCTGTATAATATTGGTTTTTTAAGTATTTAACAGTATTACTTATTTAAACTAATTACAAGAAGATCTCTTTTCAACAATCTCTTTCATATTCCATATAATTTTGAAAATATATTTAGGAACAACAACATTAACCTTGTATAATTTTTCAGCATCATTTTAATGTTATTGTCAAGTCTAGTGCTTTCTTTTAAGAAATAAATACAATTTAAATTATCTAGCTTAAGTATGCAGGACAGGCTCGCGTGTTAAATTTTGGTTGACATTTTGAAGAATAGTTAATTATCTCAGAAACGGATTGAGTTAGGTATAGGAAACGTAACAGTAACTTGCCTTTATTTAATTTATACTATCAAAATATGACCTAATATATAAGGTAACTTAAATTTCACTGCCTCATCTCTAACAAATGTGTAGGTTTTTCACATTTGGCATATTAAAAATGGGTGCATCACATTCACAATCAATTAATCCATAATATATAATGACTTTCTTTTTTCTTCAATTAATCCACGATCCAAACTGTAACAGTTACCAGGCACATGCTTTAATAATAAGGAAACTAACGTTTTCAAAGCATCTCCCTGTTCAGGAAGATGATCGGTCTCTGCTTCATACTCTACTTGGATACGACATATAGGAAGGGTTCTAAATTTTATAAATGCTGTGCTACGTATGGTAAAATGTTGCGGACAAAATCATGTAAATGCAATCATACATTTCTCCTCATTATGTTGATCGCCACAATTGATATCTTCTAAAATATTGATAAACAGGATAGTAATGTAGAAATATATAAAATTTCTATACAAACGAATAAAGAAAAATAAATCTCTATAAAGAATACTTCTTTTTATATACCTTTTTTGCTATAATATCACATAATTTATACTTACCATTGTATAAGTTAGGATATATTTTGCTCTCTTCTATTCTCTCTAGTTTCTGACGTTTTGTTGAAGTATATCACTATAACAATCAGCCATATCTTGTTTAAAAGCAGAAAACTATCCCCCATAAATATAATTCATAGTGCTTTCAAGATGGTTGCTATCATGGACATAGAGAAGATAATATAGAGATAAAAATGAAAAAAAAAAACATTATTTAGATATATACATACATTTATTGAAATTAAACAGAAAACATTATATTACTAATCAAAAATCTTTCAATAACTTCACCGCTCTTGTCATAACGTAGTATGATTGATAATTGAGACTTGCAGGAAATATCTGTGGTTTCATCTACTTGCCAAGAAAAAAACGGAGATTCTTTAATTTCTGTATCTATTTCTTGATTAGAATAGTAAAAATATTTTGTTTTCCAAATAAATTTGCACAACGATGAAATGTGTTCTTTAGACTTAGAATGCCGTTCAATAGCGCGGGGTAGATTTTTTAAATCTGTATAACCTAATTTCGATCACGTTTCGGTTTGGTTACAAAAAAGTAGACATGGCCAACAAAATAATCTTTCCCGTTCAATTGAACCAGTTAACCAACCACATTTTGTGTACTATAATGAACTAAAACCACGATTTTGCCGGTTGCCGTCATTAGATACTACAGATAAATTACGCCGTGGTTTCTCAATGTTTTATACGATGTGTAATTTCGTCTCTATGTTTAAACAAGTAAAAGAATTTCTTACTAACCAGTGGACAATATCTTGGCAAATTCTAATTTCGTTGATTTTATCCATTTTGTGTGAGTAACTTAACAAAACTCACCCAACGCTTCTTAAGTTATTAGTACTGGGAGCTGGGAGTTGCATGGGCAGTTGCGTAGCAACGTTTTCCGACCGATAACGCACGATAACATGCCGATCGGGTAGGATCTCACCGCGGCGGCAAGCCTCCAATCATACGTATTCACCGTATAAAGTGCACGCGTACTTACGGAGATGCATTGCTTTCAGCCATGGCATTAATCATCGGCGCGGAGCCCAATCTGTGGCTAGCCTCCTCACTGGTTATTATAGTGCGTACAGTAAAATTTCGGGCATTATTGGAAATTTGTTTGCATTTTTAAATTAAGTAATGAATAAATATAATATTGATTATATTTGTTTGCAAAATTGCTTTATTTTAGTATATAATCGATGCTTAAACATTATTTTAATACATAACAAACGCTACTTATTTTATTAAAAATAATAGGGGAGGCTTAGCCTACGTAGCTTTCCCTGACGAGCCGCCACTGATTTAATTATCCTTGGGCAATACGTTTTAAAGGCACATATTATTCACGTAAAATTTTCGTTTCTTTAAATCGCCTGATTTCGCAACCTAAAATAAACGTAATAATCACGTGCCTGGGTAACTGGGATATGATTGCATTATTTATTATAACACTTACGATTCAGGCCAGAGACCATAAATTATGGATTTCCTCGGAATCGCCTACGCTGCTTCATCGTACTCGGTCACATTAGAATGCGTGTAATTATAATCTAATTTGGCAAAGAAAAGAAAGAAACTTGACTAACCCACTGAAATCAAAGTTTCTATGGTAACAAACTGTCAACAATTTAGTACACCTATAAGGTGCTATTTTTTGTACAACAGATATCCAAAAATAAATCAAATGTAAAGCACGGCGTGTATTATTTTTGTTTGATGTAATCTCCGTGTGCCAAAATGATTAATTATGTGAAGTTCATGAGGGATGCTACGTATCTCTTTGGGAATTAACTTATTGTTGAATGAAATAAACATAACACAAAAAGATAACGGTTTTCTATTTGAATTATTAATATATATGATCGTCAGGGATGGCCTAATTATTTCTTATTTACTTTTTATATCTAGTTAGTACTCGTCTAGTTTGACAATTGGGTTTTGTTAGGTAAGTCCTTGAGGGACACTGTCTTTTGAAGATTACTGCATAGACTTTATTGCGTACTACACAATATAATTGTTGACAACAATACAATATTTCTTTGACTATTCAATATTCAATAAGAGGAATACCACCCTACCGCCTGGTATCTTAGTGCTCGTCAAATAAGTTCTGGTATTTAAAATATAGGTCACTAGCGTGCTTCACTATCTTCTAGACCACCAAATACAGCTATTCAGCATTCACTTTTTTCAGAGAACTTGTTTCCGAGTGCAATGACCAGTAAAACCAAATAACTATTTTGATATTTTTATAGTCAAATTCGAACAATTTCTTGGTTCTGGTACTTAGCTGAAGTATATTCCTCGCTATGTTCCAAAACAGCAACCACTGCTTTCCGATTTGTTCTATACCAATGGCAAGCACCCTTTCCCAAAATGAGCAAGTACCCAAGTACCCAGATTAGGAATAGATTATTAGCCATTCCCCATGTATTTAGAACCTTTTTGGAAAGGAGACAATGCAGAATGATTGTAGGTCGAGTATACATCATGCCCGATGGCAATCCCAGCATACTACCGAAAGTACTATTAATTCGCTATAATGAAACTGATAAAAATGGGTATATGGGCGGTAGGCTAAAATTTGGAGAGTCCCGCACCACCATTGCCGTAGATACTAGTCAATTATGTCCATTAAGGATTTTCCCTTATCAAAAAGAAATACTATTCAGCGCATAGCATGTTTATTTAAATGAGTGTTACCAACTGGGTACCAGGTGTTGCTACCTTCAGCCAATGGGCATATGAAACTATAAACATACGGTCAAGTAAGGAGGGTAACCCCACAATTGTCTAGTGTAGACTTACCTGTATTCAGGACTACCAGATGCTCTAGTACGCAGAAGATCGGAGGGGGAAAAGAGAGGCGGCAATCGTTATGCTCAGTCGAAGACGGTAGTTCAGATCAGATAACCAAAAGTTGGGCTTACCACTCGCAGCAAGTGATCGCAGACTGACTGGAGCACGCCACCTACTACAATACACAGTCTCCTTGACAGACCTTCTTAGTTATGGTATCCAAAAAATAACACTTCGAAGTACCGAAATGCGCAGGATACATTTAAAAAGAGTAGTCCACTCGTAAGAAAGGAAGAAAACGCTCATATAACAAAAGGGATAACACAGCCCTATTAGGCTATTACTAATAAAAAGAATCAAACTGACGTGTAATTTGTCATAAAATAGGTCACCCAAGACACTCAGAACGGTTCCCCGGTAAATAAATGCTAAACCTTATATTAATAAAATACAAAAAAAAAGTGAAGTTGGAATTTAAATGCAAACTACACTCCGCCAAAAAAGTATCGCATAATTTAGTTTTGAATCATAAAAGTATCGCATAATCTTTGTTTGTAGCATAAAGTTGTAAATATACTTTAATGCGCTCTAAGATATAATTTCTATGATTGTTTAAATAAAATACAGGCCAAATAAAAACAAGAACTCATACTTGAGATTTTTATTAAAACAAGAAATTATAATTTTGGAAAGAAAAATGTCATAACAGTAGCTTTTAATACTGAGTATTGTCACCTCTGGCTCTTATGACCGCTCGCATACGGTTTGGCAGAGATTCGATTAACCTCCGTATATAAGCCTGATCCAAATTCTCCCACTCGTCACGGAGAGCATTTGCTAGTCCATGCAGGTCCGCTGGGGCAACATTTTGGGTTCGTATCCGTCTGTTAAGGAGGTCCCACACGTGCTCGATAGGGTTCATGTCCGGACTTACCGCAGGCCAATCTAAAACTGGAATACCAACATCGTTAAGGTATTCCTGGACGATTATTGCAACATGCGGTCATGCATTATCGTGCATTAACATGAATTCGTTTCCTATAATTGGCGCATATGGTACTACATGTTCTTCTAAAATGTCCGTTATATACCTGTGGGCAGTCAGTGTACCTCTGTCTACTGGTACTAACTCTGTACGACCTGTTAAACAGATGCCTCCCCAAACCATAATAGAGCCACCAGCGAAATTAGGTCTAGGTCTGATATTACACTGCGAATAGCGCTCACCGTCTCGTCTGTACACTGAGATACGCCTATCTGAGGTGTAAAGACCAAATCTTGACTCATCTGTGAAGAGTATATTGGCCGAGTCATTAATGTTCCAATTTACATGTTCTCTGGCAAACCTTAAGCGAGCCACTCGGTGGTTCCTAGTGAGACGAGGGGCTGTTACAGCTACTCTAGCTCTTAATCCACTCTGTCGTAACCTATTCCGAATAGTTTGAGTACTCACACGAGTATTTCTGACTCTAGCCAAGTCGTTCTGCAATTGTCTCGCAGTTACATGTCTTCGACGTAATGCTTGTAGTAGTAAATAGCGGTCATCTTGGCGAGTAGAACATCTTGGACGACCTGGTACAGGTCTTCTACTGTAAATGCCTGTTTCCCTATATCTGGCTACGGCACTAGAAACACTTGACTGATTGATGTTCATCAAATTAGCAACGTATGCTTGAGATGGTCCATCTTCGATTAAAGCAACTATAGCAGCCACTTGTTCTGAAGTTAAATTGCTCATTTTAGTTTTAAAAGCGTTGGTACAGAACTCTGACTTCGCACTTTAAAATTTGTCCGTATAGGAAGACTTTCAATAAACAACTGAACAAACCTTACACATATGCATTTTTCTAAATGTGTTCTTTTAGAAAAAAAAAGTAAAAACGCTAAGTTCCATTATTTTGTTAGTGTTTTTATAGTTCACATACACGAGGCAAACTTTTTGTGAACGTATAAAAATATCTTGGTTCATAAATGCCCTTTTTTAGTTTATGCGATACTTTTTTGGCGGAGTGTATTTCCAAATACCAAAAGCAAAGAAATAAATATGATTGCCTGGCGGCAGAAATCCTCTACAGTGAGGTTAACTGATTACTAAAATAAATCAAAATCATAGTATCTATGGTTATAGCCGCACTATCAGAGGTGAAACAGCTACCCTGTACTTGTCAACAGCAAAATATAGGTAAACCAAGTAGCGTCACTAACGTTTTTATAAATGGGTTTTTACGGAGAGTTTTAGGTGACCTTCTACCATTTTGTTTTATCCATTGTCCGCGAAATTTAAAAATGTATGTATAAGTAGGATAGTGGTACATCTAAAAACAAATTAAAACGTGTTTTTTGCATTATAACAAATTCGTTATTTAAATGTTAAACATGTCGGTCAGGTAAATTAAACAATTATTTACGCATGTAAAAGATTTATTAATTTTCCATTCTGCCGTGGCTTTGTTTTCAACAATCTATTGTAAAATTTTAAGGAATAAAAAATTTTCGTTCTAACAAACAATATTATTAAATATTGCACTGGAAAATCTGCAGAGAGAAGAGTTGCCAATTGATGTTTTTCATGAGCCTAACTAATTCAAGCCCAACATTTTTTTCTTTGTAAATACGTGTTGGAAAATACTGAGGCATTTTTCAATTACCAAATAAATTATCATCATCCTGATAATGGGCTCTATGGAATGTATAAGTTTTGGAACTGCTGTAAAAATGATGTCCTTCTGCGTTTGAAAATTCAGTACATTTCACACAAGAATGTTTTTCCAAACATTGCATTGCTGTTGGTAGCAAGCGTGTTTTAAATGGGTCACTATACATTCTGTCCTCAAAATGAATGCTGCATATTTTCAAGCGACCACAATTTCCATTCTCTAAAATTTCACTCCGGTCTGTGAGCAATTCCCACAATGACATCCTAAAAGATATACAGTCGACCCTCAATTAACCGACTCCTCGGTTTAACCGACCATGCGTGTTATCGGCCGACTGCTCAGTTGACTGTCTGTCTTTCTGCAGTGTGCATTGTTTTATGTCCTCTGTGCAATTTTATCTCTACGTTTTTAAATTTAAAGTTACAGTACTGTGTAGTGCTGTACTGTTTCATACGTTGTGTTAAAAACTTTTAAGGATTCTGAACACTAAAAATTGCCTCAAATCCGAAGAGGATACGTGTTGTGTGTACAATATAACAGAAATTAAACGTTTTGCAAAGACTGGACAAAGGTGAGTCAATGAGTTGCTAAATTAGCCTCTGAAATAAGTGTAGAAATAACAACGATTAAAGACCGGAGAAAGAATCGTAAGAATCTTGAATCTTTTTGTTTGACAGTGGAAGGAGAAAAAGCTGTAAAAAATAGAAGAACTTTGAGAAAACCTAAACTTGAGGTTTTAGATGACGCAGTCTAGGTTTGGTTTTGCCAGGAAAGACGTAAGGGGGCCCCTCTCTCTGACCCAATTATAAAAGAAAAAGCGTTTCAGCTCCACAAAAAACTTGGTGGCGATGAAAGTGATTTATCGCCCTCGTTTTGGAACAGACTGGCAATGAAGAAGATGAAGAAGAAAGAGATGGCGAAAAGGAAGAGGAAACAATCAGCCACTCTGCAGCAAAGGATGCCTTCGAGACTGCTCTCAAATATTTAGAACAACAATCAACCGCTACATCTATGGACATTTCATGGGCAAGGAAGTGGCGTGATGCAGCAGCTATGTCTAGATTTAAAAAGTAATTTTTTAATGTTTAAACCGTTCTTTTTTACTTTATTTTTACTTGCAATATTAGTGTAGCCTGTTTGCTTGATTTTGATTCATTACATTCATTTGACCTCTGCAAATTGCGTTTTTCATTCTCCTCTGATTATCCGACCTTTTTAGCGTTCCGACCATGCCCTGGTCCCGAAGGTGACGGTTAATCGAGGTTCTACTGTATGTATATTATTTACCATGTATGTACAGATTGTATGTTACAACACTAACCTCGTAGCATCTTTTAGAAATCCAAAGAAATGAAGCCCTGAGGAATCAATATAATGCTCCTACAATTTCCACTGCAGAGTGATGTGACATTTTCCTTTAAACTTATGATAACAGTTCAAACTTAAACTTAAAATCACTTACAAATAAACAAAAATACATTCTAAGAGTCCTAAACTAAAAAATACTTCGAAAACAAAATTAAAAATGATGTTTCAAAAACTTTTCTTCAACTCTAAGTAAATTCCAAATCATAATAAATACAAAGCACAAACGTTTGTTTATAGTGACCATTCACACGTGACATAAAACATATGGGATAAAAGAAAATGGCGGCGCAATTTTCTTTTACCAATAGAGTGACGCTACTTGGTATTCCTACACTTTGTCAACAGCAACTCCAGCGACAGAACCAAAGCCGAATACAGTAGTGGAAACGTAGGGAAGATAGGAGAAGAAAAATTCTGCTACTAATATTACCAGCCACAGTCATTCAAAATAGGTACTTGTACTAAAATATTCAGATGCTACATATATACTATTATATAGTTTCCAAGATTTCTTATTTATCTCGCTATTTTGTTCGTCTCAGTTTAGCTTTCTAAAAATTGTTTGGAACGTGCTTTATGATGGGGTGCTGAGTTTGGAGTTGACGATTGACCCAATGACCATCGCTTTTGCCGACGATCTCGCACTCATAGTTGGAGGACGAAATGAAGATGTTCTCACGAGGAATGGTAATAGCCTCGAACAGATAAGCGAGTGGATGAAGAAGAACGAACTGACCCTGGCTACTGGAAAAACTGAGGCAGTGATTGTTAAGGGTGCGAGAAGTATGAATCAGGATATTTTCAAGGTGGACGGTGCGTCAATTATTCCCAGAAAGGCCATTAAGTATCTGGGCATTACACATCCGGGAGGTGACGGTTAGGGCTGATCAGCGTTTGGCTGCAATCAGCAGGATTCTATAAAATGTAGGTGGACCAAGGAGTAGAAAGAGAGCGGTTCTATGTGGAGCGCTTCACGACATACTTGTCTACGGGGGACCTATTTGGTTTGATGCTATAAAAGTTAAAAAGCATAAAAATCTATTATTGAGAGCACAGAGAAATATGCTACTGCGTGTGGCGTCGGCTTATAGGACTGTGTCGGCGGTTGCATTGCAGGTTATAACTGGCATCGTCCCAATAAATCTGTTAGTACATGAAAGGAATGCCATGTCATTCATTATTGGTGATGCGAAAGCTCTGCGCTTTGAAACCAGGGAGTTGTCCTACAAAATCTGGCAGGAACGCTGGGACAAAGAGAAAGTCAAGGTGCAATGGACTAAACGGCTGATTAGTAATATTAAAAGCTGGACCGAATGCAAGCATCGGGAAGGTGGATATTACCTGACGCAAGCCCTCGCGGCTCAGATCCTACGCGAAGCGCTTTGGTAACGACAATACGGATGTGTCCTCAATGAACCGATCTGAGACGCATGGTGCAGCCGAAACTTGGCGCGCTGACCCCGGACAACTTAGTCCCGTGTATGATTTCGTACAGGGAAAAGTAACGATTGATTCATGGCCACATAGACAACATCATGAGCATGAAAGAATCTGAGGAGTTCAACAGACAAAGGAATGGACCCATATAATTAGATTAGGCTTAGACACCCACTGACGCTGACTGATGCAGATGCCTAGGCGGTTCCGGCAGCGTTTATTTACTGGGAGTGATAGGAGGGTTTTTAGTGGGTAACCAGATATTGGAGTCCCACACTACCAGGTCATTGATCCAGGTCTGGTGTGCATAAAGCATTTTCCCCGCAAAAAAAAAAAACCAATCCGCATGTGCAATAGAACACCTCAAGATCAGAACTCACTTAAGGAATAATTGTTTTGGGGAGAAAACATTCGTCAAATTTTTCGGATGTAAGGATAATATGTATCGTTCAAAGTATCAAATTCAAATTTATTTAATAGTGAAAATCAAATTCATTATGTATGTAGTACATAATGTCGTACATTGTATATTATTGCAGATATTTGTATTGCATACGTTCAGAAGTATACTTCAATACGCGTTTATAATTCAGTAGCAATCTAATTATAATATACGGTTCGATCAAAGCAAAAAGAGACATTAGAAGCATCAACGGTAGGTAGTATAACACAGCACGATAGCATGAATAATAAATGCGTATCGCATGATATCAGGTACATATAACGGAAATAAACATGTAAAATCAAATACTTAAAGGCACGCACTGTTTACTTTGCTCTAGGCAAATGTAAGGTCTGCTTCTTCAAGTATAAATTTAAATACACTAAAAAGTAAAATACACAGATTGTGTGGTTCTCGAAAAAGTATGTAATCATGGATAAAGTAGAACATAATTCTATGGAAAGCGTCCTTAAACACATACGTAAAACTTTAAACCAGGGATGTTTTGTATAAAAATTACGTATCAGTAGGTAACATAGAACCAGACAGCGGGGGTTTTAATGGCACTAATACGCTTAGGCAACGGCCGAATTCAATTCTCGCCGGCAAGACGCAGCAAGGTCATCTAGGGCGGTTTCACAACGCCGATATTGTCGGTGATGGTATCGGTATCGATGACGGACATACTTTTCACAGGTACCGATAAACTAATGTTGATTGACATTCGATTATAATTCAGACGGTAGTGTTAAAATCAGTCAGTAGCGTATTTTGTTACCTAGACCAGTGTTCTTCAACCGGTGGTCCGCGGACCGGTGCCGGTCCGTGCAAATCTTCTGCTCGTCCGTGAAACTATGAATTAAATTACAAATCATTGTCTCCAAGACTGAATCACCCACGTATCATGATACAATAAAACAAAGTATTTCTATAAAAGTAACGAAATTGTGTCCAAATTGTGTCCACCAAGCAGTGAACTATCGCCGCGTCCTTTGTGTGTAGTGTGTTTCGAAATGTTGTCAAATGATGCTATGAAACCTTCGAAACTTGCTCGTCATTTGAATATAAAGCATAAAGATTTTATTGATAAACCTATAGTTTTTTTAAAAGATTATATGAGCAAATTAAGACACAAAAATGTGCAATAAAAACTATGGTGACTCAGTCATTACTTCGTGCGTCGTACTTAGTGGCTCTACGTATAGCTAAAACTAAAAAATCATTTACGATCGATGAGGAGTTAGTAAAGCCTTGCATCATAGATATTGTACAAGAGATTTTGGACATGAGTGCATTAAAAAACTTATACCCATGTCGGATACCACCATTGTTGTAGAAGGGACAAAGAAATCAAAATATTTCGCGATTCAGCTTGACGAGTCTACTGACGTGGGCAACCACGCTATCCTTCTTTGCTTTGTTAGGTATAGTGAAGAAGAATATTTCAGGGAAGAACTTCTTTGTGGCCTTGATTTGCCTGGACGAACAACTAGTTCTGAGGTATTTAGTGCTCGTGATATGTATGTTCAAGCACAAGAGTTAGACTGGCAGAAATGTGTGGGCGTTTGTGCGGATGGTGCTGCGAATATGACTGGATATCGCTCGGGGGTAGTCGCTAGAATAAAGGAAGTTGTCAACTCACTGCATAATCCATCGAGAGCAACTAGCTGCAAACAGACTTTCTGTTGAACCGAACACAGTGATAAATGATGTGATGAAGATTGTAAATGAAATTCATAGTCGAGTTACAAATTCCAGATTGTTCACAATACTGAGAGCATGAACTCACACCATCAACACAGTGGCGGCTTCTCAATAAGTGCACATGTGCACGTGTACCTCCAACTAATATCTTCATCTAAAGGAATCTACTTTTGTGTTTGACGTAAACATTCGGTTTTAATTTAATAGGTAAACAAGATATTCGACAACAATTTAACAGTGCGTACCGACTGAATATCGAGAAACATAATGAGCAAGTAAAAAAGAACAGATACATTTTATCGAAAATTGTAAACTGTATTAAATTTTGTGGTGCTTTCGAATTAGCATTATGTGGCCATTACGAAGGAAAAGATTCGATAAATCCTGGTATATTTAAAGGTCTTATCAATTTTTCGGCAGAATTAGATTTAGCACTCAGGGATCATTTGAATCAATCCACACTATTTAAAGGAACATCCAAAATGAATTATTGGACTGTATGCTTTCTGTGTGTCATGCACACATTAAGAAAGAAATTGCTGCCTCAAAATTCATGTCCGTGATAAGTTATGAAACAAGTGACATTTTAAACATTTTCTAAATGGTTATAGCTTTCCGTTATACTTTAGCAGACGGTACCCCTGTTGAAAGGTTTTGGGGTTTTTTGAAACCTTCTGTTTTAAAAAAATCTGATCAGCTAATTTCGCAAAGCTATGACGGCGCAAGTGTTATGAGTAACGTCCACGGTGGTGTGCAAAAACTCATCAAAGATAAATTCCAGTATGCGTATTATATTATTTTTTATTTTTAAATTTATTTAAATAAATTTAATAATGTCACAAGCAACGAGTATAAGTACAAATGTTCGCATCTTTTTTTCCGATCTGAGTGATATTACAAATTTCTTCTCCAATTCTCCACAACGAGTTTCTATATTAGATGAGATCGTTGGAAGTAGAGTTCCAAATGCATCTGCTACAAGGTGGAATTTTAAAATTAGAACTGTTAACACTGTTTATGAAAACAGAGAAGCCCTTATCGAGTGTATGGAGAAAATACAATCAACGTCCAAACATTCGGATACCATCACAAAAGCTGGTGCCCTTTTAAGATTATTGAATGACCCCAAGTTCATTTTTTGGCTGACAGTTTTTCATCGTTTAATGCCTCATATTAATATAGTATATTCTCAGCTGCAAAAAAGAACTGCTGATTCTGTGACCATAAAAAAATGTATTGCAGAGCTTGAAAAAAACATTCAGAAAGAAAGGGAAAATATACACACTATCACAGACTCCGAACTAGACGACATTGATGTGAGTCACTCTAGGACAAGCAGGAAGGTAGATGAAAGAACCTCTTATGTTTCCACGACTGTTCAAGCTAAAGAAGTGTGCGACACCATAATATCAGAAATAAAAAGAAGGTTTTCGTTTACAGGTCATTTGGAGGTGGCTAATTTGTTTTCGGTGGAGAATTTTGAAGTATATTCGTCGAATTTTCCCATCCAACATTTACATTCAGCAATTTCCGCCTTTCCATTTTTAGACAGATACAAATACAAGACAGAGTTGGAAGTAATTTACAGAAGAACAGATTTTAGAGAGGTCTCCGGAGCAGTCCATCTACTTAAGTTTTTGATGGAAAATAATTTGCAAGAAGACTTCTCAGAGACCTTTCTTGTGCTACTCGCAATTGTAACCATGCCCATGACAACTGCAGAA
The DNA here is from genome assembly GCA_949128085.1 of Cetonia aurata. Lineage (NCBI taxonomy): Eukaryota > Metazoa > Arthropoda > Insecta > Coleoptera > Scarabaeidae > Cetonia > Cetonia aurata. The sequence continues at coordinate 17,674,463 of OX421883.1, forward strand.
GCAGAACGTTGTTTCTCAACTTTGAAGCGCATTAAAACTTTTTTGAGAAGTACTATGCCCCAGGATAGGTTAACTGCTCTCGCAATGTTGTCTATTGAGAAACAAATGATTCAAGATCTTTAAAACTTTAATGAATTGGTTATTGAAGAATTCGCATCGAGAAAGAACAGGCGACTTGAATTACAATACAAAACGTGTGTGTGAAAATTAGTACTAAGTGTTTGTGTTAGTTAGTAAGTTATCAGTTACCTTATTAGTTAGACAATAAAAGCAACAAGACAACACGTGAAACTTGATCAAGAAGATGTGCTGTCTGGTAAAAACTAGGCAGGATTTTTCAAACAATTTTTAGTTCAAGTCATTTTTGTTCGTTTATGATGTCACTGAAGAAGAACTAACAATTTCGGATTTTTACGCTAAGCCCTTTTCTGAATATTATCCCAAGATAAGGCGAAAGAACGTCACAAACTGCTCTAAAATGCGAGTTTTGAAGGTTAATTTTCAAAACCGGACTCTCTGGTACCTACCCACATGTGCACTCCCAAAAAAAAAGTCCATGCGCCGCCACTGCATCAACATCTTCTTCATGCAGAAGTGAGGTGGTTTTTTTAAGGGATTAATTCAGGGAAGAGGTAACGCAGCATTTACACGACCGGAAGTCTAATTTACTAGAATCTTTGTTAAATGAAGAATGGATGGCTAAGCTTGCATATATGGCCGACATCTTTAGCTTTCTTAAAAAACTTAACATTTCACTTCAGGGAAAAATGTTGTAGAAATATTTTTACTGTGAGAAATAAAACGGATGCCTTCAAAAAGAAGTTGAATCTTTGGAACAGTCGAGTGCATAAGAAAGATATTGAAATGTTCCCAATTTTTAGCGATTTTTTAATTGTAGCTGATATCAACCAGAAAATAATATTCAAATTAATAAGTGAACATTTAGCGGCATTAGCTGAAAACTTTAGTAACTATTTCCCTGAAAGCGAGGATGCTCGTAAGGGAAACCTTTGGATTCATAATCCTTTCCTAGAAGATGTATCGGAGGTTGTGTGAAGCATTTATATTTAAAACAATGTATTTTTGATTCATTCTGATATCGATATCGATACCGACAATATCGGCGTGTGTGAAACCGCTCTAACACAGGCATTTGGCGACTAGAGCCAAAATAGTGTTGTGCAGGAAAAACACAGACCAGTGTTTTACAATTCATTAAACACTAGTGTTTTACGAGTAGGTTCGTATATTTATGGTTACGTAAATAATGAACGTATGATTTAATGGTCGTAGATGAAATTCTTTATTTTATGATCACTTAATGTTTTTACATGCTTTTTCGTTTATGGTGCAGTAGCGGACTTTGCATATTTTCATATACCAAAGTTTCAGCGCAATTTTTACAATAAATACTAAATTAACAATGTAAATAAATAATGTTGCAATGTAAGCTCGATTCTATCCATCAATTCCCATTATTTTCGCCGCCTTCTGCGTATAACACATAGAACAGATAGAAAACTTCGGCAATTGAATTATAAGATACTACTAGTAAAAACCTCTGAAAATGTATATACAGTGAGTCCGAAAAGTCCGGAAACATCCAAATAACAATGTAATTCATGTTCCATGAGAAAAATCATAAAACATGTCAATTAATATTAAATTTTATATTTATTTAATATTACGGGTAGTGTCGTTTTTTAAATGACCTTGAAAAAGTTATGACGTTATGTATTTTTTTTTTCAAATGGCAATATAACACGTTTGCTTCATTTTTGAATAGACACTCTCTTTCTCTAAATGACACTAAAAAAATACTTATACACTCGCGCCGGAAAATAAGTTTATTCCTATAAAAATAATAAAAATTCGAGGACAAAGTAACTTATTAGGTTCATATGGGGAAATGACTGACCTACAAACATGATTGAAAATAATAACATTAATTTATTAGATAAAACGCAAAAATAACAATACAGGATATGATATACCCTTACTATATTATTTAAATTAAAGGTGGAAAGTAAGTTTATTCTTTGATGTGGATAAATAAATCGTGCATTATGTCGTAGTTCAAATTATTATTTCAGTATTAGCTTATCATTTGAGTGTTAGACACGTGTTAAACATCTGTGCTACGAAAAAAGAACATTGTGCAACGCAATATGTCGAAAAGGAGAGAATTGACTGAAGGCGAACGAATGGCAATATTTACACGAAGAATGAGAGGCGAAACATATTCATCCATTGCCGCAGATTACAATATCACTGCACCTGGTGTACAAAAAATAATAAATAATCTTCAACGAACAGTCGTCGGACTGGCCGTCCAAGGAAGACTACGGCACGAGATGATCGCCGCATTTTGTTGGAAATTAAAAAAAAAATCCATGGGTATCAGCAAAACAGCTTAAGGAAAGATTAAATTTGCCTATAGGATTAACACAAATAAAAAAGCGCATCAATGACAGAAACTTTCATGGTAGAGTAGCAAAGAAAAAAACCATGATATCATTAAGTAATGCAAAGAAACGATTGGCATTTGCAAATCTACACGCAAATAAGGACGCAGCATTTTGGGAGACAGTCATTTTTAGTGACAAATCGAAATTTGAAATTACGGTCACAAAAGTGACGAACGTATGGCGACAACTCGGCCAAGTACTGAAAAAAAAAATCGTCAAAAGTACTGTGAAACATGGTGGAGGCGCCGCACAGTGGGACGAAATGCGCTATTCACTGGACATCCCTTTTTCATTCTGTTATTTCCTTACAACAATTTCAATACAGGCGATACCCTATTTATTTTTTTGCGTTGAGTCTATTGGTGAAGTTTATCAGAAGCTAAAGCATATACAGGGTGTCTCATAAGGAATTTTTGCATTGCTTTAAATCGGCCGGAAACATACCATTCTCCGGCCTAGACCGGCAAAAAGGCCACTAAAGGTTGGCAGCGCTATTTGAATTGCTGAATTGTAAATTGTGTAAATTCGATGACATGACAGGATTTTTGTTACACGATACTAGGTTTGCGGGTAATAAACTATAAATAAGTTGAAATTTCTGTAATTGAGTGCGATGGCGTGTAAATTTGATACCAGATTTGATCTAAGTAGAATATTTGATACGATTGTTTTGCCGATTTCTGTTGAAATATTGAGATTACAATCAAAATTCATCTAAAAAGTGGTACACACGAGTTGTAATAAAAGTACAATAGAAGTTAGTAGGTATAATACAGTATAATATCAATTATTTTCAGTGATTTAGGTTATGTTTATTTCTGAAATATCAAAGGAAAAGTGTGTATCTAATTTCACAAAATTTATTAATATAAAAAGGAGTTAAATCATAAAAAAGATAGTACAAATATAGCAACAAAAATAAATTCCAACCGATACTTTTTAAGAAAAACTTCTAGTGAAAATTAACATTAACAGTACAATGTTGCAAATTAGATATATTTACATTGGCTGATCTGCCATCGTTTAGTTTTAGTTGAACATTTTCTCTAACTTCAAAAAACTAGCAACTTCATATGGCATATTGCCGAAAGTGTGAATACCCACGGGCTGCTTTGTACATTTATTTTTTGAATAAAATAAGAAAAATCTTTGAATATCTGTTTCTGGCCGTACTAATGTATATTGTTTTATTATGTCAATCCAAAGAGGCTTTGTAATGCAACTGCATGCATTACGAAGCGGTTTCTTAGTTTTTGTGTCGTCTATATGGACTACAATCACATCGCCCCTGTTTCTAACATCTTCTACTTTTAAATGTACTAATTCATGTCTGCGACAAGCAGCACTGATTCCTGTCATTAGTGCTACCTAAATTTCGAAAAATTTTGAAATCAGAATGATATGTAAGTAAATATGAAAGACAAACTATTACTAATTAAATAGTCCTCGTTTGGTGGCGCGCAAATAAATTTTTCGATTTCTTCTATTTCAAGAACTTTTGACTTTTTTGGCAAATATCAATCTTTTTTCCTTTTTAAGACTTTGAATAACTGCTGATATTTATAGTGTCTTTAATATTTAATTTTGACTTTAACATAGAATATATCGACCAGAGTGTAGAAGATTTTAAATTTCCTGCTTTAAGTTCAAAATATTCCAATAATACCTGTTCAGTCACTGAATTTTCAATACACCATTTTTTAAATAACTTATATTCTTTCCAATATCTATCGGATGATTTTGCACATAATAAACTGTCAATAACTTGTGGCGTTGTTGCAATGACCTTGAAAAAGTTATGACAATATTGTATTTTTTTTTTTCAAATGGCAATAATAGTTATTTGTAGGCCAGAAATTATAGTTTTGCGAGTATTCACAAACCGTATCACACTCGAAAAACTATAGTTTCTGGCCTACGAATAACTATTATTGCCATTTGAAAAAAAAATACAATTTTGTCATAACTTTTTCAAGGTCATTGCAACAACGCCACTACTCTTATTAAAAGATAGGTTTTTTGAAACATTAATTAACATGTTTTTTTTATTTTTCTCAAGAAATAATTATTACGTTGTTTTTTAGGTGTTTCCAGACTTGTCGGACGCACAGTATAGTTGATCTATCAATGCCTTCGACATTTTAATTTCGGAATAACTTTCGTGCAACTGCTCAGTTATCCCGTGAATTGTGTGTATAAGGTTCGAATAATTTTTACCTATAATTCAATAAAACTCAAAATCGTTAGTTCTAACTCATATTTTATTGAATACAAAAATATCATCACAGCACATTTTCTCTTTATAAACGTATTGCCGATATACAAACAGCGCGTACATAATGTCTATACTTTATCTTTCAGTCAATTCCTATCGTTAATATCACACAATGTTTATTACCAAAGACTTTAACAATAATTAACGTAATCGATTTCAGACCCATAAGTATGAATACAGTAGTAAAACTGAAAATAATTAAATAGAAACAATATTTACGTACATGTCCTAAAATGTATAAACCTGTAAACATAACAACACCATTAAGATGTAATTTATACATTGTATGCAGAATAAGAGTATAAAATGAAGATATTAGAATCGGTGACCGACAAGAATAACCATTAAGAAACAAAAATATATAATAAACTGATGCACTCTGCTGAGAGCAAATGAATTACCTAACTATGTTACATCAACACTAAATGTTTATATGTATATATTGAATTAAATTCGTTATTCTTTTATTTTTTTCATGCACGACAAAATTAATAATACATAGACATGCTCTTAAATATACAAAATACCTCAAATTTGTTTATAAATTCATTCTGATCGTTTATTTCAGTTGTGATAGTTACAGTCACCCCAACAATATTTGGAAATAATGGCACTAACCATATAAATAGTAGGTAATCGAATAAATATTTACTGCCATTGTTTACAAATATCGCAGTGACGATTACATTAGTGGATGTACACTAACTGATATTATTATTCTTATCATTCGGTGTATAAATTTAAGCACCATGCGCACTGGATTGAATCGAATCGCAAAAGAATAATCGGAAGTTTTTGTTGTACAGACTGATTCATTAAGGATAACTATCGGCCATACCTTAACGGTTGGTCCGAGAGCTTAGGGATAAAAACTATATTAGTAAATGTGTTCATCAAAACAGCTTTAAAAACAATTGAGGGGTCTAGTTTCAAACTGTACAATCTCCACTTTTTAATAATTCGAGTTTAGCGCTGTTTCTGGTGAAATTTTTGTCATTCCATTTGAATATGGCGTCAGTCTTTAGCAAACTGTACAATATCCACTCATTTCTCAATATAGAAGAACAAGCTTAATTTTTCCACAAAAACATTAGTTTCATACCGCGCAATCTCCATTCCACTCACAGTTCGCGTGGTTGTGTTTGTGTATAGTATGAGTTGATTGGTGTTTTGTTATGATCTGCTGTTAGTCAAAAGTTAGTAGTGTGCTTTGTGTTACGACTTTATTTTTAATTTGGATAATGGAGGTTAACGTAGCTCCTGTTGGAGATAAAAAGAAAGCACGAACAAGAAAATCAAACCCTTCAGAATGGAAAAGAGCCAAGTAAAACAGATTAAGGTTAGTAAACCATGACAATTTTTACATAGATTTATTATGTAGTCCTATTCTTATTTAGATACAGTTCGCATTTCCTTCCCGTTTATTCGACTTGTGGGCATCAAACCAAAGCTTTTCAGTGTGCTTCACTTACAATGCTCGAGATACGAACATTTCAGGAAAAGTTTTACTCGGAAAAGAAAAAACTTGTGCCAGATAATTTTATTTTGCAGTTCTGCAATGCAGAAACAGTAATGCGTAATAGACCAAAGAATGCAAAACATGATAAGAAATTATTCCAAAAAAAGTTTCTTCTTCTTCTCATCTACCTGTTTGCAAAGACGCCTTGATGGGAATATTGGCAATAACCCGAAGAAAAATCGATACGGGTATTAACAATTTTGTTTGAACGTCTTTACCAGTAAAAGAAAATCGAGAAGGGGACAGAAAGACGGATACGTACAGCGAAAGAAAGAAATCGGTAATGGAATTTATTAATAAATTTAAAGCCATAGAATCGCATTAATATAAAAAAATGTGGAAAATGTACACTGTTGAAAATACTAGTACACCAGTGAAGAAAAGTTATTTCAGGAACATTTTCAATACCTGCTACAATCTGGGATTCGGAACTCCTCGCACAGATGCCTGTTCAACGTGCTTATAGTTGATAGAAAAAATTAAACGTTGCAATGATGAGAAGTTGAAAGGGAACTTAGAGGCAGAAAAAAAGGTTCACAGAATGAGAGAACAAGCATCCTTTAAACTCCTTAGAGAAAATGAGGATGGAGTGCAAATTTATTCCTTCGATTGTAAGAAAAACCAGGTCTTGCCTAAAGTACCCGGCCAGCAACCGTATTATTCTAGACAAATTTATATGCATAACTTCACTGTTGTAAAGGGAACATCTAAAACCAAGCTAAATCCTTCTACAGTTGTATGCTTTTGCTGGACAGAAAACGAGTTTGGGAAAGGCTCTAATGAGATATCCTCCTGTATTTACCACGTCTTGACGACAGCTGATTTCTCTAACATACTATTAGGTTAATGTGTGACGGTTGTGGAGGACAAAACAAAAACACAATACTAATAGGAATGTGTTCTCACTGGCTGTCTATGCAAAGGATTGCCTCTAAAATCGAAGTAATTTTTCCGGTTCGGGGACACTCCTTTGTACCCCCAGATCGTGTTATGGGCATATCGAAAACAAATGTCGTAAAAAGGAAATTATACCAAAACCGGAGGACTATCTTGAAATATTTTCGCAATTTGGAACCGTCTTAAAAATTGGGAAAGATGTTCCAATTTACGACTGGAAGGCAGAAATTGGGGAAGTAATAAAAATTCCTACCACCTGGCATTTTACTTTTCACAAGCCAAAAGAATGATTATAACCAAAAGTAAGAATGGTACTAAAGTGATGCGTGTCGAAATTGCATATAACTCTGACGGAGGAAGTGCAAAATCTGTCAGCAAAAAGGGAAAAAGTTTACGAGGTCTTAAACCAGCCATCATCCATAACAAAATGTTATCAATAAAAAAAAGAAGAAGGATGTGAATGAGCTGATTCTCTCATTATGGAGCTGCCTGGATAAACGACCCGGATCTGAAATTTTATAGGTGTGTGCTAGAAGAAGCCACAGAACAGACTGAGGAAAATGCAGCTGAAGTTCAAAGACTATGCGAAAACTGTGAAGAAGGTCCCAATGTAGTAGTATGAAATGAATATGACGATAACGTGTATTTGTTTGTTTTTTGAATTTGTTTTTTTTATTTAAGAAAAAAACTATTTTTATTTGTAAAACCTTTCATATTTATAAAGTTTCCAATAAAAAATATTAAACCAAACCGTGTAATAATATGAATTCACTTCATATGGTGTAAAATAGACAAGTAAAAAAAAACTCGAATATCTTCTGACTTACCAACGTTTTTTGCATTTTCTGTACAATATGATCATTTGGAGATTGTACACCTTCAAATTAGACCCCTCAATTTTAAGTTTCTGACGTTCTCGCAAGATTGCTTTCCTTTGGTTTTCCTTTTACATTTATTAATCCTTTTAATAATTTTCCTTTATTAATGTTAGTGAAAAATAATTGTAAAATAAGTAGCTCGTAAAGAAACTCAAAGTATTTTAGGAATGTTTTCATTACCGCATTTACTAGTATAATTTTTTTCCCTAAACTCTAGCACTGATCGTTACCGAAATGATATTGATACATCCTATATATGATATTAAATGCAATATGGCGTATTGGTTCGGATCGGATCGAAAAGTTTCGAACTATTCATTTCATTTCATTTCACACTCTATATGGTAAGAACTTCTTATTGTATCTCTGCGATCCAATTTCCACAAATCGATTCAATGCGCGTAGTTTCTTAGTCTATGCAGTACACTGCCACTTACTGTGATATTAGAGTGCAACATATGGTAACGTGATCAGCTTACAGCCAATCAAGTTATCACACGTCATTCTCTCTTGCTAATACAATTTATATAAGGGCCGGTATTTCAAACTCCTAATAAAGTCCCTAATAAAAGTTATTAGCTAAATAACTGAAACAACTGTTCATTTTCCCTATATATGCTAAGTTGTTATGAGATGCAATAGCAGATTGAAATACTGGCTCTATGCCGTATAAGTTATATAAAATCAAATACTTTTTACTTATCTATAAATTGTATAACTATGTATATAATAATACTCTAATCGAACAACAATAGATTCCCTCAACTTCTTTAGAATATAAACTAATTATTTTTGTTTTATTTTTAACTATATCAGAGTACATTAAGAAGTAACCAGCAGTATTATCTAAGACTAGGTGTCGCGAATCAGCGAAATACTAGTTTAATAAATGCATAACATTTACACAATTTACAGTTACATTATGAGTTCGTATATGTATAGATACTATCTTTTATATTTACAAGAATTTTAAATGATTTTGATAAAACTTCAATGCAATCCTGCTACCTACCAAAAATAAAATAAAAGCAAACAAGAAAGTAATATTAGTAGAATAGTAGATTATTTGATTTTCTGCTTATTTTTGTTCCAGTTTTTGGGAACTGGAACTGCCATTAAAAGATGTTGTCTCGAAAACATTTTATTAGCACTATTTTGACGAGGGAACGTCGGGAATTTTTGAGGTAAGATTGGGGTCGTCTATTGCAACAGAATTAAAAACAGTTTTGAACCATTTCAACAAATCATGAAAAAAATTTCTCATAGTAAGCATAATTATGTGCAAAAAAGGATGGCGTTTATTTGACATATGAGTTGACTAGAGAATAGTGGAAGCCCAAGCATCTAAAAAAATACTAAATAGAAACCGTTATATCATTTCATTTGGCCAATAGTTGTTTTCTTCCATCCCATTGTTTCTTTATCAAAATGATTTTGTGAATATATCTTATGAATTGGTAAATAGCTGTAACTATGCTGGTAATGAAAATGCTAACTTGATTAAAATAACTAAAAATACTGGGTGTAGATAACGTAACGCACAGTAATTTTTTAAAAAACATCGAAACACAAGTTAACAAGAAATTTACATTTTGCGGTTTTCGACCTATGACATCATCGTTTGTCTTTTTAGATTACAATGGCATCTTTTGCCAACGGAAATAAAGTATCTGCGCTTTCCCAAGCTCTCTTAAAAAAAAAATACTTCGGAAGGCTTGAAATCACTTAATTAATTCTTATACCTCCAAACCTAAAGTGTTATTTCCAGATAACTTTTCAGGAAGAAATCTTTTCTTCCTTAGATCAGGGTCTGGCGTTTTCGGCGTCTTATCCATCTTTCAGGAAAAGATATTCCAATACTCACACAAAAATTAAAAGGATTTCCATACTACTGGAACGAAATTTATGGTTGAGAAACATTATGTCATTCAGCTGATGTAAGTCTACTGGATTCTTTTTTTGGCATTAAATAAATCAAAAGAAATAAATGATCTAACGCATTCTAAGGTATCGGTTCAAAATGATCTAACAAATCATCAAAAATTCCAGTTAATGCCAAATTTTCAAAGGGGAACATTCTACACAATTGCAGTATTACACCTCCATTTTGAAGCGTAAAATTATGGTTGTCAAAATTAGTCATCGTTGGCTTCACGCAATTTTTTTTTCAGGAAATATTCTACACTTGCCAACAATAGTGTGAGGTTATGAATATTGTGCATTACCTTATCGACATCCTATGCAAATACTATTAGGGTGAAAATTTTCAAATTAAACTTAAGCTAAAATGAATTAGCTGAGAGCATTATATTTTTTATTACGTATAGAGGCAGCAGAAAAAATTAAATATGTTACAAAAATTTAAAACAAATCTGTTAATAAAGATTATTATAAGGTACAATACCAACAAATATTATTGGTGCATATAACCTAATACGATAGAAATTATTTATAATCAATGAGTTTATAATTTCTACATATCGTTAGATATAATATCGACTATAAAACATATAATAAATTAATTTATAGGTATATTAGGAATAAAAATGACCCTATATCTTATTATTAAGTTGGATAATGCAATAGTATTTTTTCTAATTGGATGTTACAATAAACCTAAAACAAACGACGACGCTATACTGAAATGGTTATTACCGCAAACTGTGCGGTAATTAGATATTAACGCACTGGTGGGACTGTTACCGGAATGTAATATGGGCGATTAAAGTGCAAATTAGAAAAAAATCTGTAAAACAACTGGTGTCATATTGACTTGTAATGCTCGTACATTTTGTACATACTTATACTCGCATTACGTCATTGTGACACGTGTGTTTTAAAATAAAATTATTAAAACATTGTGACACTTGTGTTTTAATAGTGTATTTTAAAACACAAGTGTTACAATGACGTTAGGTAGTTTTTTTTGTGTTTAGATTTATCACGTTATATTAATTTGATATCCAATATCTCTAATACGTCATATTATATACCAGAGCACTGCGCAATTTCACTTGTGACCGCTTTCAATTGATTTGTCCGATTTCAACACCTAACTAGACTTACGAGTAATTCCGGTAACTCATGCCAATTGTTGTAGTTAGTACTCTCAATGTATTGCGTTAACGGATACTTACACTCATAATTGGGAGTATGCACAATATATCAGCTAAATCACTTGAAACTGACAAGCGTATTTAAAAGCGAGCAAGAGGATTTGGCAAATATAAATCATTTAAATAATTCGATTAGAGTTGGACTCTACTAGGTGAACTGCACACTTGTATCATATATGATTTATTATTTATTATATATGCATTTTTTTGTTTTCTTGTTCTCAGTTTCTTATTTAGTAATATATAGTTAAAAATAGTAAAGTTAATGGACATTTTTAATTGATAATTTAAACACATTGTGTTATATTTGTATTGATTATTATAAAGAAATGTGAGTTTAAGCTCCATAAATTATAATAAATCCAAAAAAAAAGATTGTGTCTCAGTTACAGATATAAAGAAGAATTCTTTTCCTAACATTCTGTGAGTGTGTGATCTCAGAGTCTCGCGCTCTCACCATCAGCCAGGTGAAGGTATTAGAAGTGGGAAACATTAACACATCTTTATCAAAAATTCTAGCACCAGCAGTTTTCGATTCAGGAGTGTAATGGTATATGTCCTGGTATCTTTTAGTTCCAAAAGATATTCCTATGTTCGAAGCAATTTAAGCAATTGTTTACACACTTTTCACCATGAATAAGATCGTGAACCACCCTTATATTTAAATATTTGATGCTGATCTGAAGTCAGCGAAAATGTCTAGAACTTTCTACTGTCTTCCAGCAACAACAACATTTGTAGTACCACTGATATACAGATTTACAGATGGTTCTAAGTTTTCCAACGTTAAAAATATGATAATAATGCTTTAATCAGTCGACGCTTTTATCTGCGCCTCCGATATATGGCGCTGTTGAAAACGAAATCGATCAAGCGGATTGTCTGAGTGGTCTCTCACATTTCAGTCACCCTCGACCAATTAGTAATGGGAAAACAAAACGATCGGATTACTTCATGAAAGTTGGAAAAAATAATTCCACCTCTTATTTGATATATACTAGGGGATATATGTATGTATATCTCAAAAGTTATCTGAACAAACCATCTGCAGCAGCGCATCGCATTATTTTGTAAAAATTAAATGTAGATCTTTTTGAAACATGTGCAACTATTATGATAGTAATATCAACAAGTGCGACTACATAAAAGTTTAGATGGAAAAATTTACAATTTTAATTACTGTTAATGTACTAAACAATAGCATAATACTAATTTCTTAAGTTAGTATCGGTTTAAGAAAATAATCGTTCATCTCTTAATTCTCTGCGACATCTAAAACTTCAATTGGCTAAACAAAATGAAAGTTATAGATATCGAATTAAATTAAATCAGCAACGGAAAGTGTAATCTATGATGGAATCCCATGCGTGTACTGAGATAAAGTCTGTTTAAATTAACTCTTTTTAAAGAGTTTAATAAAGCCTAAGCATTTATATGCCCTTTAGGCATTCTCGCTGACACAATTCTTTCTCCTAATCTCAATTGACCGGAGCGAGATTGGAACCTGCGGCAACAGGTAATAATTGAGACCCTGAGCAAGGCTTCAAGGAACTCGACTATAACAAGTTATAAGAATTATTATTCAAAAGGAGAATTATGCTGTTTATTGAGACTAAAGTTATCAAATTTTATCATGCTTATAGTAGCTTACAATTTGAATTATGCCATCTACAATCCATGCATATGACAGTTACAATTTCCTGTTTCTGAAAAAGGACAACACGAGTTGTGTTAGGGTAGTCAAAGTATGGTGGAAATCGCTGGAGGAGACGTTCGAGGGTCTGAGTTAACAAACTTTCGAAAAAATTCAGAGTTTTATCGAAAATATATAAGCGCTGAAAGTTGAACATAACCCACGAGCTTCACACTGTAAGCGTATACAGAGGAGACTCTCTAATACAATGTGTTATAGGAAGAAAATAGTACTGGTTGTGATAAGTTTTATTACCAGATACTCATTAATTTAGTTAATTGCCACTGCAATCTACGTATAATACAATGTATTTAACATCTGCAATTTTGTTGTTGTTATTAACCCACATTGTAGCAATATTTTACACCTATTGAACGACACGAGTAGAGTACAGTAAGTAGTAAAATGTATTTAATTCAGTAAAATTGTATTTTTATCAGGAAGTTGTGGGATATGTAGTTTTGATTTCTTCCATTCTGTCGACGGACTGATAATATATGATCGACTTTTGAAAGTATAAAACCTGAAGATTATCAAGAAGATGTATACACGAACTGCAACTGTGATTTCATCTGTGCCTGATCTTCTGATCTTCTGTGGCTCTATGGGAAAAGCAGAGACATTCCTGGTCTCTCCGGACAGAATGGATTTATGGAAGATGTTACAAAAGACATGCCATATGTTATTAGTATTAGTTACCAAGCCATTTATCACCGCTCCTCCAATTGTTATGATAGATTATTTATAGCATTGCTGTAGAAAATACTAAACCACTAAACCAAGACTTAAACCACCTGTCTGATTATATTTGACTAACCACTCTATCTCAAGCCAGGATACATCCTTGCGATCCGTCCCGATGATGGATTTCATTTACTGATGTCCTTCTTGGAGGGATTTGATTACATTATGCGAGGTAGTCGATTGACTGAACTTTTCAATACTATATAGACGTCGAATTGACTGATAAAAACTCATGTCGGGCGAAGCCAAAGCAAGGACAGTACAAACTCATATGTTAGCTTATAGAACTTTGGCCAAAATAGTGATTCAATCAATAGCTAACCAACAGAGGTGAATCAATTGGATGATATCTTGTTCAACATGAACAGAACAGTACTTCTTTCCGATGCTGTGAAGGAAATTATGAAAGATTTCGTTGGAATTACAATTATTTTGTAGAATTTGAACATTTAATTTAAAAAAAAAATGAGCTATCCTATTGTATATACAATCTAAATATGTATACAGAACTGAAAGAAATTCACTAATTGGCATCCTTTAATAATAAATTAAAGTGTCGGAATAGAAAAAGTCGGTTTTTCTGGCAGAATACGCCCATTTTCCCTAGCGTTTTAGCCCGAACGGTTCGTCGGAGAAAACAGTCTGAACAATAAAAATTATAGGAAATAATATCTACTTTCAGTCTGAATACAATGATTTAGTTTTCAAAATAAGCAAAAAAAAATCGCCAAACAATGAGATTTTTTCCATTCTTTCCATTTTCTTCAATGTTGCGTCGCAAAATTTTGTTAGCAAACCTCAGATTCGGATTCAGCATCCCAGAAACACTTGTAATAGAAGAAATGAAATACTCCACAACTTTCTCGCTTGAACACAAATTGCCATGTGTTAATTGTAATTATAGAAATAGTCGTCAAGATGGTACGCCTCTAATTTCATTATCATATAACCTGTAAACCTGTGCATATGCATACATAGTTTGTTCACAAAGAGATGGCCAAAGCATACTTTTCTGGCGTTAAGGCCGCTTTGCAGTTCGCAATTTTTCTGGCATGCAATAAAAATTACGTGCGATAGCATTGCACGCTTTAATACCCCTTTACAGTTAAGCAATTCTACGTTCAATTATTTTTGGCAATCAGATCAACCAACTACCCAGCCGAAGAGCCACACAAATACTTCTAATTTGAAATGCGTACGCGTAACGTATAATAGGTACAAGTTCATAACTACGTAATAATATTTATATTATTGATACAAAATATAAACACAAGACACCTTAGTGGCCAAGATGCAACCAAAACGTAAATAAAATCAGACCGTAATGAAGAATATAACACCGTATTTTAGAAATAGGAACTTTTATTATAGGTTGCCAACCATAAAATCACTAAAAATATCACCAGAATTGCGTGTTGCATGCAATGAAAATAGAACAAGTTCTATTCCGTACAATGCAACTAAAATTGCGCTCAGCTGATCGAAATCAATTCAATGCGCATGGGTGCAAATCCTATTGCGGGCAATTTTTATTGCATGCAACAAAAATTGCGAACTGTAAAACGGCCTTTATGCATTAAAGGAAGTCAGATTTAATACACAAGACAACTAACGTATTGCTGTAGCTTTTTTTATCTACATAAAAATTTAACAATATAACTCATAAATTTTTCACATAATTATCTTGTAAATAGATTTTTTGCGCCTCCGTCCAGAAACACTAATTTTGCATTACTATAAATCGGCCGGAAACTTACCATTCTCCGGCCTAGGCCGGCAAAAAGACCGCTATTGGTTGGCAACACTATATTGGAATTACTTACATTTCTGCCATTAATTATAGATTCGATGACAGATGACAGAATTCTCGTTACACAATCTCTTAATTAATTCATATTCATTCCATTTCTATTTTCGGAAGATTTTACAGGTAATAAATGGTTAATAACTTCACACACAACTTCTGTAATATGAGCTGGGGTCTCCATTGTCCTTATTATTGACGAATATGTATCAAAACTACCAAGAAAATTAAAACGTCAAAACACTAAGGTATTTTAACCCTGATTTCCAATTCAAAATTCATACGTAATAAGTATTGCCAACCTGTACTGTTAACTCCCTAGCGTTAATTTCTTTTATTATTTACAACAAAATTAGGATTTGTCGGCTCAAAAAATAGTGTGTAACACACGGCCAGAAACTCTTTTGCAAGTATTCGCACTTGTGGGACCTCGGCTTCGCCTCGGCCCCACAAACCGTACTCACACTCGCAAAACTATAGTTTCTGGCCTAGTGATACAAATAACTATTTTGTGCCTCCGTCCAGAAACACTGATTTTGCATTACTTTAAATCGGCCGGAAACTTACCATTCTCCGGCCTAGGCCGGCAAAAGATCACTAAAAGTTGGCAACACTATAATCAAATTGCTGACTTTTCTGTGATTAATTGTAGATTCGATGACAGATGACAGAATTTTCGTTACACAATCTCTTAAATAATTCAAATTCTTTCCAATTCGATTTTTGAAAGATTTTACAAGTAATAAATTGTTAATAACTTGTTGCTCAACCTGTGTAATATGAGCTGGAGGCTCCATTGCCCTTATTATTGATGAATATCAATATGTACCAAAACTAACCAAGAAAATTAAAACGTCAAAATACTAAGGTATCTTAATCCGGGTGTCAAACTCAAATGTCATATATGTAACATATATTGCCAACCTGTACTGTTAACGCGCTAGCGTCAATTTTTTTATCATTATTTTCAATAAAATTAAGATTTGTCGACGCAAAAAATAGTGTGTAACACACGGCCAGAAACTCTTTTGCGAGTATTCGCACTTGTGGGACCTCGGCTTCGCCTCGGCCCCACAAACCGTACTCACACTCGCAAAACTATAGTTTCTGGCCTAGTGATACAAATAACTATAGCTCTATGCTTGTCGTATGTGTTTTTATCGCACGTTTTTTTTTCCTTGTTTTCTCGCCCTCCTCATCGTCAGTGCGATGGACAGTGTGGTAAAGGTATCGAGTCGGCATATGTGTAGTAATTCTGTTGTTTTATTTTGTTTGAAAAGTGTAAGTTACTCTTTTAATTTTTGGTGCTCGCGAGGTCTCGATGTTTTAACTCACTCATGCAAGATTAGATTACTTTTAACACAGGATATTTATATTGTAGTAATTTGTATATGAGTTGTTTTTATAGAGAAGCGTATTTTTGCATTCATAACTTTTTTACTTTAAATTTTTGCGAGCGTATTTTTCTGACCTTTTTGATTTCACAATTTTATAATAATTTGATGTAAATTTTAGTTATGATTAAAATTTTTGATGAGCGAAATTCAGATTAATTTACAAAATTCTAATTTTTTTTTCCGTCATATGAATTATGCATATCGAGTATTATTGTGAATGAGCCCCGTTTCCATTAGGGTGTTCTAGTGGAACCCTAATTTTTTTGACGTGTTTCATGTTAAAGTTTAAACAACACTGATACAGGTAACACAGCAGTATGAATGTACAATCATAATCATTGTAATGCGCGTGAAAAAATTACATATATAATATTCTGACCTACGAAGTATAAAGATAGCAAAAAAGGTGTATTACTTCTATTTATCTGTATCTGCAAACAATACATTTACTAATTGTAAATAATTTGCAATAATAATTATTAATAAGAGCTTATTACACAAATATTTTGGCCCGTAATAAGATATGATAGGAGCTATAAGTATTATAATATTTTATATTTTTGTTAAAGAATACCGTCTAGTTTTCTCAATGTACCTACAAAATCTGCAACATTATCAATTTACCCTATGAATTTTGCAGCTTATTATATTAATAGTTGTCTGCTTTTTAAGATTTCGGACCTCATAAATTAAAGATGATCTTTCAAAAATTTCTTCCGACACTAATGCATTTTATCAAAATCATTTAAAATCGTATTCTTATTAAATATAACATCACACACTTACATTAGAAATTCAGTTAAAATATTTACAATGAAAATAGAAACAGAAACTTACAAAGAAACACCCTGAGGTGATATTCAACCATTGGATTCAAACTTAGTACATTTGTAGAGCGCATTGAGTGTTGGTAATCGCCGTTCTTCGTTTTGGAGAAATATTACGGTTAGAGAGTGAAAGCTACCCTTAATATTTCGATAATTCTCGAAATTTTGCAATTTGCAGGAATAAAACAAAACTAAATTATATATGGTTTCTCATGTCTCTGCTTATGTCTTTTATAGACATATCAAACTAGTGTGTAGTCAGATCTTTTTACCACCCCTACGAGGATTATATTGTCCCTTTGTGAACTGCGGATTGACCTAAAAAAGGCAAAATATACGCACAAGCGATTTCTGCACGGAGAGACATAGATATTACCACGTAGGTACTAGAAATACAATCAATGGTATTAACGCATAGGCAATATTACATTATACAGGGTGAGTTTTTTTTTCATTATTTATATGGGGATCTCGGAAACCATAAGAGATACGCATTGGGTTAAATAGAGAATGCTTTGCATCTTTGTAAGTCTAATCCAGATATGCTTTTGTTCGTTTTGTTCGTTGTGGTATACTAGATATTTGCAAAAAAGAAAAATTTACCAAAACCTTAAGTGCTGTAACTGTTTCAGTTGTAAAGATAAAAAGAAAAATGAATATTGTTTTTAGGGAATTTAATGTCAACCAACGGCATCTTCTTAAATTTTCAATTTTGCTTACCATTATAATAATAATACTATTTATTGTCCAACGGAGTGATCCAATAATAAGCACATTGATACCATTGGAGAATCCTGTAGTATATTGGTTCTACAAAATGGTAAAATAGGGTGGGACAGGTACGCGAGGAGGATCTAGGAACAAGGAAAGATAAAGACGAGAGAAGGTAAGGGCAGTCAATCCAACCATTAGCCAGCTTATGGTTCCGCAGCAAGGTACTGTAGTCGAAACCGCGCTCTGGGTAAACACCTATTGTTTTGAATGATAGGAACTTCAGAAATCGACGTTGCACTTTTTCTATGGACAATTGTAAGTAAACATACTGAGGAGACCAGACTTGCGATGCGTATTCTAGTTTACTGACAACAAAAGTAATGTAAAGTAGTTTAAACAGTGCGTAGTTGTGGAAGTACTTGCAAGAGCGCATAACGAAACCTAATGCTCTGGAGGCGGAGGTACAAAGTTGGTTTATGTGAAATGAAAAGCTCATGCGCTGATCCAAGTAAACGCCAAGTAAAGATCTTTGATTGTATCTACCTTACTTAAATTTTGGTCACCAATCAAATAGAAGGATTGAATATAGTTTGACTTTCTAGTGTAGGACATATAGAGACATTTTCTGGAGTTTAATTTTAACGCATTGGCGGAACACCATTCACTGATGATATCCATATTTCGTAAATGCGAAACATTATCCCAAGATTTAATAGAATAATAGATGTTTATGTCATCTGCGTAAGCGAGCACAGGACAAGTTAAAGATGGAAGCAAATCATTAATATACAGTATAAATAACAACGGACCCAAGTTCGAGCCTTGAGGGACACCTGATAACGGTGAAAGAGTAATAGATTTGTAACCATTGTAGTAAACATAATTTAATCTGTGGTTCAAGTAAGAGTGAAGTAAAAGAAGAATCGATGGGCTAAAACCATAAGCAGACAGCTTATGAAGCAATATCCCGTTGTCGATAGTGTCACAAACAGAACTTAGGTCGGTGTAAATGACATCAACTTGCCCCTGGCGATCAAGCTCAGTGCAAATGTATTGAGAAATAGATAACAGTCGATCTACCACGAACGAATCCATGTTGGTACGGTGACACCAAAGACTTCACATTATGATAAATGCACGAGTATATAACATTTTCGAAAACTTTGGCAAAGGATTGAAATCGGTCTATACTTTTCCACCTTATCCTTCTCATCCTTCTTAAAGATAGGACTGACTCTAGCCCATCGCCACGCAGTAGGGAAAACACACGTTTTAATGGCTAAGTTTATTATGAAGATCAAAGGTTTGGCTAAAGCAAATCTTGCGTCATGCACAACCATAATTGGTACTAAATCATTGCCGGAAGTAAAATTTTGAGGAAAACACAAGAAACAATAAAAACGCTGAACAAATTAATTATTAACAACACGCAACGCCCTAAATGTGTGTATTAAGTGTTAAAAATGCCCACCATTATTATCGACATATGTACATACGACACCTGTTCAGCACTGTGTTAATAGTTCTCCTAATTTTGCGCCCTCATCTAACCTGTTAAATACATTATTAGCAGCTTCCAATAGCTTCTCTTAGATTGCATGTGATCGCACATATACGACACATATATTTTATTGCTCCAAAGACAAAAAAGTCTAGTGGTGAATGGTCCGGGGAACGTGTAGGCCATAAAACAATGAATAGCCATGAATCCTCTACAACCGATCCGTGGATTTGGAAATGTTTAGTTTAAAAATTTCTAACATTACGGAAATGATAATGGGGTGTTCCATCATGGTGGAACCAAACATCTTCAGGTATTTCTAAGTCTACAACAACTATAGAAAAATCTGATTACGTAAAAGATCTAAATAACTGTCCAGTTAGTGTACCGTGTATGAAAAATTGATCAATAATACGGTTCCTGAAAATACCAGCCGAAACGTTTAATTTATGCGGATGTTGTGCATGCGTTTCTAGCATCCAATGAGGGTAATCTATTGAAAAATATCGACAATTATACCGGTTAACTGTACCATTCAAACGAAACGTAGCCTCGTCCGAAAACAGAAGATTGTATGTGAAATATTAATCAGTTTGGCAAATCTCCATCATTCTTTTACAAAATTTAATGCTGTGATCAAATCCTCGTCCAATAATTCTCGCAATAAATGTGGTTTACATGAACAATATTTTTCGTGTTTCAATATTCTGGCTACTGATCTGCAACTTATATCATAGTTTAGTGCGAGGGATGTAGTTGAAGTTTGTGGTAATTCTTCTAATGCTATTGCAATATCTTGTGCTATAACTTCATTAGTTGCAGCTTTTGGTCGTCTTCTCTCCGGTAAATTACTAACACTTCCAATCAAGTTATACCTTATCAATTATTTACCCACGACTCTTCGTAATATTGGAAGTCGATCTTGATGCAGATTGTTAAATAAAACGCATAGGGTACTTCCTCATCAGTTCTGACGCCGTTATTGACACCAATCACCATCAGAATTTCAATACCTTCCTTTTCAGTTAGTTGAACCATTATTGATATTTGGACGGTTATAAAGTAAATTCTAACAGTTTAAGTCAAGTACCTAATAACTTACTAAACATAAACATGATTTTAAATTTATTAAATTAATTTTAATTAAATATTTCTGTCTGATCCGGATATAAATATACTCATCGAATCCCAGATTTGTAATTAATTAATTGGGGAAAGTCTTATTAATAACAAAGTACCTAGTCGTATCAAACATAATCGAATAGATTAATATATTTGTCTAATCCTGTACAAAGATTTTTGGTATACAACCGGTTACACAGAAACTACACCAGATCGTTTCGTCCATCCAATAAAGTATGCTTCCTCATATTACGATGAAGGTACCTTAGCTTTTACGTGGTGAGAATAATGCATTATTGCGTCCCTTTTGGAATATTTCGATTCGCCATCTCAGCATCTTTGTACAACCTTTCTCTATCTGCTATTATTTTCTGTTAAACCATGTGAACAAAATGTATGAGAAAAAGGGCTATATCGACCTAGGGAATGGTCACGAATCGGTGCCCTTTTGTCAAGTGTACTCCACACAATGCTGCGAGGGTTGAATAATAATCATCGACTGAAATAATGATGAGCTTTCATTTAACCTAGGTAGTTTAACCTACTGCACCGTAGTAACATCATTTATATAAACGGATGAAGAAGAATCGTTTATAGAATTAAACATTTACTTATCCCAAATTCGTTTTACAAGAAATTTAATAATAATAATAATACAGTTTATTGGCTTCACGATACACAATAGATAAACATACAAATACACAAATTTAAAGAAAAGCATCATATGATAGCGGTATTTCTTACTGTTAAATTTATACACGCCAGAGTGTTCAAGTAATTACAGGTTAGGGTACAGCAAATATATATGCGTGAATGATTTTCCCCAGGGATAGCCAGTGCATATATTTTCGTTCAAGCACACTTTGCAAGGGAGCGGAGATTAGTAACGGGGGTGATAAACATATCTCATCTACATTAGTTTGACATGCCTACAGAAGGCCCACTGAAGGACATTTTCTTTTTATTCAAAATAAAGGTGTAAATTGCCAAAATCACTCAGAAACGACTTTCACCCCTTAATCTTGAGATTCCCTCAAAACAGAAACCGGCCATTGAGTACCACCTCGCGCTGTTCCTTTGCTCGGTAAATAAGGTCATAATATAGCTAACATTGTTGGCACATTCACTTCTGTCGTGTTAAAAGTTATAACATTAGTTTATTATACATGGAAGTATAACACTGTAACTACAAACATGATTTATAAATAAATATTTATTTTTGTATCTAGAAAGCGAAATGTTACTTTAGCGTCCGAAGATGAGGCCAAAAGAATTTCATTTTCAAGAGAAAAAACTACATATGCGTACAATATCTTTTTTCTTTTTTGAAAACTGGGCAATAATTAATTTTAGAGACGAAATCACAGAAAATAAGAAAAAATAGTTTGTGTTTGTGTTAATATGGTTACCGATATTGAAAAACAAATGGATGAAAATGACCAAGAATTTTTACCGACTAAAGTTTAGAAAGCGACCGATGATGCTGTTTCTGAACTATATTCCTGAAAATCAGTTAGATACGAGATATAAAGAAATATATAAGGTATTTATTGATAGGATGTTGTTCTTTTGTTTGTTGCTGGGTGATGTATTTGTTTCTCGTAATAAAGTGTTAAATAAAATAAAAACAAGACAAAATGTTAAATTTCTATTATAACACTATCTACACTGATAAAAATTTTCCTTTATCCAAAGATACATCCTTTGCATCAAAGAAGTGCTAGTTTTCAATAGAGAGCAACAAATATTGTTTTCAAACGAACAAACATCCCTCCTATTACTACACTAAGAATTTCTTTGATTTACAGATTCATCGAATCAGAATTTTATTGTATAGAAGTATTTAATAATCCAAACTTTATTTATTTAGTTAAAAATAATGGTACTGGAGTAAGGATATTGCTTGTGTAGTGAACCTTTTTAGGTAGTTCTGAGAATAGGAAACCACTAAATTCAAACTGAATTAGTTTTTGGAATAAAAAAGAACTCTATTTGCACTGAAATATTAAGTCTAACAAATTCTTTGTTCATCAAGAAATTTGATTTTTAAGCAAGAATATATTTTTCTTTAAAGATCTTTTGAGATCATTTTTGTTTAAAGACAATAGGTGAATTTTAGTAAAAAGTGTTAATGTATATCACCTAAGAATGACCTTTGGCCCTGAGATGATCTGCACTATATTCAAAGAAATAATTTCTTTATTGAATTTGTATAATAAAATACAAAATCTAGCATAAAGAATTATTTCATCCAAAGTTTGCTTTTTCCTTGAAAACGAATCTTTCTTTAAGCGTAAGAAAACAGATTTCGGTTTAAACGTTCCTATTTTACTTTGAAATTCATAGGTCTTTTGATTTAATAACATATTATTTATTGAACGAAGGTACTCATACTTTAAATTGAAGGAACGACCGAAGGCAAATATTTCTTCCAAGAGAAATAGGTGTCTCTTGAAGTGTAAATAACGGTTTGTTTTTGTTTCAAAAGAAATATGCTTAGAAGGGAATAAATTCCTTTGGTTGAGAGAACTAATTCTATCAATGTAGAACGTAGAAATACTGTGCGGGAGGACTTCACAGTGAATTCCGCAAATATAACAGTTCCATGCCAGAATAAGAATAAGAATGTCAAAACATTTTTTCAAAGAAATATGTTTTTTTTTCATTTGTACAACGTATCAGTGTAATGCTACACTACATAAATTTAGTTAATGTATTTCATTTAAAGAATGAATTCTACGAATAGCAAATGGCGGATAGCAAGTAGGTATATAACACAGAATTTCTTTTTCATGGGACTTTAATCTCTCACATTGCACTTCTAATATATTTCTATTGTTTATAATTTATTAAGGAAAGCTGCACTTAAATACAATCTAGCAACGGAAACATAGATTTTTAAAAGCTGATGAAAATAATGTGCCATTGACATGTCTATTAATAAACAATACAAATTGAACCTAGAAACTTGTATAAGCAAAGGTGGTAAATAATTTAATATTCTCGAGGCTTAAACCGATATGAATCTCTTATAACTACCCAAGAAAGTCAATTTTGGAAAATAAAAGGATAGGAATGAGTACTTATATGACCTACAATGTAATAATTTATTATCCTGCGGAGAAGGAGTTTCTAATCGCATATGATTGCTACTTACTGGCGTAGAAATCATATACATATAGTTTAACTAAGTATCTAATGCATCGCATATGCTTCCGGATCGAACGAAAAAATTACGAAGCAGAATGTCATCTAGTTGCCTACCTTAGTATTAATTTTACTGTATTTTCTGCGTACAATCGATATAACCATTATCATTCTAATACATGTGCATAGAATAGTTTTCTTCATATTTTATTGATTTCCCTTTATATTTATATTGGGACATATGGCAGCGATTCCACATTTACCGGAAAGGGTTCGTGTGAGTCCCTGGATCATTTCTAGCGTGAAAGATGACATATTGCAAAACATAACGGAATTTTGCCTAAAAATATCCCTCTGAAAATAGTCTCAGTACAAAAATATACACAAACAGGGTTTTTCCATTTTTAAAAGTGTCACTTAGAGGTGCTTATTATTCCGAACTCGGTAAAAACTATTTTGATTTATTGCTTTGATGTTTGTTTCGCGAGCTGACAAGTATTATTGGGTATAATAAATTTATTTTCCAAGTTCAACATATTCTAATATTGCCATCAAGGTAAAGCCGGCTAATATGAAACACGCTCTTGTCAAAATTATCACGCGTCTCGCCTTCTCTCGATTTAGCACCTCAAAGAAGGTAATGTACAAGATGGTACCGGCTGAAAGTCCTTCTAGCAGAACGACAGCTAAGGATTTTGCTGTTGTGTTCATATCTGCGTATAAGGTTATTGCAAGACCTATTAATACACCAAAAGGACTAGTGATAGATAGAATTACTATATTGAATATGATAACGGAAGTTTTCGTTCTTGCTATAAGGAGTTCCAAACCGATGCAAAAGAGTATGGTCGCTGAATGTATGGAAATCGCTGTGAATAGGTACCAAATGTTAGAGATGGATAATTGTAAACCTATAGCTAATCCTTCAAAGAAGGCATGCAAACTTAGCGCTACTATGACTAAACAGCACCTTAGTATCTGTTGTTGATCCTTCTCTTGTCTTTCCATAAGCTTCTCTAATTCCTTCACTTGTTCTACTTCTTCCAAATTGGCGATTTCGTTCATGCTTTCTTCCTCGATGAAATCAGTTGTACTCTTTCTGGATATTTCGTAGTCATCCTCGATGAAATCAGCCTTATCTGCACTTGGTTGCTTATTTATTTCTACATTCCTCAGATTTTCTTTTTCCACGTCAATATTTCCATCAACGTCTATTATGAACACCACGCCATCCTTGTCCTTCTCGTTCTGCTGCGGATACACCTTGTTCTCCTTGGGTGTTATGGGTTTGGCACTCTGACGTTTGCTATTGCAATTGCTCTTGAATGACCTCCTGCATTCCCTGCCCATTTTGGTGATCAACCAGTGAGACACCTCTTCTATGAAATAGATAAAGAAAAACCCGATGGAAACAATTACTTGGGAGAAGGGATACGTCGGATCTAAACCAGTGCTTGTGATGAGATGCTCGACGGATTTATTAACATCAGGCATCATGTGCAGGAAACACGTTGCAAAAAGCACTCCACCCCCGAAAGATTGAAAGAGGGCCAAGTAGCAATTCACCTGCTTGTGCCTGCGCTCGTTGATGAAAGGCGCACCTTCATCTTCCTTCTCCCACAGTTTCAAACACTTGTAGATTTTGAAGGGCAGTAGGCCGAAGAATAGACGCAGGAGGGCGAAGACCACGGCCACTATCACTTTAGTGCTGACTATATCCATATTTTTTCTACCGAGATCCAATACGTAAGCATCTGCACTTTATTGGGGTTTAATTAATACTTCGAGTTTTGCACATTTTGTGCCCGCGAACGTGTGCCGGCCGGAAACGACGAGGCTAACGTTACTTGTCCGATAGATGACGACGGAATGTCTTCTTTACAGTTTCGATTCGGATTTTCCGATGAGGAGCCATGCGCGCGTATATCGTATCCTCGGGAAAGCGCGCTATGATTCCTGTTTGTGCTTGGGGTGAGTGTTTTCCGCGTATTACGTTCTGTGGCAGCGTCTCGACACGACGAAATATTAATACGCGGGTGATGACTCCTTTGAACAGGAATGAACAAGTAGTATATGCAACACAGAAACTTACGTGAATTTTACCGATTTGAAAAGAGCGAGCGCTGCGAAAATTCTCGTTGAAAATGCATGAAATAGCTGCTATTGCGTGAATTTTCAACGAGAATTTCAAATTACACGAAGCACAGTCCAGGAATAAGTTCCATTCGAACGATATTGCGTAATAAAAACGTCTATACTGCAAGTGGTTCACCAGTTCATAAAATATATTGCTTTTTATCATTTTATTGGTTTAACAATACACTGCACTTTTTGTCAATTCTTTATGAAATATCTTACATCAAGTTATAAATATTACGAAATGTTATATTAAGAAAACTCCAATGGGTTTCCCCATAAAGCCGAATAAAGCTATACTGCTATGATATCATGCAACCTAACCTCTACAACTTACAGCAACATACGTAAAGTACTAAATTATATATCAATGTATTACGAGTTATGTATTGTTCTATTTTGTAAATTTATTGTAAAAATCTAAACTAAACACTCACTATATCGTATCTAATTAAAAAGAGCACGTTTCCATGGATTTTTAGGTATAAAGTTCCTTTGCTGATCGTTCGAACGTGCGTTGATTTAAGGTTTCGTATCGTTGGAAACGATATTCTTTCATCGTTGCTGGGGTCCTTTTTGCCTAGGAGATATAAATGTTGTTAAAAACAATTGTGAGGACTTCTTTTTCGATATTTTCTTGATTTTCACTACCTACCATAATATGGCTATTTACATAATAATCACCAATTGCGTTCACAACTTCCAACTGCGTTATTGCAATTTGCAAGTTCCGACACGAACGTACTTGAAACAATAAAGTACCATTAGCTCATCAAAAATGCACACATTTCATTTGCATGACGTTTGCAAATCAGAGAAGGTTTACAAATTATAAAATGTAAACTAACAAAGTTATTTGTTGCATTAACAAGCGCATTGTGTACATTACTACAGCCCATGCACTAGCTGTTGGTAGAAGCCCCGCCCTCGCGCGCATCTGACGTCATCAGGTCGAAGAAGCGAGCGGAGCCGAGTGAATCTCGTATCTTGTACGAATCATCCTAACTATCTTCGCGATTTCTCTATATATCTTCGGGTGTGTCTCACTCCAATGAGCACCCCCTCTTGATATCGCGCATCCGCCACCTGAAATTGCTTGATCTGTATTTTGTTGAATAAGTTTGCTAAATTGACAAGGATGTTACGTATATTAACAACATTCCACATAACAAACCTCGTTTACGGTACAGTTTGTTAAATCAATCATTATTCACCCCATGTATGTAACTCCTGTGTTAGAAATAACGTTGGTGTTACTATATGGCAAATACCGTAAAATGGGTATATATCGGACACCTGGGGTTATTTCGGACAACAGGGGCAAAATTTAAACTTCCCGCCTGAATTAGTGTTCCCAACGGCAAAAATGTCCCAGAAAATGTTTTATTCTACTCCATAGACTAAAAATGCCATGATTTGAAAAAGCGGGCTGCAGAAATGCTTATGTAAAAAAAAATAAACAAGTGACCAGCAAAAAAGGTAAGTTATTGAAGCAGTAAATAACCTATCTGTACATCCTAAACCGCTTGTTCTAGAAAGTTGTGCCTGTGAAACTATTTTGAGGTTATAATCTCAGGAATGTTTTGCAAATATAACTTTTTAAATTTAAAGCCGTTTTAGTTCAGAAAGTTGTAGAGTTTTGAAAAACGGGCTTTTTTGAGGGTACTATCGGACAAAATGGGACGGACACAAATTGGGGTCTGCATATAGACGAAACTACGAAGATCAGAAGATAGTTTAGCATTGGTCCTAGAACAAGGCTACTCATTTCGACAGGCTGCAGAAATGTGTGGAGTGCCCAAAAGTACATTATACGACAAGTATAGGGGTGAACATAGAGATAAACTTGGAAGACCGCCTGCTTTATCTGGCTTTATCTTTAACTAATTTATTTTTTTATTGTTAAAAAGAGGCCACGTTATTTTTTTATTGTTAAAAGAATTTGTTTTTTTCGTTCGTGTTACTTGTATTTTATGTTTTTGCATATAAAATAAAATTGTTTATTGCTATTATTAAGATTCATTAAAAACACCCACTAAAACTTTTACAAAAAAATTTTTTTTTTACACTGTCCCATAAATCCTCCACTAAAAGGTAATACCGAACAAAATCATTTTCTGAGCAGTTTTCGATCAAAAACTATTACTGTCCGATAAATACCAAAACACTGGGTTATATCGGACAAGACGTTTTAAAAAAATATATATATGCGTAGGTGGTTCACAACATTGCTTTATATGTGAAAAGTTTGGCTAATATATCCTCTAACATGTGACATAATTAAAGATTTAGCTTTTCTAAAGATTAATTTAAAAAAACAAAAAAATGTGGAAAAATTGTCCGATAAATACCCACTTTACGGTACTGTTAAGTTATTTGAGAGAGTAAATTGAAAGTAATGTTATTGTTAACATATAACCTTGGAAATTAACAGAAAATCTTACTATGATTATAAATTCTAAGTATGTATCAGATTCTTTGCTGTTATACATAACGGAAATGTTATAATTTGGATGTTAGTTTGACAATAACAGCTAATTCACAGCATGACCTCCTTACATGATGTTAAGCAAAACAAATTCTGTTTTTGAGCGGAGTAGTGCTAATTGATTGATTGATTTTAAAGTTCATCCATTTTAAAAAGGATGAACTGCTGAATGTCTTTCTCTTGGGCGAACTAGAAAGGGCAGAAGCACGGTAAATTGTTTATTTAACATGAAATAAAACAAGATGGTATTTGATCGTTTTTAAAAGTTAACCTATATGTTTAGGGTTCCCAAATTTTTTACCCTTAGAGGCAGCGCACATATGTCGGATGCAACGCGGGTGTGGAGCAACTTTCGTGTTGCGCGCGATTCCAGAGCGGCTAAAAACCGCAACGCGCAGTTTGCTTTCGCGAAATATCCGACACACTATTAAATATGTATATACATTTGTATAATTGTACCAATAAATACTGATGATATGATATGATATTTTTAAAAAGGTTAACATCAGTTTAGTGTATAATTCAGGAAACAAACTGCAAAGAATTCTTGGGAACCCTAAGGATACTATAGAAACATTAGAAAAATCAGGGATATATGCTATTAGTTGTAAAGATTGTAATTTAGAATATGTAGGGCAAACAAAGCGATCAATTTTAACGAGATTTAAAGAATACATGGCACATTTAAAGTATCGACGTTTAGAAAAATCAAGTGTTACCCACCATGCTTTTAACAACAATCATAGAATTAGCGTAGAAAATTTGAAATTACTAAAGAATGTAAACAAGAGTTATAAATTAGATCCTTATGAAAGTGTAGAAATCGCCAAACGTAAGGTCAATATGAATGCCGACAAGGGGCCAATTCCAGAAAGTGTATTGTATAGATTACTAGACGCGTAATTGCCTTTTATAACACTTGTTTGCACAGATGTTCCTTATATACTCCTAGCCTTCTAAAGATCGTACACTTTTACGATTCGGTAATTAGAGTAATTTTTGGAACCGACGAATTTTCAACGGAGGGACTTTTTCACATCCCTCCCCGTTAAAAATGCGCCTGTACAGAAACGTTGTTGTATATATTATCGTAGTTTTAAAATTTTACCTTACTGTTAATCATCTCCTGATGATGCTAACTTGGTTAGCGAAACGCGCGTCGAGAGATTGTGCATTGTTGTTTGGTGATAGTGGAAAACCTAGCATTGACTTTTGTCAGTGTGATAGTTATTGTTACACCAAAGGTTCCAAAACCCAATTACTGCATCTTTTCTTAACAAACAGCTAACAGCTTGAAGGCTTTCTCTTTTACGTAGTTAATACTTGCTTCCTTATAACATCCTCAGAGCACGGTTATAGTTAACAGGGTCTGTAACAAGTTGTTTATTACGTGAATATATACTACAGAAAAAGTTATTTCTGTTTATGCATCATGCTATTTATTATGCTGTTATATAATATAACTTAACGTTACCATTTCTTACCAGAAAAGATACTTACTTGGTATGATTGTTTGGTACTTCAACATAAAATTGTGTAACTCTGACAAATTTTCACATAACATCGAAATTTTTGTTACTATGTAGCTATTACAATAAACAACAGCGATAAGAATTTAATTAAACAATAAAACTAAATTAAAATGATGTAACAAAGTTTAAGACATGCCAAAGATTGCAGGTGTTCATAAGGTTATTACGGAGAGTTTGTGAAATTCTACATATCTAAAAAAATACTTTTTACGCTAAATCGAAAAGATACTAACCATAAGTTAAGATGACAAACAATGGCATATCATCCATATTTCTTTCCAAATAAATGATATAAATTTTAAGTCATAAAGCAATTAGCACATTTATATTAAAGCTGTTCAACCAGACTTATCCGAAAATCCTTGATAAAGGGGACAGTTTTTAAGGAGATAAATTATAATATATAGCTCATTCAGTTAAATGAGACATGTCTAAAGTAAGAACGCATCAGAAGTATTGCAAATATTGATAAGTTCACTTAATAAAAGTGTTTAAAAAGAAACCACTTTCGTCTTAAAGCTCTTTTCCTAGCTTTTAACAGTTAGGAAGTGCTTGAATCAAATTAACAAAGAGGCGAATACTGAAAACTTAATTTAACCTTCAGCTGTTGGCGTTGACGGCAAATTGGCCTCAATATTATTGTATATTTCCGTTTGGAATGCTGAAATATGCCCAGGAGCGACAGGTATTCGTTAATGACTCATCCGTCCACGAACTCGATTTGATTCCAACCAATCCCCCCCCCCCCTCCCTCCCCCCTCTCTAAGAGCTCAGTATTACATCATTCTCGACGAGGGTATAATTGGACGACCAAACTGCCGTCTTTCGAGCGGAAGTGAAAGGTTTTTTTTACTTCTAGGCGGAAAAATTAGTAAATAAATAATTAATGGTTCTGTGATATTATATATTTTATTTTTTAGTGGCTTGCACGCTTGGCAATCAGTCCTGAGGTCCAGGGTTCAAATGTCGCTCTGGTCAATTGCGGCGATCGGTTTTTTTCGGGGTCATAATGATGATTAGGAGAGAGACTCTTAGATTATTCAAAAGCGTTTGACACGGTGGATCATTCTATATTGCTGCAGATACTGTCCACGAAGGGATTTGGGGCTGGGGCAGTACGTCTCTTTTCGGAATACTTAACTAATCGGTCTCAGTTTGTTAGGATGGGGTCTCAGCGATCGGATTCTGTTGGGCTGGTTCAGGGCGTACCGCAAGGTGCTGTTTTGAGTCCTACCCTGTTCTCACTGTATACATCATCTCTCCTTAAGAACTTACAATATACCAAAGCTCACATGTATGCCGACGACATACAGTTACGATATTCCTTCAAAATGCCAGGATGGGAAGAGGGCGTTGCCAATATTAATAGTGATTTGTCACTTATTTACGAGACTTCATTGGCCCATTGTTTACATATTAACCCGATAAAATCACAAGTTTTAGTGTTTGGTAATAAGGAAGCATGTAAATTTTTGACTAATGCGGCTGACTTGAGAATTAATAATCTACGAATACCAATCGTGAATTCGGCTAAGAGTTTGGGTCTACGTCTGGACAATTCGTTTCGATTTTGCGAGCAGGTTGGTAAGTACATACAGGTGGCATACTTGAATTTAAGAAAACTATATCCGTTGCGCTCAATCTTAAATATTAGTACTAAAAAAACCTTGTGCGATGCGCTGGTGCTTTCACATTTTGTGTACTCTTCGGAGATCTATCATCCTTGCCTGGATGCTACTACTTCTGTGCGTATTCAGAAGGTACAGAACTCCTGTCTGAGATATATTTATGGCATCAGGAAGTACCAGCATATTTCGCACAAATTAGTGGATGCTGGGTGGTTGAGTATGCATAACCGCAGAGAACTCCAAATGCTCACGTTATACCATAAAATTTTAACTACGAAAACTCCTCCCTATTTGTATGTGAAAATTACATTCAGGACCGATGTACATAATGTCACAACCCGGTTTCGCGGGCTAATCTCACCACCCACTCACAAGACGGCGCTCTATGAGAGATCTTTCTCTTTTAATATATATAGCAAATATAATAGCCTGCCTACCGAGTTGAAGGGTTCTCCGAATATCACATTGTTCAAACGTCGGCTTCGGTCCTTGCTGTTTTCCACGTGATTTGGCTTACTCCTGTCAAATTATCCTGCTTTGTTTTTGTTTATCAATCAAAATAATTAATTAATATGAATGATGCTGTTACTAGTTTTTGTTATTTTCAATATGCAACACATTTGTTTTCGTTTTGTTTAAATAATCATAGAGCACTTGCAGAATTTACTTTATTTTAGGTTAGGCATTTATGTTACTGTATGATTAGGCTTGTGTGCTACAAGGTTAGATGTAACAGTGATACTACTGCGGCTCGCCTTGAGATTGTGCTTCTCTTGTGTTCTGTTTTTTCTATGTCTAAAATATTTCATTATCCATATTTGTAATGATTAGCACAATAAAGTCATTTATTATTATTATTATTATTATTAGATTTGGTTACGTGGAGATATCAGTTGTTGCTTGAGTTGTAATTCCTTTTGTTTTCGTTTTAGGAAATCGCAATTGTTTCATAATAAAATACTAGCGATTACATTTTTGTTTAAGTCTGAAGATATCGCTTACATCCTGCAGAATATACAGAATGAAAGAGGAGATTTTGTAGCAGATTTCGAGCCAGAAGCGATTTAAAGGGAAAATCTAGGGAGTTTCAAAGATATTGATTTGGACTCTGACAAAAAAGACGTTGCTGGCGATGAAGAAAAGTAACCGAGACATTTGATATTTCACATGGGGAAGGATGAAGAGACAATTTGGGCAAGCAAAATCGTTGCTGCTTATTCCAAAACTAAGGGTAAAGATGTAATAAAACTCTTCGTTGTACTAAATGATGCGCTTGGCAACTTCACACACGCTTGAAGTGTTTTCTTTTTTACAAATAAGCACTCCTGAAATGGTTGAACAACCAACATATTTATAAAAAAAAAGGGAAAGGTCAGAACGGGGAGCAATTTCAAAAAGTGAGGTCCGAGGTAGAGATTATAGCTTAACGACAAAAGCTGAAATTTTAACCTTATTTGGCGCCTTATATTTGATAGCAGTAAATCGAGTTTTCTACATATTTTGCTGCTAATAGTACAAGATTGATAATTTGACTAGCCAATTTTAGTGAAAATTGATTTAGTTTTGCTACGGTCCCTAAGATTTGATAACATAAATACCAAAGCACAACGTAAAGCAAATAAATAAAGTGGCTGCAATCCGCGAAATACTAATTTCTTTCACTGCCAATAGTTGGCAAAAACCTGAAGATGAAGATATGTGCTCTGTGTAATCCACGAAATGTTTACACTTACAACTTAGTATATTGCGCGAAACAAAACCCGGGGCCCAATGTGCTCTCCAACAAACCGTTTGACTTTCTGGTAAAATTGGTGGTCAGTATAAAACTTTTTCAATAACATAATATGTCGAACACAGTTTCGATGTAACCAAAAATGTAGTGACATTTTCATATATCAGAATATCCTCTGTAATTCTAAGTACGAGTAAAATTAAAGGGCATGCTGCTCAAACTCATCTGTAAAAAAATAAGGAATATGTTCAATTCTCTCTCCATACTTTGTTTTAATTATAGATTACAAGTTTCGGCAACATTCTAGAAAGCATAAAACGGAATAAACATACTATTTATTTTGTTATAAATAATATAACCATTCATTGAATCTAAAATTCAATTTTCTCGAATTGAAGCAAGATGCTAAGGGATGATATCTTTCAATACAGTCAAGGGGGTATTTCTTTTTTTTTTCAAACCAAAGGAATATTTGTCGTCCCTAAAATTTGTAATTTACCGATAAAGTTTACTACGTGAAGATATTTTTCCGATACTACTGAAGTTTATAAGTAGGAAAATTCATACCTAACGATTTTTACTAGGGACATTTTTTATCTTAAGAAATTTACCCAGTAAATTTCATTTTACTTAGTAATTTTCATACACTAGTAACTCTCCTTGGTGTATTTTTACATCAAAGTAGTTTTACTCGCACGAGTAAAATACCTGTACGGTTTCGGGGTAATATAATTGCCCCGAAACCGTACAGAAATTTTACCAAATCTTCGTTAGAGTGTATAAATCGACAAGTTGAATAATACATTCATAACCTCTACTTCAGTGTAGCACTGCAATAAACAATATCTATAACCATTTACTTTAACATTACGGTAATACACAAACTACAAATATATTTTATATACCCTGTCGAGGCATATTAATGTGTTTTTTTGGAACACAATTAGGTGTATTGTGTGTTTGTATATGCACAAACCTATATGTTTCAACGTTTGTAAATTAAGAAAATGCAGCTGTAGGTCACCCTCAGTAGTAAGAATGTATTATTTAACTACTAGATTTATTTTAAATTAGTCACTTAGCTAAATATGCCTATAGATAAAACAAATGTATATCTACAAATTAAACCCATAGCGCGCATTGTAAGTATTTGGCTTCCTAAGTAAATTTCCTAACTGTGGATAAAATCACGAAGTTATTTAATAAGAATTCCTGGGACAGTATAAAAATTTTAGTAATATTACGTTTTCACGTAGCACTTTTACCTACAATTAAAAAATACTGGTCGATATGTGGGAAATTTGTAAAAGTATAGGTAATTTTGCTAAAAAAAAGTAAAATTCCCCAGTTTCTGATGACTTTCGCCCAAATTAAAATGGCACTTTAAAAATTCTACTCATATAGAAAACATTGACAAATTACGAAACTTTGACGTAGATCTGAAGATGGCCAATACTTGGCCGAAACCTGTAAACTTATTCTAAATAAATTTTCTGAACGGTTCAAGAACGTTTCTTCCAATACCTACTATTAATAACACCGTTAATGGCTTAAAATACATTACATTAAATTTGGTTCAAAAAAGTAATTATGTTAAAGTATATAATATCTTGCTTCACTCAAAGAAAAGCTATATTTCATTCGAAGCTGGTCAACTTGAGATGAATTAAAGCTTCAAGTTATTCATTTTTGAATGAATCATGGTTTGAAAAGAACTAAACTTTCAAGTTGATAAGCTTTGAATGAAATATGGCTTTAGTTTGAGTGAAAAATTATTGACATGCAATTCAAATAAACTTTAGGGTAATAACAAGACATTTGTTTGTTTTAAAAAATATAGTTATTTGACTCTATTGAGAGCTATCATCTCTCTGACTTAAATCATTATTTTGAATGAAATAAACTTATTAGTGCACAACTATAATAAAAGTATTCAATCCAACAGAAATTCTGGATCTCTTTTTAATACCAATATACGTTTCTGGTTATTCAGATTATAGCCATTTTTTTTTATTATACGCAATACGTTCAATAAATGATCATTCAATATCTTTTCTTTCCTCTTATCATTGTTTATATAAAGTAAAACTGATTTTTTAATAATTTTAAAAACTGTTTAACCTATTAAACAAGCATTGAAATAAACACTGTATGTCTTGCCTGAAGTATTGACAAATATATACATTGCCAAAGTTTACAAAGGATTGAAATACAGGAAAATTTCAAAAAATATCCATTTTTACGAATATTTGGCTGCGAATCCTCCTGAACATACGTCACTCAAGTGCTTTTTTTTTGTTGTTAATCAGCAGAAAATAGGATGTTACTATACTAATTTAATTTAATTAGTGTCACTGTATAATATAATTATGATACTAGAGATAGCACTTTTCATTTTCTATTAAAAACTAGTATAATGGTTTATATTCCATACAATTATTGTCAATTCACTTTTCAATAAAAGGTGCACCTTCTTTACAATGCGATTTCACCTTATTTATACAAACGAATATTATGATTGATCAATACGGGAATCATCCACGTGTTCCGTTTATATTTCCTGTGCGCTCATAAACTCACCCTAGCGTTTATAGAAAGGAGTTCTGAATCATATATGACGTCTATTGTATAAAAAACGCTCAGTCTGTGCGAGCAATGCTGACACCATGGTAACAAACATTTGTGGGAAAAATATTAGTGTGCCCTTAGACAGTTTTCGATAGTTAATTCTAATTTGATTGTGACGGCAGCAACATGTTTGGTGGTCCTGTCGATCCCCCAACGAAACCGAAACCAAAACCAAAACCGGGCCCGGAGTTTAAGGACATTCTCAATCCTAGTGTTCATCCCGGACGTTATGCACATGTGAGTTTTATTCAATACAATATAAAACATGTCAAAATATGTCACTATATTGTCGATATACATATCTTAATAGCGCTGAGCTTAATGAGAAATATTTTCTTCGTAGTATGGACGAGAACCTAACACCAACTACAAAACGCGACTCATGCTTTACAAGCAAAGAACTACGGCTCTCGAAAGGGAAGGTATGGCCGCTGAAACCGCCAGAGTTGCGAATGAATTGTATCGAATGAAATTCCAGTGGAACACTGATAAGAAATGGGCCCGTTTAAATTTAAGGAACCAAGTTAATCAAAAAATGCAAGAATACGACGAAGAATTGGATAAGAAACGGGAAAGGTTTGCTAGAATACAAGAAATATGAGATTTGTGTATACACAATATAAATATTTGCTTATTTAGACTACGAGAACTCTTAGCTAAGGAAGAACGAGAGGAGTGCCGAGAAACTGTCGACAATTTGCAGAAAGGCGAGGAGTTGAAGTATGAAGCAATGAAAGCAAGGGTAAGACAGATTGATGCAGAAAGGGAAGAGGAAAGGCGCAAGATCGTTGAAGAAAAGCGTATCCAACAATATGCGTAAGAATGATTAGGAATTATTCCATTTACACAACAATATTTCTAACAATTTCTAAACAGAGATCGCTGTGAAAACCTCCGACCCGCTCTGGCAAAGAAGCATCTTCTGGAATCTAAAACAATTCAACTGCAACAAATGAGAGAAAATGAATCGAGAAGAGAAGCAGAAAAGGAATGGGATAAGATGTGGGAGGACACAATGAACAGAGAAATTCAAGCCAGGGTGAATATCTACAAAATCGCAATTGTTTAGATCATCATTACAAGTCATTCTTTCCAGATGGAACGCGAAGAACAAGATGCTATAGATGCATATATCCGAAAGCAAGGAATGAAAGAAATTTTGGAAAACCAAATTAAAGGAAAGGTAAAGCAGAAGCGCTATAACACTTCAATACAATATAATAATTTGATACTTTAGGAGCTTGCTAAATTAGAACGACTCAGAAATCAAGCAGAAGACGCTATAGAGATGGAGAAACTGGCTGAGCAACTTAGAAAGGAACAAATCGCAAATATTGCAGAAACAAAGAAGAGGAAGGCAAAAGCTGCCGAGGAACTCATAGCGCAGATCAAATTCCAAGAACGAGTTCTTGCAGACAGGGCACTTGAACAGAAACGAATAGACGATGCCTTCATCTACTTATCAAAATTAGAATATGAGAAGGAACTAGCTAAGGTGAAGGATTCCACCGATATCGCTAAGGGAGAGATGCGACAGTATCGCCAGCATCTGCAGGAACTCGAGCAGGAACGCAAACAAGAGGATAAGAAACTCCAAGAATTGCTGGAGGAGCACAGGATTGCTGTAGAGAAGAAGCAAGACGAGGCCAGGTGCAAGGTTTTGGAAGCAAAGGAGAAGTTATTACAGGTGAATCCCAAATTGTACATGTTATGGTTCTGGAAAGTTATCGTCGCACTTAAATATTTTTAGGATGTCTTAGCTGGCAGGGCTGAGCAACTAGCATACAAGAAGGAAGAAGCTCAACAGACATTGAGGATGAAGCAGGCGGAAAATGAACTGTGTCAACTTACTTATGATGCCAACAAGAGATTATGCGAAGAAGACGCTAGATTACGAGCAGAAGCCGCTGCGGAGTATAGAGATGACCTCTGCAGGCAGATTGAATATAACAATAAATTAAGGGTAAGTTTCCAATTTCTAAAGTAAATATAAATTCCTCACGTTCGTCAAATTTAACTTTTTAAGTATGGTATAGTGGGGCAAGTACTAAGCCAAATTAAATTTTACTGTGTACTGAAATAAAAGACTTAATACAAGTTCTACGAACAAAGTTCCCGACAATTCTCTTCGAGCCGCATAAGCATAAAAGACGTGACATTTTCAAATTTTAATACTGAAAACAGTACTTTATTTACCCTGGCAATACAGTTTATCGAACAAGTTTGGAGATTGCGAGCTGAGGCAAAACTGAGGCGAGCAACCAAACGATTTTAATAAAGACATTTTAGTACCGTGGTGCATACAATATATTCTCGACTACCACCTGCAACTGTCGCTTACCCTAACCAATATACTTGCATATAATATAGTGTCCAGATTGCTCATATTTGTGTATGGTGTTTAACATTTAACCGTCACGTAAATCGAAGACACAACACCTTTTACAAACTAATTGAAATAAAATCATATAGGTTGTTTAAATATAGTAACATTTACTTAAATATATTAATTTAGATTGATCTTTTTGTATAAGTAAACAATTATTTGTGTCACTTTAGAATCGCAAAGGTACTGTGAACTTTATTATTCCAGCACAATAAACACAACCTGATTACTTTATTGTACTGGGTAATTCATTAAGGCTGACTACCGGCCGTATCTTGATAACGGTTGGTCCTAGAACTTACGGAAGAAACTTATACTAGTAAACGTGAACATTATTATTTTTACTTTTATTGTAAATAAAAAGTGTTCTTAGTTAAATTCTCTTCTGAAAGTACTTAATTACAGCATTTACAGCATACGGGATGAGCCACAAGTTTAATAAATTTACAAAAATCAAATTATCTTTGAAACGCCTGTTCGGGACTACTAATTTGTAGACCGATGCGCCGGGGAGAGAACACAGAGAAAGGGCTGAATTGTTTTAAGACGTTTATTTTCAAATAATAAATTCAGTATTTACAATATATACATAACATATCATATAATTCTCTCTCATAAAAATAAAAAGTATTTTCAGTATTCCGTTTGACGTATATTGCTATACGTATGTTAGTATTTGCTAGTTTACCACCTTTATAATATGACAAAGTTTGTATACATGTGTATATGTGTTGGACCTGGTATCCGACGTTGGCTGAGTGCAACCGTTGAAATATACGCACGAAGCGCCGAACGGTCACCGAATACCTTTCCAACTTCTCTTCTTGCTCAGCCCTCTATATAAGCGACGATGACCGGGATTGCAGTTCGTGAGTCACAGCCCGCAGTATGCGAGCTCGTTGCTTGTCGATTCACGGCCGGCGGCTCGGCTCTAGGCATCGGCGGTTTTCGGCGCAAGCGCGGCGGCTGCTTCGTTGCCTTGTGCATTGCGCGCTGTCGAATGGAGAAGTGACGGCAACAGCGTTCGGGCTCCGACGATTCCTCGGACTGCGGAGCTGTGCGGAGCGCTGTCGGATGGCATCGGTAGTAGACAGCAGCCTTCGGAACACATTTGAACGCGTACCACGATTGCGAGGCGGCAAACGGGCGACGGTACACTTTTCCGGCCGTAAGCACTTGGCGCGGCACGCTCGCGTAAGAATGTTCTTAACAACGCCAACAGATACCAATTTGCGGTTTTGACAGGTTAAACTATCATTCTGTTCTCATGTTTCTAGATTGATGATAGTGATATCAATCCATTTGAATTTCTCGAGAAAATCATATAAATAGGATAAAATTAATAGGTAACGCCATCTAGTTTCCATTTAAAGCAATAAAGCAAATATTATTTACACTCAAGAGAACACCAAATACGTGTATTTGATGTTCTCTTCACAACGAGTCCAACCTTTTGAAAATCGGTTGGCATTCGTTACAGGGACTTTTGTGTAACAGAAAGTATGCTTCACCCACCACTTTAGAATAGGTGGAATCTCAAAGTGTCATAATACACAATTGTAAAAAGAAAATAAATTATGCCATCTTCCTAGAACTTCAGAAACTTAAAAATATGTTTAAGGATATTTCCATGACTACATTTAATAGTGTAGTTTCTTTTTCTAAGTTGTAGAATCAACCGAGATATGACAGGTGGCCACTCGTAATGAATCACCCTGTACTATGTTGATAAAGTGACATTTTATCCCCTAATATGATTTATAAAGTTATACTTCAGAATACAGTGGTAGAAACTATTTTGCAATGTCAAGGGAACTCATTTGCAACTAAAAATTAATAATTATCCCGATTTTCAACGAAAATAATAGTTCCAATATAAGCAATAATTTTATTGATTAAGAGATAGGAATGCAATAAAATCATGAATACTTACTAATACTATTGAATTTGAGTACCTATGTCGAAAAGTCAGATAATAGACGAAATAAATGCAAAACAAATGTAGGTACATTTATTTACCCCAAAATTATATTATTGTCCAGTTGTCAAGAATTCTTATTTCTTTGGAACTTGGCAGCTTTAAAATGGTTTTAAAACTTTTCCGCCAACTTTGGCGCGTTTTACCTTATTTAAAAGATTATTTGTCACAAATTAATCGCATTTTTTTACTTGTTAATATATACCCGTGCACAGGTGTAAGGTGTTATTAAAAATATTATTTGTAATCTGGTTTACTAACAGTAAATATTTAATACGTCGATAGAAATACACATATGATTCGCCAGCGTAAGTAAACCACATTGTATATGCTTTTCATATTAGGTATACATAAACCAGATTATTTGCAATACAGCAGGCTAGTAATATTGGTTGTCTATCTATAATACAAGAAATGGTGAATCTGTATTCTGTACCATAATATTCAAAAGGTATATTAATGTATTTCTAAGAAATCTTTAGATTTAGGTGTTTACACATGAATTTTTCTTAAATATGCCCGAAAAGATGATAACATTAATAACTGTAATACCTCATATTTAAAAAAACAAAGTAAGCCATGGTGGTATCTGCTATTTGTATTTCCTTTTTCTGAGTAGGGTATTGTCAAAAATAAAAACATATATAGAGAGGCATTTTCAATTCCTTGATTCCTTTGGTTTACCAAAAAAACTTTACCGAAAATTAAAAAGAAGTCCACCCAGAAGTCAATCCAAAAACTTCGAGCGTTAGGTACTAATTAAGATTTGAATGATGTCTGTTTCAAGGATTTCATAGTTATAGCACAGTTATAGTTTGTTTAGGATCCTCTACAAATGCGAATAAAGCCAATTTGAACGTTTGAAGATCAAGCGAAGCAAACAAAACTTAAAGTTTACGCTACAAAGTACACACACACGTTTGGACTGAATCGCCGCGGAAGTGAATTAATTTCATTTTAAATATATTCGAATTTTTATTAAGATATTTTGTCGCACTGAATAGAGTTTTCTTCGAATTATTATACATGCTTTTGCCCATATATTTAGCTGGATTCATCACGTCAGTTTATTATTTCTTGTTGACAATTCTTAGCTTCGTCAAGTTTACATTACATAATCCTTTCGGCAATACTTTACTTCCGGCAATAACTTGCAACAATTGTTTGCGGTGTTTATCAACCTACTCTAAATCTATCAATCAGATTATCAGTTTTTCTGTATATGTGGAAACAGGTAAGAATCATTCCAATTAAAAAAAAAAAGAATAGGTGAAAAGAACAAAGTGGAAAATTTCGACTTCGATCTTTTCCGATTTTGGAAACTTAAGTTGCTTACTTCTACAGATGTTCCAAGCGTCTGAGGACGGAAAATTGCTCATAAACTAAAGTTGGTTTTAATCAATTATCTTACATCGCATCTACACATCCTAAAAGTATTTTGCATTATACAAAGTGTTCCATTTTCGAGTTACATATATAGCAAGATCGTGCTTTCCTAGTTTGTGTAGCCCACTCCAAAATGAACAAATCAATTTTTTATTATTCACTGCTTTATCCCAAGAAACGCCTAACTTTAACGGCTTACTACTTCGTCATTTTCAAAGATAAAATTTCTATAAAAAAATTCTTTAGAAAAAGATGACACTAAATAAAATGCAAGACTTTATGTTTGAAAAAAAAATTATGAAACTGCGATTGTTTTTGCTTAGTTACTATCATAACTCATCAGTACAATTATTGATGTATATATAATTACTAGAATTGCGTATAAATAGATTTTTTATATAGATTGCTTACCAAACAGGCAAATTGATAGCCTAAGATGCAACGGTCCCTAGCCGATTTATTAAGCCCCATTCACAATCACTTAACATACGTAACGTAACAAAGAGACATAACATGAGAAACATAATAAAATTATTGCTAGTTCACAATGAATATATAAATCTGTCAATTGACGTGTTTATTTTGACATTTAGATGCTTTTATCTAAAAAAAATCTAAAAAAAAAAAACGCCTGTTGGTAAAGAAAATGAATGACACATAGACTATTTATTATTTTTACACTCTTCATTTGCCGTTACATGCGCAGCAATAAATATGATAAAAAAAAACAGCGGCGACGAAGGTTTGTAATAGTATTTTAAAACACAAGTGTCACAATGACGTTTTTCTAATTGAATGTTGTAATAAAGCTAAAACAAAAGGCGACGCAGTGCTGATATGGCTATTACAGCATACTGTGCTGTAATGAGATATTAACGTGGTGGGGGGGACTCTTGCCGGAACGTAATATAGGCGATTAATATGCAAATTAGAAAAAATACTGTAAAAAACGTGTGCCACAATGACATGTAATGCTCGTACTTTGAATCTCTCGCCGCCACGCGGCTCGAGATTCAAACTTGTACTCGCATTACATAAACGTCATTGTGACACTTGTGTTTTAAAATACTATTATGTAATGCGAGTACTAGTTTGAATCTCGAGCCGCGTAGCGGCGAGAGATTCAAAGTACGAGCATTACATGTCATTGTGGCACACGTTTTTTACAGTACTTTTTCTAATTTGCACATTAATCGCCTATATTACGTCCCGGCAATAGTCCCCCCCACCACGTTAATATCTCATTACAGCACAGTATGCTGTAATAGCCATATCAGCACTGCGTCGTCTTTTGTTTTAGCTTTATTACAACATCCAATTAGAAAAAGTATATTTATCACTATTTAACTTCTACAAAAGAATGTGGACGCCATATTTAGCTCTACTGAATTTATAATAATAGGTGGTGGAAAAGTTATTAACTAAATCTATTAATTTTCCGTCATCCATTCTTTAAAAAAAAATAGAATTGATATTTATTAAATATCACTTTATTATAGATTTAACCTGACACATGACATTTGAAATGTCACAATCAGAGATAACCTATGTCACAATACAAACAAACGTAGTACGTACTGTTCTTTGACAGGAACGAATATGATGGCATGCTCTGTGTCATTTATCTTGAAATGCTATTGGCTGTGCATACAGAACATGAGAGACATAACCAAAAGTTGAAGTTCAACCAACTTTTTCGTACGTTATGTATGCTATGTTACGTCACTTATGTTTTAAGTGATTATGAACACATTCATTGAAATCTTTGTTTTCAACTTTTCTTATTTTACGTTGCGTTATGTATTTATGTTACGTTACGTATGTTAAGTGATTGTGAATGGGGCTAATGTCTTTTTGAAAAAATGTTTCAAATAAATGTTGCCTCGAATCATATTCTACACATGCTAAAATTAGTTTCAGTAATGGCGGACATCCGGTTGTATCGGAAGTAAATAGTAACTTTATTATTTTAAATGGAACAGCCTATATATTATTGCACTTTTGGATTCCTTGTTAAATTTAAATGACAATACGTTAGGAATACATTGGGGCTAAGTTGTACCGTTTCCGAATCACATGACGTTTTTTTGAAAAAAAAATGACATTGCAGTATCTTCGCTGTTTGGAAATACCTCAGAAAATACGAAAGCTGGAAAGATGCGATTGCCAGTTTTTGCTTAACCGTGAAACAGCAGACGTCTTTTATTTTAAAATTGTTGCGTTTAAATTACAGCGTTATTACATAGGGATCTGTAATTTTCGAACTGTAAAATCATGGACAACATGATTTTTTTTAATTGAACGGTATAACAATTTTTACATAAATGTATGTAAAATTTTATTTTCTTTCGATTTTATATGGGTATCATTGTGTCTATTTCCAACGGTTTTGGAGATATTCGCGATTTTTCAGTTTCTCACGATAGATACGTATTGCGAAGCGTCGCCGTCGGCCACCTTCCCCTCGCATTTCACCAGGGTTGGGACTGGCAGCAATAATACTGGCATGCTTAGGAAGTGGCCAACAGAACACAATAGGACTATTTGAAACAAACAAAATTGTCTAAAAGATAC
Organism: Cetonia aurata; assembly: GCA_949128085.1. Taxonomy (NCBI): domain Eukaryota; kingdom Metazoa; phylum Arthropoda; class Insecta; order Coleoptera; family Scarabaeidae; genus Cetonia; species Cetonia aurata. The sequence goes on from OX421883.1 coordinate 17,719,033, forward strand.
TTGAGATGTTTAAAGCGACAATGTCAGTGGGCAATTGAAAAAATTGATCATTATGCGAACTTTTTCGAGAAAGTAATGTTTTCAGACGAAGCTACTTTCCACAAAAATGGATTTGTGAATCGTCACAATTGTCATTATTATGACACACAAAATCCCCATCGATTTATTGCAGCACATAGTCAATACAGATGGTCAGTCAACATGTGGGCAGGTATCATTGGACAACATATCATTGGCCCGTTCTTTCATGACCAACGCCTAACGGGTAGGGTTTATATGGAATTTCTTCAGAATAATTTAGGCGTTCTATCAGCAAATGGCAGTTACTGTTACTGAAATGTTAAAAATGTTTTTTGTATTGAACGTATTGTATATGTATAGTTATGTACTTTCGCCTATTTCATCCTCTTCAAAGGATCTCGCATTGCTGATTGCTGTCACAGAGCTGGAAGATGCTCGTTTAATATCTAAATGCCCCTGGACATCGTAAGGGCCAATTGGAAGCGTCCCACCTTGTATTTGATTTATTATATATATTAAGAAGACATCATCTGTAATAGTTTATTTTATTTTAAAATTACCAAGCAAACTGCGACACTGCACCCACCGTTTTTTAATTTCTCAATGGTGCTTTCCAAATCGCGTAACACATATATTTTTTGGTTTACCCGAAATATTCTATTTTCCGTTAAAATAAAGTTGCTCTATTTGTAATAATAAAAACAGAATTTTGTAAACAGTTTTCTAACCATAAAAATGGAGAAAATGACAACAACCCGTCCCACAGCAGCTACATAGAACGAGATAGCAATACATACCAATGCTTGTAACTACCTTGCAAAGATGCTTACATGTTTTGGTAAGGTTTGACGTCATAGTTATATGCTGTAGCCGAAGAAATTTAATTGGTTACATGCGGTTAGCTTTGGTAAGTTCTGGTAAGCTCGAGGAAAAACGCCTTAGATCTCGTGCGAATGCGTTTGGCACGTAAAAAATCCCCACCGTAGGTTGAAATCTCCTTCGGGTTCGACAAAATTTCAGTGGGGTTGGTACAATACGTCAAATAGATGTAAGTGCATGAAGTGTCAAGATGTATTCCACACCCCCAAGCATCACCCAGCAACAACATACATACGTACATAGGGTCCATAGTCACCTAAAATTAAATGAAAAATCAGCACAAGATAAATTGCAGAAATTACAGAGAATTGCCTGTTTGAGATTTACAGGAGCAATGCACACCTGCCCAACAGCAGCTATGGAGGTGATATTAACATCACACCCCTTTACCTGTATGATAGCCGGACGCTGTCCTCAGTGCTTAGAGGCTAAAGTTAACAGGGGTGATTTGCAGCTAACAAACTGAAAGTAAACGTAGATAAATCCCAGGCGCTAGGGTTTCCAGTGGATGCGGCTGATGGGGCATCGGTGAGGTTTTTGGGAGTTTCCTTCGATGGTGTTCTTTCTTACAAGGAGCATGTAAACAACATCCGGTCGCAACCAGCAAGATCGATATACGCCATTCGCAGAATTAGAAGAATCGTAGGAAGGGAGGCTGCGCGACAAGCGTATTTCGGAGTCTTTCACTCTAGAGCGACCTACGGCATCCTTATCTGGGGTGGCTCAGCTGCAGCAAAAACAATATTTCCGCAACAAAAACAAGCAGTGAGGGCGATAATGGGTTACAGTTCAAGAGCGAGTTGCAGGGAATTATTTAAAAGCCTCAATATACTTACACTACCATCATGCAATATACTAACCTGCCTCCTGTATGTCCATGGGTCACACAACCTGGCCACCCACGTCGACGTGCATCACCACGACACCAGAAATAAAAACGATTACACCATTCCTTTCCACCGTTTACAAAGAGCTAAGACGAGTACGAACTATACTGCCTTAAAACTATACAGGGTTAGTAAAAAGTCCCGGAACGGTCGAATAACTTTGTTATTTGAAAATTATGATTTCTGAAATTTGGTATGGGGGTATAGTTAATATAAATGCATTTTATGCAATACAGTTAATATTTTTTTCACTTCCGGTTTAATCGGCAATACGCCCAATTTTCTTTTTTTAAATGGAACGCGCAGATTTTTTTAACACTTTTGAATGCAAAATAAAAAACTACGTTCAGGAAGTATTAAGATGTTTATTTTTATTCACAAAAAAACAGTTAAAAAATTAAAAAAGTGTCCTAATACAGAAAAATCAAGATACCTGTCTATTCAGGTTGCGATTACAATAATTGTTCAAAATGCTCTCCATTTACAATTTGACAAAAATGTAAACGGTCAGTAAAATTTCTTATTGAATTTTGTATTTGTTCTGGAGTGATGCGATTGGCTTCTTGAACTATTCTCTCTTCCAATTGTTCAAGATTATGGGGACGATTTTTGTACACTTGACATTTCATGTGACCCCAAAAGAAAAAATCTAATGGCGAGAGATCTGGCGAACGTGCTAGCCATTCGATTGCTCCTCTACGTCCGATCCAACGTCCCGGAAAAATTTCATTCAAATAATCGCCGACATTATGGGCAAAATGGGGGGGAGCTCCATCTTGTTGAAACCAAAAATGTGCATTAGGGTGATCACCTATGGTTGCATTTGGAAAGAGGGCCGCAAGTGCTGGAACAACCTCATTTCGCAATAAATTTAAGTAGACGTTGCCAGTTAAATTTCCTCTTATAAAAAATGGTCCTATGATGTTGTTTCCAACAAGACCAGCCCAGACATTCACCTTTTGAGGACGCTGTGTATGGACTTTTTCAATCGAATGCGGATTTTCAATTGACCAGTAGCGACAATTATGTCTGTTCACAGTGCCGTTGAGACAAAACGTTGCCTCATCTGAAAAAATGATGTGATCTAAAACATTAGGCTGCTGCTCGATCAATTCCGTCATTGTTTCGCACAATTGTAGTCTACGATCTGGATCATCTTCAGTTAACTCATGGACGGGATACATTTTATAGCCTTTCATTCTTGCCGATTTAAGAATTGTATGAGCAGATTTTTGAGAGATCTCATGAATTTGACCTAATTCTGTTGTGGACACGTGATGATTTTCTTCCACTGTAGGTAACACATTCAAACTAGTTTCTTCATCTGTTGCTGTTAATGGACGTCCCCTTCTAGGTAAATCCTTCACCTGACGAAAGACTTCAAACTTTTGAATTGTTCGGCATACCGTACTTTTACTAATGTGACGATCCGAATAAACAGTATTAAACAAAATACGAACCTCTTCAAAAGAACGTTGACGATCACCGTACCCACGCATCATTAATATCTCAATTCGTTCTGATTCAGTAAGTTTTTCTGCCATTTTCAAATGTGTCAATGTTTAAAATAAGTAAATTTATAGCGATGCAAAAGTTAAAACGCTTTTAAAATTGTCAAATGTGACGGCAAAAAGAATGCAAACACTAAACAACAACTTTTTTCAAAGGTACCTTGATTTTTCTGTATTAGGACACTTTTTTAATTTTTTAACTGTTTTCTTGTGAATAAAAATAAACATCTTAATACTTCCTGAACGTAGTTTTTTATTTTGCATTCAAAAGTGTTAAAAAAATCTGGGCGTTCCATTTAAAAAAAAAAGTTGGACGTATTGCCGATTAAACCGGAAGTGGAAAAAATATTAACTGTATTGCATAAAATGCATTTATATTAACTATACCCCCATACCAAATTTCAGAAATCATAATTTTCAAATAACAAAGTTATTCGACCGTTCCGGGACTTTTTACTAACCCTGTATAATCAGCTACCGGGGCACATGAGAAATATGGATATGGCGTGCTTCAGAAGAGCAGTGGTCAAGTTTTTGCTCTCCGTCCTTATATACAGTTTGGAGGAATACTACCTGACGGGCGCCACGGGCCTTGCTGCGACTTCGGAGAGAAGATAGCCACCTGATACTACTCGACCCGTTTTTCGTGTGTGCAGTGTGAAGTTCTTTCTGTTTTGTCTTGTTAAGTGTTTTTTTTTTGGTGTCTTACTTCCTTTTTAATATGTACATACACCGTCTTTTCCTAACGAAGGTTTTCTCAAACCTAATTGTTAAGTTTTTATTTTATTTTTAAGTGTTTTGTGTTTTTATCACTTTGACAACACTTTGACGAATCATATACTGTACACTTTGTCTTTGTACACTTTTTTTAAATACAATTCTATTCTATTCTATTCTATTCTGACACACAGCTTAAAGACGGTGTAGGACATCTCGCAGTCGTACACGACCTCAAAAGTCAACGGACGTTATGCCCATTAAATTGCTCATGTTTCATGCACAAAGTGGTTCAAGAAACAATTTTTATATTCCGCGTATGGCTACTCGATCTTCAGTGACTTTTGTCTTCCCTCCAACAACAATCGATATTTAACTTAATAAATGGCATAAAATGTCTTCCATTCTCCCTTCCTCTCTCGCGTCTGGTTTAATCATTGTACTACTTTTATAGTAATCATACTATTACCATTGCAGAAATTTATTGTCGCAGTTATTTTAAGCATGAAATTGTGCTCTTATTTTTCATATTAGTTGTACAGGTGCTCTTACAACTTATGCAAAACTTAAAATAGACGACTCGGAAATTCTATATATAATACAATAAATGTTGTGTTTTTTTTTTGTAGTTACGCGAACAGGCAGAAATCGAAAGGCAACTGGAACTGGGCAGAAAAGAGGAGAAGAAATATCAGGAGATAGTACAGAGCATACTGCAGAATGAACACCAATTAGGCGACAAACATCCATTCCGCACAGTTCTCGAGCAGTACGATTGTCGTTGTCCTAAATTAAATCAAAAATATTGAACGTGCAAATAAAATTATAATGATCTCCAAATGGTTGTTTTTTATTTATTTAACTTTGGTATGATTGTATGTCAAGCGTACTGTTTTAATGAACGGAATAGAAGTCTGAAGCTAGTAAATTAGTGCGTACATAGTTGTAGTATGTACGCTTTTTACAGAACTTTTTTGCTCTATGCGAAAATTAAAAGTCAATTATTTAATCAAATTCACGAAAAAATACCTTTTGTCGTTATAAATTGCAAAGAATCTCACGGAATAATATCCGTAATCCGCTCACATAAATATCTAAGCCTATATTTTAAACAAATATTCTCATCACTTTATATAGCGAGTATAATTGAGCAATTAATATTGTATTCCGATGCAACGGAGTGAAAATTGTGATTATACTACTTCAATAGGAAGATCAAAGCGCCCGTATTATTGATGTGCAGGATCAAACAATAACGTAATTACACTATTGTGTTGCAATAATTATATCCGAATTTATACCAAACAATAGTGAATATAGTTATTATTATACAGTAGTTTACTCTTTTCTTGGCAAATGTTTTCGGTGGAAAAAATAAATGCAAAATTAAAGTTACTGCAAATGGTTTAACATTACGTAAGTGGCTTAAGCGGTATAAGTCCACTAATGAAAGGATACAGAACAAGTTAAATTAGTGATGCAAAAAGGCGGGTGGAGAAAAACAAGTAAAACAGTTTTTTTTATGAGAAATCTGAATTTACGAACCATATAACTACAGGCTAGAGGCCTCTTCCATCACGCAGATTACAAATACTGCTCGTGATCACGCGAACCAACCAGACAACACATTTCAATTCTCGATGACGTTAATTTTTACAAAATCGTGAAACGCTCGCGAACTGTGTTTTGGAATAAGCTTAAGGAGATATGTGTAGATCATCACATATTTCATGATTTTGTAAAGCATGTGCAATGTGCAGCATGTTCCATGGCTGCCATATGGCCTAACCTATAGGTAGTCCTGATCAGTACATTTTTACCCTATATATTCTGGTCTCACCTTTGAGCACTAAGTGAAGCGGCGGCAGCGTCAGAAAAGGATCCATGGGTGCAGTAGGTGTAACCCGCCTTACCTCTGTTGTACCTATATATGCAAATTTTTGTTCCTTGCTCAATTGAGTCGTTACTATTGTCTAGTATCTTACGCCACCACACCAAAACTACGGATTTAAAGATCGGTTTCACCCTCAGACTATAAATATAATACAACATATCTGGTTTGAACCCCTATTTCTTACCATGTATGCGTCTCGCTGCGATTAGGCTCAGAGTCGCTTTTTTTTGCAATATTTTCTTAATGTTGATTCCAGGTGAGTCTCGAATCAAGGGTCATCCCGATGTGCTTCATTTCATTTGTGATTTGTACATTATTAGCATTTAAATTTAGAGATATGAGCCCTCGAACACAGTAATTTTTGCTTTGCTTGGACTAAGTCTTCCAGCTCCACCCATCTTGATACCAGGTTCAGAGCCTCTTGCATACGATCTCTGAGTGTATTAAATTTACTTCTGGTGATAGTAACGAGATCATCAGCATATCTCAGGACACATTGCCCATTGTTTCGTAGTGTTTCAAGCAGTCTTCCCGCCACGATGTTCCACAGTAGAGATAAAACTCCCAACTGGGGACCCCTCGATATTCAGGCCATCATGGGCTTACCTATAATGGTTGTTTCCACCGCTCTTCCTATAGCATAGGATTGAACCTTCTACAACACAATCCCTCAATTCTTCTGCTCCTAAGTGACCTGATTATGGAGTCAAAACAGGTGTTGTCGAAGGCGCTTTCAATATTCAAGAAGGCGCCCAGTATAATCTATTTACCTACCAACGTACCTTTCTGATCGGCTGATGACTAGCTATCTCGGTGAAGATTTCTATGGAATGTGCATACTGGTTTGAATGTAGAGAAGAATTCCCCTAGCACTGTATACTGTCCGGTTTCCCCAGCTTTGGTGTGAAAGCCATCCTAATTTTCTTCGAAACCTTTTAGCGTCTTCTTGACACCTGTTATATTCGGACACGGACCCTTTAACAAGTTATTTTCATCGGGGTCAGATGAATGATGTTTTTTTAACGATGTTGGTACTCCTCTCACCCCTCCTTTTGTGATCAGGGCTTAGGACAGGCATTGGTGAAGTTTGAATATTCAGTTAGTTAATATGTGTTTTTGTTTAACCACTGTTGAAAGCAGCAGTGTGGAATATTGTAGTGTTCTGAAGAGAAATCTCCTTAATAATATCCGTTCGCAACATAATTTTTTTTTTAATGCTTGCATTTAATTAGTTCTTTATATATTAGTGTCTGTTCAATTTCTCGCTGGATTTTTGGGCGATTTGTTTTTTTTTTATTCCATTTGTTGAAGTTGAAATTTTCACTTATATGTTATACACATATATAGTGCATGTAATGGAGATAGAGACAAGGCAATGCGAGGATACCAACATGTGCAGCTGCATATGTTGTCAAAAGAAAACTCCGTTTATTAAAGACAGAAGGCTACACGTAAAGGAGTTACTCTGAAGGATGACCTTTTGCCGGTCTGAAAAGGCAAAATGGAGTATGCAGCTGTAGACATGAGAGCCATCACCCAGGAAAGAATCTCCTTTTCGGGCATGTGTCTACTTAGAAACAATTTAACACATACGCTTCAATAAACGTACTCTTCAATTTTTTATATATTTTCAATATCGTAGTCCTTTTTTATTGCTCTAATTTCAATTGTCAGATGTGATACCCGCTGTATCTTCATGTATTCAATGTTCTACGTCTTTCTCTAAGATCTCTCTGTTTCTTCCTTTCTCTCTTTCTTTTTCCATCTCTCATTTTTTCTCTCTCTCTCCATGCCAATGCGCGCATTCAAAAACTGTATCAACTATATTATGATTCTACCAGAATCATGATATAAGTAAGAAGCACTACTTTCCCTATTTTAAAATGTTACTCATAGAATTACCCTTGCCCTATCAGGAACTCAGTAAGAAAATAACCCACCTCCACATGATCCCTATCTATCCAGGCCGAAATATCCTTCTTAATATAAATGTCGGTCTTCCCAATGACAGGCCTAATTAAAAAGATAAAATTGAAGAACGTCTTCTAAAATAAAGGACATCGCCGTGAAAATCTTGTTGAAAACAAATTTAGATGGCCAAGCTTTACTTTAATCTAAAATCCACAAATAAACTTTTAGACCCTAAACTATTGGCAAATATGTGACTAACCTAACAAATTTTATCAAATTTTTTAACGAAATAATAATCTTAACTTAATCTTACTTACGAAAGCTCCTTTAAAGGTATTATATTTTAACAAATAATACTTATCTAGATTCCTTAAGGTTTAAAGTATTCTTAAGGTGTCAATTTGCATTCATACATTCAAACTGTTTCTCTAAAAAGTAGCACCCCTTTTCAACAATATAATACAGACATATTATCAAAAAAAAAACTTGGGGGTAGGTTTTGGATCCTTAGTTCAGTTTAGTTTTACTTCTCTATTGAATATATTCACTAGCTCACCGTTCGTGCAGTGGCTTTGGTACCTAGCAAAATTTTCTGAAAATCAATTTTTCTATTTAGTTTTATGGTGCATCCAACCTTGCAAAATCCACCAACGATAATCAAATTGTGTGCCATAAAAGGAAGCAGCTGAAACCAAAAAATAATACAAAGTCGAAGCTGTCGCCTAAAAATTTGTCCAAATTTACAATTAGGTACATAAAAAACCAAATTTAGTAAACATATTTGCTTTTCTTTCAACAATTAAATTTCTGTATTTATTAGTATGGTCTATTCTATCCAAGAACACGTAGAATTACTAGCTTTGAATTATGAGAATGGGACATGTGCAAGATCTACAGCACTTTACCACAATTTAGATGCAGATAGTAAAACAATTGGTATATTTATGGACCTTAGCAGGGCATTTGATTTCGTTGATCATACACTTCTACTGGAAAAAATTATTGGTTACGGCTTGAGAGGCGTTATTCGTAAATGGTTCTCGTCGTATCTTGATGACCGACAGCAGATAGTGGAAATAGCCGGCGCAACATCATCTACATTGCGGGTTTATATGGGTGTACCCCAAGGGTCGATTCTTGGTCCTTTGCTTTTTTTAATATTCATCAATGACCTGCCGAATATATATGATAGCGGTACTTTGATGCTATTTGCTGATGATGTTTCTTGCTTGCGCGCAAAGAACAACATTGCGGAAACGTTGAACTTAGCCAACATTATGTTGGCTAAGTTCAGTGCTTGGTTTTCAGCAAACGGGCTGTGTCTGAATCATGATAAAACTGTTTTCATTAACTTTACACCCAAAACTAAATACACCGATACTAGTTATTTGTTAAGAGTTAACTCAAAGTCGATTAAACAGGAATCATCGGTCAGATTTGTGGGACTTCATATCGATTGTGATATGGGCTGGGATACACATATACGGTCTTTGTGTTCCTCGTTATCGTCTGTTTGTTACGTTCTGTATCGCTGGTCGTTTTTGGTAGATAGAGACGTCTTGATGTCTTACTATTATGCTTGCTTCCAATCTATAGTGGTGTATGCAATTTCTTACTTGGGAGCTGATTGGAACCAGAAACTAGTTTTTCGTCTACAGAAGCGTGCTCTACGCAATATCGCGGACGTTTCTCCTGTAACCTCTTGTCGCCACTTGTTTAGGGAATTCAAAATATTAACAAACTTCCTCGCAATAACTTTAACCATGCCTATCCCACCAGGCATGGCACCGACCTGCGAATACCTAGTCATCGCATGGCATTATACGAGAAAAATCCCACTTGCGTCGGTGTACACTTATATAATGAGCTGCCCATAGATATGAAAGAGATAAGTAGTATTAGAACCTTCAAATATAAACTAAAAGAGTACCTCGTGGCAAATAACATTTACAGTATCAATGAATACATGATATTGTGATACATTCTCTTTATGCCATAATTTTATAAACTCAACTAAATTTTATTCCATTCTGGAATCTTTACTTATTGTTTCATTTTAATTGTCGTGCTTTTATTTTATATGTTTATTTATATTCTTTTCTTATATATTTGTAATATATATGGCCTTGTCTTATATTATATTAATGATCAAATGGGACGAAATATATGATTATTATTATTATTACAGCTCGCTTATTCAACGAAAATTATGCAGGCCAAAATGTGCGACACAAGTACGTACCTGAATTTATCCAAAAATTTACGGAAATGGGCTCTGTACATAACAAAAAACAACATTTTCATCAGGTTGCGATATAATTTCTTCTTTGGTATCCAAGATATGCAAAATACATGTAAATAAAAAACGTTAGAATAAGGAAGAAAACGTTTTCTCTGACTAATTACTTCCTCTTACGAAGACACACAAACTTATGTTAATGATGACCTTAATAAAGTTGCATATATTCGTTTACGCACTTATGACAATCAACCCAAAACACTAACCGATTCACTAGACGACTTCCTGCTTTCGAGACTCTAACTTTCAAAAGAACGTTACATTCTAATAGCAACTTCTGCAGATACAAATTCGCTGAAGAAATATTGCATAATAAAACATTATTCTACGCTAATAAACGAGGCTATAACATTATCATTTACGTAACCTATTGAGGATGCTGGCGGTTAGCAGTCGTTTTAATGCTGGACTATCGCAATGAAATCAACACACATTTGCGGTTGTTGTGACGTGAGGTCATCAGCTTAATAGGTACATACACTGGACTAGGATGGAAGCGGTTGCAACACGTAGTGTTGCGAATTTACCACTGCAGGGGATTTAGATCACCAGCTGCCCGCACATTTCCCACGGCAGTGTGAATGAAATGATTGGGTGTATTTTTATCGGTTTTCTGTTATTCCAATAAATCATTCACGTGAGTAAATATGAGTTATACAGATAGCTCCTTTTGCGCAGACATATATAACACATGGCTTAGATGATTTAATTAACCCAAAAGGCGTTCAAAAGGTATTAGAATGGTCATAGCGTCATGCAACATTCTTTAAGGAGACACAAAACCATGCTTATCCGGATGCGAAAGCCACAATGATGACCTCTTTTTCCGGTAAGTATAAAAGCAATTTTAAGAAACACAAAATATGCACAAATATGTAGACATAACTAAATAACTAAATCGACAAACTAGTATGTCTGTCTTTAAGTTAATGAGATTTTCACATCTTAACTATCATACACACATTCTTTGCTATTTAGCTTATATTTGGATAGATTTTTTTCTGGGTGCAGAAATAAGCTAAGATAAAGAAACCAAAAATATTGATGGACTAAAGATATTTTTCACAAGAGACTAATAATTTTCTGCGAAGTTGCTCTGTTTTATTTATGTATTACTGTATAAGAAACAAATATCTCATTTTCTCCAGTAGTTTCTAAAAAAAAAATCAGTCAAATGTATCAAGAAGTGCAATTATTCAAAAGAGCAGACATCCAAAAGCAGTTTCGTAATATACTATCCTTTTAGATTTATTCCTTCGATGTCAAACGACATGCACACACACAGTGTGGAGAATAAACTAATAACTATTTAATTTTGCAAGAACTATAATCACAAAATAGAGTTACCTCAAAAGAAAGTGTACACGAAACATATATTACACTCAAAAAATTCAATGAAGAGTACATGGGAAGTTGTTAATACTATAACGGGAAAAAATAAAAAAAGACTGCTTTAATATAAAAGATTTAGATTATCACGGTGAAAAAATTAAGCAAGTATTAACAAATATTAACAAATTTCTCACGGACATTTCCGTGGAACAGGATAGCCTGGGGCAGGTAGAGCATAAACTGAAGCAGGTACCGGACTCATTTTTATTATATTATATCCTATGAGGCTGAGTCAAGGAAGCGATTCACGATCTGAATGATACAGCTGCGGTGGAGTTCGATGAAATACCTGTCAGGGTTTTGAAGCACTGCAGTGAAATTGTAGCGGCCCACTTGGCTTATATTGTGAATCTGTCTTTTGAGGAGGGAATATTTCCGGAGCAATTGAAACTCTCGTTAATTAGACCAATACATAAGAAAGGAAAAAGATCAGAATATGAAAATTATAGACCCATTTCACTAATCTCAAACGTTTCTAAAGTTTTTGAGAAAATTGTTTATAAAAGAATTTGGTATGTGAAAAAGAGATCCACAGCGAGAGCACTGTTTTAACTGTTGGAGGAGATTGTGGCTGGAGTTGAGGCCTATGATGTGACAGTCGCAATGTTTATGGACTTATCCAGGGACTTTGACCTTGTCCACCATCGAGTGTTGCTTGAGAAGCTGGAAGTAATCGGTTTTCCTGGTTTGCCTCTGAAATGGATTCAGTCGTACCTTTCGGGCAGGCATCAGTGTGTTGTAGCTCATGATTATTTTGGCAGTGAGATCCGATCGGAGTGGGTGCTGATGTCGTTCGGTGTTCCCCAAGGCTCAATACTTGGCCGTTTGTTATTTTTATTATATGTAGACGATCTTCCGGAAGTGGTTTCGGACAGGATGATTATGTTCGCTGATGACAGTACGATGGTAACTCCTTCCAGTGATGATACGAAAATGGTTGACACTTTGGAAAATAATTTAACACTATTGAGTAACTGGTTCAATTATCACAACCTACACTTCAACTACCAACAAACTAAACTAGTCAAATTTAACAGTACTGAAAAATTAAGTGTGGAGTACAATGAACAGTGCCTTACCTGCGTTGATGAGACCCATTTTCTGTGATGTAAGCTGGATTCCCAACTTTCCTGAAGGTCACATGTCGAACACATGGCCGGAAAACTCTGTAGTGCATCGTACGTATTGAGAGTGATTTCACGCAGTGTCAGCATGCATGCAGCTGTACAGTACTATTACGCTATGTATTTTCACAATTAAAGTATAGCATTATCTATCGAGCTATATTTGGTGTTGCTCGTCGAGATTCCTGCAAAGACTTTTTTAAGAACTTTGAATACTTACTTTACCAGCGATATATATCCTTGGGTGTGCCATATGCACAAAATTAAACTATAACAACTTGTTTAAAAAATATAAACTTATGCATGATCATAATACTAGGGGCGTTGAACATAACCGTCTACTTCCACTAGCAATACACCTGTCGAAATTACAAAAAAAAAAAACTGCATTATTTCAATGCATTAAAATATATAATCACTTACCCGATTTATTGAAGGCCCTACCACCTCATAAATTTAATCAAAATCTCAAACAGTTTCTTCAAAATAATATATTTTATCAAATAGGTAAATTTTTTAATATTAAGCTTCAACATAAACATTTTAATCTGTTGTGATTGTTAATTTATATACATTTGTTTGACATTTATTTTATTTTTGCTTTTATACTTAAATTATTGTTATATTGATGTGTTTAACACTATAGGTACTATTTAATAAATATATATTATATATATATTATAAAATGTTGACGGCACAATCATTTCATTGTACTATATCTACTTAAAAGAAGCGTTTTTACATTGATATGCTGCTGGCGTCTTCACTATTCAAATTAATTCTGTACTACGCCAAAGTTTTACATTGCATTATTTACTTTCGCTCATACACCTCAAATGGCTGCTGAACTTTCACTCATACAATTTGGATCCTGCTGTTATCGTAGTTTAATTAAATTTATTGAACACGACATTTGAAGCAATATTTTAATTTCAATATTAAGGGGATAATAAAATGGACAATCTAGTCTAGGCGATTAGTCGATTAGAAGTATGAGCAAAGGACAGCAAATGGATATTTCTAACTTTCTAATATCTTTATACGGAGTGTTTACCGTCTCCTGATTTTATTTTCAAGGGGTGATTAAACATCTTAAAATAAAGTCATTAACGTAAAAATATCTTAACAAAAGTTCCATAATGTTACGAGCGCCAGTTTACTTTCTGCGTTAATAGATGGCGCCAGCGGTTAATGCATCGAGCAATAAAGTCAGATGGTCGAATGAGTTTCTGCATTCGACGTGTAAATAGCAGCAAATGAATTACTTTAAGATGTTTAATCATCCCTTGAAAATAAAATCACAATACCGTAAACGTCCTGTATATCTACCCATACATGATCACTTGCTTTTCAGTTTTTACCTAAAGAGGACTTAATAATTCTTCTACACAAATTATGTGTCAACTGTACTAGCGAAGATAATTTCATTTTAAGAAGATTTTTATTTCATTAACTGTTTTTTTCAATTTGTAAGATTAGGTGCTGTATGGGTAACGTTCAATCTATGAGGGAGCTTTGGATAGAAGCCATTTTCTAAAGAAGACTAAATAACATTGTCAACATTAGAAATGGATATACTGTAGTATACAGGTATCTCCTCATATAACAAGACGATGGAGGTGTTTTATCGATATATAATTATCGATCGCCCTGCAAAATTAATATAATCTCTTTACCGGTCAAGTACCGGAATAGATCTACTCCAAGCAAAAGGAATACGCTCCAATTAATAATCAAATTTATTGAAGGAAATTCAATGAAGGCAGATAATTTTAGCCAGATTAAAAAATCATATCTCTCTCGGAAAATATCAGAAATTAAAATGTGCGTCGGTGAAAGTTGAGGCAAAACTGTCGTCGAAAGTTATTGCTATTCCCTTTCCCGTTCTTTTTGCCATTAAATTTTATTTAAAAAAAAAAATGGTTATAAATGTCACAAAATGGCAAAGCATGAGGAATTATTTTATAATGCTGTTTCTAAAAGAAACATTTTTTGTGAAACTGTCAGATAAAGTTCACGCGGATAAAGATTTTCTGTAAAACATTAAACTAAATTTTGTTTATTGGCAGTGCTCTGAATTCAGAAAAATACTCTTGCAATATCAAGTTCTTCGATAAATTCTTAATATTAATATCAATAGAATATATTTCCAACGCACGATTCATTAGTTGTAAGGCATTTCTTAAGCGAACTATTACCAATCGTTTTGTCATCTTTCGAAATTTCTTTCATAAGCTAATCTTTCACCTTTGGATTTCTTTTATTTGGGCTTTATAAAGGATTGTACTTATAGAGACCAAAATCTCCACCGTAGTAGAAATAAAGTTATTGAAGCTTCTAATAACATCACGCCAGAAATATTAAGTGCTGTGCGAAGTAATTTATTCAGAGGTAGTACAGAGATATGTTTCAGGAGTTAAATAAGTACATTTTCATGTATGACAAGTAAACAAAGAAATAAACTCTCGCTTGTAACGATGCATATGTAGTTACACTCTTTCTTCTCCACTCGTAAAAGTATTAATCATACAAGTGCCTGACATTGGATGCTGGCCAATAAAAATTAATGGGGAATAGAGTCGATTTTAGGAGGTCTAACCACGTTATCTAAACAAATGTTTAGGTTATTTAATCAATTTTTTTATGAAACAGGATCATAATCGAGCATATGTACACCACTTTATTGATATGGGCCGCGATTTTGTGAGTTTAGCGTAATATTGCTTTTATCACATGCCCGCTCATAATGTAATACTCGTATATTTTTATATGGTAT
This sequence comes from Cetonia aurata, assembly GCA_949128085.1. Lineage (NCBI taxonomy): Eukaryota > Metazoa > Arthropoda > Insecta > Coleoptera > Scarabaeidae > Cetonia > Cetonia aurata. The sequence continues at coordinate 17,734,444 of OX421883.1, forward strand.
TCAATAAAACTTAACTAACAGTTATTCATATTTGTTTAGTACCAACGTTGACTGGAAGAAAAAGTAGAAATCTCGTATTTCTGATAGACGCAATGTGTGATCACGCATTGCTATAAAGGTGGTAGTGGAACTAAATCCCAAATGAACAATCTGGGACTCACACCAGAAAAAAACGGAAGCGATACTACTAATGAGTAGAAGGAGTAGAAACCATATCTTTTTTAAGAACATTAAGACGAAAATCTTCTTGGCATTACGTTAGACCAACGATTCTACTTTTGGGAACACATTAAGCAAGTAAGCCGGAAAGTGGAAGAAAGAACAGCCCCTCAGATTTAAGAAGGACATCACCGACAAGTGTGCTTACTTAAATTACAGACACGGTACAGCATGCCATTGTCGCGTATATACGATGGAGTGACGAGCGCGCCCAAGGGAAAAAAATAGGAATAAATTTGAGCACAGGAAATTTGATATCTATAATTAATAAAATCGGAACAAAACTGGAATGACGTTACCTCCTTAATCACTTCCATCACGAGGGAGAAGGGCATTGAAGAACGCGAAAGACAGTCCGATCGGGACCCTAAGATGCAATTGGATGGATGATTACAACTAGATCGCCAGACATGCTCGATGCAGATACCCAGATGGGTAGTTCTGGTTATTGCCGTATCGTGGCGAATAGGGGGAGGATTAGTGGTCATTGCACCTTACCGATCAGAATTTCACACAACGAAGCACACAAGTGCATTCGGTGTCTTATGAAGATTCCTCCTCCATAAAAAAAGGGTGATATTAAAGAATTTTGTGAGCAACTGGGCCTTTTATTTTTATTTTAATTACTTTACTCTTGATAATTAGCTATCATTTTGACTGGTTCTTCTAATGTTGATACGTTTAAAATAAAGCAGTTGCAAAAGCAGAAAAAGGAAATCGTAAAGCCTGATAAAACTAGATCGACTCTGAACTAGAAAATCAGGAATAAATAGAAAAAAGGAACAAGCAAGTGGTGAACAGTATTACTCTACTACAAAATCCGTAAATGAGATCCAGTCCATACTAAATCATCGTTGGATACACAATAACTGCGCTAAATTCATTAATTTGCATTTAACTTATGTAACACAATTTTGATTTCATCGATTCTGTGGGTTTCATTGAACATAATACACATAAAATAACATTGCAATATATATATATAGGAAAAATGTAAGGTTATTTCAGTTATTCAACTAATAATTTTAATTAGAAACTTCATTAGGAGATTGAAATACGGCCATTAGACATATAATTTAAGTTTATGTTATGAGCCTATGATTTCTTTTTATACGTATCTTTTTATGAGACGAATGTTTTAAAGACACAACTGTACCCGTACCCAGCTGCGTGGGAGATATCCATGCGGTGTGTGCAAGCGGGAGCCTACCCACTAAATCTCCTCTTCTCACAACACAATCCGGCACAATCCGGCTGTCTTAACTTCCTTCACAGCTCTTTGTTCTGTCTAGCATTTTTTTCCACCTATTATTTTGCTCATAATAGCATTTGTCATTCCATGCACCAGATTCCAGTTCCCTTCTGACTGCAACATGTCCGCGCTACGTTATTTTTGCTTATACCTGTGCCCAACTCAGAAATGATCAATTTTTACGAACCTGCTAAGGTATCCTACTAAACTTGCAGTTTCTCGATGTTCGAATATCCGAAATTAATCTTTGTGTCCATTTGCCCTTTGTCATATTTCTATCCCATTTTTCCTAGTACACCGTGACCATTTCTTCTTCTACTAGTTGTTTATGTTCCTCCTCTCTTCTTCATTTTTGTTCCTCAACCCCAATTGGTACGTGTTCTTTCTGCAAAAGCTTACAGACCAAGTGATGCTATACCTACTGTGATCTGCAGCGCCACCACAGACACTGTACGAAACGCTGAAGCTACTCTTAACACCATCCTCCATGTTTGTTTCTGTACGACACTAAAACTTGTCTTTTTCTCCAGTGCAGTTTATTGGACTACTCTATTTGTACATGCACCGTGTTTAAATTTAATTTATTTTCAATAAATAAAGAGTTTCATCTGGTTTACAGTTGCTTGACTAACCTATCTCGCACTTTATTACAAATAAAATATTATACAACCGGTAGAAACCGATGAAAAATCCTGAAACAAAATCCAAGCCGTTAAACCGAGTTCCAACAACAAAGATTGCCTTAAAACAATTATAAATAATCAAAGCATGTATTTATATTAAAATATTAAATGCAGTACAAAGTAGATTATATAATGATTATACAGAAAAATACTTGAGGTTTTTTTCATTTCAGTTAAAGAAATAAATATGTAAGTGGATTTTATTTACCAAATTGAGCGGAATTTAGAAAAATTACATAATACATATGTAACTGAATATTGTATAATGAAAAAGAATCGTAGACTTCTCCATGTCGTCTTACAAATAAAATTACCATCTTTACCATATACATGCTTAAACAATGTCTGTACTTATTCACTTTCACTCCTAGGAATTAGCTAAAATGCCAACCTACAGTCTACCGCATAATTGCAATACGCTGTTTACGGTGCTACTTGAGTATGTCTATACGGGATTGCACAATGCTATTAGAGAGCAATATAAAGTATCTACAAATTATAGAACTAAAACTAAAACAACGTAAGTATAAAAAAATCATATAACAATAAATTTGATCTACATTGTTTTGATAATAGAATCTAATTAACGTTTTACTATAATTCCTTTATTGGTTGAATGATCAGAATTTTTGAATTTTTTATTGATTACTTTTATTAACTAAAGATTAAGAATTTGTAGGAACACTTCACATTTATCAAGTTGACACGGTTATTGGCCGTTTCCCCTACAAATACTTAAGGAGCTCAAAAGGTGGATTTAACGGTTTTATTACTAACTTTGGCTTGATTTGAATTTGTCGCCGATGTAAATGTTGCCTCTCAACTTAGTAATGTGTTCTATTTTAGATGTGATCATTAAATTATAGTCATTTCTAATAAAACGAAATGTGTAAAAAAAACAAATCTATTCTATAAAATATGATTAAACTATTGTATACATTTCTGATTAAAAACCGATATTACTGGAAATAGCAAAAGTGCTTGATATCGTTGATCTAGAAGCAGTTCCTTGTAGTAAGTAAATATTATTCTTTAACCCGTAGGTGAAGACAATAGACATAATGATACCACACTTGTATGAACAATAGACGAATTGGCGAGTTCGAATGTTTTTTTTTATTTGTTTATTTATTTATTTATATCATTGTCGTGAATTTAAAAGGAAACTTCGACAGTGTCATGGCATACTACATAATTGGATAAACAAGCAAACAAACAGACAATAATAATAAATATGTTCTGATTTCTACCAATTCTTAGTTAAGATCCATGCACTTAGAGTGTGTTATCAATTAACCGAATCATTGAGATAGTTTATTTTATTTTGTAAATATAGACATTACAAACAAACCAAGTCAGAAAATTAAATAGCTTTCGTGAAAATCGAATTTAGTTCTCTGTTAGAGAGAGCAAATAAAAAACGCTCATCTGAATTTTCCCCAAAAACACCTAACTGTTTTTACACTATTCATTACGTCAACACATAAAATAGGAAATTACCACACACTCGAAAAGCATTTAGAAGACAAGAGTAATATACAGATTGTTTGAAATAGCAATGGAAAATTTCGGGCAAGCGATAAGTGGGACCATTAAAACACCATACCAAATATCAACCACATTTATCTTAGTCCAAAACTTAATGGATTTTGAGATATATGAACTTTTATCGGTAAATTTTGATGTTCCACCAGAAATTAACTATTAAACATCAATAATTCTATACACTGCTGTGTTATCGGGTTGAAATCGCGTCCTTGGACCGCTTCTGGCCTACGTTTCGTTCTCACTCGTATGGGACATCTTCAGGGCTACACTTTTATTGCCATTGACCTCCATTGACCTAAAGCTGAAGTAAGATTAATTTTTTTTTTATTATATTAAATATAATAAAATTAAAGTCTGAAGTTTTGGAATTATTCAGTGTTAGGTGTGAGTTTAATACAACAACAATTAGGTATCACTAATTGAATTATTTAAATATCTTGCTCGATGATCCTTGCCTCGTCTCTAGCTTGATAATTTCTTATTTCATTTCTTCCTTTATTTTATTAAATTCACCGCTAACTTTTCTAATCAGATGACGCGCCTTAGCACTCTTCTAAATAAAGGAACTTTCACGGATTTATCGATATAATTGTCCATACAGTCGTTTTAAAAAACACTGTGTATTTTATCGACTTTATATATAAGTTCTTCTCTCGTCAATTGTTGTTTAAATTTATAGCAGACACTTGTATACACTGTGGTGTGGAATGCTTAACGTTATTAGGTTATTAAACACTACATATGTTGTATTTTTAAGAAACCATTAATTTATTTGGAAGAAATGGAAACATATTATAGGGTCTACCAATAAGAACGTCAGAAGACGCGACAGGAAGGTGATGACAAGTAATAATCAATATATAGTCCGTTGCAATAGAGACTGGTACACGCCATCACCAAAGCCTGCGCGAAATGTGATGTTTATCACTCTCAATCAGGCTATCATTGGTTATTGCCTAGCAACAAACACCGATTACCAATATTCGTTCATTGCGCATATGACGTCATGTACCATTCTTTTGTTGAATATTAAAAAGCAATCTTTGGCATTTATATTTTGAAAATAACATCACTGAAGTATTTCAATTTTATTTTTTTTTGTTGAATCTTGACACCCTTCACTTCCTCCCTCCCCATCAACGCCCGAATACCGTTCCAATACCTACTACACGAACAGTAGTAAAAGTTTTATCGTGAATATCTCGAAAAAACAAGTTACCATAAGATTTATTTAAAATATAAGCAATCATCAACGTAAAGAATGAAGAAAACAAGATAGGAAATGAAAAAAATGTACCGTAAAATAGGACTACTTTAGCACACGGGGTATCTTTGGCAGCGTGCACGCGCATTTGCTTTTATTAGGTTCTTTCGGCTAGTTCTAATATTCAGTCGCCGAGAGTTGTTCAGATGAGTCAGTACACGCCACTGCGTAAAAGATGGTACGAAATTACACGCGGCTTGCTGGATCAAGACTCTATAAAAACTATACTGAACAAGATTTAGCTAATGCAGTGCAAGCTGTTAGAATAGGGAGGATCTCACAGGCACAAGCCTCGAAATGCTGGAAAATACCTAGGGGGCTATTCAAAATAGGCTATTTGAGAGGCGTGAGGGACATGTAGGTCACCCTACCGTCCTTACCCAACAGGAGGAGACGCTAATATCAGAGACCATCAACCAGGTAGCAAATTGGAGTTTTCCCGTTACTGTTAGTGATACCAGAGAAATTGTCCAAAACTATGTGTCAGAACAAGGCAGAAATGTTGCTGGGTGGCCCAACAATAGGCCTGGACCGGACTTCATTGAAAAATTCATTTCCAGAAATAACAATAGCATTTGATTGGCATCTATTATTAAGCATGCACGTGCTTCTGTTAGGCGCGCGGACATAACGGAGTTTTTTAATAACATTAAGCATGTTCTCCAATCTGTTAATGCTAACCAAGTGTTTAACTATGACGAAACTAACTTTACTGACGATCCCGGGGCTAAAAAAGTGCAGGGTTGAAACGGTTTAAAAACATTCTCGTTCGGCCATGAGTGTGATGGTCTGCGGAAGTGCAAATGGGATTCTCCTACCACCAATAGTTGTTTATAAAGCCAACAACATCTACGAAAATTGGACTGTTGGTGGTCTTCCACGGGCAGTTTATTATAACAGCAGCAGTGAATGGTTCGATATGAATCTCTTTGAGATATGGCTCTACAAGCTATTGCTACCCCACACCCAAGAAAATTGAAAATGGCGAAACAGCTGTGGTTTTAGGTGATAACCTAGCCTCGAATTTGTGAAGAAAAGGAAAATAGGCAAGACGAGAAAATATAATAATTGAAGATGAATGACAAACAAAATATGGCTAAAGGAAAAGGCAAAGGAAAGAAAAAATTCTAAAAAAATGGACAACAGAAGACATCATCTTCAAGAAGCACAATTGAAAACGAATGTGTAATTTATGCTGCTGATTGGTCTGGTTACACTGGACCAGACTGGATTGTATGCATTGGTTGTTCTAAATGGATCTGCGGTGCTTATAACGGAGGATCCAAAAGCAAATATTATACTTGTGGGGAATATGAATGATTATTAGTATTCAGGTCATCTTGGCAAGGCATAGGCGGGAGGGTGTATTTTGATTTTTTACCAAGGATGTTTTCTTAGTTCCTTTTACGATGTCAAATATTAACAATATTATTTTTTACTTTGTTTAAAGTGTTTTGTTTTTTTATGTTTATTTATATTTATTTTAAAAAGTCTGATATATCTTATATTCATAAAACTGAATTTTGTGGCTTAAGAATATTCCAAAAATTTTTTGAAGATTTTCAATATTTTTATAAAAAATTATTATATTTTAATAAAAAATCTTAAATTTGTGCCAAATTAATTCCACGAAGGGTCTACATTATTTTTTTTTCGTTTTTAGTTTGGGTGCCAATATAACCCCAAACAATAACACTTAGTTATTTTTTTTTGCACGAAAACCGTTTATGGTAAAAAGAACCATTTCGTGGCAGATTATTGGTATGACCTGTATTGCTACCGTTGATCTTTTTCAAGTCTATTCGATACAGCGTCTAGGATCAAAAATACCTCAAACTGCACCTGCACAATGTAGCCCCGTTTTACGGTGAGTAGTGAACAGAAATAAAAAGAAAGCAGGATGAAGAATATAGGGAGAAATTTTATATTACGCACAATAGGTAAGCAGAAATTATAATTTATTAAGCTTGTAAATTGACTATTTTATCGACAAAGTGTACTCATTTCAAAATCACTTAGTTGTTTTATTTCGTAACATAAAAGCGCAGCCCCGCTAAAATCAATTACGTAATATGAAAGTTTTTTGGGATCTTTTTCAGGAACTCCAGAAAAAACTTTTATATTAATGAGAAGTAAGGTCGAAAAGAAACAAAAAAACATTGAAGTAAGTATCAACAATTGATTTAATGCGATAAAATCTTTTCCCTGGCCATATAAAAGGATTATTAGCTGTTCCCATTAGGTATTTTAATTTTGCTTTCGCTAGTATTTGCCTACTTTATTTGGTATAACTAAAATTTGACCTTCCAATATCGAAAGTTGGAACAGTTTATTTATTGAACGTATTAGCATAGTGTAAGATAAGCATAAAGTTTCACAATGCTTTAACTCAAGTAAGACACTGTAAAAGTGGTCTACTTTATTGATCAAACAGGTTAAACCTAATACAGAACAATAATTAACAAAAGCAACTCAAATTAATAAATGATAAAGTAAAATAACTAGAAAAGTTACACATAAATCCACAAAAAAGTGGCAAAAACAATAAAAAAATAAATTCAATGCAAAATTGTGAAGTAAAATGAAAGTAAAGGCACCGTGCAGGATCGCCGGCACTTCGGTTTGAAAACCCGTGGCAAACCTGCTCAGAGCCAGTTCTAGATTGAGGTCAAGGTCCAAGGAAAAAACTCCTACCCCCGTTCCCTTTTTCGTTTTCAATCCATCTGTAAAGATGGCGATCGAGGATTGTAGTTCGATCGTGGGGTCATAAGAAGATGGTGATATCTGTTGAAAGCAAACACGGGAGGCACAGCATCCTTTACTGCACCAAGGAGAGACACCTTGGCGGCGCCCTCACAAATAATGCTCGCGTTTAAATTACTTGACGTTTCGATCATCTTGTCGTGATCTTCTTCAGAAGTGAAGTGACTAGTTTGTCCTGATCCGGGGTTAATATATGGTCCTGTGTCCGTTGGTGCGTAATCGTTCCGCTCTGTTGAGGCGTGTCCGTTGCTCTCCGTTGGGCTGTGAAGAATGATTTCCAGATACTTGGTAATTGTAGTCCGCCTTCTCTGTTGATATTGTTCGGATTTTTCTGTATTTCAATAGCTTCTCTGTAGAATCTTCTCCAGTAATGTGGTTCCGTTGCTAGTTTCCTGCATTTGTCAAACTTGATTCCGTGTTTCGTGTTTGTTGAGTGTTCTGCTACTGCTGATTTGTCTGTGTGTTCATACTTTGTATCTCGCATATGTTCTTTTAGCCTGATATTGATGTTTCTGCCTGTTTGTCCAATGTATACCTTTCCACAAGTGCAGGGTATCTCGTAGACTCCTGGATTTTGGAGCGGCGAGGTACGATCTTTCGGTGAAGACAATTTTGTAGATAGTTTTTCTGGAGCATTGAAGATTACTTTGATGTTGTGTTTGCGCAGCTTTCTTCCAATTTTGTCAGTGCATCCTTTGATGTATGGCAGGCAAGTCGTTCCAGTAGTAGTTGTTGTTTCTTCCTGTTGTTTTGGATGTTTTGGTTACTGCGTTATTATGGCAGTATACAGCCACAAGGTAATTTTCGGGGAAAGTCTTACCCAAGATGAGGCGATTCTGCCAAAAAGCCATACATACTTTTTCAGTGTTTGTTTTGACGTGCCTGCTCCAGGTCAACCTCTTGTCAAACACAACGCCGAATATTTAACATCGTCCGAAAAACTGAGAGCAGTGGCAAATATTAATTGCTGACAGTTATTGTAGTAATTATTATAGTAAATAAATTAAACCGCTGTAGAATTAATCTAGCTGCAATAGATTGGGGGAAATATATTTATTCATCAGATCTAAATTAAAACAAATCTCACCAAAAATGTCACATTTCCCGGAGATTAACATTTTCATCGCGTACATATTTATGACGCGACTAAACCGATTTATGTCAGTCGAACCGCAATTTTTCATAAAAACAACTTTTCTCTAAATCGTTCTACTTTTATTTTTCCAGAGTTTTCCCAACGCCGCATATTTCGAAACATTTCCTCTTCCATCTGGGAAGGTCGTATAAAACGATTTATTACCCCTCTCATATTATCGTCACTGCGTAAAACGGCTTAAATTTTTCGATAAACATCCGACCGCGAGGCATACTGTAATCGCATGAGTCTAGTAACATATTCCGAATATGTTCGGCGCTGTTGACTTTCACTCATCCTTGGGTCCTGACACCGACAACTTCGTGCTTGAGTCACTTTCTCCGTAACGCCAGCGGACAATCACACTTCGCGGTGATTGTTTATGCTCGCGGAATCATCTTCTATGTTAATGTATGTAGAGACACGCGTGCATGTATGTTATGTTTACGAGCTCACTCTACAGTGAAGATGCATTGTTGTGCGCGTATTCTGATTAAGAGGCCGTTAGCATTATGTTAATTTGCGGAGCGAATTATTTACTTAGATCGCTTTCTACGGCTTGTATTCTTGTCCGTTGAATTTTAATTAATGTCAACAGAGTTTGGACTGTGCTTTTAGTATTATATAATTTGCAATTAAAATTGCACTGCCCGGAAATGGTCTTATTATTTATATAAAACTTACAAAATACATTTCTGCAGCTGACTTTAAACCGTGTTCATTACATTGCTTAAGTTTGTTTAATTCTCTAGAATTTATTAGAATTAGCTGTATTATTTTAATAACTTTAATAAAAATATGCCTAAAACTAAGTATCTGTGAGTGACGTCTCAACAACGTGCACCATACAAACAATATATACTGGGTGACTGATAAAATGCACTCGAAGCTATAGCTCCGTTATTTATTATCCAATTTTAAGACAGAAAACTAACAATTACTTAAATAAATACTACCAATTCGCGTAATCAATTACCAGGAACGAAAAGTTTCAACATGTAACAGTATTTTTATTTTGTAATACCAATATATATTTTTTTAAACGTTTCGGTATAGAATTTTTTTCTGAATTCAATGATGAATAGCCGTAATCCTTAAAGGAGACAAGCCCCCGATTTGGCAAGCTCCTGAATACCAATATGTATGTCAAATACAGTGAGTAAACTAATGGAAGCCCTTATAAGGGGCAGGCTACTCAAAGAACTGAACTTACATGATTATCAATATGGGTTTAGAGCCGGAAAATCTATCTTACATGCACTGGAGACCGTAAACAGGCGATGTGAGGACCCCGCCGGTAAATGGTGTGTACTTATAGCAATCGATGTTAAGAACGCATTTAATACTGCAAGCAACAGACTAATTGTTCAGGAGCTAGGTAGGAGAGGGGTTTCTGGATACCTCGTGAATATGAGTATCTCAAGTTATCTCAGAAACAGGAAGATCAGACTGGATGGTGCTGATGTGTTGGAGACTGGAGTGGTGGTACCTCAGGGCTCGGTCTTTGGTCCGATATTGTGGAACGTCCTATACGATGGTGTTTTAGATTTGAACCTCACTGTGGATGCGGTGACTGTGGGGTTTGCGGACGATTTGGCGCTGGTAGTTGCAGCGAGAAACGAGGTCACATTATTGCTAACAGATGTTTAGCAGGAATAAGCGAGTGGATGCAGGATCACGAACTAACCTTTGCACCTGAAAAAAACAGAGTGCGTAGTAACGCATATCTTGCTTTCATTATATCTTAAATTATAACTGTCGCTATGGCTACATCGCAATTAATAGCAACATTGCGATTGTTAGAGCATTTAGCCTAATCTCTAATATTTCTAAAATTTCAAGAAAGAAACATTTCACAAATTTAACCAAAATTTGTTTGAAACAGTGTACTCAAAGGATCCTTTCCCAAACCATTATTTAATGTAACAACATTAACGTTTCACGAAGTTTGTCCTGAATAATTCAGTGATCATCTAGGTTTACGGAATTACAGAATAAATGTAATTCCCAGTTCACGTATTTCTAACGCTTTCAGCTAACGAGAGCAGTATTCATGCTTTAATTTCGTGGCAGCTTAATTTTAAATTAAATAAAATTAATTACCTCTAGCTGGCTTCTTGCGTTCGTATTAAAATCAAGTAAAGCTTGCTTAATGCTAACTTTTATTACCCTATAAAATAAAATAATAGGAATAATGGTTAAATATGATACTTATAAATAGCTGTTTATTAAATAATTGTTAGAATAAAAACTGCTAAAGACAGCAGTTTCACCAACTGCTCGTTATAAAAGTACTACAGCTCAATTTCAAAATTTTTATTTCCATATTAAACATAAAATAAATAATTACTTGGTTTTTTTACTACATTTTCATTTTATTATTATTATTATTATATTAGATACAATTTCTTAATTTAACCAACAACTTAATTGTTTTAATAGAATTCCTTATCGCTACGCCAATGTATTTCAGCTGCACGTGTTCTTCGGTCGAGAAAGTTTGTTTATCAGATTCTTATGGCTCCAGTCAGCCAAATCCATTTCTGATCGAAACTACGCTGTGAGATGTCGGCTATTTCTACGGATTACAGCGCTAGGCATACAAAATATATATAAAGAGCAATAAAAGATTTTTGCATCGTAGAACTAGGAATTATATGTGTCGATATACGCAATTTATAAATACTCCTCGTATTTTGTCCATCGCCTTGCGCCTAAAACACCATTCAGCTTAATAATTACCTTCTTGTATATCATTATAGTAAGTTCTTTTCGAATAGATTTAATATAGTAACAAAAACTGATGTAATGAAAAGTATTCCCAAACTTCTGCTATTCTGTTGTTACGGTTTTTTTTTCTTCACCTACCTTGTGTAGTACTCCGCTAGTGTTTTCGACAAGCTTCTGTTATTTTATTTTTCGTTTTCTTCCCGTCCTCTACTTCCAGAGTTGCTTTTATGTTTTGTTTCTCCTCTTTTTTTTTTTTTTTTTTTTTTTAATGAACGTTTTATTCGCGGACAGAATTTATTAATAAAGAAAAATATAGCGTGCAACTTAGCTTATGTCCCTCAAACGGCTGTTATTAAATAACTACCCCGATCAATTAGCTTTTCTATTTTTTTTAATGTTTTAGTCAACAATTCTGGAAATTTCGTATATTATAGATCGGAGGGTATAATTAAATCAGTATAACAGATTAACTCTTTAATATATATTATAACATGAACCGATTAATTACCGGCATGTGATATACAGGGTGGATTATTCACCGCTGGTATAATTAATTCAAATTTTTAGCATTGTTTCAGTAAATTATTTTCTTTTGTAACTTTCCTAAATTTAATTTAATTCTTAGGATAAGATTTTCCTTTATATTGATGTGTGTAAACTGATTGCGTTGACCATAGAATTCGGTGTTGGAGTCCTATCGTAGGGCTATTTGTTATTATTATTTCTTTCTGTATTCAAAATTTCATACTTAATTTTATTCGATAATTACTAACAACGTTTACTGATACGGAGTATCATATTCATGATTTGAAATTTGATGATATTACCGACATATTCTTTGTTATTTCTTGCTGAAACTTATTTTAATTTTATGTTAACAACACCCGCATATTTCGTCGTTATTTATATATGAATGTTAACATTACTTTCAATAAACGTTCAACCGAGTTACTATTAAAAAAAAAAAAAAAAAAAAAAAAAAAATAAAGAGGAGAAACAAAACATAAAAGCAACTCTGGAAGTAGAGGACGGGAAGAAAACGAAAAATAAAATAACAGAAGCTTATCGAAAACACTAGCGGAGTACTACACAAGCTAGGTGAAGAAAAGAAAACCGTAACACTGTATAGCTGTGAGTCAAAAGAACTGTTTACTTCCTATTTTTGTTTTGCTCGAGCTAGTATACTATATGATATGTCATTTTCCTATTCCTTGCCGAACACCCTATATACCTTTTATATGCGATTTGACGATAAACTTTCTGAACATTACTGTCTAATCTACTTATGAAAGTAACGGAGCTCTGCAAGAAAATCGTGATTGAAACACTATTAAATTGTAGCGCTTAATGGGACATGTATATACCACCGATATATACATATATATATCACCGATAGGTTAAGATTTCTTGTTATTGTCAGATTGTTAACTGCATCTATCGCCTTTTGTATGGTAAAGTAATTTAGAATTACAGCACGCTCTTCGTACTCCGTACTACCTGTAAATTGTTAAGATTCTCTATCGCAAGAGTACGCCACATTCGGTATGATCACGTAAGGTCTAGTGAAAGTGAAATTGATGTTAATAATTATTGCCGCAGTTACTACTTTTTTTCTAGGTTTTACTATTGCCGCATTTAATGCTTCGGGTACTGACTCCAATTAATGTAAATATATCAAAGATCAATAGAAACATATTGGCACTGCTACATAGGCATTATAGATTATCGCAAATCTTATTATTAATGGAAATATACTGAAGCGCAAACATCTAGCCGGTGAAAGTCGTATCATAGGCTAAGCTACAAATACATAGATACGTTTAAATTAAAACGTTTTAGCCAATTTAATATTGAAAAATAGTTTTAACTGTATCGACTGCCCTTCCTTTGTAAGTTATCTTACTTTTCGAGCGATGAATTTATTGAAGGACTATAATAATTAAGAGCATGGGGAAAGTATAAGATATTAAAACAATAGAGCAACGCTATGATCTGTCAAATCTTAAAAGGAGCAGATCAGGTGTCAACACTATACAGGAATATCTATGCTGGACGTGTCGTGCAATACGTATTAACCAAACTTGTACGCAAGAGATTAAGGAAATATGGAAATATCAGGGCGATTTTAGAGAAGAAATTTACGACTAGAACTTGGGACTACTCTGCCCTTTATACATTTTATACTCAACAAACTGGTAAAACTGATAAATATGATTATACGATAAACAAACAACAAAATATTAGTCCAGGACAGTTTTAGAAAGCAATTTAGAGTTTCTAAATGCCTACAATGTCACTGAAGATGAACCTATAATTTGTAGTACTTATAGAAGAAAATATGAAAAGAAGCAAGATCCACACATCAAAACTGCAAAATGCAATGCATTGCCTATGCAGATGACATAGTAGTGTTACAAGATCAAAAAGGGAGCTTGGAAATGTATTTGCAAGGTTTGCAGAAAAGGCGGAGCTATTTCAATTATAAACAAACAAAGGCAAAACAAAGTATACAGAAATGCGAGCGGAGATGGAGAAAGATCATACCTACAAAACTTTCAAAAATTGAGGAAATAGAAAGTCAGTTTGAATACCTGAAGGTCACAATTACAAACAAATATCAATAGACCGAAGAATATTACAAGGAAATATAGGTGGGTGAATAAACAGAAAAAGTAATTTTGAATTTTTACTGAATTGACGTATTTCCATGGTAGATTCCAAGAACCAAAGCTGGGAATAAATGCCAAAAATTGGAAACTTACCTAGGAGGGCGACAATCCAGAGTATCATCGAGATTTATAAAAAACGTAAGATCCAAACTCTATATCACCAGAAAAATGACAAGACTTACAAATCATTGCTTGTAGAACATAGATCTAAATGTAATACCCTATCACATAGCAATATACAGGCTTACCGCGAACCAAAAATAATTACAATCGAAAGAATACGGAAAGCAATAGCATTATTATAAAACAGACGTACTCCTGGCCCGATAGAATCTTAATGGAAAACCAATATCACAAATATGGAAAAAAGGATGGATTACATCCATGCATAAAAAGAGAAAGAAAGAAGACCGCAAGAATTATAGAGGCATAACGGTAACTAGTACTCTTAGAAGATTATACAGAGAATTAATAATATCATCTGCCAGGAATATCATTCATGCGAATCTAAAGAACAAAACGGTGGCCGAGCCGGCAGATCAACAAAAGATAGTATATTTTGTTTATCCCAAGCAATAGAAAAGAGAACCGTAAGATCACAAGAAGTGCATCTATTACTGGTAGACTCGACTAGTGAACTAGACTCAAAACTATGGGAAGTTCTGGAAGGAAAGAAGTAACATGACATTAATAGATGCCACTAAAGACTTATAGACAGACACCATGGCCAGAATAAAAATAGGGAACGAAATACCATATACATTTATAACAACGAAAGGTCTTAGACAAGGCTGTTGTATATCCCTGATTTATTTAACATGAATGTCGATGATGCGTTAAGAGTATGGAAGGAAAGTGTAGAGGCATAGGATTGGTTATTAGGGATACAACTCCTTTATACACTACACTGTGCAGACGACCAGGTAGTGCTTGCACAGGGGAAAGACGACCTCAAATATATGTCTAAGATGAGAGGAGTTACCTGAGGACCTAGAAGAGAAAAAATTAAATATTATATGGAATGTACATCTCTAGGCTTAAAACTTGCCATGCAAGAGTGTTCTTGATCAGAACTGAAACAAAAAAGAAAATATACATTGCTATATTACAACCGATGATACAGAAGAATAAAAGCAAATTACTCGCAGTTGAGATAGATTTCTAGAAAAAGCAGCAAGGAAAGATCAAAACACGCAAGAAATGAAGAAATGAGAAGCAAGATAAAAGTAAAACGAATCCTAGCAGAAGATATAGAAATACCACAACTGATTTGGTATGGACACGTAAACCGAATGGCGGAAGAAAATCTTTCAAATTTTGGAATGGATCCTTCCAGAAAAAAGATAACGAGGCAGACCACTTAGCTTAGAACATGGTTACAGTGGATTACCAAAATAATGTTCGAAAGATAATTAATAGACAACGAATGGCAAAATACACAGACCTCGAGAATAGGAACCCAAAGTCATCGCGCGTTATAACCGAGATTATATATACAGATCAAGCAATTTCAGATGGCGGATGCACGATAGCAAGAGGGCGTGCTCAATGGAGTGGAGACAGACCCGAAGGAGTATGGAGTAATGTTATAACTCACACGTGACAGCCCCACTACCATCGCGATTCGTACAAAATACGAAATTCCGTTTTTATTGTAATATGTATCTGCAGTACTATACACCAGCCATTGACTCGGTTCCGCCCACTTCATCGAGCTGATGACCTTAGATGTACATGATGACGGAGCGTTCTCCAACAGACGATGCATGAGCTATACATAATTCCTATTGAAAGACTAATGAATCTACATGAATGTCAAATAGAAAATATTACAATATGAGTTTATAAAAGAGATCAAAATTCTGAAACAGTGAAATGAAAAGATAGTTATTATAATATACTCAGAGAATATGCTGTCAAATTGTAGAAAAATAAAGTTATTCCCTATTCCTAGGAGAATCAGGCTAATCACATTCTGAAATTCACGAAAATGAATATACGACCGTGATTATGCCCGCCATTTTTAATTATTTCATATATTAAATGGCAAATAAGTTGAAAATTAAAGTCAAAAATGTTGCAATATGTTTGATTTTTCGGAGGCGCATCCACCAAAACTAACAAACATGTTAAACCTTCAGTAAGTTAAATTTCGAACAATTTTAATAAGAGCAATGTAGCTGACCAATATAACAGGTACCAGTTTTAAATATTTTTTTACTCACAATCAGACGCAATTTTAAAAATGCATAAGTATTTCACCTGCATATACTGTTATCGGCCCTTTCAATGTTTAGAAAGTAAAAGTTTTAAAACTTTGTTCAGGAAGTACAACAAAAAAGAAGGTATGAACCTTCTTACGTTACGTAAGAAGCAAATCTCTAACACATAAAAAAAATCTGAATCATCTTTGCAATTTCAACACTCTGAGTACTCACTTTCTCTTTCTTCAAATGTGTAATGTAATCGACACGTATTTCCATTTATTTAAGTTCCAATAAGTTCTGCTATAGTAAGCATGAACCTGTTTCCGATATTTGTTTCCGCGTAGTCATTCCTTCTTAATGCACGCATTTAAATATGTACATACATATTCTATTCATGCAATCATGTCTTTAAATGCGATAATTTCTTCTTGTTAAATAAATATTAAAGACTTGATTACTTATTACAGTTACCAACATATAAAAGTGAAATGTAGAGGGTATATATTATAATATACTCGTACATGATGCAGATATAGGGGAAGGGCGGGCAAGAGGGCATACTCGGGCAAGATGGCATATTGGCTCTATCGTCTAATTTAACCCAACAAAAATATCTATATCTATTAAATAATATTGCATAAGGTGGCAACAGTGCGTATATGTACCGACAGTTCAGGTTACACCACTGACGCCCGAAGTTAGTTGTGTTTGTGTCGTTTTCATGTGGGCGGTCCAATGTAAGTATCTAATCAAAACCATTTTTCTCCTTATATACTTAATTGTTCATTTATTTCTTATATACCATAGCTATTGTAAAATAACTTATATTGATGCATCGTTCTTTTCAGTTTATCTTTTTAAAACGTCTATATTCTTGAAAAATGTTTTAACGAACGAAACGGGCAAGTCGGCATACTTATTTGCTGGGCAAGATGGCATGATATGCCGTCTCGCCCGCACCATGCCATTTTATTCGCTGCATAATTTACTCACACTAATCTTTTTTGCAGATGGTTTACACATATATAAGGAAAACAGATAGGGGAACCTGGGATGAGACAAACATGGCGCGAGCTATAAACGCTGTTAAAAAGAAAGAAATGGGGTGGGCCCGCGCTAGCAAAACTTTTAATGTTCCTGCAACAACGTTGCGGCGCCGAGTTGAAAATAAAAACAAAATAGCAATTAACACCACAAAACATCTTGGTCGGCATGAAAATGTACTAAACGAAGAGGCTGAAAAAGCCATAGTGACTAATATACTGGAATTAGAGTCTCGTTTTTTTGGTTTAACATGCCATGATGTTTGCGTCCTTGCATATAAAATTGCAGAGAAGATGAAATTGCGCCATCCATTTAGTCGTCAAAGGAAAATGGCGGGAAAATCTTGGCTGCGGGGATTCAGACAAAGAAATCCAGAAATTTCATTGAGCCTTCCCGAGGCTACCTCACTTGCACGTGCAACAGCGTTTAATAAAGCCCAAATAGAGAAATATTTCACTAGTTTGGAAAATGTAGTGGAGCAATATTTAATAGATAAGATTATGATATTCAACATGGATGAATCAGCACTTACTACGGTACAAGTACCTGCCAAGAAAGGCAAGAAACAAGTGGGTGCGGTAACTAGTGCAGAAAGAGGTATTCATACTACTGTGGTAGCTTGCGTAAGTTCTGGCGGGACTTATGTTCCTCCAGCAATTATATTTCCGCGCAAAAAATATAATGCGCTTCTGTACGATGCTGCCCCTATAGGCACCTTAAGACTCTACAATGAATCTGGTTACATGACAGGGGAACTGTTTTTTAAATGGATGCAGCATTTTATCTCCTTTGTAAGGCCAACGCCAGAGAAAAAGGCTCTACTAATTCTCGATGGACATATAAGCCACAGAAACTTAGAAGCATTGCAGTTAGCGAAGGAAAACTCGGTTGTACTCTTCTGCTTACCAGCTCATTGTACACACCGGCTTCAACCATTAGATGTGGCCTTTTTCGGACCACTGCACAAGTACTACAATCAGGCTATGACAGAATGGATGAAAATAAATCCGGGTCGTCCGGTTACAATTTATCAAATCGCTCAGCTTTTTAATATAGCATATGAAAAGGCAGCTACGCTCACAATCGCTTTGAGTGGCTTTCGTGCTACTGGAATTGCCCCTTTCAATAGAAGTATATTCCCGGAACATATGTTCTTACCCAGTTTAACTACGGACAACGAAAATTTTCAAACGGAAAATGATCAAAATCCACAGAACGTACCATGTTATGAAAACAAGGTAGAAGCTGGGGTTCAAGTTCCTTCAACCTCTAATCTAACTCGACATCTTAAAGCTGGATCAAATGATATTCCATTATCGACATGGAATTCTGTGAATACGTTAGTAGATGAATTATCACCAAAACCTCACAGCAATTGTAGGAAAAACCCTAAGCGTAAAACTAAGACCACTTATCAAGACGTATTGACAGAGAGCCCATTCATAAAGGAACTTTATGAAAAAGAAGTTAAAGGAGGAAAGAAAAAGTAAAAGAGCGATAGTGAAAAAAACGCTGATTGAAGATGATAGCTCCGATGATGGTGATGACAAAAATTACGGTGGAAGTCAGAGTGATGAAGAGGATTGTGCGTGTTTATATTGTAATGACTTGTACAGCCGATCCAAAAGTCGCGAGGCTTGGTTAAAGTGTCAGTCGTGTGGGTTATGGTCCCATGCGGAATGTGCAGGACTATCAAAAAGGGCAAACAATTTTTTTTGCGAATTATGTAAAAACTGAACTTGTTTCTTTATTTTTAAAGTAAATGAATATCCAGTAATGGTTATTTATTTTGTTTATTGTCAAAAACTTTTCATTTTTAATTACGTTACCAAGCAATAACTGAATCATTTTGTTTTTGGCGTATTTCACAATATTTTTACGTTTTATCATTAATTTATTATATCAATAAGATACATGTTAGTATAAACGAATGTAAACTTTCGATTATTTTTTAATGCTACAATTTCTTAAATATTTTTTTACTTGTATGCCATCTTGCCCAGTATGGTCGGGCAAGACGGATATTGTAATGTTTTTCTAATTAATTTTTTTTCAAAATAAATGTTTCTTGAAAATGTATCATTCTTTATTGTAAAACAAACTACAATCTTCTGATCATCTCTACAAATAAAACGTATTGTCTTGGATTAAAAAATACGGCATTTATAGGAAAATTTAAGATGCTATGCCAACTTACCCGACCTTTCCCTGCAGGGAGAAAGACTGCATCAAGAATGTTTAAAATAATTTCTTTAACACTGAAATTGGGGAGAGGGGTGATTTATTTTAAAATTCTAAAATTACTTTTTTGTAACACAGTGGGAGGGGGTGCATTAAGAAATATTTAAATGATGATTCCTTTAACAACGGAGGAGGTGAGAAGGGTGGCGGTTGCATCATATCCCCTTCTTGAAAAAAATCGACCCCTTTCACGCACTTCGGTGTTAAAAAAGTATTTTATCATTTAAAATATTGTCTTCTGAAATAGTAGTAATAGAGGTAATAATTAATAACTAACATTTAAAAACAAGCCATCGCACTCCAACCCACCCCATAGTGCTACAAAAAAAAGAATCGCCTAAATGATTCTAATTACCTCTCCCTCTCCACCCTGGTAAGCACCCCTACCCCTCCTTATGATAAAAAAAATATATTTTAAACATTTTTAATACACCCTCTCCCCCCGTGTTGTGAATTATTTGAATTATACCGTGAGTTTGTTTTATCTCTGAACATATAATTTTCCTGTGTTCAGTTTTTAAGCTAAAGCTTTATAGAATATACATCACAGAATATTAGATTTTACCCCTTCATAGCGGGAGAGACAAGTAATGAGAACTGTTTTAAAGAATTATTTTTTTTAACCACGGGAAAGGGAAGTGACGCTGGAGAGCGATAGGGAGCACTAAAAATGTTCTAAAGTACATATTTTTTGAACACCAAAGGGGGTGAAAGGAGGAGGGTGATGATTTTTTTTTTAAATAATAGAATTACTGGTTTCGCAACACCGGGGAAGGTTTAAATTTTTTTTTTAACACGGGCAGGGGAGGAGATGAATGATTCTTTTTAGATATAGAATTACTTTCTTCACAACATCGGGCGAGGAGACCGGCATTATTTTCCAAATTCTAAAATTCCTTTTTTTGCAACACAGGGAGAAAGGTGCATCAAAAATTTTTAAAATAATTTCTTTATCACTGAAATTGGGGAGAGGGGTGATTTATTTTAAAATTCTAAAATTACTTTTTTTGCAACACAGTGGGAGGGGGTGCATTAAGAAACCTTTAAGTGAGGATTCCTTTAACAACGGAGGGGGTGAAAAGGGTAGAGGTTGCATCCTGTCCCCTCCTTCAAAAAAATCAACTCCTTTCACACACCTCGGCGTTAAAAAAGTATTTTATCATTTAAAACATTGTCTTCTGAAATAGTAGTAATAGAGGTAATAATTAATAACTAACATTTAAAAACAAACCATCCCACTTCAACCCACCCCATAGTGCTATAAAAAAGGAATTGCCTAAAAAATTCTAATTGCCTCTCCCCCTCCACCCTGGTATGCACCTCTACCCCTTCCTCCGCTAAAAAAAATATTTTAAACATTTTTAATGCACCCTCTCTCCAGGTGTTGTAAAAAAAAATTATTTTGGTTCTAATTACTTGTCTCGCCCCCCTCTGAAGGGGTAAATTCTAATATTCTGGATGTATATTCTGTAAAGCATTGGATTGGCCATTTTAAAACTGTACACAGGAAAATAGTGTGTTCAGAGATAAAAAAACAAAACTCTGGTTATACATTTCCGCGGCGAGGTGTCCCTGCGGCCAGTTGTCCTTGCGACTAGTTGTCCTCGCGGTCTGTTGGCGGCGGCCAGTTGTCCTAGACCGTGTTTAACCTACAAGAATGCCTACCTACGTCAGATTTATCCAACAACCAGAACTTCTATTGTCTTAAATTATGGACTCTGAATCTCACAGTTTACGATGCCACAAGTAGGACTTCATAGTGCATAATGTGGGATTAAATGGGTCAGGAACATGCTTCAACACTATTTAACTGGATAGAAATTGTTAATGCCAATTCTCAAATTGAACATTTGGTTGTATGGTCAGAAAATTGCCCCAATCAGAACCGAAATATAATCATGATGATGATAAATTACCTGTAGTTATTACAGACGCCTCCAAATTTAAAAATAATCGAATATAATATTTCTGTTAAGAGGTAATACGGACATGGAGGCGGATTATGTTCACCGTTTATTTGAGAGAACTATAAAAACAGTCGACAGTGACAATTGCTACGCCTTGGGATTGGCAGTAGTTTACCTATTTTACAGATGCAACCGTTTTCAAAATGGATGCATCAGATTTCAGAAACATTGAAGCTTTGTATGGGAAACATGGATCACTGTTTATTAATAAAAAACGAATACTAGAAAAAAGGAATTTTTATTATCGTCCGCTGTCCATTTTCAAATACGATCTATTGCACCGGATACATTTTTTTATGAAAAAATCTTTTAGGTACTGAATGTATCTAGATCCGGCAAAACCAACTTATCATTGCCCAGTGAACTATCAGTTCTTTGTTAAAATCGAGAGGATATTGCCAAGAATAAGTACGATTACTCATTAAAACTTTTGCAATTGGTTCCAACTCAGTTTCATCGTTTGTAAAACAAACTACAATCTTCTGATCATCTCTACAAATAAAACGTATTGTCTTGGATTAAAAAATACGGCATTTATAGGAAAATTTAAGATGCTATGCCAACTTACCCGACCTTTCCCTATCATTTATACAATCTCCATGGGCACACTTATTATTTTTTTAATAAAAACTAAGTTTAAATTTCACAGGTGTGGTTAATAGTAGTCAAAACTTCAGCAGTATTCAGTATTCAGTCTAAGATATGTTTATTTCATTCGTCTTTTTTAAACAATAGAACAAATTTAATACACATGATGATAGGATCATTAATAATGCATTTAATCTGGCATTCAAAAGTAAAATGCTAAGATATTTAAATGTTAGTTGTCTATAAGTAAGTACTAAATAGGTACTGTATTTAAAAATGTATGGCATACGAACGGCATGCATACGAGTGCTTTTTACGTCGCACAACAACCTCTTGACATATATCAGTATCAGTTCAGTTCTGTCCATAATCCAATAATAAAGTTCCCCATCTATTATGATACGGCAATCTGGATATAGTTCGCATTAAAATAGACTGGCCAAGCGGTTCGATTGATTTACACCTAATCTCTATAAACAAATTGATGTATTACATGCGATTTTCATGATTTGCATATTGTTTTAATGCTCACACGGTCGTTAAAGGGTTCGCTAAATATGTTTTAGGCGATAAGAGATATCGTGGCTACGATTTTTCGAGCAGGATATTAAATCTAGGCACTCCAAGCTGGCCGTTCCCATCGAGACCGTTAAGTAGGAGAGGTATAGAGTGTGAAAAAAAAAATCAATCATGCGATGTGCCGTTTCCCTGCTAGTGTATTTGCTTTTCGGAATGTTCGTGTCGGTGTCACCAAATTCCCTTGATGTGACTTCAAGTAATTATACGGTAAGTGTGACTTCCTCTGCCTGTAAAATTATATAACAAACAGCAACGTTAGAGAGTTATTAGATTTCTACTTGTGACTCACGATAGTAATAATAATAATAAACTTTATTACCCAACAGATTTAAAATCTATTCACAGGATAATATACAAAATAAGTATTGAAAAAGGGAAAAACGAAATTACACATATGAACATTCCTTAATTAAAAGAAATAGATAGATATCTACTATGAAACTGATAGCAACAGTTAGCGGTGAAAAACTATAAATGGATCCTCAAAAAACCTATTAGCATTCCTTGCCATATGTGTTAATGGTGCTTTTGCGAGGACGTTTGTTTCACGCAAGGGATGTTTCATGTAATTTTGAAATTTTATTCATGTTTAACGGATATTTCAGTAATTCAGTATCTACTACTGCAAATTCTTTTAAACTTGCACGTGCTAACACTTTTCCACAACTTTTTCTCATCCATTTTATCTATTCTATTCTACAAAACACAACTTCTATTCGTGTGTCTACCCCTATCCGCATTATTTCTTAAGATTGTAGATCTAAGTGATAGTACTTGCAAGTGGTGGCACTTGTTATTTACACTTTGTTTTTAAATGTTGTGTGGCGTCTGGTTTGATTTCTATGACTATAATTACAATCGCAACTATTTATGACTTTATAAGTTCATTTCATTTGATTTTTATTCCTAATGAAGTAGTTTTACCAGTGTTTGTAAGCTTTCCTGAGGAAGACGACAATTGTTTATCGAAACGTTTAACACATATGATTCTTAAAGCAAATATACAATAAATAAACGCCAATATTCCAATACTCCTTTTAAATAATAACCAGGCTGATAGTCTAGTGGCTTGCACGCTTGGCTATCAGTCATGGGGTCGCGGGTTTAAATCTCACTCTGGTCAATTTCAATAACCGGTTTCTTCCGCGATTATAATGATGATTAAGAGGGAGATTTGCCTCTAAGGTGATGTCTGATAAGCATATAAATGCTTGGGCTGCATCTACCCCATTAAAAAAGAAATTATAAGTTACTAGAACAGATTTCATTTGTTACTCCGTCATATCTGGTTTTCCTCTAATTTCTCTATGGACATTACTTTTTTTGTTCTTTATTTATTTGCATTATATATCTTTAATTTTGTTTACTCTTTTTGCCTAATATCGTTTTATCAATTGCCTCAATGAATACCATTTCTGTTCATTTCTCTTTCTATTTCTATTTCTCCGTCCTCTCTTACCCTTTGTCCCAAATTTAAATGCAATTATAACTACAACTGTGCCTCATTTCTATTACTTTATTTCTATTTCTATTTATTATCTCTCTCATTTTTCATTGTACTTATTGTTGAAAAAACTGCTTTTAATTTAATCATATCAGTCCTATGTTTTCTATTTCTTCTTTTGATATTCCTACAATCTTTTTCACTTTCGCATACGTATTTGTGATTAACGTAATGTCATCTGCATATGTTAACCTGTCTACCTTTATTGGTACGAGTTTTAAATAATAGTGTAATATCTGTGCTTGCTTAATTTTGTGAGTGGAAGAATAAATCTAACTTGTTTCCTTGTTTAACCCTTGCTCTCATCTCAGATTTCATAGACTCCCCGTTCATTTGTACACAGTTTCTCTTTTACATTCCGATATGTACTTCTTATCCTTTTAACCGATTTTTCAAGTACCTACATATAACTTTTTTATTTATTGTGTTAAGTACTGCTTTTAAATCTATGAATACCACCAACATCAAGTCACCACTGTCTAATGCCCTCTGGTGGCTATTATATGTTCTCCTTTTTTATATATTGCAACCAACGTGTTATTTTGCAACTCTTATGGTACTTATTCGCTCATTTCGTCTACGTTTCATGTTATAAAGTGTTTCATTATAGAATAAAATAAATAGCAAATTATTGATATATAGTATATATACAGATGCTTGTAAAAAACTTAATGAATGCGGGTGTGCAATATAGGTTCCGAGACATAACTATAGCGGGATATTTCGCCCGGACAGCAGAGTGTCAATTTTCGCTGCAGCCACACCGCCTCGGCTATAATGAAAGCAGTGGATTATATCCAAAACAACCGAGTTAGTAAAGCTTGTATTATGTCGGACTCGAAAAGTGTATTGATGGCGATTCTTAATGAAAGATTTCAAATGCATCCTTTAATATATAAATTAAGAACTAAAATCATGGAGATCAGGAGGTTTGTTGGTCAGTTTTTTATTGGATCAAACATCACTCGGGCATTTAACCTAATGAAAAAGTTGATGGGTTGGCAGGGTCGGCCGCTTCCAGCGGGAAGAATTGTCAAATTAGGATTCATTGTAGAGATATTTTGGTTTCCACAAGAACTGAACTTCAGAAAGAGTGGGAGAATCGATGGGAGCGATTGAATACTGCTCGACCTGCTCAGTACGCTTTAATACATCCGCTGATAAACCACAAGGTGATGGATGAATTTCGAGACGGTTCTATTCAACAATTGCTAGACTTAAGTTTGGTCATGGTTTATTCCCCGCCCACCTACACAGTAAAAAATTGCGTGTAGGAATTAACACTAAAAGTGGTCTATATAAGTCCACACTATTTTTGGTAAATTTTACACTGTGAAATTTGGTAAAATTTACCAAAACGATTTGGTAAATCCTACACTTTAAAACGTGTAGTATAAGACACTTGCCAGTGTAAACTACCAAGAGATGATGTACACCTTTGGGTGTTAGTTAGAGGTACACTACATGGGTGTAGCTTTTACACTGAATAACGTAAGTGTAAATTAAGGTACTTTTAGCTGCAAATGTACATCGTACAGTATATATACGCTAAACACTCTAATAAACGTGAGGCGGTGAAGTGATCCAAAAGAAACTTCAATTTGCTAATAAAAATTTATTTGCGAATATCTTTTTGTATAAAACAGAATTTAAACATTTGCTTTCTGGCAAAACGCACAATGTACAGAACAACGTTTAAACGACATGCACTATAATATATGTAAACGAATACGAACACTAATGATTAAACAAAAATATGCCTTGGAACAATATATCAATAATATTACCAATAATAATTATGGTTAAATAAACAAGTTATGCAATAAAAGAAAAACCATTGCACAGCACGGCAATATTATAGTACAGTTAATATTAACAAATATATATATATATATTAAATTTCAAACTTCTCGCTACAAGTTAGGTTAAGGAATATGGAATTAACCACCGGAATGGAGGGAATATACTAAACAGGGAATTACATTCTACACGATTAGTCATATATACATAACCTACAATATGTCATAAAAATCTTTTAGAATTGACAAATATTTTACGAAATACAACAACAAAGAATATAGGTTGTAAACGATACGTATTATGTACCTACCTACATATCTAACTATTGTTCAAAATGATGTAATTGGTTACTTACCATTTGATATGCAATGTTTATGCCGACGGGATAGGCGAATCACTAATACTCAGCCATTTAATCATACTTTTGCATTTAATTCATATTAACATCATGGTTGCAAAAAACATCAAATATATACGTATAAAAAGCAGAGGCACAGGATTCATGTTTCAATACGAATCCGATCACGTGTCAATTGTCCATTAGTAGTCTGAAGTTGACTCTCTTTATTATATGTACCTGATAGAAATTGTTCATGAGCAGGAGTACATATGTACGCCCCTCTCTTTTCGAAGTCAACTTTTTACACCCCCAGGTGTAGATATTTCAAATATTGGGCAAAGATATCTTTACCTAATTGATTTTGGTAACAAAATGCAACTTTAACCAAATTAGGTGTTAATTTTAACACACAAACTTTTTACCACTTACTTTTTGAGCTTTACACGCAGAAATTTTTTACTGTGTACATAGATTAAAAATGAAGCAGTCTAGCGCATGTGCTTGTGGCTATGATAATGGAAATCTAGGCCATCTCTTTTTTGAGGGAGCATTCTACAATGTTCAGAGAGCCATACTTATGAAAGATCTGATAGAACTGTATATTGCGTTACCTACAAACATCATTCAAGTTTTGAGAGAGAACAATATTAAAGTATTCTGGGCGGAATAAAATTTATGAAGGCATCCAACATTTTTATATAGCTTGTCGTTTTTAGTTTTCCCATTCCGTCAGTCCTATGTGGGTGTTTAAGTCGCTTCGATGGGCCCCGAAGCGTGAAAAATTGTCCTGCATTCTTCCTGTATAGTTTTGGCGGTATTGATAGGTGGCTAATGAGCGAGATGCTCGGCACTAACAGAGTATGTTCCTGACGTAATTTAAAAGAAAACCTGCAAACCTTCTACAGAACAGAAAGGCTCTTGGCCCAGACGGTGTACCGGCGGAGGTGATTAGAAGTATCGTCAATTCGTGCCCTTGTATGCTGGATACGGCGGGAAAGTTGTTCGAGAGATTGCTCAAGGCGCGGCTCCGGTCCAGTGCGGAGAATGCCGGAGGACTTTCCCCGAGGTAACACAGGTTTAGGAAAGGTCACTCTGCAGTCACCGCGATCAAGGAGATAGTGGACAGTTTCCAGACCGAACAACGACGGAATCGGCATACCAGAGGTTTGGTAATGCCCATCACATTAGATGTAAAGAACGCCTTCAACAGCGTGAGAAAGGACGCGATCCTGGATGCTCTTGAGAACCGCTTTGAGACATCACATTACCTCCTGCGGATATCACCGGGAAGTCAGATACGAAACCACCGATGGATGGCGTACGATGCCCGTAACGGCCGGGACCGCACAGGAGTCTATTCTGGGGCCGGACCTGTGGAATATGTCGTAGAACGGTGTTCTGCGAATAGAGGTGTCGGGAGGATTCCTTCCTAGTCGGATATGCTGATGACTTTGCGACGGTCGTGATCGCGAGAGATGAGGAGGATGCCCAGAGACGATTAAACTAAGTCATGAGAAGAATCACCGCCTTTCATGCATGACCATGGTTTACAGCTGGCAGTGCACAAGACTAAAATTGTCATATTGACCAAGCTTTTTATTTATTACATTATTTAATATCTCCATTTCTTATAGACGCATTTATTGCTATGATATATCATGCTAAACATAACCTACGCAGGATCAAACGTTAACTATAAAATTATTTATGTAAATGTATTTTGAACTATTTATTTATTTTGTAAACATATGTTAAAATTTAAACTAAAAACTTACTTATTTCGTATCTAATTCAAAAAGGGCAGGTTGCCATGGATTTTAAGGAAATGTGTTCCTTCCCTGATTGTTCGAACGTGGGTTGATTATACTGTATCGTATCGTTGCAAACGATATCTGTCATCGTTGCTGGGGTCCTTTTTGCCTAGGAGATATAAAGTTGTTGAAAACAAATGTGAAGGACTTCTTTTTCGGTTTTTCCTAAGTGTAGTTGCATTTCGAATAATTATCTAGAAATTATAAATTTGTATCACAATAAGAGTAATTAACTTTTGAAATTTACTTACAAGAATGAGAGTATTGCGTATGTAGATGATGGAAATCCAGTGATTTCGAGAATTTGGGGTGACGTATTTCTAATCCTGGAGCCTATTGAAGAGTCTTGTTCGAGCCTATTTGCTGTGACATCATCGGAACACTGATTGGGACCTGAAATGATTGTTGTGGAGTTGGAATTAGTATTTGGAGTGTGTTAGAGCAGTTTTTCATACTTGAAGTAAGCGATTTTATCATTTTTTTGAATCTGTAACTGGCGTCAAAAGCGTAAAGGGAATGTTAGGTTATATTATCATATGATAACAGTGATTCTAGCGAAATTTGGTATTGTGAGGTTATTGTTTGATCCTGTGGGCTCATTTCACGAGCGGTTTAAGTTGGCATTATTTGACAATACTTGTTTTTATGACGGGAATTTAGCGGGAGATTTGAATTTCTATATTGATATTACAACGAG
Source organism: Cetonia aurata (assembly GCA_949128085.1). NCBI lineage: Eukaryota > Metazoa > Arthropoda > Insecta > Coleoptera > Scarabaeidae > Cetonia > Cetonia aurata. The sequence continues at coordinate 17,763,485 of OX421883.1, forward strand.
ATATATGAGTTATTAGTTTGGATTAAGATTCTAGAAATCTTATTTTTGTACACTTTAAATAGTAAAGAACTTACTTACCCTGAGGGAATCATTAGAAGATTCATTTCTTTGTTCAACACATTGATTTAACTCGAAATAAATAAATTTTGATATTATAACATTGCTTTTATTCACTATAATATAAGAACATCACGAATAACTAATACAGTTAAAGTAAAGATATTTAAGTGTATACCAGGTATATAAAGATAATAAACGATGGTTCAGTGGTTATACGTGACCTCTCCAGGTATCGAGGCCGACTGAAGATTGGTCGATTGGTTTGCGGTGTACCCAAAACACTGTGGAGGGGTAAATTTCGTGTACCTGTGTACTGTAGTGTCATCTTACAAATGGGGCGTAGCATATCTGCGGAGTAAATAACATTTAATAGATGACGCTGATTTTATGAAATGATAATAAAACAGTGTTGAATTAATTTAAAAATTTAATAAAAATTATAAAGATTTATCTACAAGTTTCGTAGCAATATATGTGGAGATAATGATAAATATTTGTTAGGCAATACAAAATACAAATATCTCATTAAAACAAATTTAATTCAAATTTTATTTTCATCCTAATCCAGGTTATACCTCAAAAAGGTCCGCACTTCACCTGCATGCAGTAAAACATTTCTCGTTAACAGCGGTGTTGCCGCAAGCATTCCAGGTAGTTTCTTTTTTTCATATTAAAAATATCTGTATTACAATACTTTAGACAGTCTCCTCGTCCCCTCCTACACAAATAATTCACTCGGGCTCTTCGGTTTTACAGGCTGTTGCGGGTGGTATAGCACTAAATCTTCTCTCTACCTCAAAGTGGACCTACTGCTGAATATAATACCGAGGCAAGTTTATCAATTATTAATTACAATTTTTTTATGTTTCAGAAATGTACTCCCATAAATCAAGAAGTAAACGGAAAAACATTGTGGTGGGGTAACCTAACCGACGAAGCATCAGAATGGTACACATCAGAACCCTTGTGCCTTGACTATGACTACACCATAATCAGAAGAAGCTGCGAGAACGGTACATGGGATCCAGAACCGTATTGCGTTACCCTCCAAAAGAAATTCTCACCGTGTCCAGAAAATTTCACCTATTACGAATATACCGACATCTGTTACGTTATAGTTTCCAATCAAACGTATCCGCCAATTTGTCCTTATAGCGCCACGATCTCGTTCTATGATTACGTTTCACTGATTGGGAACGATATCATTGGTCCAGTATGGGTTCCAGCAAATCGTTTAAGCGACCACGGTTTACTAAATATTGTCTTGAAGGAACCAACGAGGTTTTTTGGGACGATAGTCACATCACCCTACACCTGGAAGGGCAGCTTCTATAAAAATTGTCTTGTTTCATACACATCAATTAGTTATGAGTTGGTTAATTGTAACTCCACGTACGATGCTGTATGTGCGTACAAACCTTTGCGCTATCTAAGGAATATTTATTGCGGAAGCGATTCTAATGACCAATGCTATTACAGCGACTACGATTTAAACGAAGCCAAATGCTTTTGCATGCACAACCAGAACGTAAGCTGCGATAACCTAGCGGAATTAAAAAAGCCTTTTCAAAATTTCATATTGCCCCCCAATCGTGGTAATTGCAGAATCGGATTGGAAGTGCAAGACGAGTTTCTCTGGGCAAATTCTAAGGAAAAAATTACTTATTCCAATTGGAACTATAAGACTAATTTTAGCAAAAAATATGGAGTCTTAACTGAGGAATCATCCTGGGCCCTTTCGAATAAAAATGAATGGGATTGTGTTTTGTGTGAAGAGAGTCTGAATCATCAACAGACTACTCTTTCTTTATCCCTAGATTTGAATAGTAAGCTGTTAGTTTTAACTGTATCCAATCCGAAATATTTGTACGTTCCCGATAATAGTGATGGGATATTTTGCTTCACTGATACGTCAGCTGGTACATCATCCCATCCATACTCTTCCATTAGCTATGATCATTCAGAAAGCTTTGATAATGCCACGAAATACTACATTCCTTATTCCAGTAATTACCCTGGTCACTACTGGTGTCGTGCTTTTGCTCATCCAGGTTTGAATCTTATAAAATCAGAACGTCTTCTTGTTTATGACGAAGAAATTTACGGAAACGAGTTCACCACGACCTTCCTCATAGAATACAACAGCTCCGTGGATCCGACCACCACAACTTTCTATGGCAAAATCCGTGATGCTGTAAACGAAAGATTGTCTGGAACAAATGGAACTCTTCCATTCTCCATGCGTTGGGTGACAATGATTAATGTGGATGAAAGTGTTCGTCTTGTTGAATACTTAGTTCATGTCACGTCAAAGAAATTTGCCGATGTTCAAACCGAATACGAAGAGTTTAAAAAACTTATTTCCTCAGCTGTGGGTGATATTGCCTGCATCGAGCGTATGAATCAATTTAAGAGCGTCTCGTACTGTCTACCTGATACCACTGAACTAAATGGAAACACGCTGCAATGGCCCTTGACAAAAATCAACTCGACTGTGACACCAGCTGAGTTTTGCCTATATAAAGACGGATCACCAGTCACAAGAACTTGTGTAGGTGACTTTTTCAGTGGCGCGTATTGGTCGAATGTCGTTGGTTCTTGTGCTGACGATCCAAAACAGTCTGCAATAACAGCGCAATTATACGAACTGGTACATTTGAACGCTACATTATCTGAGAAGTCCGACAGTCTGGTGAAGATAACCAAAAACGTTTCCGAATACATTCCGGTAGATATCCATTATATAGCAGAAATATTCGAAAAATCCGACAAAGAAGAGGTTACCAACATAGAAAATGTAACAACTGTGATCGATAATATAGTAGGTACGCGAAGAGCGACATTAGAACAATCTCAAGTCATGTTGAATTCGACCGATAGGATTTTGTATAACTTCGACGTGCTTTTACAGACATTCATAGCTCAGCATACAAGGTCTGCAAAATCCATCATAGAAAAGATAGTCACTAAAAACTTAATCGTATTTGTGTTCGATGCTAAACGCAGCGATATTAGAGGCATAGCCTTATACAACCGCGATGGTGAGATGGAGGTGGTGAAACTAAGAGAAGATGATTCCTATATGGATGTTTTAAACGATGAAGACTTGGAAGTGGCCGCTTACATACCGCGAAACCTAGTAGAACAAATCAATCAAACTATCAGCGAAGACCAGCCTTTAATTGTTATAATGACAGTGTTTTTAAATGACCTTCTCTTTAACGAGTATCCATGCATAGCCTCAACACAAGCATACAAGAGTGTCTTTGGTATTTTGTTACCCACGATTGATGAGGCGTACAAATCGTCGATCAAAATCGTGTATAAGTTTTCCGAAACAAATACCAGAGAACAGTGTGCTTACTGGCGTTATGGCTTCAAAAGCGATTTTGAGAACATCAAAGGCCAGTGGGAGTTTCAAAAGTATCCTATATCAAAAAAGAATATCAGAGTGTGCAATTTTGAGCACACAACTCATTTCGGTCTGCTCATCTTATCTAACGTTTCTCCAGAAGAACAAGAAACTTACGCTAAACATAATACAATTTTGCATATCGTTACTTCCATAGGGACGACTCTCTCTGTTGTTGGCATATTTTGCATTTTCACCACGGCTGCGCTGTTCAAGAGGTGGCGCCAAAATAAAGGCAATCGGATCCTTTTGCATTACAGCATCGTAACGTTGCTGCAGCTTATTCTTTTGTTTCTCTCCAACGGTACGAGAACAGCAGGTAGTGTCCAAGTGATCTGCATTATCGTCGGAGTTTGCCTCCACTACATAGTCTTATCGCAATTCTGTTGGATGCTGGTTATGGCCGTGTTACATTATCAAAGATTTGTTCTGGTATTCGACAAACCGAAACGCTGTATTGTGCTTAAAGCATGCCTCGTTGGTTATGGATTGCCTCTCATTCCAGTCACCATTAATCTAACCACATTAACCCCGTTCAATTACATCACCGGTAATACGGGAATGTGTTATCCAAGTGGAAACGGTTTTACAATATGGTTGCTGGCGCCCGTGTTATTTATAGGGGCACTGAATTTAAGTATCTTCTGCGTTATCATCTGGAACATCTTCCACGACAAAGCAAGCGACATGTACGGTCATGACTTCATCCTGGTACTAAAATTACGATTGGTAGCAGTCTTATTCTCATTACTGGGGATTACGTGGATTTTTGGGTTCGCTGCGGAATTCCTAAGCAGCGTCGCCTTCGCCTATCTCTTCACCATAACTGGGTCAATCCAAGGATTCGTTATGTTTTTGGCTTTTATCGTCCTGAACGATTCCACGCGTAATATGTATTTTATCCTTTTTATGAAGAGTTATAAATACAAGAAATGGCAGAAATAAGGTGGCAGGTAATGCTTAAAACAAAATTGTATATGAAATCGTTATACTTTAGTGTAATAAATGCTTTAGTCTAGACAAATTATAAATGTATGTATTAAATATGTAGGTGTAAACAAAGACTACTTAAATATTGTTACTTGTTTAATTTGAATATGCCAAAAATGCTAAAGAAATAACCTACTTATTTACGGATAAGGGTTTATTTATATCTTTTAAATAAGCAGAAACCTATGAAAAGTGATGTTTTATATCTTAATAGCTGTAAAAGAAATTGAAAAATAAGAAATATATTTTTTATTCTAGCTGACTATACATAATTTGTAACCTCATCAATATATTTCAAGATATATATCGGTAAGTTAATTATTCAACCGTAAAAGAATTTTGTGATTTTAAAATTTAAGGGAATTACTACCGTCTTTTGGCAGAAAAACGGATTCATTTCTTTTAACTTTACATCTCCCGATTTTATTCAATGTATTTTCTCTTGTAATTTTCTTCAGAAATGTTTATACCGTATATTTCTTGCAAAATTTAAATTTAGTGAGCTAAAATCTTGAGTGGACTGTAATGACACTGTTGACGCCATCAAATATTAAACTATCTCACGGAAGTGAGCATTTTCAATTGGAGCATTGTTTTCATTTTATTTTGTCCTTCATAGGAATTTAACTGAAATATAATCTAACTATACAGATTAAAAAAGCCGCATGTCGATATATTCAGTAGTTTTTGCATGATGAATGCGCAGAAACCAAAACGAATTAAGATCTTATTTACATAAACTGGCCTAAACGTGGTATGTAAATATCTTTTTAGTTTAACAGTGAAACATGGCGCATGTTTAAACATCTTAATTTTGCTTCTTACGAGGTAACTGTTGTTTTGCGAGTAAGTTTTTAGTTTCCAGCTCCAGACATTGCCTACTCATATTTTGAATTAACAGATTAAGCAAAAAAATTTACCCCAGTAGAACGAATATCTACGTTCTTTAATTCATAACGAAAACGCAGTTTAAAGCAGTTGGTGTGCGAGAGGCCCACTATCAAAATGTGCGATAAAAGTGAATAAAATAAAATACACCTGTTTATTGGAAATTGCTACAGTTTTAGATGTATTTGTATTGTTTTATATTTATATCAGATAGTCTTACCGATTCTTATATGTGAGCATCTTCTTGTTTTCTATGAGCAAAATATATTACTTCTTAATACCCAATTTGTTTAATTATTTGTTTTATATTAGGTATTTTGTTGTATTGTATACTTCTGTAATCGGAGTTCTGTTGTACAAGAAATGTAGTTTTAGTATTCTATTCTGTTATCTTTGTAGTTTCTTGTTGTATCGCTGGAGTTGTTTTTAAGTAGTTCATATGCGATCTAAATAGGCTGTTGTAAATAGGTTTCTTTATGTATTCTGGTATTACCTTGCCTATTTTATGTAATCCTGCTATTGCTAATGGGGGCTATGATGTATCATCCGTCTAATATATAACGGATAGCCGTTACATTATGATTACGTTCGCAGATAACATTGCCATTACAGAAAACGTCAAAATGGTATGATCTATCTGCAAAGTGACGGTGGCCGTAATCGCTACTGTTAAAAAGAAAAGAAGTGTTGCGTTTAACGTTATATTACATGGGAAGTTACTATTTTAGTCGTTGTACGCATGTGCGCCCGAATTTTAAATGTCAAAAAGGTATATTTGGTCTGTGATTTGATGTACTTTACAGTATTCGCGGTGGCATTTGCCTTTTTTCCTACTTTAATTTGCCGGAAAATGTAGGAATTATACGCTTAAAAATGCTACGTATGAAGATTTAATAAACTTCATAAGTTAATAGTCACTATTTAAAAACGTAATACATTATTATATATCACAGAAGAAAAGCATTGCTAGCACCTAATGCATAATTACATTTAAATATTTGGTGTACATACATATATTTAATTAGAATACTTTTTTCGTTGGTTGTAGCGGCTTAATTTAAGAATTAAGTAAAATGAAACTTTCTTTTTACGTTTCGACAAATACAGGGTTAGTAAAAAGTCCCGGAACGGTCGAATAACTTTGTTATTTGAAAATTATGATTTCTGAAATTTGGTATGGGGGTATAGTTAATATAAATGCATTTTATGCAATACAGTTAATATTTTTTTCACTTCCGGTTTAATCGGCAATACGTCCAATTTTTTTTTTTTTTAAATGGAACGCCCAGATTTTTTTAACACTTTTGAATGCTAAATAAAAAAGTACGTTCAGGAAGTATTAAGATGTTTATTTTTATTCACAAGAAAACAAAAAATTAAAACAGTGTCCTAATACAGGAAAATCAAGGTACCTTTGAAAAAAGTTGTTGTTTAGTGTTTGCATTCTTTTTGCCGTCACATTTGACAATTTTAAAAGCGTTTTAACTTTTGCATCGCTATAAATTTACTTATTTTAAACATTGACACATTTGAAAATGGCAGAAAATCTTACTGAATCAGAACGAATTGAGATATTAATGATGCGTGGGTACGGTGATCGTCAACGTTCTTTTGAAGAGGTTCGTATTTTGTTTAATACTGTTTATCCGGATCGTCACATTAGTAAAAGTACGGTATGCCGAACAATTCAAAAGTTTGAAGTCTTTCGTCATGTGAAGGATTTACCTAGAAGGGGACGTCCATTAACAGCAACAGATGAAGAAACTAGTTTGAATGTGTTACTTACAGTGGAAGAAAATCATCACGTGTCCACAACAGAATTAGGTCAAATTCATGAGATCTCTCAAAAATCTGCTCATACGATTCTTAAATCAGCAAGACTGAAAGCCTATAAAATGTATCCCGTCCATGAGTTAACTGAAGATGATCCAGATCGTAGACTACAATTTTGCGAAACAATGACGGAATTGATCGAGCAGCAGCCTAATGTTTTAGATCACATCATTTTTTCAGATGAGGCAACGTTTTGTCTCAACATACATAATTTTCGCTACTGGTCAATTGAAAATCCGCATTGGATTGAAAAAGTCCATACACAGCGTCCTCTAAAGGTGAATGTCTGGGCTGGTCTTGTTGGAAACAACATCATAGGACCATTTTTTATAAGAGGAAATTTAACTGGCAACGTCTACTTAAATTTATTGCGAAATGAGGTTGTTCCAGCACTTGCGGCCCTCTTTCCAAATGCAAACATAGGTGATCACCCTAATGCACATTTTTGGTTTCAACAAGATGGAGCTCCCCCCCCATTTTGCCCATAATGTCCGCGATTATTTGAATGAAATTTTTCCGGGACGTTGGATCGGACGTAGAGGAGCAATCGAATGGCCAGCACGTTCGCCAGATCTCTCGCCATTAGATTTTTTCTTTTGGGGTCACATGAAATGTCCAGTGTACAAAAATCGTCCCCATAATCTTGAACAATTGGAAGAGAGAATAGTTCAAGAAGCCAATCGCATCACTCCAGAACAAATACAAAATTCAATAAGAAATTTTACTGACCGTTTACATTTTTGTCAAATTGTAAATGGAGAGCATTTTGAACAATTATTGTAATCGCAACCTGAATAGACAGGTATCTTGATTTTTCTGTATTAGGACCCTTTTTTTAATTTTTTAGCTGTTTTCTTGTGAATAAAAATAAACATCTTAATACTTCCTGAACGTAGTTTTTTATTTTGCATTCAAAAGTGTTAAAAAAATCTGGGCGTTCCATTTAAAAAAAAAAAATTGGACGTATTGCCGATTAAACCGGAAGTGAAAAAATATTAACTGTATTACATAAAATGCATTTATATTAACTATACCCCCATATCAAATTTCAGAAATCATAATTTTCAAATAACAAAGTTATTCGACCGTTCCGGGACTTTTTACTAACCCTGTATAATAATAATCTGCAAAGAATTTATTACATTAAGAAGAGGCTAATACAAAAACGTATACAATACGGTTACAACTGGTTTTAAAGTTATGTACTTACATTCAAAGTCATAATAATAAATAGGACGAAAATTGATACGTTAAATATTGAAGATTATTAATTACAATTTTGAAGACCTTATTTTAGGAGATAGAAATGATTACTTGTAAATAATATGTTAGATTTTAAATTACACAGTTTGTTTTCGTTGTTTACATGGTGAGAGTTTTACAAGTAATGGTTAAATATACGAAAATATTTGCGGTTCCTGTCAACAACACGGATGCTTTTTATAGGTTGAGAAAGATATAACAATCGGAGGTAAATAGACCAGTGAATCTACAGAGGTATTGGAAAGTAAAAGTCAGGATATTATATAGGGGTGGTAAAAATAATAATACTGATATAGGTGAATAGTTGAACCATGTTACAGGATGGAGTAATAAATTTTAGATAGGTTTTCAATATCAGATCTGTCGTTTACCGCGTTATTATGTTTTTTTTTGTGTATTGATTCAATTATATTTCTGGCTCTGTTATTTCTCTCTCTGTCTAAAATTTTGACTTCACTAAAGTTGAATGTGTGGCCTGTGTTCAAGGTGTGTTTTTTTAGTGCAGTGATATTTTGTTGGTATTTGTGTCCCTTTATTCGTTCGTTTAGATGTTGTGAGGTTTGTCAAATGTATGTTCCATTACAGTTATGACAAGGAATGCTATAGACTACATGTGTTTGTTTGTTTATTGGCACTTTGTCTTTTAAGTTGGTGTAGCAACATTTTAAGTTTTTGTGACCAACCTTGATATGATACGGAGCTAGAATTTTACCGATTTTTTCTGACAAATGTTGGGTGTAGGGAACAACTACATATTTATCTGACGGTTGCGTGTTGTGGATCTGTCTATGGTATTTGTTTCTATTGTATTGCCTGTGGAGTCTATTTTTAATAATTTTGTTGATAAAGTACTCAGGATAACAGTTTTCTTGTAATGTGGTTTTTAGCTCTTTAACAATTTTGGGTTTAAAGCATGGGCTTGTAAGTTGTAATGCTCTGTCTATGAGAGCTGTGACGACATGCTTTTGTGCGAGAGTGGTTGAATTGATTTGAAGTTAACGAATCTTCCGGATGAAGTGGGTTTATGAAAAATCTTTGTGAGAATTTTGTTGTTTTTGCGGATTAGAGTTATATCAAGGAAGTTGATGGTATTATGTTTTTCTGTTTCTAGAGTAAATTTTAATTTGGGATGATAACTGTTGAATTATTTGAGAAAGTATTGAATTTTATTTTCTAGTATACATGCAATACAATCATCCACGTACCGTTTAAAGAAATTTGGTTTGAAATTGAAACCGTTTATGATGTTTGTTTCTAAATATTCTAATACTATTTGTGCATTGACGCTTGATATCGGTGAACCTATCGCGCAACCATCACTTTGTTTATAAAAGGTATTTTCAAATTGGAAATAGGTTGTGGAAAGAGTAAGTTTTAGCGCTTCTAAAAAGCTATTTAGCGGTAATTCGGTAAAATCCTGCAAAGTATCCCAGTGCTTTTCTACAATTTCTAGGGTTAATTCTACGGGAATCTTTGTGTACATAGAAACTACGTCTAGAGAAATTAGTTTTTTGGGGTTATCAATGCTGATCGTGTCAACCCTATATTATCATTAAGTGACCAAAAGAATCAAGAACAAAATCTAAATATTAAAAGTTTGTTTCTTCAGAATTTGCCTTCACCAGACATACCTTTTGTAGCTCTTAGAAAACATCATTCACAATTTACATTGAGAGTCTCTAATGAATATTATAGGTACACATAAATATCAAAGTCGGTATTTTGTCAGTCGCACGATCTGCATCGAGTGCCTAATAACTGTTATCGTCTTTATTTGTATGCGTTGCGTTTTCTTACGATATCTGTATATTATCTATATAAACAACTCGAAATTTGTTTATTAAACTCGATGTGGACGCGTCAAAAGCTCTTACATAGACGTTTTAATAATGACTGTATAAGAGATTTACAAAAATTGTACACACGTAATAAGTGTAACAACATTCATATTGCTGTTAATGCTGTACTGATTATACCTAAATTTGCCGCCCCCCTGAGCATACCGCCCGCGTGCGGTGCACGCCTTGCACGCCCGCTTGCGGCGGCCCTGGTATTTGTCACAAACACTACGAAGCTCAATCACATGATCAGACGAAACAAAGACGAATCGAATGAAGTTGGTTGGCAAACAATGACAGTACACAATACAGAAAATGTGTTAAACAAAGATGACCGAGTGGATAACGTTGCCGTAATCCTATAGCGGCTCCTCGACAGGTCCTGCTGTTATAAAACGTCATCTGACGCACATTACGGACACGTTAAATTACAGCTGCCAAGCAAAAACGATACATCATACGAATTTTGGTTATATTACGGAAATCTGTTAAAAAGTATCTTAACGTCGACGTTATCCGTAACAGAAAAGTTACCATCATAACCCCCACTGTGTTCTTCTTCATCAAATTATAAATGTGTGTGTTACATTTTGATAGTTTGTATTGTTATTCCTAAAATTCTAATTTCCGCAATTTTTCTGTTTTTAATTATTATCTTGTTTTTTAATACGGATTTTAGAATTTTTTAGTATAATAATCAAAACATTTCATCATATACCGATAATTGGTGCACGATAAACTGTTTAAACTAACCAATGTTTTATACTGAGCATATGTATTTTATTATCCAATATCAATAATAGAACTTGGGATTTAATCATTTCTTTCGGAACATGACTTTGTGATCTCTCACAGTGACAGTCATCTAATTGTCGAGGATCGTTTCTATTCACAACTTGAATTCACACTTCGTTATTTTCGCTCATCTGTACTTCCTCGTTTTCCGAGTTCCAGTAGCTTACAATATAATTTCCGTGGAGCTGACTTTGTAAGATTTTATAATGCCCATCTCTGCAGTTGATTGTCCCTTCCTTATTCACTTTAATGACGCTGACATTACACTTTAACTTTACCTATTGTGTGATATTTTGCACGCTCAAAACGATTTGTACTGCTAAAATTTCAGACTAAATCCCGTTAACCTCCCTAACCTACATCAGCTATTAAATCCAATTGGGGAGATAAAAAGTATATTCGTAGGAACGGAATAAACACTAAAAACACATATTATTAATTATTACACTAAATTTAAACGATTAAGGAAGGAAAACTATGTAATCCTCCGATTGCTGCCTGCTATAATGATTACATCTCCAACATTGTACGCAACATCAAGGTTTGTCCTTCTAATAATTATGTGGCTGATGGTCCAGTGACTTGCGCGCTTGGCTATCAGTCGCGGGGTCCGAGGTTCGAATCCCAGGGCCTGCTCTCAGAGTGAGGTTTTCGTGGTTTTCCTCACTCCTTGGAAAATGCTGAGAGACAAACACCTTAAGTCGCTCCACGGGCGCAGGCGTAATAATAACTCATGGCCGGCCGATGCCCCCTGTAATTGGCGAAAGCTGTTGGGGGATGTAAAGGCATGAATTATTTTTAGTATTATTATTATTAATATGTGGATATTTCTTAATGTTAAGAAGCAATCCAAGAGAATCCCTGGGAGAATGTGTGATGCATTAAGAAACGAGTATACTGAGCCCGCTGATATGGTTAATCCTTTCGCCAAAACATTTTCTGCAAAATACACACTTACAATTAGAGTGACGAAGGATCTCTTGGACACTCTTCCGGTAACTGAAGAAGAACTTGCACCAATAGGGTCAAACTTGCCTAATAAGTTAATTACTGGTGACAACCTACTTCATGGCTTCCTTATTCGTGACTGTCCATATGTTCTTGTTCATCTTTTGAGAATCATTACTAACTTATCTGTCCAAGCTAGTTGCTCCCAACCCCTTGTGGAAAACTTCTTTCAAGTTAAAGACTTATTCTTATATTATCTACCTTTGCGAAGGTCTTTGAAAAATATCTTTATACTTCCATTTATCACAACGTTCATGTGCATTTGTCTTCAAACAGCGTAGTTTTGTTTCGAGACATTTCACTGTTACTAATTTGTTTTGCATAGTTCTTGATTGCCCCGTCTATCATCGATTCTTTCTAAACTGGAATACGTTGGCCTAACGTAGTATCCTATTTACGCCAGGGAATACTTACAAGTAAATCGCATATATAGCAAGTTTCCAAGATTCATAGTTAGATAATTTTTATATCCCCGAGAAGAGGTGTTCCCTCTGTTAAACCTTTTTGCGCGTGATAATATGTCAATAACCTTAAGACAAGATGGGTTGTGTTTTTAAGCAAACGGCAATATCTCGGACTGTCCTCTCCCTCTTCAACGCATACCTTTCCTTGTTCGTATTCTCACCAGGACTCTGTTAGCTGCTGCTATCGTATTCCATCGTATAGCAAGTTTTCAAGATTCTTAGTTAGCTAATTTTTATATCCCCGAGAAGAGGTGTTCCCTCTGTTAAACCTTTTTGCGCGTGATAATATGTCAATAACCTTAAGAGAAGATGGGTTGTGCTTTTAAGCAAACGGCAATATCTCGGACTGTCCTCTCCCTCTTCAACGCATACCTTTCCTTGTTCGTATTCTCACCAGGACTCTGTTAGCTGCTAGAACTAACCATTTCCCAAGAACATCAGTCACTATTCTAACTAAATTCTTTCAACTTCATATAGTTTAACTCTTACTAAAAACAAATCTTCTCGTATGGCGGTTGTACGATCTTTCCACCTCCCTGGGACTGCTGGCCATTACTTCAAGTGGAGATCTGCAGATGTTCGGGCACTCATGCTCTAGAGTTGTGAAGCTTTCCTTTGTTGAGTCTCTTGCTCTTTTCGTGTCAGAATATTCGCAGCCATGTTGCCAACACAGTTCCAAGCTGCCACCTGGCTTTGATCGTCAGTCCTATATTTTCGCCACCTTACGCATTGAAAGAAATTATGTTTCACAGTGCGCCGCAGGCCACAGCATAGACAGTGTTCCGTGTCACTTATTTCAAAACGGTACAAGTAGGTCTGGAAGTTACCATGTCCTGTCCATCCATTATTCCTTTCGTACCATGGTTTAATGTCTTTTATTAAAGTCTTTGTCCACTCGGCGGTGCTGTCGTCCAGCTCTCAGAAGTGCTGCCATCGATTGAGCAGTTGCTTGTTTGCAGTTTCCCGCCATTAAATCTATTGGAGGAGTTCGAGCTAGTACTATTAGGGGCTTTGACGAGCTGGTCCTGTAAGCTCCAATGATCTTCAATCGTCGTTTTCCTCTGTACACCGAGCATAGTAGATCCATATACCTGATTTTCCAAACCGTGTACTTATACCAAAGCCTTATACAACATAGTTGACAGGGATAGCGACGCCAGGAACCGGTGATTTCCTTCTCGTGACCCGCCCAATCTTGGCATTATCCCATCCAAGTTCCAATTTAAATTACATTTGTTTCCTTTTTATATGACAGGTAAACAGGTAATGTTGCTTAGGTGAGAAAATATGATCACTCATTGTTAAATGGAAAATCAAAATAAAGAATATTAGGGGGAGGTGAACTCAAACCACCCTTACCAGCCAGGTTATGCTAAAAAATATATATTGAAATATCAGATGTAAAAGTTTGTTCTACCATGCAAATCTGCTCTTCTGAATGACTAACTCCATTCACAATCTAATTTTAATTCACATGACCTAAAAGCGGTGGTATATAATTATATTATTAATTATAAACTATAAACACCATTAATAATATTCTTGATTATACGTGAATTTACATCATTGTTAGATCATTGAAAATGATTTTTTTATTAAAGAATGACATGCAACCTTACGACTGACGTTAAATATAACCTTCGTATAAAAAATATTGCACATTTATACAATACGATGCCACAAGAAACCTTCTAATGCTATTGAATTAAGTAAATTAGAACGTAATTTGTACTCACATCAGTACTATAAAAAAAAAACACCACTTACTTCGTTGCCAAATACAGATGATCGCGTTCTCAAAGTCCTTTACCGATCGAGGAGCTCTCTTGTGTGGCAATCGATTTGAAAGGATTACAGTGTTCATATTGAGGGCGTTATGAAATAAGACGTTCATCTTCTCGCTAGATATTACACAAGATCCAGTACAAATAGTAGGTACTTATATTTATTACCTTTCAAATGCGTGTTCACAGACAGTCTGTGCACGAAGAGGGGTATAATGAAGTATATGGAACTATTATTTTCGTAAAACGATTGCAATTACCTAAGGCATCTGTTCAATGTTTATCACCTATGTAACTAGTTGTTTTTATATTGAAGAGGCACTGATTCAAATTGCGTTTGCGAACAATTCTTTTATTATTATTTTACGTATACAAGAATAGATTCGAATCAAAAAAAGGAAATTCTATAGAAAGTATGTGCGGGCATCATGTAAAACCTACAGAAAATAATGAGGTGTATTTTTTTTAATGTATTTATAATAGTTCGATGTTCCTTTAAAGATGTACATAATGACGATATGACTATTTAAAGTAGTATACTTATAAAAGTTAGTTCGTCGATTTCCTCCTACGCCCAGCTGTAAAGCGTATTCTCACCACTGCATTGCTGATGGATCAGCGTAATAATGAGACGCTGGAAATACTTTCTATCTCATCGTAAAGCAAGCAATAGGCGAGCATCATTTGGGCAAGCGACCTTATACTATGTAGCTGTGAGAATCCAATTGCTCTCAGTATTGATTGACAACAATTTATTCTTAAACGTAAAAAAAAAAAAAAAAAGCACAAGAATGTTAAGGAGTAAAAAATATATTGAAATAGTAGTCCACTACAATATTGTTACCAGTTAACTATACTTCTATTACTTATTTTGGAAAAACATCAGAGGTTATCGGTTTTATCAAACGTACTAATAATAGCTATGTTTCATATAAAACTAATAATAACATTAGCTCGTATTTAAAGAATAACAAGGACAAAACAGATAGAAAGTTTAACTCTTGGGTCTATAGATTGACTTGTGAGTGTGGTAAGGTGTGCATAGGACAGACAGGTAGATCTTTCATTACACGTATTTCCGAACATACTAAAAGTTACAGAGATAAGAAGACAGATTCTACTTTTGCTAATCATTCTTTAGAACTGAATCATAATTTTAATAATAATTTTGATATTTTGCATGTTCATAAGAAAAGTAAGAAACTAGACTTATTTGAATGTTTAGAAATTAATAGATATAGTAAGTTAGGTTTAGCGCTCAATGAACAAAAGGATTTTAATTATTCCCCACTCCTAGGTTTAAAAGTATAAATAGTGTGTAATTTTATATTCTGTTTAGTTAATTTCACCTGATGAAGCCACTGTGTGGTGAAACAATATTGTAGTGGACTACTATTTCAATATATTTTTTACTCCTTAACATTCTTGTGTTTTTTTTTTTTTTTTTAACACGTATCCTCCCATTCGATTAATTTATTCTTACTTGATGTCTTTCGATTACTAATATCATTATTTCATTAATGTTTATAATATTTATTCATTATCTCTGACCCTATAATATTATTAAATTAATATTATTGGCCCTCAACATTAGTTTGATAGAGGATACATAAGCGACAAAGTTGCAGGCATCTGCAAATTGAATTTTGGTATAAACGTTTAAATACTTCTTTACAATACCACTAGTATAGTATTATACAGTAGTCGCAACGACTGTCGGCACCTTTGAAGTTTGTGTCCGCAAGTTTTATTCGCGCAGTGGGCCGCGGGCATGAGAGTGGCAATTTTACGTTAAATTGTACGACGCGGCCCGAGCGCTGTCGGAGATAAATGCCTTTCTGGGATAAATTATGACGACATCTAAGTTCAAATTGGAATGAGAGAATAAGCACATTTCAAAATAATTCATTTTAATAGATGTTTTTCTTAGTTTTTTTTTTGTCACAATAATAATAGAGACAAAACTATGCCGTTCAGTTTTGTCGGTTTTTGTTCGGTTTATTTACAAACCTTTTTTCGAGTTACCTGTAAGTAGAATATAAAATATTGTATAAATTTACATTAAATTATAGTAAATAAATGTTGTGCTTTGATAAATGACAAAATCATTATTGTTTTGTTTTAATACCAAAATTTAAATTTGTTTTATATAAAGATTCCGTTGTAAATTGTGTTGGTTTGACTGTTTGGTCAAATACGAAAAACGTTTTTCAATTTCATAGGTAAGTAGATTTCCAAAAAAATGTTGTCTTTTTAATAATATAATTTGGTGAAATATTGTGTCTGTTAAAATATCGTATTTATAAAAAAGAAATACAGCAAGCGCTTTATGTACATATATAAAAGTTATATACTTTTATGTAATAATTACAATTCGAAATTATTGGAAAATTCAGAAACTAGAATCATTTTTTTGTTCAACGAGACTGAGCTTATTTATATTAACGTAATGAAGAAAGAAAAAGAAACATGCATTGCATATATACTACCTTAACACGTACACACAAAGAAATACGGTGTTGGATTCAACACCGATTTCTCACCGTCTGGTAGTTCCCTCGCGACCAAATGCACAATTAGTTAAACGTGATGGAGTTGTGTAATTTAATAATAATATCCGTGCTTCGGGGTTAAATTACACTTTTACGGAGTTGGTTGATTTCCTAATGGAGTTGGCAGAACTCCGTTACAGAGTTGCATAAATTCCTTTGTGGCGTTGGCAGAACTCCGTTACAGAGTTGCATAAATTCCTTTGTGGAGTTGGCAGAACTCCATTACAGAGTTGCATAAATTCCTTTGTGGAGTTATAAGCACTCCGTTATGGTGTAACATGAACTCCGTGTCGGAGTTACATGAACCCAGTTGCGGTGCTGCGTCAACACCTTCACAGTGTTAGCTTACGGAGTTAAATGTACTCGGCTTCGGTGTTAACTAAATTCCGCTACGGAATTCATACTACTGTTTTATGGAGTGAGGATCACTATTTTATGTAATCCAAAAAGATTAATAAAAAATTGATTTTATAAACTGAAAAAAAAAATGTTTAAAATGGGAAAGGTAAGATAGAGCATAAAAAAACAAAGTTTCTACTAAAGATATAAACATGTATTTTAATATGTACTTAAAATGCAAAACAAATTTTAGTTTATATACATGTAGATGTATGGTAATAGTATTTTAAAACACAAGTGTCACAATGACGTTTATGTAATGCGAGTACAAGTATATAATAATATAATAACGAGCCGCTCCGCAGCGAGTGATCCAATGAAGGTGCATTACAAAGTCATTGTGACACGAGTTTTTTACAGTGTTTTTTCTAATTTGCACATTAATCGCCCATATAACATTCCGATAAGCGTCTCACCAGTACGTTAATATCTCATTACAGCACAGCGTGCGGTAATAACCATTTCAGCACTGCGTCGTCGTTTGTTTTAGCTTTATTGTAACATCCGATTAGAAAAAAATAGTTAATGGCATCAAATTGGCAACTTCTTCTCTCTCTAATTTTACAACTAATGTAACGCCACTTGACTAAACCATATAAAATGGACTAAAAGTAACAAGCTTCAAAAAAATTTTTTTATCATCAGGTATGCCACATTTATTAGCAACTACAAGAAACATACACTACAAATTACTAAGCTAACTAATAAGCAATTATTAATTCTGAAATTAAACCTTTGCGCTACAAACAATCTCAATTTCTTTGTGCTGTTGGATGTTGCTGCAGCTCGAAGGAAAATCCAGCTTAAGAGCAGGTTTTATGCGTTGCGTACAACACAAAACGCTTAGAGTAGTATACTGTCCAGTCAGCCCAACTAAATAGTTGGCGCGCGAGACCAACTATTTTGTTGAATTGGGTGAACGGCGCAAAGCACTGGGCGTCTTGTGTTGTACGCGACGCATAAAACCTGTTCCTGGGAAAATTCAACTTTAGATCACATAATCGTGAGTCTACTGTTTAGATAATAATGAAAAAGCGTCTATTGATCCTGAAGTTTTGCATACTTACATTTAAAAATTGTTATTAAATTTTGCATAAATAGCAAATGTTTTAGAAATATCTAATTATCTTATATTTTATGATATGCAATATACAATGACACTTTCTCTAGTAATTCCTTGAAGGTTATCTTATACTTATTGCCCAACCTTGTGAATTATAAAGGCATGCATATGTGCAGCATATTTCCTAATACCATAAAAATACTATAACAGTTAGAGAACACTTACCTGTTTTGTTAATAGTATGAACATCTATGTTTACGTTTATCTTTATCCACTTTTTCAAGTTTTGGTATTTCACCCTCACAAATAATGTATTTTCCATTGTTATTTAGTACGTCACTTATGTAAATACCTACACTGACTACTGCAGCCAAATACAAGGCGCTTGCGCTAGCTGCGATCCTGCCCCACCTCAAAGCACTGAAACACAACTACGGAACACCCCTCAATTTTACCTTACATAGCATTTTCCGTTTTTAACAACTTTAGGGAATTAACCTTCACTTTTCGGAATTCTTCTAACAACCTTACGAAATTAAAATTTCAATATAATGATTTATTAATTCACATTTTGATGTTGCGTCAATTCCCTGCCGTTGCTAAACTCTTTATCAACACCACAAGTTGGTAAATTGTTTTCCGATTGGTGTTATTATTATCCGAGTCGGATGTTAAAGAATGAGTAACACCGTCGACGGATATTATAATTCTCCTTTTTGGAGTTGGAAATTTCTAACTACATCAGGTGTTGTTAGAATCATTTCCGAAAAGTGTAAAATATTTCTTTTTAATGTTATTTTAACAAATTTTTAGTGAGAATTTAACTGTTTTCGGGAAAGCTACAACTCCGTTTAATTCAACTCCGTAAAATTTTTATGTGTGTATATTACTTTCAGTCAATAAATCAGTTTATTAATGTAATAAAAATATTAATTTAAACGGCATAAAGAAAACCTCAAGGATAACGTAATAATAAATAAAATTCACGCTACAATCAAAAATTATGACTACTCTGTGCTCATAACAAATAAAAATGACGCCATATTATCAACACGAATTACGGCGCCATTATCGAAGGCCGCGCGCAGCACATGCGCTTTCAAAAAGTGGTACAAAAATTCCGGTCTTGAGACTACTGTACTGTGACAATACTTTCTCTGAACGGATGCACTGATAAGGAATGATTTTGTCTGCAGTTCGTTTATCTAATCGAAGCCCGCTGGATTTCTTCTTGTGGGGTTATTTGGAAGGAAAAGTTTATTATGCTCAGAAATAATTTAAGCGGCGATTTCAAAACAATACGAAACATACATCTTTGTGAATGTGCTGGTTAGTATAAAATTTAACCGATCAGAATTTTAAACAACTGTGAGAAGTGATATTACGTCCATAGGTCCTAAAATTATTCTTGTTAAAAATGAAAACCATATGCTTTCCTGATTTTCCCCAACACCACCTTTTGCTCACAACATACGGAGATTGTAGATTGTAGTCGACAAATACCAGTAAATTCATGGCTCTTGGAAAAAAGGGTGCTACAGTTAAAAAAAAAACAGATCAGCATACCATAGATATAAAACAGCAAACGAAAAAACAATTTCTATCAACAACTGCTTCTTATAATAATTACGTATTTCATTGGTTTGTTTGTTTTTTACTACTTGATGTAGTTTATTACAATGTTATGAATATTATTTCCAGTTTGTTTTAAAATTTAATAATAATAATTTCAACGAAAAGAAACTAACCCCCTCCAAAAACGATTAAGCGAAAACGTTTTTGTGGAGATCAACCTAATTTAGTATCGAAAGGATTCGAATAAATTTTCCTTTAAAGATACATTAAACTAAAAACGAAATTTTATACAAATAAAGACTTGCTGATAAATTTGAAGAATATTTATATGTATCAATTGTGCCCCTTTCTTTTTTTTGTTGGAGCCGTCTCTGGAAACACTTCACAGCCTCCTGGCTTTTTGTATTATATCTGCCACTTCCTGTATCCACAAAATTATGCCAGCCAGTCCAATAAGCTGGTACCCTATACTAGTCTGTATATGTCTCTGGCTGGTAGATCGAAACGTTTCTCTGGTTTCATCTTTGACTTGGTAAAAATTAACTGTTGTTTTTGCTTCCAAAACCTCGCATTCACATATAATGTGGTATGCGGTCTCTGTCATTCTATTAGACAGTCTAAAGTCGGTATCTGTGGCGTTGATCCCCATTTTCTATAGGCATTATGCTTTTCTGTGCACAATGTCCTGTTAGGGAATCGGCAAACTATGCGAAGTTAATTCCTGCCAAGCTTTAGTAGTTCCTCACTCTTCTTCTTTGATGATCCCTTCGTAAAGGTATTTCCATGAGTTTCACACAGATAAAAATACGGAGTTGGATTTAACACCGTTTCAACACTTTTCCGGTGTTCCCTCGCGACCATCCGTTCAAGGAGCGTCCATTTAAGAGTTAAATATTTTACACCTCAACGGAAGAAACGTGGAGGCAATTTCATCCTAGAAACTGTGAATTTTCTCCAATAAGGAGGATGTTTCTCCTCTTACGAAGGTAAAACACACCGCTGGGAGGTTAATGGGAGCTACTGAAATCCATATCAGAAGTAACTACCTCGTTAATAAATGAGATTACCACCGCCAAGGAGAGATTCTAACTCCATTTGAGAGTACATCCCCTCCTTGACAGACGAAAATGCCTCCGTTACGGAAACTATTGTTCCATGACGGTGCTATTGAAATCCATATCGGAGGTAATTTTTTCCGAAATAGAAGAAAATACCTCTTTTACCCAGCGTTTCTAATTCCATATCAGAATTAATTGATTTCATAGCGAAGTTACTGGAAACCAAAACGAAGTCAATTTTTTTCATAATACATGAAATTACCTACATATTTCCATTACGAAACCAGTAATTCAATTTTGTATTTACACAGCACAGCCATCGGAAACAATCAATACCAACCAGCGAATGTCCACTTTAAAATTCTTTTCCTGCGAATACATATGCTGCCTACATGAAACAAGTTTCTTTCACATCTTATGAAATGTGCATGGAAGGCTGTGCTTTTCAAAGAGAAAAAATCTCTATAGGAGAGGTATAAACAACAAAGCCGTTTTGTTTCTTAGAATGTTTTATTTTTGAAATAGTGAAATTGTAACAATCATATAATTCCAAAAGAGTGACATAAGTGTGGTTATTACTGGGGCTAGAGAGCAGATAATTATGTGTTAAATACATATACTAAATCAAAGGTCATTTTGAAATGAAGAGTTTATATTAAGGAAACACGAACAGGACATATACATAACGATAACATGTTGACTTACTACCTAGTATTACATGATATATATTAACAGGAAACTAACACATTTAATAAGAAATTAAAGAACAAATAGGAAACTAAGTATGTGAACGTCCTTAATTAGGTAATAATAATTAAGTCAGGGTTATTCATTATATTGAACCAATATTAATATAATAATTTTTTACATTCTACATACTTAATTCAAACACACTATTAATTTTAATAATTTTCATAGGATAAATATGGTTTTCATACTATAACTGCAAACTGCAAGTAGTGCACAGAAAAAAAATATATAAAGCACAAGCACGTATAACCAACAACATGATATTCTGCAAAACATTTCACTTACCTGCTTTATCTACATCAAATTTGGTAATGTGCTGTCCTTCAACTTTCACCCACCTTTTGATATTCTGATATTTTATGCGTAAATATATATTATATTTCTTGTCTGCCGTTTCCGTTCATGCACGATGTGTATCTGTACATACAGAACTATACGTCTTATGGCCAAAGAATAAAAGGAAGGGTTTCTGCTATTTGACGCCATTTTCAAGTGGCTCCCTCATACAACGTTTACGCATGCGTTCATCGAAGAGCATTAACCGAACTCCACTTTGGACAAAAAGAATTCCCGAAAGGATTATTTTTCTCCTGTTCGGTGTAAAACTGATGGAAATAAATACGCAACTAAAACTACGTATTCTATTCAAAAAAATAATTCCGATAAAAACGGAATATTACATGAATCGGACACATTTAACAGCGTTTAGTAGTTGAAATAAGAATAACTCTGATATGGAGAGAATATAATATGCAATGAATACATTTAACTGCGTTTGGGAGTTAGATATACAAATATCCGTGGCGGAAAGAATAAGAAGGATGTTTTCTCCGTGTTGAGGTTAAAATAAAACGGAGGACATTGTGAACCTCCGTTTCGGTAGGGAGTTTGTCCGAAAGTGATAAAATGCCCACCGTTTTGTAGATATACAGCTCTTTTCTCTACATAAAGCCTTCCGAATCGGAGACTCTGTATTTCACTCCGCTATATTTTTACCTGTGCACTGGATGTGCTATTCCAGTATTCCTTGTGTTTCTCTCGAACTCTCTTATTCCCTGCTCCCGCACTGTGCTTTGGGCACTCCTAAAACCGATTCTGGGCCTATAAATAAATCCATTTCTTCCTGTCTCAATTTAAAAAAGTGTGCTGGATAAACGCCATATCCAGAAAACAATCTAGCGATCGTAGTGATGAAAGGACGCGGAACTGTAATACTTTTGGTTCTACACGGTTCTGTCTATTCTACCTTGACCAAGCGACGCTGCTTTGACCAAGATATTCACCTTTTCGTTGGTAGAACTTGCTCGAATATTCAATACCAGCGGGTATTCTCTTGTGAACTATTTCCGGCTTTTAATAGCTTTGGTGCTTCCCAAATTTGTCTAGCTTCAGTCGAGAAGACATGCAACCCTGCATTCAGACAAAAGAATACACTTTCGTTATTAGCAGACTCAAAAAAAAAAAAAACCACAACCGCTTGATGTTGTCGATGCATCCGTATAGATAACAATGAATCCGCAAAGCCTGTCTACACAGCTTTTGTCTACACATGAAAAAATTGTTCAAATACGCGAAGTTGAAAATGAGGCTTGGGATTTATTTAAGCTCATTGTTGCCAATTTACTTAGGAACAATAAAAGCCCTGCTATAAGGCAATTATTACCGATTTGCTGGAGCACTACAACAAGATGGGTACGGAATGCCATTACTTCATTTCATTCTTGTTAATTTTCTCAAGTATTCCTTTTACTAGATACTCTACTTGCTTCTAATAGGCGCAGGTACATATATCTGAAAATCCATTTTCTACGTTTGTATTTGAAGTTTTTTCCGGACAATCTTAATGACGTAAGTGATGAATACGGCGAGAGATTTGACCAACAAATGAAGACAATAGAACGACACTATCAAGGGTTTTGGAATAAATCAATATTGGCAAACTACTTATGGTTTCTCATAAGGGGTACCGAAGCCTAAACGAGTATTTCTAAAATATTCTAATCCACTTTGGTGTCGATGTTATCTGGAAATAATTAGCTTAGCATGCAAAAAAATAGATTAAAAGTTGAAGAAAGTTGTTTCTTTTTCGCATGTTCTTTTCACAATCAAAATTGTGTTGCCATGCTTAGATATAAACATATATATTTATTGCAAGCAATTAAACTCAATAAGTTGTCAAAAAACTTAATATATTCAAAAAATGCGGGATTTGTATTTATTGCCTCAATCATCAATACCTTATTTATTTTTTGGTCGATTTTCTTCTGGTTGGTGTTATTTTTGCGTAAAAATATCGGTTTGCGTACATGTAGTAAAATCGCACGTTTTTCATCGGTCTCTATTTTTCCGTGGCCACAGACTCAGTTTAAAGATTTAATTTTCGTTAAAATTGGGAATATTTTCATCGGATATCTTTTGAATCGCCTTAAAGATTTTATCATATGTATTTGTTTATCACTTCAATTAGTGTTGTAAATATTCGGATGATTTCAATAATCGGAATACCCGAATCGGAAGACTGTGATATTCGGAATAATATTCCGATTCCATATTCCACTCGACATACTCGTATAAGTTGTACATATTCGGATGATTTCAATAATCGGAATAACTGAATCGGAATAATATTCCGTTTCCATATTCAACGCGACATACATACATATTCGGATGATTTCAATAATCGGAATAATATTCCGATTCCATATTCTACCCGACATCCATACATATTCGGATGATTTTAATAATCGGAATAATATTCCGATTCCATATTCTACCCGACATCCATACATATTCGGATGATTTTAATAATCGGAATAATATTCCGATTCCATATTCTACGCGACATACTTACATATTCGGATGATTTTTAATCGGATTAACAGAATCGGAAAATATTACGATTTCCTTATACGACATACTCGTATAAGTTGTACATATTCGGATGATTTCAATATTCTTAACAAACATGGCTGAAGAGGGGTTAACGTTGTGGTCGTATTTTGAAAATAAACTTAAAAATATGCAAACAGAAACATCACACGCCACCAGTGCATTTCTAAGTGTGCGGCAATATTTAGAATTACCACATTGTGATAGAGCTCATGACCCGTTAGAGTTTTGGGAAAAACACAAATATACGATGCCGGAACTTTATAAACTGCATTTAAAGTATTTGTGTATTCCTGCAAGTTCAGTACCATCAGAACGTGTATTTTCAAAGGCCGGACTACTTACAAATGCTCGGAGAAATCGTTTATCACCAAAATACTTGGACAAAATCATTTTCTTAAATAGTTCTTTTTAATTTACTCTTCATTTATTCATTTCAATTTACTATTTATTTATTCTCATATTAATTCATCATTCCAGAATTATTTTTAACGATGTTTTTAATAATTTATAATCATAGCTTTTTTTTAAAAGATCTTTGTTTATTTCGTATTATTTGTAATGAATTTTGTGATTTTCTTGTACACTGTTTCATAGAAATTATTGTACCAGAGTTGTTTTAAATTTTACTTTAAATTCTTTAGAAGAAGGATTTGTTTATTTCTATACAAAAGTTTGTAGCCGTCTTTATTTTGTACATAATGACGGAAGTGACATATTAGGCCATATTACATACTCAATTTCTATTAAACCTATTACAAACAAAAGTTTACTATTTTTTATTAATAACAAATTCTACAAATTACTATTACTGTATGCACCTGAGTGAATGTGACAGAATGATTTAAGTACGCACAACGTCTATGAACAACAAATCACCGCCCGTCAGTCCGGAAAACAATGGTCGCGTCAAAACCGGATAGTTACCAGAACTTTTGCTACTTCTTATTCGGTTAAAATTGTTGTACAAATTTTATCGATATAGAATTATCCGACCGATTCGAAATCATCCGATTCAGAATCATCCGATTCTGATCATCCGATTCGAAATCATCCAATTCGAAATAATCCGATTCAGAATCATCCGATTCAGATCATCCGATTCGGATCATCCGATTCGAAATCATCCGGTTGGAAATCATCCGATTCAGAATCATCCGAATCGATATCATCCGATTCCGAATCATCCGATTCGAAATCATCCGATTCCGAATCAAATTTAATAATCGGAATCATCCGAATATTTCAATAATCGGAATCAACGATTATTTTAATTCGGATACTCACAACACTACACACAATACCTTTGATTTTGTGCCAAGAACAACCAAATCGGACACATCTAGCTCCAGATTTAGTGTTTAAAGTGCAAGGAGGTCAAAGAAATGAAAAAAATCGCAATATCTCAAAAACTATTCCATAAAAAAAATTTAACATTGAGTTTCGAATTTAGAGGGGGAAGATCCATAAGAAAAGTAGCCCTTCATCATATGTACATGAAAAAAATTTCATTTTGTAATCTAGTATTACCAAAACATCCGTAGTTAACTTCCTCTTAACTTTTTAATGATATAAGAAAATGTCATTACACTTTTAATTATGTCAGGAAATCTTCATAATAAATTAAAAGCTTGTGGCAGCGTTTACTGTAAATTGCAAATAAAACACTAATCTCTAAATGTAACTTTTTAATTCAACTAATTAACAGACGCCGAAGTACAGCGACATACACTCTTACACATCGCTACATCCAAACTAGTTTTTTACGCTCTTACATCGCTTATACGTTGAAGCTGTTATTTAATCTGTATTCTAGTGAGATATTGGCAGAGTTACGCCGGTAATACCAGGATATTTCATCGACGCGGACCACTGACCTCGTTAGTTTTCTACAATTCCTATATTAGCAACTTGTACCTTTTACTTATCTAAATCTTACTCATTTTCTACTTTACTGTTTTCGCATTTCTTCATACGGATGAATAACGGTCGAATATTGTATATGTTTTATATATTTTCATTTATTTATTAAGGCAATAATTTAGGCATAAAAATAAAATTTATATATGTAGGTCCTTGGAAATAGCAGTCATTTTTCATTGATTTTATATCTTGCTCTTAATATTGAATATCTTTTCTACCTTCATTATATGTTTTAATTTGTACCCAATCGTTCGTGACATAAATAGCGGACTGCTACAGCAGTAAACCAAGTTATAAATCGATTAATCAAACGCTTTCTTAAGTAATACGAAACTCAGTCCCCTATTAGCGCTTCCTGCCGGTTATAACGACATTAATAGTAGGTTCCAATGCCAATAACGCCCGAAGCAAAAGTGCGCTTTTATAGAAGCGTATCTATATTATTTATATTGAACATTAAGTGGAATATTGGAAGGATATTGGAAATTAAAATGCGTGAACTTGCATCATAAAAACGGGAAATTTCATTAAGAGTCTTTTAAAATATTTAAACAATACAAAATTACAATCGCATAACTTTAAATGATACAAAGTTTAAGTTCTAAATGAAATATCGTTTCCATATCCCAAGGTTTATGATATGAATTTATAACATAAATGAACATTGCATAATAGCCCAACACCAATATAAGGATCGTGGCCAGAAAAAGCACGCTTTTTATAGTTTTAATCGGATATACCTTGCATATATAATATCCTGTGTTCAGCAAATACCCGATGTGATATCATGAACTATACACAAACAGTATAGATACTCTATGCGAGGTGTGGTGAAATACATACAACAAAGTTAAAAAATGTGTGTTTTGGATGACATTTCGAATACATTTCATTAGTTTAGAATCTACCTCTACTATAAGTTGAATAACCTTCAAATCAGAGAACGCTAAACAGTTCTTTTCTGTGTGTTCTATCTGCTAGAACTTTATGCAGCATACGGTATGTATAGAACAAATAAAATAGGCTAAAACCTTCGTTTATATACATATATTGCTATAAAACCGAAAGTCAAAACAAACAGTGATCTTGACATTTTACATAATGTGTTCGTGTTAAGTCTAAACTGGATCATACGTTAGCTCTCTTCTTTCGTAATGATATCTTACATGTGTGTTAATTCTATATAACAAAAATATTATAGTCCGTTACATGGCTAGTTCATTCAATTCCGCAACTATACAACTACAAATTACTGTTGATATAATACAACATAATAAAGGGTTTTTCAATGGGCGCGGGTCGATGTTGGTAGCCTGTGGCGGCCATGTTGTTTTGATGGCGTCCGTCTAATCCGTTGTTTATTATTCAGACAGTGATCCCAAATCACCATGGCAAGTTACACGCATTGGTCCTTCAAAATCGACTCTCCAACGTTTGGTGGTGATTCGAAACGACCAGTTCAGTAAACAAGCAGCCAACACCAATACGTCAAAGGAATGCCAGATCGGCCGAGAACATCGCCGCGGTCCATGAAAGTGTACAGGAGAACCCGAGGCAGTCAATTCCTCGCCGTGCACAAGAACTCGGCTTTTCGCAAACTTCAACTTGGCGAATTCTGCATCGGGACTTGGGCTTACACCCGTACAAGATCCAACTGACCCAAGAACTCAAATTTAATGCCCATAGATAACGCCGTTTGTTCGCTGACTGGGCTTCGGAGCGTTTGGAAGAGGACCCCAATTTTGGCTAAATAATCATCTTTAGCGACGAGGCGCATTTTTGGATGAATGGCTATGTTAACAAGCACAATTGCCGTACATGGGAAGACACCAACACACATGAGGTGACAATGCACCCACAAAAAGTTACTCTTTGATGATAACAGATTTCTTTTGGCCTAAATTAAACGATATGGACGTTGACGACATGTGGCTCCAGCAGGACAGCGCCACGATGGACATTGTGCATGAACGATTTGACCATATGATTATCTCTCGCAGAGGTGATGTGATTTTGCCACCAAGATGGTGCGATTTGACACCCGCTTAACTTTCTCTTGTGGGGTCTCCTGAAATCGCAGGTCTATGCCAATAATGCCCGGTTTTTCAGTATTGGTTTAAATATAAGTTCAGCTGAACCTTAAACTTGAACTTAAATCATGAACTCAGTCGGTCGGTTTCCGAGTGCGTTCCCTGAACTAGTTCAACAAAACCAGAAAATGTGTTTAGTTTCACAATGTTGGCAGGCGAGAATAGAAGTCCTTTAAAATATATAGGGTTGGCGACAGTGGGTGTTGAATATGATAGCCAATGAAATCACAGCAAAATTTGGAATTTCCAAATTTAAACATATTGACCGTATTACTCATACAGCTTCATTTATTCCTTAACAAAGTCGGTACTCCTTTTCAAATAAATTATATGTAAAATGTCAGAATCACCATCTAGAAGAGCCGCTAATTTTACATCAGAAGAGATAGACATGTTAATTGATTTAGTCAAATCTAAAAAACACCTTATCGAATGCAAAAAAACCGATCGGCTTCTTTGGAAGGAGAAAGATACCGCGTGGGAAAATATTGCCACGCAATTTAATCAAGTATCTGGGCAAATTTATAGAAGTGCTACTGTGCTCCGGAAAAAATATGAAAATATAAAAAAAAGGACGAAACAAAAATTTTCTGGCAACCGGTGCCATGTAACAGGCACTGGTGGTAGTTCTTCATCGCAGGTAATATTTACCCATGTGGATGAAGAAGTGAAGGAGATACTTGCAACAGCTTAAAAATGAGTTGCTAAAATTAGAAATAAAACTGAAAGAAAAACATTTATCCTAATATAAAATAAAACTCTTGTTTTCAGTTTATTTGTGTATTTATTATTGTATATTATAAGATAAATTTGAACAGTGACAGTAAGCAACATAGTAGCAGTGGTGTTTAAATGAAGAACAATCAGCCCATGTGGGCACTTTAATACATATCCTTAATAATAGTGCAGCAAACCACTTGTCACCATTACAACTTTTTTTTTTACCCAGGAGGTACCCTTTGTCCTTCATTACAAATTATTAAAATAATTGACAATTAGATTATGTCTACTTCTATTATTATAGGCAACATTATAATAATTTTGCTCTCCTGGTAAAATATTGCCTGCATTAATAGCTGCTTCAATGTCGGCATCCACAGGTGGTATCTCTTCACCTTCATCACAAGCAATATTATGCAATACGGCAGTGGCCACAATAATGGACTGAAGAGTTCGTACTTGCAACCTGGCACCATTTGCCAATACTGGGAACCTTCTCTTTCAAACACCATACGAGCGTCCAACACAATTACGTGTTCGAATATGTGCCTCGTTATATAAATTTTCAGCACACATAATAGGATTAAGTAATGGTGTTAACAGAAAATTACGATTTTTGTAACCACTATCTCCTAATAAGAATTTGTTTGCAAAAGCTCCTCGTTTAAATTCATGACGAAGATTGCAATTGTTAAAAGTATGAGAGTCATCTGCTGACCCAGGCCGCCGACAAACAATATTGCGAATTCTCAGCTTATGATCGCACACTGTTTGAACGTTTAGTGAAAAGTATCCCTTTCTATTTCTGTACACCTCACCATTATCACCTCCTACATAATAAAAATATATATAACTATTATTATTATTATAGTACTAAATACCTGGTGATTGAATTTTAACATGTGTACAGTCAATTGCACCAATCATTCTAGGAAAAGAAGCAATCTCATAAAAGCCTTGAATTACTTCATTGATGTCCTCATTAGTACGAGGAAGGCGAATGTAGTCGGCGCTTAAAGATGCAATAGCATGCACTGAGAAAAATAGATAGTAACAATAGGGACAACTAACTTTATAGTTGGTTGTATTATAATTATATTAGAGCGTACCATCTTCCTAATAAACAGTAATACATGGATGAATACTAGGTACTAGATAACGTATTGTTGTCCTTGAGTTAATATCATTCATTATATTTATAATACGTGGTAACATCTTTTTCTCCGTGTGGGATACCCTTCGAACAATTTTACTGGCTGTTGATTTATGAACACCGTTCAAATCACCCACTGCACTTTAAAAGCTTCCTGTTGCATAAAAGCGCAATGTCAGCAATAGCATTTCATCTGGTCTTAAGCTTGCATTTCTATAAAACAAATTAATGAATTCTCCAAATTGTATGTATGTGCAATATACTTACAAATTTGTTGGATTTGCTATAATATTTGATACACGGTTAAGCACTCGCCTTACGGTATCTTTCTCTAAACGGTATCTCACAAAGAAATCGTGATCATCCCAAATTTCGAAATTATTAGGACGCCTACGATTAATTCTTGGTCTTCTAATACGACCAAGATGTTCAATATAATTAATAATGTCTTCGTCATCAGAAGATTCCAAAAAATTCATAATTTTTATTAATATTGGATTGACGTCAATTAACATAAACCCCTATTTTAAGGTTATGTTCAATTTGAGCTTAAGCCGAGCACATCACTCCGCTCAAGTTGAACCAAATTTTTTATTCGGTTTAAGGTTCAACTAGTACTGAAATACGGTTTTGAGGGCTGAACTTGAACTTAAACTAATAATCGAGTTTAAACTGATACTGAAAAACCGGGCATAAGCCGCAATAGACCGATGCCCTTAAAGTTAACATAACCCGGGCTATCGCTCAAATTCAACCGAATCTATACGATAGACTCACTGAACCACTTGGGTCAGCGCCGCCATGAGAAGCCGTGGCGAACATATGACCGATATTATATTCCATACATAGTGATATACCTTTCAAATAAAAAAAGAATTTCGTTAATATCTCGCACACGACTTGTTTTATTCCATTGCAACATCGATCCGTCCTTATTGAAAAACCCTTTTGTAGAATCCGTTCATTTTGTAGAAAGTCGTTTTGATTTTCTTTGCCTGCATACCCAGCAAATTTATTTCTTCAAATCCCTAACAAGTACAGCTGGTACTTCTACCTAACCTCAAAGTGAATAGTACGTTTCCACTATCAATAGTTTTCTAAATGTTTTTGAAATTAACGGTTACGTAAGTACCTATTTTATCTGGTTCGGGAAATAATTGTAAATATTTTTTCGACTACCGCATCCGAAAATACAACCTTACTACACCCATTCGAAGACAGAAATCGCCACTTTACCGAATTGAACTATGAATTGAACGGTCAACGCATCACTTCCGTTATTTGAAGTGATGGTAAACCATGGACTGTAGACTACAATATGTACATACCGAATCGAAGTACCAACGTGTCATTTCCGTTACTTTACCGTACTCTTCCATGAAGATTCTAAAGTTTTTCTGATTCGATTGTCAATATAGCTGTCAAACAATCTGTCATTCAAATATGAGTCATCTGTATTCTGACACTACAAATGCAAGTAAATTGCTTTTAGTAAGTGGTAATCATGTGAAAAAATGTTGTACGCACCACGGTGGGAAAGTGTCTTATCGAACTCGTTTGGTTGGTTGCTCCGGCTCGCAATGTCCAAACGTGTTAATACGTAAATAACTATTGTACTGATTTACGCAATTCTGTTGCACTTACATAAAAATGTATGCCTGACGATACTAATTATAATTATATATAATAACTTTTAATATTGTTTGTTTTATCTAGACTGAAGATAGTACTTCCGATAAAGTCAGGTCTTTCTATTCGAATTAATATCGATGGTACATCACAGATTCCTAGGCTTTAAAATGAATATATATTGTGTTGATACGGAGTTACGTCATAATAGTACATCATGCCTTGACGCAATCCATTGCAATCCAATTTTTAATCACACCTGTACCCTCACGTATCAGAGAAATATTAAGTCTGCTTCTCCAGAGGTTTGAAACCGTCAGGAGTATGCACAATTGAAATTTGCTTTTCATTGGAAGTGCGATTTGAACAGCAATTTCGATCTGCGCACGCTCCTGGCAGATTACAAACTGTTTGAACTGTTGCAGAAACAAACCTATTATATATTGATAACAAAAAAGTTTCTGAAACGCAGAACTTCTGGTATTTCAGATTGTCTTTTTTTTTTCTTCATTTGTTGTCTCAATACTACTCTAATGCATTTATTATACAATATATCATGTAAATGCACATGTTTATATTTGTTGTCCTACTATAGTATATACGTATGATGACGATGACACTTTGCAATTCACCATGTCAGTACGTGTGATTTTCCACTTTCTTTGTTCCATCGTTTAATTATAGCAAACATTTTGACCATGTTCACGTATAAAAATGAAAGTCTTCTCCGACGTTACACCAAATTAAGTACGAGTTTAGCATTGTATCAGAATTTAGATTAGCAAGAATAATTACTTTTACATCTCCATATAATATAACACTATTTTTTTCGAAGCGTCTTAAAAAGGTAAACAGAATTTATTGCCTTCCTTTATGATTTATAAACCTTTTAACTTGCTTAGTAATTACTTCAAACTATATTTACGATAATTACAATATACTTTCTCCCACATCTGCTTGTTAAAACAATTTTTCTTGTTCGGCAATTTTAAATATTCAATCGTCCCGGCTTTAACCTACCCACTATTCTCAGGTAATTATATTATTTCTATATTTAAAACTTACATTATCACAGCACAACAGCAAACAATTGTCCGACAAGCCGTAGCAAACCCGGTCAACTATACATGCCGATGTGTGTATCTTTTTACACCTGGCTTGGTTTCTACCTGATATTGACAGGTGGAGTTGAGAAAAAATGCACACACACACATTTTGTTCTTCTACTTATATCTTCTGATCGATGTGACTTGGGCACTACCTGTACGTAATGCTTCGCTAACCCTTGAGAAGAATTTAATAAAATATATTACTAGGATATGTACTACGACATAGTTTATTATTTATAAAAGTAGCAAATAAATATGCGAACAAGCAAATTTAGATAAGCGTAGACATTTCCACAACACAAATACAGTTTTGTGTGTTTATGTTGTAGTTGTTGTTCTATTAAAAGTATCATCGTATAGGTTTTCAATTCCTCAATCAACGACTTACTTACGTCAGTGAAGTAATTAGTAAGAAATAATTGGTATATTATGAAAAAGAAATATTATAAAAATGGTTAACTCAGCATTACACTTTTTTTATTTATATTTCAATGTTTTATTTCTAACAATATCGAATGATTTAGCCTAAACATCATGTTTGTAATTTCAATTAAGTTCCATATTATCCTGTAAAAGGTAATTTCTATTACTGTTGGATAATAAACGCTTTATTATTACTATTATTATCATTATTATTAGCCCGAACAAAACAATAATCATATCCAAGGTGTGAAACTTGAATTTGCAAATAATGTAAAGCATCTAAGCGTCCTATTTGATAAGACAATAACCTGGCATCCACATCTACACAGATTACTCGCAATGCGAGGTTATCGTTATAAAGCTGCCAAAGATTACGTGGAAAACCTTGGGGAATACCTCCAAAGCTAATCCATACATTGGCTCTATGTGATGATAGTACGTCCAACCATAACCTACGGAGCAATAGCATGGAGGCAGAAAGCGCAGCAAGTCCGAGCCACAGTAAGACTTACACATTGTGTTGGAAAGACAGGCTAGATTAACCCTTTCGCAACGTGTAACGTACGAGTAGGTTCATTATCTCGCTCGAGCCCGTCCCAAAAAGGACGCCTATGGCATATTACGAATCAATCGTTACATGTCCATATCTGTGTGGCCAACAAGCTACTGGAATCGGTCACTTCCGACAGGATATTGGGAATGCAATCGGACATTATGTATACTCGACCAATGATCGATGCATACTTCACTACTTCCTTTCCAAACTGGCAGGAATGGAGATGCAACGGAGAAATACTGACGCAGGCAGACACCTGCTGGTTTACGGACGGTTCAAAAACAGAGCAGGGTCTTGGCGCAGGAATATTCTATCGTAATCCAAGAGTTAGGAAATACTACAACTTTAGACAACACACATGCCATTAAGATGTGTGCTAGAGAGATTTTGAATAAAAGCATCAGACAGAAATTAATAAAAATTCTCAGTGACATTCAGGTGGTGCTGACAGCACTAGAGGCGCATAAATGCAACTCAAGGCTGATCTGAATCTGTAAAAACACTTTAAATACAATGGAGACGTAAGAGTAATCTATCCTTGATCTGTGTACCTGGACATCCATTCTTGGCAATGGGAAAGCAGAAAAAAGGTGCAGTGGAGCATTTCTAGGGACCAGAACCTGCCATTGGCATAACACCTACGGTAGCTACACAACACATCATTGTATGACCAAATTAGAAAGTGCACCAACATTGGAACAATTGTCCTTGTTTTGTACATAAGAAACAGTGCATTTTGTCTAATCATGGCAGGAGCAAGAAACTACTTGAACTTGATCGCAAAAATGTCAAAGTAATTGTTTCTATCTTCTCAGGTCACTGCAAACTCAGAAAGCATCTATACAGGATCAGACTCTCTGATGAGACTGAACGCCGGCTGTGATTGGAGGACGAAGAGACAGTTGAGCACAATTTCTGTCACTGCCCCGCCGTAGCAAGAATCAGGTATGCAATCTTTAGGAAGGTTGACTTTTCCCTAGAAGACCTGAAAAAGATCTCACTCCAAACGGTTCTGAGTTACATCAAGGATCTGAACTTGTTGGATGATCTTTAATGATAACATCCGCTTTACAATCGGCCACAGTGGACCAGACGATCAGTCGAACCATACAGATGGGGTATAGACAAATAGTTACCATATATTTATTTATAATATAGTGTTTTTAGAAATGAAATCGAAGCTCCGTAAAATGAAGCACAAATCAGAGACCTTGTCGATATTGGGAAGAAAAAGGTATGACTATAAATTAAGAGTGGAGGCGCTATATCATTAGATTGGAAAACTTTGTTACGCATCAAATCCACAGCATCTTATTTTTATTGGATAACGGTAACTACCTATATGTGCTCAACCTGTTTCATTTCCCAACAACCGAAGCTTCTGCAAACATCTTTCTATAACCAATGACATTAAAACAAAACGTATTCATAGGTATTTAATATGCCTTATTTACATATATAAATATCACACATCATACAAATGAATGTAAATATATACAAGAGCTCAGCGACACCGAATGAATGAAAGCTTGACCTTGACCCATTAAAGGCGACAAGTGTGTGTATGATCAGACAACAAAAATGACGTGTAAGTCTTGTCACTTTGTAAACCTGCCCGATGGCCGGATGCATTATATTAACTATACAGAGTGAGTGGTAAGTGGACGTATTCTTTGAAGACACGATAATTTGTCCCAATTGCTACGATTTAAGCCAATATATTTACTACTCTAAATAGAGAATCCGATTTAATGTCTTCTTTAAAGGAAAATTCTAGACTTCAAACCTGCATTTCACATGAAAATGATTATTTTATTTGGAAATCGGTATGAATGTACACCTGCACTTTACAAGCGGTAGATATATGTGGTCGGAGATTCTATCTTCACAAGAAAGCATAAGATAATAGTTTGAAAGACGTTATTCAGTTATCAGAAACGTTTTTTGTATATTTATTTTCGCTAATACTAAAATAAAAATAATAAAAAAGAATGTTACTCTCACAATTTTAGCCTTGTAAAATAATAACACAAATTAATAAGATTTAGCTAATAAATATTGTTATTTCTAACCTGGTAAGAAGTAAAATAACTGTAATTAATTTCGTTAATTTGTATTTGTGTAATAAGTAAAAATAAAGAGAAATAAACAAATAAATTTTTAAAAAGAACTTTCTTTTAAAATGGCTAATAAACAAATCGCTTGTAAGGATCAATATATTGTTTTTACATTTTAAATGGTTTGATACTTTTAATTCTAATACTGAAAAATATGTTCCTCAGAACAAGAATGTATCATTGAAAACCAAAGAAAGAACAAGACTGTCTGTCTTTCAAAGTCCATTTAATGACTGACATTAGTTCTCTGAATACACACAGAAAAATGCATGCTTACTTTAAATAAATTTATCTTGGACCAAATAAATCTACGTTTTGAATATGCGCAAGACAAAAACTTCTTAAGGCAAAAAAAAAATTGTCTTAAAAGCATAATCTTGACGTAAGATGTTAACAGTCTTGGATGAAACTACTTTTAGTGTCCACTTAAGAATATCGTTTACTTGCATTAAAAGCATTAGTCTTGGACCAAAATGAATTCTTGAATTAAATAACTTTTCATATCTTTTTACGAATAGTAATACTTACCTTAAAATCATAACGCTTTATACAAGTCAAAGAAAAAATCCAAACACAATTAGACCCGAAAAATGTCACCAGGCGCGGGCTCATGGTCTACTGTTGGAATCACCATTCTCAAGCTATATCTGCCATTTCTCTGCTATGGAAATAAAGATATAGATTGTCTCCATCTACGGGACACAAGCAAACTCTCAATCCAGGAGAGGGCCGTAACGTAAGCCGGCAATGCTGTTACAGATCTAAGCTCGGACAATTCATCTTTATCTACTTGCACTAAGCAAATATATTCTCTAGTTAAGAAAATTAATCGAAACAAAAGTTTTCTTGAATTAAACCTTTCAATTTTCTTAGTGGTAGAAGATTTACTTACAACAAAACAATTTTCTCTTCAAGAGAATTGTGTTAAAACAATTTTCTCTTCAAGAGAATTGTGTTAAAACAATATCTTGTTTTGAACTCAGAATGCATTTCTCTGTGTGTATAATTTCTTGTTGAAGTTCAACCTAACAAGAGATGCATAAGGTAAATAACATACGTTTACCACTTTATTTCTACACATTTAATTACCAAAGCAGACCGCTATTCCTTCTACTCGCCGTCAAGTTATTCAATATTTATATTTCCCCGATGCTATTTAATAAATAAACGATGCTCGACTGCAATGTCAATATATAAAAATAAAATTTGACAAATGTAATCAAAATTTCTGAATTACATTAAGTTTACTTTAAAAAAATTTTTTTCTTTAACTACGGCCGTTTGATACATTAAATTAACTCTTCTCTATTAAATTTACTATTAAATCCAAACCTTTCTTGACCGTTGCCCACCAAATGTGACTGATATTAGGCACAGTATTTTTTGTTTTGCCAATTATACTTGCCTGTGTTTGTAAATCATAGAATGATGTTTCCATTACGTCATGGCAAGCCGTTTCTGGACTCACTATATACGCAGTCGCACGTTCTCGTTTTACACGAGCTATCTAGCAAGGTTGACAATCCATGAATTGTCCGAGCTAGATCTAGTGACTGTTAAGTCACTAGAGTGTCTAAGAGTCTGGCTTCTGTGCACTAGGGAGCGCACATCTAAACTCTTGCTTTCCTAACAGGCAATGATGGATTAAGCTTGAAATGCGATAGCGAGGGAAGTCGGTTTGGACTCAAAGTGACGCTGACGACGTAGGCAGATATATCCCGAGTCCGTTTCTAGTGCTATTTCTCTTTCATTGCTTTTGCTGGTATGATGATTCCAACTATAAACCATTGAAATTTTTCGATTCTAATAAAATTGTTTCTAGGCATGTTTTCTTTCATGTTTCTAAAATACTATTGCAAAAAGCAATTACGGATTTTTCTCTTATACATTTTGTCATTTTACAGTCTAGGGCATTTTATCTAGTGGATAATTATCTTAGATCTATTTTTACAAGTAAAAATTAATTTTGTTTTGATATATGATTGGTAATAGAGAAACATTATTGCTGTTATTGGCCGAAACTAAGTAGCTATAACCAAGTAATTCTTCCATATTCTGTGAAATTAGCGATTTTTTATGCACTAAAACAACTGAATGGAAATTGATTTTCATTTACAATTCAACTGTTGGTTGAGTATAATGCTGGAATTTGCCATTTTTCTATCATAATGTAAGTGTGATATTAGGGTGATAGTACACTGCGACCTAAAAGATCTATTGCATACATACATCCTAATGTAACTACTACTTAACGGCAGCTTACAAAATCTTTGCCATCTGTTACTGTGGATATGGATCTAACGCTTCGATTTGTAAGCATTTGTTTGTACTTGGCCATCTACATATATGCAGATTTAATTAACACTACGTCTCCATAAGGACAAAAACTGAAATTTAAAAAAAATATTTTTTTTAAAATCAAAATATCAAAGAATATACAAATGGCAATTTAAGGTTGCTATAGAGGCAACTTACGCTGTAGAAACATCTAGTATAACCAAGCTGCGATTTCACAAACCTTTGAAATCACTACCAGTAATTCGTCATTGAATAATGAACAAATTCAATGTTAACAATGAATTACTACTGCATCTTTATCTTAACCGGTTTCTCTAAGTTATAATACTGCACACTAATTTCTAATTGACAGACTAACAAAGCAGCATAATTTACCGCTCATTTTCCCAAAGCACTCTTTCTCACGATGCCAATTTCAACTTCTATTAGGGTATTACATACATTTGCAACAATACCATCACGACAGTCGCATTGAATTTACAAATTCAATTTCGTCAGCCGAAAAGCGAAATGCTTTCGAATAATTCGATTGTCTATTGTTATCGCAACTCGTACCTTCTCTTACGCCTTCACCTATCATCCACTTTAAACATAATACCCATCAAGTTATTAGCAATGCTGACCGCAGTGTGAATCGCGAATCGTGAACGACGTGTCGTTAAAGGATTGCGGAACCAGAAGAGCGGCAAATAAGGAAAGAAGAAAAAAAACTTCCGAGAGCGACTGCGTTCGCATCTCAAATACATTCTTCGCCTAGGCCCAGCGGCGGGACAACTTTCTACACTTCACTCACACACACGTATGCACTCACAAACACACGGCGATATGAGATGCAAGGCTCGAGACTGTGTAGCCTCTTTTCTTCCCACACTATAGACCAACAGCTTCTTCGTCTTCTTCTGGCTTCTTCAGAAAGGACCCCTTCCCTGCTTCGTCTTTCGGAAAAGTAGACTTCTTGGGCCGCTATGATCGCTCATCGCGTTCAGTCATCATTTATTGTCGAACGAGACAATGATACGACGTGCCAGTGGATGCTAGGAAAAGCCAGGTGTCGCATCACCCGAATATCTTTGACGCAATAGTAATAGATGTGAAGAAGGTGTTCTGTTTATCTATTTTTGTTGCTGTTGTAGTTCAGTGAGCGATCTCTTTAGTGCATCTCGCTTTTTTCCGGAAAAGGAGGACAATGTTTTTGAAAGCTGTGAGTTTAATTTTGGATACCTATGTATATTATAAGTGCATTCAATTAATACCACCTATATTACTAAAATAAAAAATAAAAACGAGATGATGCCTTTACAAGTTCAAATGCGGCCAGCTGCTTCTTGTTTTACGTGTATATACAGGGTGATTTATGAGCTCACCGACAAACTTTGCCATATGAAAGCGCTTGGTATTTTAACAAAAAAACATTATAGGAACATATATCCGATTTCAATTATTTAAGGAAATAAGAGACTGCAAATTTTTTTTAAATTTTTTTTTATAAACACTTACATATTTAAATAAATTGCTCAAATCTCAAAATCATGTGAATAGTTAATTATATTAAGTGTTCAAAATGTCCTCCTCCCGCTTCAATGCATGCTTCACAACGACGAACACAATAACGGTTATTTATGAGCTCACCGACAAACGTTGCCATATGAAAGCGCTTGTTATTTTAATAAAAAACATTATTGGAACATATATGCGATTTCAGATTTTTAAGGAAATAAAAGACTTCTTAGTTTATTTTAATTTTTTATTACTTTGGGAATAATGCCTATTGATATGATTTATTAATAAGAAAACAAAGTGTACTTAGAGAGAAGCGCAAACACAATTATTGTCAGTCTGTGTCAGTTTAATGTCAGTATTCAATCGTTGTTTTCTGTTCCTTCTTCAAATGTACGCCTACAGTACTGAAGAGTATGCCGACATCATATTCGTGTATGGTTATTGCAATGGAAATGCACACGAATCGGTGCGCGAATATCAAGAAAGATTTCCATTTCGTCATCTACCGCATCACTCAGTTTTTGGGGAATCTTTCCGTAGATTACGAGAAACCGGTAATCCTGCTCCTGCTAAAGCTATTCGACCTCATGTAGTTAATGTAGAACAGGAAGAAGCTGTTATTGATGCTGTAACTGACAATCCTTCAATTAGTACTAGGAGAATAGCAAACAATCTGCATGTAAGTCAAAATTTTGTATGGCGTACTTTGAACCGCGAAGTCCTTCATCCCTACCATCGACAAAATGTTCATGGTTTACAAATTGGAGATGCTCAGCGACGGCTAGCATTTTGTACTTGGTTATTGCAGCAACACGCTCAAAATAATGACTTCATTACAAATGTTCTGTGGACCGATGAAGCATGCTTTACACGAGACGGAATAAACAATTACCATAATGATCATATTTGGTCATTACTAAACCCACATGCGATTAGGCAACGTAATTTTCAACAAAGATTCAGTATCAACGTATGGGGTGGAATCTTCAACGATACCTTATTACCTGTGCATGTTCTGGAAGAACGTTTGAACGCAAATACTTACAGAATTTTTTTAAACAACATCTTTGACTTTCTTGAAGATACACCTCTTAACGTTATTGCAACTATGTGGTACCAGCAGGACGGTGCTCCACCACATCGCGGACGGGTAGTTGTTGAGTGGTTAACCCATCACTTTAGAAACAGATGGATTGGTTATAATGGTCCAATTGCATGGCCTCCGCGATCACCCGACTTAAATCCTTTGGATTTCTTTTTGTGGGGACACCTGAAGCAAATTGTTTATCAAGAGGAGATTAATACACGACCACAGTTATTACAGAGAATACAAAATGCTGCTACACAAATTCGAAATGAACCATACCTTCTTGTTCGGGTGAAAAACTCTGTAGTTCGTCGTTGTGAAGCATGCATTGAAGCGGGAGGAGGACATTTTGAACACTTAATATAATTAACTATTCACATGATTTTGAGATTTGAGCAATTTATTTAAATATGTGTGTTTATAAAAAAAAATTTAAAAAAAATTTGCAGTCTTTTATTTCCTTAAATAATTGAAATCGGATATATATTCCTATAATGTTTTTTTGTTAAAATACCAAGCGCTTTCATATGGCAAAGTTTGTCGGTGAGCTCATAAATCACCCTGTATATTGCATATTTATTTTATAAAAGTGCACTTCTTAACTAATATAAACAAGATAGTAAACAACTACTATAACTACATTTGTAAACCATTTTTGATAAATATGTATCCACCGGATTTTCTACAACGTCAAACAAGTCAACATAAATATCTTAGTTTAAACAAACGAAGTTTATTTAAATAAATGTAGCAATAAAAATCAGATAGGTACATACATATGAATGGAGTAAGGATAAAAGTCTTACACAAGTTGACACATTTTTTTACTCTTATAAAGATTTTTGATTAATTATATATGAAGAGTACACAACTTTCTATTTTTGATGTTAAGCGTTACTCCCAGCTATAACTATATACCTTCAATGTGCCTACTTATTTATGAGAACTAAGAAAAACTTTTATTATCGATTTCACTAAAAAAACTATGTGATTAAAAAGCACCTAAAGCTTTAGAAACAAATTATTTCAGGGTCAGAATTATCTTAAAATGCAGGATTTAGTTAAAAATTAAAGAAAAATGAAACTACCTCTATTTTTAAGTATATGGAAAAGCTTCATTAAAAGAAAGTACCGCATAGTTTTAGATATGCACAAACATCAATTTTTTACTAAGAAATAGAAAAAAAAACATATTTTATTTTAAAATCTTTAACTCCCTTGTACATCACGTAAGTATAATGTAAATCCCTAATGTAGTGATTACAAGGGCACACAGTGACAATGAGGGTGTCGTTTTGTTATCATGTACTACGGTTTAACGATTAACTTTACAGAGAAAGACTTACAATTTTCCTGTCGTTCTTATACAATCAATCCAGCAATTATAACATGTAATGTAATTTATGACAGATAAAATAGCGGCTTTAATGTTACTTATTAGAAACACACCTAGATGCTTATAATGACATAACTGCCAATAATTACACGAGATATGTGGGACCAAGGCACTGTATAAATCTAATCTGTACGGATACAGCCTTATTTCAAAATAGGTTTCGAAATGACGTAAATATTTAACATCCGCCATATTGAAAGCCAGTTGAATCAATGCAAGTTATTTTGATCGATAATTTTGAATAGAATTTCATATTAGTTTATAAATCACAAATTTTAACCCTTCAGTGAGCGTATACGCGGTATTTGTGCCACAATCACATGCTTTTCAAATGCAAGCGCAAAAAGCGCACCAACTCGACGGTTAAAACAATACAACATAACCTCACAAAACGGCAGTTCATGAAACAAACATACAAGGTTCTAAAATGCAATATCAAACTGTTAATGCGATGAAATACACATGTCCGTACCGATTTGCCTTAGTATTACCAAGATGTAACTACAACATGTATGTGCGAGAAAGGACCGCTGTGACATTGCTTTGAACATGGAGCTTCATGGTGCATTACCAAGATTTAGCAGCTGCTAGATATCACTCTCTGACCAAAACAGCAAAGCAGCCTTCCACAATGTGTGGAACTGCACATAATTTTTGCAACAATTTTTTCAATTTCCGATTTAAAAATATGTTTCAACGATATTTAAGAGTCATTTTTTTAGTATAATCTGTCTATCGATATTACGATTTTTGAGGTTTATGCGTGGGTATCAATTACATATGCCACAGGTACCGAGAAATTATATGGTTCTATTGTCTTAGTAGATAAGTAATTATGTTTCGTTTAATATAATCC
Organism: Cetonia aurata; assembly: GCA_949128085.1. Lineage (NCBI taxonomy): Eukaryota > Metazoa > Arthropoda > Insecta > Coleoptera > Scarabaeidae > Cetonia > Cetonia aurata. Next base: position 17,806,963 of record OX421883.1, read on the forward strand.
ACTATTTACAATTTAAATTTTATTATTCTAGTACTTATACTAACCTTTGTGAACCACCCGTGCCCGAAAAGTTGGGTAATGTTTCTTTTGTGAAGATCGAGTGCTGTTTAAATACTCAAATCGTTATATCTATGGACAGACTATATGAATCCTAGATATAATTAGAGTTCGCTTACACTTCAGGTAATTTGTTTAGTTCTTACCATTAGTTTGGATATAATTAAACCAACCATCTTGCAATAATTTTGCACGTGAAAAACTTCGTTTCTAATGAATCACCTACTTTTATTGGTAAAATTAGGAATAAATCTTTCCCCTACTAATCACATATTTAAGTGTCCAATATTAAGTTTTGACTTCTGCTAACTTGTTTAGAGTTGTTGTTTAAAAAAAAACATTAATTTTGCGTACCTATAGTATAGGTACGAAATGTTTGCCTGTTTTTCTATTCTCACTATTTTTCACAGCAACAGAAGCACAACTGGTTTGCTAGTTCAGGCGACTTCATAGTTATTCGCTAACAAGAAACTCCGGTGACTGTCAAATTTTCATTTTCGCATGAAGCTCTACAGACCGATAGGATACCGTGGTAGAAGCACTACATATTTTCTTTTTTCAAAACGGCGGATTTAGGGGTACAGCCCCAGAGAGCTTCATGGAAATCGAAATTTGACACAAATTGCTGATGTTCCCTTGCTTTTTTGAAGGCATAGTTATAAATTACGCTTTCAACCTATTATACGTATTTTGGAAACACAATTTCTATAGCTTTTTATTTTCCTTTAAGCCCGTTTTACATTATCCATAATTTAGTTATAAATTACGCTTTCAACCTATTATACGTATTTTGGAAACACAATTTCTATAGCTTTTTATTTTCCTTTAAGCCCGTTTTACATTATCCATAATTTAGTACGGAATTTAATATTAAATTTGATTTTCAATTTAAAAAAAAATTTCGCCAAGTGTCATACATGAAAATATTTACGTTTGAAAATTAGTATAAAATATTTGGAAGCTAAGCTTTGGCAGTGCCTGTTTTACATTAAACTAAAAATTTAGTACAAAAAAACAGATTAATATTGTCGCAAAATGGGTGACCACGAGAATGTATTGCTGTTGTCCCTGTTATCGCTGAATGTTAAGTCTGCATAAAATAAAAGGAAACGACAAATTACTAAGAATCGGCGTTTCTGTAAATATGGTGTAAAAATTTGCTAAACAGGCGGCATGAAGGGAAAGGTATTCTAAATTTATTAAATCGCGACTTAAGCTGAGGATCCTTTGTTCTACCGAAATTTTTTGATATTAGATTACTAGATTTGTAGATAGATTCTTCAATACTGAAGGAATTCGTATTTCAAGCGAAATTTATAATATTAGGAAAACCTTTTCTCTGGAATAGTTGAATTGGATTCATGGAATTGTTCTAATTCAACTTTCAAACACATGTATTTTTAAATTTTAAAATATATTTTACCATTTCTTATGTTATATAACTTTTACTTCTCCTTGTGCCAATTATTTTAATCTCTCCTATTTCTCATATTTTTTGTATAAATGAAAAAGAATTCCTTGAATTAGTGCTGAAGATTATCTCAGAAAAGTAGTTTATGTTCATTTATTTTATTCTTGGAGTTCAATGTGGAAAGGGCGCTGAATATATACCGTTCTCACGCTGTTTGTGTAAATAAAATCAATTTTCTTGAATTAGTATGAAAGTTATTTTAATAGTTATAAATTTTGAGTAATTAATATATGTATAATAAAAATTGTAAAGGTAAATTGCGTGTGATATAGTTGACAAGGTTTTTTTTGTGGAAAAATAAATATCGATTATGGTCATTATCACCAGTGAATATTGTTTATTATTTGGAGGCCCTTTCTTTGAAGTATTTATAAATTAGAATAATCGATTATGATCAATTATTAAAATCATTCGAGTATGCCCACCAAGTCCATAGATTTCCAAAATCAGAACAATACACAAACACTAACAGCACATACATCCACAAAACCTAATGCATTTATACTCCTTCAAAAAATTATCTTCTGCGTGCTTTGCAATCAGATCTGTAGCCAGGGAGCTCAATCCTTCTACTGCTCGCATTACTTATTTTGCCCTTTTTGAATCCCATGTTCGCTACGCGCTGCCCTTTTGGGGCACCTGTAGTTTGTACAACTTCAATACAATTTTCAAACTGCAAAAAAGGGCAATTCGCTATACATTTCAACTAGGGACTAGAGATCAGTGCCGACCATACGTTTTAAACTATAAAATCCTGACCCTCCCGGCACTCTTCATCCTGGAATCTGTCTCACTAATTCGTAAACATATTAGTGATTTACCAAAAAGACCTCTTCATAACCACGTCACAAGACGGTTACAACATGACCTTTACTTACCTGTAACCAGTTCAGAGTTAACTAAGAACTCAATCATCTACGATGCAATCAAGCTCTACAACCTTTTGCCAATCCAACTGAAATCGATACCAACATACGTCCAGTTTCGCAGAAAGGTAAAGTCTTACCCTCTTCAGCAACCTCTTTACGCAGTTAGCGATTTTTGCGGAGAGGGGTAACACTAAATTTCTTTTCTATATGTACCTTTTCAATGCTTTGTCCGCAAAATTAATTTATAATTTTTCTTTGCAATAAAGCGCATTATTTATTTATACTTTTTTTGCGCGCGCACATTTAGTTTGAAAATTGAATGAGAAAATAGAACATGTTCTAAATATTTAGTACAAAATTTCGTTCGACATTTACAAAGAAAAATTTGTGTATGATACTTATCGGGATATTGAATGCTAAATTTATAACAAAACTTCGTACTAAATTATGGATAATGTAAAACGGACTTTACAACATAAAATAAACAAATAAATTTGGTTCGCCAGATAGGTAAATTATTTTCATAGTTACAGAGTTATATTCCCACAAATATTGGTAATATCTACCTTAGGTATTCAGTACAGTTTCTTACCACTTATATCATTATATACAATTTCAAGAATACCTTTCATTCCGATTCCTAATAACAATTACAATTAGAGATGTTTGTAAACGTTGTTTAAATGTCCACGTATTTGTATGCGTTTTAAACGTTAAATGTTTTTATAATATGGATAAAATTTTAATTATAATTTTAAAATTTAAAGCTTGTTTAAATAATAATATGAAAAATAAAAGCACACACCACTTCGGTGCTGGTTTAAATAAAATATGTTTAAAATAATGTATTGCAAGAGAGTTAGAATACACAAAAAAATGTCATGGAGTTTAAATAGTAACTAAATATATTTGTATTCCCAAAAAAAATGTATGGGTACATATTTTTGAAGCAAGTTAACAGTAAAAAAATAAGAGACGAAAAGTCTGTAGTAGTTGTTATTAATTTAATATATGTGTAAAATATTCTTTCTTCAGAAGAATAATCAGTGGTGTTACTTTTGTTAGGCACTAATTTTAATATGGTTTGTGCTTGTAGTATTTTGAAAGTAACTACGACTGTTAGTTATTTTAGGGAGGATATTATCTTAATGTTCATGAAACAAGTCCAAGCGATAACACAGAAACATGTTTACGAAGTCTTCCTCTGGTATAATCCTTCAAAATTCTCTTGACCTTGTTATGTATAAATAGATATATATCTTCTTGGGTTTTAGGTCTGTATAATAAAACAAATCTATTCTCCAGTAAGACGTTTGGGTTTATTACCTAAACCTTATACCTTTACATTGTATAATAGATAAAGATACTGATTTTATCAATAAAACAAAAAATGTTGTCAACTATTTTTTAAAAATTTTACAAATCAACGTTTTAATTTTTATATTATCAATTATACAATGTAAATGAATAAGGTTTAGGTACTAAACCGAAACGTCTTACTGGAGAATAGATGTGTTTTATTATACAGACTCAAAAAGCAAGAAAATATATATCTATTTTTACTTATATGGAACATCTTCCGAGTTGTTAGTTCTGTTGCTGTTGACCTTAAGCTCTGAGATGTTTGGAACTGGTTAGTAAAGTTCTTCAAATCCCCTAGAAAAATGTCAGCCTTCCCAAAGGTTGTCTGTGTTTGTAGTTCCTTCACATGCAGAGCGTACTTTCGATTTTTTGTGGGTATATCTTTGACGTTTTCCAGATTATTTTTAGCGTCATAAAAAGGCAAATGGAGGGTACACAATTATGTACACTCACTCCATGTAATGTAATGATAAGTAGAAGTATCTTTTAGCATGCGCGCGTTAAATTCTTGCTGCTTTGCAGCGATTCTGACAACCCTTTGTATATGCAACGTAATGATATTTTAGAATGGTTCTCTTATAATAATTTTTATAAAGTATTCCGCGTTTTAACTGTCAAAGTGGTTCATACGACAAATTATAAATTTATCTTGTAAAATATTTCACTTACAAATGCTTTAACTAATGTTACTTCACTCAATTATGCTTGAGGCAAAGTCCATGAGTTTATGTAAGAGCATCAAACTTACTATTGTATGAGAGTATATATCTTAATTATCTTATATTCTAATGTAATCAATCTGAATTAGTGCTATTACAGTGGGATACTTGTTACTAACTAACCTACATTCTAACAAATTGATGCAATTTTATTATGTTTGGAAACACAAACTTCCTTTCCCATGTCTCAGTTCTCACTAAAAATTGTTCAGCTTTACATGTAAGTACTTACTACGAATTTAATGTTTTAAAAACTTTATTTAATTAAATGAAGAAATAAAACTACTTATTTATAAATAATCAAATTACATAATAATATAGGAATGCAATTCTTTGACGAATAAGGGAACAATTTGGGTTATATATTATCTAAAGTAACAAAACTATTAAACAATATTACTGAAATGATTTCTACATATAAAATATCTAAGGAATAGTGAAGAAAACCTTTGATTTAGTGTACATATTCCTTTGTATTTTGCCTGTCATATATACAGAGTGTCTCGAACTGAAGCGATTTGTATATTAATGGTGATTTTACTTACACTCTGAAGAAAATATATATAAACTTACAACCCTTTCAATAGTACAGTGTAGTGACATCAGCGTTCTTTATTTGTCTATCTTTTAAATGGATTAATATAATTTTTATCAATCCAGTGAATTTTTGGCACCATTTTGGAGAGAAGTTCGCGTTAGGGTTTTCTGTGCACTCTTTTCAATAAACTCAAATACTCAATAAAACATAATAATTTTAAGACTCGTCTATTGCATAAAATGGTAAAGCATCTAATACCTTATTAAATATTTAGTTTTACTGGTGATTATTATTTAAAAATTCAAGAAAATAACAAGTATCCCAAAAAGCGGTTGTATTTATGATGATATAAAACCCCTTCGGTGGACATTTTTATACCAATCAATGCAATTAGTTGTGGAACATCCCGTATATAGAAATTAACTATATTAAGAAACCCCTTTCAAGACGCTAGAGGTCTGTAGCGTGTACTAATTCACAAATTAATTTTATCCTCTTAAATTACCGAAAGCACATTAGAGCAATTTTCACATTATTGAAATTGAGCCAATTAAACAATTTAAATTCGCATCCATCAGTTTAATGCAGGATGTACTTAGTTTAATTGGAATTGGCATTTTATGCCTATCAAAGCTTTTAATAGAGTGTAATAGACGCAACAGGTACTTAAATTGTTATTATTATGCAATAGGTATTTATAATTGATTATGAAATAAAATAACTTTGACATCAAGATCAATATTGCAGTTAAAATAAATAAAAACAAAAAGAAAAGCGGTAGGAAACTAGTTTTTTATATTACAGTTCAATTTTTTATTGTAGGAAACAGTCTTTTCACAGAAATTTTATAAAATTTTCCCTTGTTTTTCGTTTCCAGAATATCTAAAACAAAAGTGCTCCTTGTCTATCGCTCCTTGTGCCTTCCATCTTATTTCCTGTAATGCAGGAATTTTTATTCATTTTTCCTGGTGCTAACAGCGTTCTAACATTCCATATACTTAACCTGATTTCATTTCTTCGGTTTCTTTGGGTTTTCTCTCTTTTTTAATTCTTGATTGGTTCTTCTATTTTTTTTTTTTTGTTGGCTATCCATCATTCGATTATCATGTTTTAAATTTTTCTCATGTTTTCTGTTGCCCTTCTTTCTACTAGTTTTTCTTCTGCACCTTTCTTATATCTCTCTGATTTATCTTTAGATATAATTTCCTTTTTTCTCTTCCAAGTTTTTTGGCTTTCTTTTCTTTAGTTCTACGTTCTGTTCATTCCATCTTCACTCTATCCCATCCACCACAATCGTATTATATCCAATATTAACCGCTTTACCTTTAGTTAGTTTTGTCTTTCCCTTTCCTTTTTTGTTAAATCATCATTAATAAAAATCTGTGGCTTTTTACTTCCTTCAATTTCTTTTTGTTTTCCATAATTTTGTCTTTCTCTTCCTTAGTACCTAATGCTATTGAACATGTTTTGATACTAATTCAGTAGCAGTTTGCACCGGTATATCAATTCTCAAATGTTCTTTTATAAAATTGTCGATTACTTCTTTTAGGATGTTTGGGTTGTCCGTATCTATAAGCAGGCGTATCATCACTAGATCATATTTCCTTTGATCTTTTTCATTCCGTTCTATATGATTTCTTATTTCCTTGATTTTCTTCTTAATTTCCGTATTTTCCTGTTTTAATACCTTATTTTCTTTCTTCATAACTCGTTTTCTTGTTGAATGCTTAATATCTTTTCTTTACTGACTTCTTGGTCTGTTCTTAGCTTAGCTTCTGTATTCCATCTATTATTTCTATTTGGTCAAGTTTGAATTGCTTCATCAGATTTATAATTAAATCCAGTTTTTCCTCTTCCGCTTGTTGTTTTGTTGGTGTCCTTTTCGTTATTTTACTTCTGCTACACGCTGTATATGCTTCCTCCTCAGCTTTCCTTTTTTTATTCTCTTCGTTAAAATCACTGTTCATTATAATTATTCGTAATACGGCTCTGCTCTTGTCAACAATTTCTTTGGTTCGGCAGATGTTTATATGTATATCGCGCAAAAAGGTCGATCCCGTTCAACCTGTCGGAGGATCGTTCTTTTATCGGGCACCTATACTTGCTGTATTAATCCTCTATAGCTAATCTCACCTTTCTGCTTTTGCCGATCTTATGTAATCAATCTGTATCACTTCTCGTGGGTTTTTCACCAATTATTTTTACTCTCTTCCATCTCTTTTTTCACATTTTAATCGGAACGCATTTCACTCACTCACGTATGCCGATTCAGTAAGAGGGTTTGCTATAACGAGGTAAAAAATTGGGAGGGATTGATCATATGCAAATAGGCATTTAATGATATAAGATTTGATTCCCTGTGGCAATTTACAACACTCACAATCAGAGGGTTCGGGATTCTTCCACAAATGTGCCAAAAAGTTTCATTCAAGTCAGTGGGTGACAGTCTAACAGTCCTTTGTAAAGTGGTTCTTCTGTGTTAGGACTATCACATAAGTCATATACGCGATTAGAAGGAGCGAGAGGTTGGCTTGTGATCGCCTTCAGGCGGCCACAAACCGCCTCGTTCGCTGGTCCTCTCGGTAGTGGCTACACTGCAAAAAATTACAGTAATTTTACTATAGTCAATCGGAAATATTACATGAAATAACGTTGTGAATTTACTACGATAAATCATGTAAACCTTGTTTTACCTGTTTTTTCCAGAATATTTGAGATGGAAAGAGAAGTTTCGGTAAAATTTATAGTTATTTCATGTACTTTTAAGATGTAATAAAAATGAAAAGAAAAAATACCGTGATATCCATATGTGTATTTGATAACATTACGGAATATTAATGGTGATGTCTAAGTAAAATTATACAATTTATATTCCTCAATGTTACCAAATTTATATTGGAATCATCGGAACTCTAAACAGGAATTTAATTCGAGTTACAGTATGCTGTAAAAAGTAATAAGGTTGTAATCAGAATCACACATGCAAGGGAATTTTCTGTGCAATGTATATTTACACCTGTAATATTCACCTTTTTAGTATTTTTACCTGCCTTCCTTATAAAATTACATGCCAAAATTACTTGACTGTTCGGTAAATATACAATTTATATAAATATTACATATGAATTTTACAGAACAACGTTTGAAAAATACATCAGCGTATGAAATTTACTGGTAGATAGAAATTTTACTGGATGAAGCAAATTTACCTGTAATATCGTAGGCAACTTTGTTACCAACGATTTTACATGTAATTTTACTAGAAATTTTTTACAGTGTACCTGTGAACGGATAAAAATGTGTAGGAATTGGATTCTCAAGGAGGATACGTGATCCTAACACGCTCATCAACAAACGTCAGATTACCGTGGAGCCACCAGGTTAAGTACCTAGGAATTCACTTCTACAGGCGTCTCACTTGGTCGAAACAGATCACCGAGCTCCGAACTCGTTTTCTAGCTGCCCGCAACTCGTTACTCCCAATGTTAGGGCGAAGGAGTCCCCTTCACCTAGCAAACAAGTTGCTTCTCTACAAGTCAATCCTAAGGCATGTCCTGGTTTACGGCGCTACAGCGTGGACGTCGATGGTCCCCACCAGATTGAAGTCCCTCGAGGCACTTCAAAACAGGACGCTACGGCTAATCGCAAAGGCCCCTTGTTTCATTAGGAACGAGCAGATTCATCGTGATCTGCAAATTCCGACTCTCCGATACTTCATTAAGCAGATGCTCACCGCTGCTTGGGCTCGCGCTCAACTCACCGAAAACCCCTTGGTTCAGGCGGTCGTGGAACCCCAAGATCGTCCACCTCCTCTTTCTCGAGTTAGACGTTTAGATGTTTTTTATAGAATAATATATAACGTACATTCACCGTGACGACCGCTTGTCTACCTTTACCTTACTAAGATTAAACTTCGATAATTTTTACATTAAGTAAATCCTTTTACAAGTGAATGCACCAAAAACTGCGATCACCAATTCCCCTTGCAGAGTAAATTGTTCAAAGTTACTTCTGAACCCCACCCCGCAGCTTGATCGTGCCGCTTTATCAGCGACGAAAGAGTTCATGAACCTCCAGTTCCTACCCTAGTTGAGATGTAAGCTCATTGTCATTGTAAAGTGGCATTCACACCTAGACACTAGCAGTAAAAACGTATTTAGTATGATATGCAGCAGTGACATTTTCACCAATATAATATGGTGTATAACTATAACATAGGATAACTCGATTTTTTAAATTGCACCCATAATTAGTGCCATATTAAACCTCATTTAATCATCCTTCAACCCAAGTGAGAAATATTAATGAATGAAATATTAAAGATAATTTTCTGAATAATTCACTGATTATATATTAAATGCAATGGATCAACACTAAACTATTCGTATGCATATATGCATAACTAATTTATATTTTTTTGGTTAATGCAAGATAGGCAATCATAAGTAACTTCCCATTTTTTAATAATTCATGTCATACGCTGCTAATGTATAAATTTCACTCACAAAATTTTAAAGTATATTTATTACCTACTTCTAATGCATATTTTTTTAAACTTTTATTTTTCCGTTAAAAATGTATAAATTTGTAAGGTAAATATTATTTATTGCTTTGAAATTATGAAAAATAAAACACGCTCGCAATATACTCATAAAATTTATGCCCGGTTTTATTGCTCATATTAATATTTTAATACCAAAAAAAAAGCAATTAAAATTAACCGATCATTAAAAGATAAGACTATTAGGTACACCTAACTAAATTTTATTATTTTTTAAGATACTAATTTCCACTTTTGTTTGTTAGCATATTTCCTAATATTGACGACAGCCTTTCCGGATCAGTATGTGGTATTACTTTCTAATCAATTATCGCAGGCTAATATAACATGTTCTGTTCATATTTGCACAGCATGTGACGGCGCACATGTATGTATATAATTATCTAAAACGTATTCATCGAAACAAGTACGGTATGTCGTTCATGTTTATACCCAATATTTTTCTGACTTCCTATTGAATATCCTGTATGTGCAGTACATCAGTAAAATATTTAGGTTAACCGCAAAACAAAAGAGAGTAGTATAAATGTTGATCATTCCTAGCATATACAGCGAGGTGTATGTGCGCATAACCACTTGATCGGTGAGCAATATATTTAAACTTTCCTTCAATTAGTATTCCACAGAGTGCATTTTATAGAAACTCTTTTGGGAAAAGAAAAGTTCAAATAAGTATTTATTGTCATAAGACTACAGGTGTGCGTGAATTCAGTAGAAATTTGAATATAATAATAATGCTATCAGAATAAATTACACTTCATGAAACCTATTTAAGGTCTACGAGAATTATTTTATAAACAAAATCTTACCTGATAATCTTTATATCTAAAACAGAAAGACAGAGATATAAATAAGATCTTAAAATTAAAAACCAAATTGTTTGTCTTTGCTTTACCTGAAGCGGTCACTCCTTAATATTAAAGAAAAACCTTAATATTAGAGAAAAAAAGAATTATCAGTTTAAATTCATATAAGAATTAAACGAAGCAATTAACCTGGAAACTTTTTATTAAACTTCCTCAAGATGTAATAAAAGAAATACAAAATACATTAGGAAATCAGAAATTACTAAACTAGCAAAAAGAAAACATTTTATAATTTATGTTTCTACTATTTTATTATACATTACATTTATCTCCCAGAAAATATTATGTTTTCCCTTTTAAATAATAAACAATGTGCTACAATTTAGAACGTAATTCATCTTCAAAAATGTTCTGGGGCATATTGCCGGCCTGGTGCGGAAAATTATTAATCGTCTCCTAACCAATGTTCATGCAGTTTTCCAAAATGTTAATTTCACAAACAAGATTTCCACCAATAAGCAAAAACAATGAAAGATCGAAAGTAACTTCCCAGACGCTAGTAATAAGTCAGTACAAACAGAAATAGAACTAGAACACGCTAATCTTAGGTATTATTGCATTGTTTAAGAGAACTGCTAAAATTTATTTAAAGGACTTTTGGAAATATTTCTTAAGAAATTAGTTTTTGTAAATATGTTTCTAAAACAATAAAAAATCGTATTAACAGAAGCTTTTAGTTATCTGTAGACATTATTATATATTTTTGGTTTACCTTAAAAGCAATGATTCAATGATGTAATACTTAATAACAGAAAGAAATTAGAATAACTCGAAGTATTAAGCTTACTGAAAATAATTCAAAACTGATTGTGGGTTTGTATAAAAAAATTGAAGAAACGAATCAAATTTGTTTTTCTTAGCAAAAACAAATTATAAACTAAAAATTCACTTCTAAGAGATAAAAAAAATGTAATCTAGACACTATGTAACAAACAATTAACAAATAATGTAAATTCCAACGATATAAACAAAATCAACAAAAAAAAACAGAACCAAAGCTTAATATGGCGATAATTATCAGCATTTACAATCTTGAATCAGACTTGCTCATTGTCAGAGCACTAAAAATCTCGCACCCAATATTTTATTAAACCCACTTTACTTTTACGCCTTCTCTACATCGATTCACAACCTTTCTTCTGCGTAGTAGTATATTTTATAATTTGTGCTACAATAAAGCTAAAACAAACGACGACGCAGTGCTCTAATAAGTTATAACGCACTGGTGGAACTTTTAGCGGAATGTAATATGGGCGATTAATGTGCATATTAGAAAACACGTTATAAAAAACGCGTGTTAGAATGACCTGTAATGCTCGTAAATTGAATCACTCATATTGCAACAAACGTCATTGTGAACACTTGTGTTTTAATATACTATTACATAACGAGCCAGGAAAAGCTTTATTACAGCGGAGCGTTAGTCAATGGACTGAGAGCAAAGCTCGAGGACTATTAAGACGCGAGGCTGTAATGAAGCGTTTCTGCGAGGTTTGTATACTATTTTATTCACAATCAATTATTCATAATCATTTATTTTTGTCGAAAACAGAATTGAATGATTTTTAATTGTCATTGTTATCGATTTTATTAAACTATTTAACTAAAAAGAAATGGTGTTTATTATGTATTAAAACAATGTTTAAGCATCGGCTATGTACTAAAACAAAGCAATTTTTAAAAAGAATTTATACGAAATATTATATTTATTCATTACTTCATTTAAAAATGCAAACAAATTTCCAATAATGCATAAAATTTTACTGCACGTTTATTAAAAAAGCCGCAAGTCTAGCTCCGCGCCGATGATTAATACCATCACGTATACTTTGCACGGCGATAAAAAATGGGACGGAGGCATAGCTCCGGTGAGATCGGCAAATTGTGATACATTGTCGTTCGTAAAACGTTCGCAATTCGCACGTATGCGATTACATTTTTAATGCTGCAGAATAACTGACATCAGTTTTGCGTGGAATCGTTTGTTAGCTCTTATTCAAACTTTACAAGAATACAGAAATAATTACCGCCGTTTTAATGATATATATAATTATATAATTTATTAACCGAGAAGAGTTAGGTTACACTAGCCTCCCCTTTCTTGCACAGGGGGCGCCACTGATGTAAATCAGTTTATAAGAATTTTAAATATTGGTGCCAGAATAAAGAAGTACCTACCTTCGCAATATTTCGCAAAATTTAATAGGTACTTACTTACTTAGCGCCCTCTTATATTTATAGCTTATATTAAATGCAAGTAATATTTGTTTGGCCTCGTCAACTGTAAACATAGCATTCTCCGTCAACCAACGCAACGGTAGGTTAATTTTACCGCCCTGCGATGACGCGCACAACACTTTTTTATCATTTCACAGTTACTTCCAATGTAAAATCTGCATAATTTCCCTTAATTTAATTTGAAAAAATACATTTACCAGTATTTTTATTGCTGTTTTAATTGTTAGTATCGAGAAATCATCATAACTAACAATCACTGTTACATAGAGTAGAGTTGCCAAAATGCAGTAGTACAAATCCACATCTACAATCACCGACATATTTTTTTAAATAAAATATTCTAAACATTTTCTTAGCCAAAAAATGTATTACAAATGTCGTGCGTTAGGTGATTTACAGCGCTCTAACTCTTTTAGGTACTCGCCTCCAGCTCGCGCCTAAAATTGAGTTGGTAGTTGATAGGCGCGCTGTAAATAGCACCTATCGCACTCCAATGTAAATAGCTATTCTCTCTGTACCGTGCCAACAAAAGTTTCACTCATGTATCCCTAGAAGCGCAGTATCAACAAAAGTTTTCTCATCATACCAAACTCCCGTGGAAAAGAAGTCACAAACCCACCAGCAAATAACCTCCTTTCAAGATAACAAAGTTCTTGATATACCGGCAGCTTACACAAGAGCGCAAGCTATACATACAGTTGCATTCAAGATAATTGAAGTTTTGTCGGTTCTACAAAAAATTTGAGAAGCAAAAAAGAGTAACAGAATATTTAATAACATTACAACATAAATACCCCATATGAGCGATATCAAGAGACGCCCGGCTTTGACGGCGCTAAGCTGCCCAAAAAGACAGTCTTTAAAGGTACTCTTTGCGTTGACTATCTATGCTTTTTTATCGCTCATTTTTCTTGCACATAATGCGGATCTTGGATCACCTACGGAAATCCCTACATGAGGTTGGAACACCTTCCAGTTCGGCAAAATTTTGGTGGGGATGGTACAATACCTCAGTAAATTTTAGTGCGTAGAAGTGTCAAGGTGTATTCCACAATCCGAAGCTTTTCCTAGCAGCAAAAACAAACAAACAATATAATATTTCTTGTTAAAACGGTTATATACGCCAAGACTTACAACCAGATCTTTGATCGTATAAATTATATTGATATTGTAAATCTGTAAATTTATTTAATTCTTTGGCTAAAAGAATTTTATTTTATCTAACATCACCGATAAAGGATATTTCCCTTTAACCGGCTAAAAGTGTCGACTTTGTGAGAAAGTCGTTCCCATTACACTAACACTTCTGAAAACGGCAAATTCTGCAGTTACAGCACGTACTCCTAAAGCTTAAACAGCGTTTGACAAATGATTAAAAAAAGAATGTTACTCTTTCTTCCTTAAAACTTAGGAAAGTATTGATCCAATCACTTCTGCATTATTTTATTCAGGAACGTAATCTGAATAATTTTACATTTTTAGTACCTTTTTTTCAGAAGCCCATTAATGTTCTTGTTCCATTCTAACGAGTAAAATAATAACTGTTATGAAAGGCTTTTTCCAAATCTAAATCTGGGCATGATTTATGATAAATCGAAAGTTATGGAAGAATTTTATGCACATTTTTATACACACGGAATGTTTCTCTCTGATGGGAAATTATGTAAGAAATTGTTGTGTTGCTTTTCGCAGTGCCGTGTCGAAATGTCAAATTTTTGATAGCACTTTCTGATTCTCTAATTTTGCGACAACGCACATTTTAATGCTGTCGTAAAACTTTTGCCACAGTTGCTTTCGACACGTCGGCAGGTATTCTAAACAAATGCAAACACTTAACAGTTAGGAAAAGAAACATGGTTCCTCCTGTGAGTGTAATTTGACATTATTAAGTTAGAAAAATAATATATATAACTAATATATAACTATGTCACATGCAATATTACTTGAAAAACTACAGTGTTATGGGGTGAGAGGTGTTCCGTTGGAGTGGTTCAAATCATACCTAACCAATGGACGACAGACAGTTAAATTAAACAGTGCTGCCGGAGTAGCATATTCCAATACGCTCACTGCTGGTATTGGTGTTCTTCAAGGTAGCGTACAGTATAGACGATACACTTAGATGGAATAACCACGTAGAACATGTGTGTAGCAGGCTCAGTGGTGCTTGCTTCGCACTAAAAATATTAAGTACAGTCTGTAATTATGTAACTTTGAAGGCAGTATACCACTCATGCTGTGTTTCAATAATCCGTTATGGTATTCTGCTCTGGGGGTGTTCCTCAGAAGCTGAGCGTGTATTTGTTTTACAAAAACGGGCGATGCGTGCACTACTGTGCCTGAGTTTTAGCGCATCACTTCGATCTGTTTTCAAATCTTTCGGTTTTTTAACGTCGTATGGTATTTATATACATGAATGTCTTTTATTTAACTTGAAAAACAAAACTTCATTTAGAGACAACGAAAAAATGCATACCCACACAACTAGACATAAAATAAATTACAACGTTCCAAGACATCGTTTAACTAAATTCACCAAATAGTTATAATAGTATTCGCTTTTTTAACAAATTACCATTAGATATAAAATTAGAGAATAACTTTGTTAGGTTTAAACGAATGACATATTCCTACATAAGTAAGATTGAACCCTATAGTATTTCTGAATTTCTTGAATACAATTAATTGGCACTCTATAATTAGAATGTACATACTTGTTTTTCTGCTTTTGTATTGACGGCATTTCTACTTATGTATTATAGTGGAAATCAATACTATATTATTATTATTATTATTAAATAATTCCTCATTATTTTCTTAAAGAAATTTATTTAAAATAAGTGTATAATTTCATTAAATTCTGTTTAAAATATAAACTGTTATTTCAATTTAATTTTATGTGACAACTTTAATCAATTTTAATATATTTTTTTTTTTACTGATTCTTATAGACCTAAACGTGATGAGGTGTTTTTACACGAAACCCATAGCGTAAACATAAAAAGTAATTTTGCGGAAATAGAGCATTTTTCTACCTGTTTATGTGGATCCACACTGCGTCAATCCTGAACATGTATAATAAATATTAAAGTAATATTTTATTTTCGAAGGGAACCAATGCAGTAAACTTAGAATGCCAATATGAACAAAAATGAGTAGGTATTTATTACGGATTAATGAGGTGTAATAAATACCTACTCATTTTAGAGAGAATATAAAACCAAAAAAAAAAGTATCTAAATACTAATTAATTTTATATCATAATAGAAATATGATTAAAATATTTATTTATATTTATAAAAAAAAAATAATATTAGTTTCATATTACGAGATTCATTCATTACCTACATACTGTGTGCCGCTTAGATTCTTTGGACTTACGTAAAAACATTAGAACTGTAATAATAATGCAACTGCAATAATTGGCCGGTCTCTAATCATTTCTCGTATAAATTTGCATAAGTACACGTTTCAAATTGTGTCATATCCCCATTTCCCAGAACGCATACAAGCGAGATTCTCATCGAAGTGATTACTTAAATATTGACAGGTTGTCAATATCCAACACGTCAAATGCACCTACTTCTACTGCATAAGATCACGCATCCCAATTTTTTAATCCGACGTCATCACTTGTAGAAACGTCTATTAATAGCGGAGCGCTCGTTTAGGAAAACTCGTACTTGTATCTACAAGATATAATCTTGTTCGTATGTTTTCACATACCGACGGCGCGTACTAAATTCTGGATTAGAGATTGCCAATATATACAATAGTCAGTCGAGGAATCCGTGATGGCAATGTTCGTTAACGGTCGCTAAATGGCAGTGGAAACTTCGAGCCGTCCCACATGCTGCATGGTACTTTCTTATTGCTCGATATGTACCACCATGCTTATACATATACATAATATGTATGTAACATACCTACACATACGTATACATTTATTGAATATGGACATGTGTTTATACAGAGTGTGTCACTTATCTAGCATCAACCCATTATGCATTACTCAATTAGAATAGAAAAATGTTTTACTTAAGTGAAAGTTACTTGAGTTTAAATGCTGTATAACTCAAAATTATCATAACATAATGACGGTAATGTGTACGGTTTTGTTAGTACGTTTAATAGAACGTACTGTATATTTTTACATTTTTGAATTCCTTGACTGATAAATCTTTGATGATAGTCTACCACACGTTCAGGTAAAATAATGAATACCATTATCTTAGACAGAGGATTTGTAAAATACATCAAAATTTCCAAGTATTTAAATATATAGAACTCATTCGTTCTTTTTTTTTCAAATGGAACACCCTGTATACTTTGATTTTATATTAAATATTTTGTAGTCACTTCTTAAACTTATGTAACACTCCCTACATCTACAGTGGATGTTATTTGTAACAAATGATGCTCTATTTGGAATATTGTGATAAACTTTAAGTAGCGGGTGATGTTTTTGCTATTTGGTTTTTCAGTGTAAATTTCTTTAGTGTAAAAAAAGATTCGTGACATGTATCAATGCCAAAAATGCTCAGTAAGGTTTGCCATTTCACCACGAATAGACTAACGAACGAACAACGCTTGCAAATCATTCAATTTTATTATCAAAATTCGTGCTGTGTGAGAAATGTGTTTCATAAATTACATTCATTTTATGGTCGTCATAATCGACCCACCGAACAGGCTATTCAAGCTGTTGTGACCAAATTGGATATTATTATTGGATATTAATCCACCAACCCGTATACGAAGAGTGCATACCGAGGAAAATATTGCTGCAGTATCGGCCAGTGTCAATGAAGATCGCGATATTCAATTCGTCGCCGTAGTCAACAATTGGGCTTGTGTTATTCGACCACTTGGAAGATTTTACGTAAGGACCTCGGTATGAAACCATACAAACTACAACTGCTGCAAGAACTGAAGCCAGGTGACGTACCACAACATCGCTTGTTTGCGGAATGAGCTTTAGGAAAGTTGGATGAAGATCCATTTTTCTATCGAAAAATTGTCTTCAGCGACGCTCATTTTTGGGTATCGTCAACAAACAGAATTGCCGAATTTGGTGTGAAGAGCAGCCAGTGGCAGTTCAAGAGCTACCAATGCACCCTGAAAGACGCACTGTTTTTTGCGGTTTGTGGGCCGGCGGCATCATTGGATCGTACTTCTTCAAGAATGATGAAAATCGCAACGTTACAGTCAATGGAGCAAGGTACCGTGCGATGATTACCGACTTTTTTTGCCCAAAATGGAAGAATTGGACTTGGGTGACATGTGGTTTCAACAAGACGGTGCCACATGCCATACGGCACGCGATACCATGAACCTATTGAGAGGCGAGTTTGGTGAGCAATTAATCTCACGTTTTGGAGCAGTCCATTGGCCGCCAAGATCATGCGATTTGACTCCACTAGATTATTTTTTGTGGGGATACGTGAAGTCTCTCGTGTACAGGGACAAGCCAGCCATAATTCCAGCCCTGGAAGTCACACTTTATTTAAGAAAAGCTAAATATTACAAATCATCCTAAACCCAGTGCTCCACCTAAAAGGTACTACACTGGGTTACCTGTTCTAAGTATTCTATTATCTCCATAACATGTCAAATATCCCTATTCTAACTAATTATTTCACCTAATTATTTAATAGTCATTATAACAGTAATAAATTTACCAAGAAAAAGTACTTTTAAAAATAGCTGGCTATCAGATGTTATTATGAAATTTGCGCCCGTGGAGCGACTTATATAGTTAACTCTCAGCATTCGCCTAGGAATGAGCAAAACCACGAAAACCTCATTCTGAGAGTGGCATTGGGAAAACAACCCCAAGCCTTATTGTTGATAGCCAGCCAACAAATATACAAAATTTAACAGAGGGCCTCCACAACTCTTCGTCTTCAAGGTTGTGAAATCTCTAGGTGACGCTCTCGTTCTTCCTATATCTGGAGGCCGCTTCCTAAATCAACTTGTATTCCAATTATATAAACTGTGAACAAAACAAAAACAACAGCAGTTTCTATTTTTAAAAATTATTAAAATTAAAAATAATTTAAACCTAATAATTTAATACTAAAGATTAATATATATTAATAACTACGTTTAAATAATATGCTATATCTAAGTCTCCTAATATTTATCCCTAATCATCATGCCGCAATTTACTTAAATCTCTAGTCGCATTAGTAAAAAATTCCCACCACTCTACTGACTCATTACCCCTAATATCTAATTCACGGCGCGGCCAATTTAACCCCCTCGTAATCGCGCTAGAAGACAACATTACAGTTGCCATTGGTGAGATACCGATCGAAATGCTGGAAAAAGTCTGCCAAAATTGAAGCTCACGGATGGACCACTTGCGGCGTAACCGCGCGCAACATTTACATGAAATAATCTTTAAAAAGTAAATGGCAGGCATTTATTTATCGGTCCAAATATATATTTCAATCACTTTTGCAAATTTTCTGTGTTTTTTCTTCAATTTTCAAAACCCAAATGGTTAAAAAATCACCCATTATAATTACCTATAGTTCTTATGAACGAATTCCTATTAAAACTTTTTTAACGTTTTCACTACCGCGTATTTGGCAATCCGTATGCTTCTACGTTTTTCCCACTTGCTTAAGCATGATTGCAAATAAATGTCACCTTCTTTATGAATTTTTTTGCTTAAGCGTTTCTAGTCATTAAATTACCGGTACACCAATTTGTTAATGTGTCATTATGAGAAAAGATGATACAATATGACAATAAATAGTATTTAACATCTAACAATAATATAATAAAAATTAACAAGTTTCTGGCCAGTTTTTGTTTTAAGCACATAATAATCACTGCGGAAAGCGCTATCATTTTCTTTGATTCTAGGAAATAGCTCCATAGACTTATTTGGACCAGCAGTGATATTTTTTTCTTCTTAAAACATCGACAAGCAACTGCAAAGATAAGGCCCTATCACTACTAAACTATGTTGAATCTCCTTCATTATTATCGATTGCATATTATGCGCTAACTATATTTAATTTCTATTCAATCAACACATTATTGTCAGGTTGTTTTGGGTTCTGGAGCATTTTCGAAAAAGCTACTAATTTTCGGTAACTTACCTGATTTTTCTTGTTGGGGTTTTTGTTTTCACTCACCAGTCACATCTTTCACACACTTTTATTCAAACACTTTGAATAAAAATATATTCTATATACTAATACATACATGGTGTATGATGGATATCTTCTAGCATCCGATAGAAGCATTGTAGAAAGAGGACTGATGAAATGGAAGAAATTTTTACTTAAGGCTGCTATGTAAACCTTTAATTCCTGTTTTTTTTTTTTTCTAATACTGCAATAAAAACATCAATACTTTTAAATTAACTTACCTTATTCGCACACATTTGTCATTTACTTATGACACTTATCAACAAATAAATTTATTGATTGTAAAATCTCTTTTTTATCGCATAATATAAAACGATAATTAATCGTTATTACATCTTATAATAGTAATAAATCTCTTTGATGTCACTGTACACTGAGAAAAATGGATTGTAGAAATTAGATAGTAAATCTCTTTATGTTAATTAGTAACATAATTATTGTCAAAACGACAATATGTGGGGTATTAAGAGTAAAATAACCAGATGTTACCATGCTTATAGTAAGAGGTAAAATCTGGATGTTACCAGGTATTCGATGCATATTCAATTTCTAACATAAATGTTCGTAACGCTCTTCCCACCCCTTGCTCTATTCATTGTCGATCTTTACCGAAGAAATCGACCAATAAGCTGTATTGCCACTCACACGTGTTATGTACGTGTGATACAGGTGTACGTATTCGTGTCGGTGCATGTTTGTGTCTGCACAGAGAAAAATCCATGTTGTAATATTTACACTTCACTGTTTGACGGAAATTGTAGTAAGAATTCCTACTATTGTGCAAAATTTTAGAACAACGGCGTTGCATTTTCCTATATCACGGTTACAAAAAAAGCAATAAAATTGTTTAAAAATATTGTGTGACAATCTTCTACAAAATATAGTGAAATGTTTTACAATATTTTACAACAAGTGACTATAATAAATTGCATATAATGTAGTGAAGACAGTTATAATAACAGGTGTAGCAAATTTACTGTGTTGTGTTTATTTAGGTTAGGTTAGGTGCTTGCAACAGTCACCTTACTTTGATTATTGAAAACGGCATTTGAATGAGATGGAATGAAATGAATGCTGTATAGTTTTATATCTATATAGTAGGAATATCATAATACTCATAATTGGTTTAGCTACATAAATATGTGATACTACAGCTTTTGTCGTAAAGATGGCGCTACGCTTGTTTCATAATCTTTGAAATTCGTACTCAATGTAAATTGTGATCGGTAAATGTGGCTGCGTAATATCTATATGATGCTTATACATGGTTAACGTCGTGTAAAAAGTACTGTGGACAATCGCCCACAGACGAGAATTACGAGGCGCTTCAATACCGGTAGTACTCTACAGTACACGGGCCGGTCTGATTCCCGCAATCCTGCCCGATACGACGGCAATTCGCCCGGCTGTCACCGGCTAATCAAATTATATTAATTAATTATAATTAAAAATTATTAAACTATATTTATTATAGTTTTCATTGTTAACAGTTATTATCAAATATAGTCAGCGCTACTAGACATTTTTTTCACATTTACTAACATGTATGCTCAAATTAATAATACAAATATAGTACACTTTACCATACGAGTTAATAAAAAGTATTCACAGATATTTACTATACAGATATTGTCACCGGTAATATAAAATATGATTGTCCCTATAGGAGCTATAAAATATATTAAAGTATACTATATTTATGTTAAAGAGTACTATCTATTTCTCTCAGTGTACGTAATAAAAAATATAGTACCTGTTATTACATTAATTTCTAATACCCCTTATTACACAATTTTCTCTAATCCAAGCAGCAATAGATTAGCTATAAAAATAAAACCACTATTGAGCTATGTATAATGTATATAATTGC
Organism: Cetonia aurata; assembly: GCA_949128085.1. Classification (NCBI taxonomy): domain Eukaryota; kingdom Metazoa; phylum Arthropoda; class Insecta; order Coleoptera; family Scarabaeidae; genus Cetonia; species Cetonia aurata. The sequence goes on from OX421883.1 coordinate 17,828,680, forward strand.
CACCAGATGTACACCGTAACAAGAATTAACTATTTCTGGTTGCTAACTTTGAATTCGCAGCTCTAGTAATATGATGCCGAACATTTAACTCACGACATTATTTTCATTGCATTAAGTTTTATCACTACATTACGTAATTCCTAAATCTTTATTATTTTACAATTAGCTGTCGAGCTATGCAGTATTTATTTCCTCTAACCGATTTTTCGAAATATATAATTACCGTGTAGTTCAAGCCATGCTTTGAAATATTTACATTTTTAAAAAGAATCGCCATTTTGTTTAAAAAAAATTGTTGAACTTCATAATGTCGTCTCTAGATAATAATAATAATAATAATAAAACTTTATTTCATAGACTAAAGTTTGAAATAGGTCAAAAGGAAAAGGCGGGAAGGGGAATACAAAATAGAAAAATACAAATAAACAATATAGTACATGAGATTACAAAAGAAAATGGAAATAAATATACAAAAGAACTAAAGTAAAAATTGGAATGACAGAAATTAAAATAAATGTAGTTCAAAAACAGTAATCCAAGTACTCATTAATTGAATAAAAACACTTAGTTAACAACCAAGTTTTTAAGGTTTTCTTAAATTTATATGTATTGTATTCCTTCCAACTATCAGGAAGGTGGTTGTAAATTTTTATTCCAAGGATATCAATACAATCAGCTGTTAATTTTAAATTGTGCTTCATTAAGTGCAGTTTGGGATCTCTTATACTGTAAGAATGCTGTGGATTATTAGCAACTAAAATTTTATGTTTATGTTTGTGAATGTAAATAGCGGCTTCTAAAATATACAATTCAAATAAAGTTAATATCTTCAATGAGATGAAATGATTTCTACAGGATGTTAATTGATTAATGCCGGCAATACATCTTATTGCTGCTTTCTGTTTAATGAAAACTTCATTGGCTGACGAGCTGGAGCCCCCAAAGAAGAATTCCATATAGCAGTTGTGACTGGAATTCAGCGAAATATATAATCTTAAGGCAATTAGGACTTACTGATTGTTTAAGTTGCCTTAGCTTTAAAATTAAGGTATTTAATTTAGAAACTAAAGACTCGCAATGGTCCTTCCACTTTAGTGAGGAAGCCAAAGTAACGCCCAACAACTTAGTAGAATGAGATTGCGCAATAGTATTATTAGAGACCTGTAAACTGCAATAAGAACCGATTTTCTTCTGGATGGTATGAAACAAAATGTATTTTGTTTTGTTAAAATTTAAGGACAAACCATTCGCACAGCACCAGTTATACATTCGATTCAACATATTGCTAGCGAGATTCTCAACATCTTGCTCGTTACAAGCACTGAAAATGGTTGCATCATCGGCATAACACACCACATTGTAATCTACGAGAAAATCAACAATGTCGTTAATAAATAATGAGAATAATGTCGGGCCTAGAACGGAACCCTGCACTACGCCAATACTGCTCGGTAAAAGAGAGGATCGAATTTTGTATTTTGTATTTGAATTTACAACTTCGATTTCAACAAACTGAACTCTGTCAGCGAGATACGAAATTATCCAGTCAGCCGCATTACCCCGAAAACCCAAAGAATTGAGCTTTTTAAGTAATAAACTGTGCTGAACACAAAGGCTTTAGTAAGATCGCAAAGAATTCCTACCGGGCAAAGCCTTGCTTCCATATCACGAAGTATGCTGGCGTGTATATCCAACAAGGCAGTGATTGTTGATTTTCAACGTCTAAAGCCATGCTGTGATGTAGACAAAATATCAAATTTATTTATGAAACTTTCAAGCCGATTAAGCATAGCGTATTCAAAAAGCTTCGAAAAACATGAAGAAATCTAGTCCCCTAAAGACTTTTTTTCATTTTTAAAATAAATAAAAATCACTAGAAGCTAAGTCGAGTGAACTTGAGAAATGATCCAGTTGATTGAAATCTGCATTGTATATTTAAGTTATAGTCTGGCGAAAAAAAAATATCATAATTATGGCAACTTTTCTCCGCTTTTTTTTCTTTAGTACCATTACGAAGTAATCTAACGCGATATTGATCTCTGATTATTGGACCATGTTCCAGGTAGTCAATACAAAATATTCCATCAGCATTTCAGAAAGTAGTAACCATAATAATACAGGCTCAAGGTTGGACTTTATTGGTTACAATACCCACTTTTCGTCAGCCTTAGCAAACCTATTTAGAAAACGTCTTACATCATTGTCACACAATATCAAATTTCCTTTTGCGGTGCTGGCCTCTCGTTTTATATGGACATCGATACTCTGGGCACTGTTCTTGCAAACACCCTATAAATTCCTAAAAGATAATTGATTGTTGTTACAAATACATCTTTTCAAATGTCTGGTACATTTTACTAAATGCCTGGTAATTAACCAACGATCTTGATTGGCGAAATCACAGAAGTGATGCATACTCGCTTAATTGCAGACTGTTTCACTGTTTGTGGCCAACCAACACTTTTTTCTACCACATCAGAGCTTCTGCAATTAGTAGCTTCTGTAGTATGTTGTAGCGTTTACTGTCTGAGAAACAACGAATAATGTACATTCACCGTTTGTTTATCATGTTTTAAGTTTCTTGATGTACTACCTACAAAAAAATTAAATGTTCGGTTTGTTTCCTGATTCCCTCTAAATGCGCTCTATTCGCCTATAGCTCTAAATTTCCCTGTCAAAAATTTGCTGTTACGCTGAAAATATCCACCTGCCCTATAAAAGTTGTATTTCAACGTTATGTACCACCTTGATCACTTTTTTTTATAACATACTAACACTATTTTAATTTTACAGGCAATAATATGTTGCTTAATAGCAACAGCAATAGCTGCAGATGATAGTAAAACAAAGAAAAGGGACCCCAGAGGGAAAAGAAATTTAGAATACAACCTATCCCACCATCACTATCACAATCCCAATTTTAGATCGGAAAGGCGCATATCACTGGGTCCTCACCTGACAAGATATCCCACTTTCTTCCCTGGAAGGCAGCTCAGCTACCGCAAAGGCAGACCACAATCTCTACCTCCACCACCATACGCAGTTCAAATGGAACCTTTAGTGCAGTACTCGCAAAGAGACCCGCTCTACGACCCCAATTTACTTCATGTGCCACCTGTCAATCAAAACGATTTAACCAAAGCGGAAGATCTAGCGTCTGACCATAACCACGTATCACAGAATGTTTATGGACCGCCGAAACACGTCATTGAAAGACCGATATACATAAAGGAACCTGAACCAATTATTGAGATCATCATAAAAGAATCCAACGTCACTTATCCTCCCATTGAAGTTCCCGTAACCCCCGCGCCTAAGAAGAAGGAGCAGGTGCAAGTATTCTACGTCAAATACAAAAAGAATCCTCATGGAAAGGGAAAAGATAGCATCGTTTATGACAAACCTGTTCCGGCGATTTCACCTCCGATTAAAGACGAAGAAGAGCATCCGCATTATGAGGAATATAAACAGCCGGAGCTGATCACATCTCCGCCTCCAGCCAGCACAACTCTGAGGGCTATAATAAAACCAGAATCAGAAACGTTTCATGCACACAAAGGGATACATATTACGTTTGGAAAGGAACACACGCAGGAGCAGTTGCATGATGATGTAAATGAAGAATCGGCGCCGGAACCAGCCGTTTCTCTACCACAAGGAAGAGAATTTAGCGATCGTCCACCAATCCGCCATGGACCCGAAAGTTTTGGAACGGATGTTTCTAGAATCCCACAATCATACAGGCCTTTCAACCAACCTCCGCTACCCACTCCAACATCTGACAAATTCCCTCAATTCGGTAGAAAAATTGTTACATCCCAATTTCCTCCCCCATCGAGAAATCCACCACCGCCATTCCCTAGTCGACATCCACCAAGTAGCAGAAATCCACCTATTTCCTTTTCTAATTTTGCAAGATCCCCCCATAATCAACCACCGTCTGGATCAATTTCCTTCAGGCAACCAGTACCGTATCAACCCTTCGATCAAATTAAACCGCAAGATAAGCCGGTGCAATTTCCCAGAACTCATACACATTTCCCAATTCGTCAGCAACTACCATCAAGTAATTCACCGACAGTGTTTAATCAACATCATCTGCAACAAAATCGACCAGCTGAGCACCAAGATTTTAGTCAACCAATAGTTCCAAGTCAAGCACCACAAATCAGACCACCGCAAGAATTGCGACATCAACAGATATTAACTCGACCTAATTTGCAACTGCTACCCAACCTACAGCAACATCAACAATTCCACCAACAACAAATTCCGAATCAGCACGAATTTGTGAGACAGCAGCAGCAGTTGCAAGAAGAAATAAGGCAGCATGAGCAAATCAAGCAACAGCAGTTCCGATTGCAACAACAACAACAACAAAAACCCCAACAGCAGTTCGTGCCGCAAGCCCCTTTCGTGCCACCGGGTGGGGAATTAATAGAATCGGTTCCGAAATACGAACAACACTTTTCGGTGGGAAACAACGGTCAGTTGCAACCTCAAGATCCGAAACAACCACTCCACGTGACCGAAATTCCGAAGCAGGAACACAATCGACCATTCTCCGCGTCCAGCCAATTCAAAATTCACGTACAGCCACAGTTCCAACAACCCTCAGTTTCGAAGAAGGAGGAATCTGTAGTTCAGATTCAACCGAGCCAAGAAACTGAGAAATTGAAGTTGGCACCGAATTTCGAAGAATTCAGAAGTCATAATGCGCAAGCTGAACGCCACAATCTACAATTAGAGCAGATTCAGAGACAAAACCAACAGATTGAACAGCTTCAGAGACAGAAACAAGAAATTGAACAAATTCAAAGACAGAAGCAACAAATTGAACTTCAAAGACAGCAGCAAATACAACAATATCAGCAGCAGTTCAATCCTCATCTATACAATCAAAATCAGTCACCTGTATACATTAGTAATAGTAATCCTCCATCTTCGACAACACCATCTCCAACTTCCACAACACCTAAATTACCGGAAACAACCACTAGAGATCCCAAAGAATTAAATCTACAGCTTCCTGATGAAGTCCCCGATGATCTACGGCAACATTTGCTGTCTTCTGGAATCTTGAACAATGCCGACATCTCTGTTTTGGATTACGATAAAGTTGGAGATATTCCCATTTCGGCTTTACCACCAGATCAATTGGCAAACTTCTTTAATGCAGGGGGCGCTCAGCAAATAGCATCAGGGAGCGCTCCTGTTCCAGCAGTTGTAAAACCAGATTCCACGAGCGATTTAGAAACTGAGGCTTCTGAAAACATCAATGTTAAAGCTGAAAAACCCGCGGTGGAAATGAAAGTCGTCCACTACGATCCGGAAACTGAAGAAGGTAAACGTCTTCAAGATTCCTACGTTAATGATGACGCAACCCAGACAGATCCAGTTGAATTGAGCGATAGCAATTATAACAGGTATCTACCGCTTAGACTCAGCGGGGCACAATTTCCTATACCTGACATTCCCGAATTGAAAGGGAAGAAAATCAATAGCGTGGTAGTATTGGCACCAGTGGATTATAAATTCGAAGCGAACCGTCGGGTGACGCGTGAGGCAGACGCTAAGTTTGAAGGTATAAAATTTCCCAAAGGATCTCCTTTGAAACAGCTAATAGATGATCCGTCCAAAGAGAATTTCGACAAGTTCTTGGAAAGCGAAAGTAAAACTGCTGCTGATCAACAATCAGTAATCTTGTTGGTAACGGGGTAAGTTAATGTTATTAAAATTCTCCGTCAATCGTCAATCTACTTTCGACTATCATTAAATAAATTTTAAAAATCTAATAATAACTTTTGAAACTTATCTTACTTAAACATCTTATAATATTCTTAAAATTGATTTTTGATATTATCCTGATTTTATTTATGAATATAACATAGATAATTCATGTGCAGAAACAAAACAATTAAAACACCTTTACTTTACAAATTAGATAAAATAGTTGACTTTAATGAACATGACACTATTCAATTCTTGCAAAGTAAATTTGGTTAACGCCGTAGGGTGAATAACTTAAAGTATCTTTAGTTCTTTTACTTCTTCTCTTTCTGTCGACCTGTTCAGCAAATAATTAGTTACATCTTTTAAATTAGGTTATCTCTTAGGTGGAAGGATTATTTCAAACTATTGTTACTAACCTATTATTTAAAAACATCAAATAAAAAATGCCTAAAAACAATTAGCACAAAAAAATGTTCAATTTTTGAAATCACATCAGCAAAGCGAATGAAAGAGGAATAACACTAGAAGACAACTCGAGTGTCTACGTACACTATTTAAAGAATTAAATGCGAATCGAGTTAGCGTAGGAGGTAGGCAGCCAATCTAACAAGGTCATATAGTAGTGATCCGTAACGTACAATTTTTCTAGTATTATTATTTGATTTTTATTTCACGATGCAGTGTTTTTTTTTTCTTACAATAAAATCTAGGTAATTATCGCGTTGGAAGATTTATGTAAACATATCAGAATGTAATAAAAAGCGATCCTAATACTGCCTGTGACAGGGCTGTTTCTGTCTCGCTAAGTGTATCCGTATAAGGAAACTTAAAATGCCGCCTAAAGTAACTCAGTGGGAAAACCATTGGGAGTAGACGTTTGGTTCTACGGCGTTTCGCGATGTGTGAATTCGGGACTGGTGCCGGTACATTATTTTTTTTTCATTTTTCAAATTAGATATTACAGTGATAATTAATGCGCAAAATTTCGTCTAAATTTCAGGGATTGTCTGTAATATCATTGTCTATTTTGGTATGTGGGAGAGTAAACAGAAATAATGAAGATTTGTTGTAGGTATTATTTAACCGGATATCTTACAATTTTTATTTCTCTTATTTTTTTATTGGAAATGCCGGTTTTGATTATCAGTAATTTACTCGATCTTTACCATTGCGTTTCCGGTAATTTATTTATCCTTTTTCAAATAATGTGTTTTATATATTTTTCCCTTTAAAAAAAAATATACTACAAGGATAAATAAATTATCCGAAAGGCGATAGTAAAGATCGAGTAATTTACTGATAATCAAACCGGCATTTCCAATAAAAAAAAAGACAAATAAAAGCAAGTAATTAACGTAACAGTCAAGATTGACAATACATCACTTCATTTATTATTATTTCACACTTTTTCTGTGCTGTTGCATTGGTCTTTACCGCTAGTCAAGTGGGATGTTTTTTTTTTATGTCAATTGTAATTAATTCATTATATTTTATTTTATATTTTATATTTATTAGTACTGCGTCAAATTATTTTAATTATAATTGTTTTCAATTTTAATTATTTTGACACTCTTATAAATTTGGTTCGACAGTCTGAAGAAGGCCGATAACTAAAAGATATACACGTAATAATAAAAGCACAAACGAACGAAGAAATAATAAAAAAAAATTATTCATGGTGTTTGTCATGAATAATTTTTCTAAATAATAATAATACCAATTTATTGACTATAATGGGTACAAAATATGTATACATACATATCATGTCACATATGTCAAAAGAACTAAATCACCGATAGGTGCTCTTCCTTTAGCCCTCTACCACGTCCAAATTTTCATAACTTTGGCCAAAAGTATAATTTATTTGCATCCATATACGTTCAATTTCTCCAATTTATTTCCATAATATTTTCCAAAAACCCAAGAACTTTAAAAGGAGATATAGTGTCATGTCACTTTGACATAAATCAATTTTGACATGTTCAAAATGACGACCGTCCCTCTTAAAACACAAACGGATTCATTTTCATATTTTCTAAAGTATTCGGAGGCATAGCATATATACTATATCTTTAATACATCTCCACAAAAAGATTGCAATTTTATGATCCACCTCTTCCTATCCACTTGTTTGGAGAAAGAACATTTAGCTGGTCTCGAACATTAACATTTACCCCGCCTAATGGTATAGTCACATCTTTTCTCTTACAGCTAAACAATATTTTCCAAAAGCTCTTGTAGATGGTAGCGCAGAAATCTTTAAAAGTTTTGTCCATCAAGGTTACCATTAAACAAAAACAAGGACTTATCACATTCAATCCCACGATTGCTCGCCATACATTAAGTCCAGGTGAAATGTGTATTTTTTAATAATCCTAGCATTTCTCGGCTAATTTTGCTAATTTTTCTATAATAGATCCCACTACAAGAAACTCGTTCTCTTCATTTCCTACAATGAGATTTCGTCGCTTGGATTTCTCATATTTTACGCTTTCAGTTTGCCGAAACGTTCGAAGAACACTTTCAGTTTTTCTTGGATGTGATCTATCCAAATATTTTTGTGCGTACACCCTTGATGTGGAGTTTTTTTTCCCATTCACCAAATGTTAAAATCATGGCGATTTTCTCTTGACTAAAATACTAAAATAAAGTTTAATTTTTAGGAAGGATTTTAACCATAAATTTTACAGATGAACTAAAGTAAGCTTTGATTGCTGTGAAATAATCATACATTCTTTATTGTTTTACATTTTGAAAGACAATTCAATTCTATGTTAGATAGTTTCATTAGGTATAGGATGTTCTATTTAAGATAAAAAAGTTAATTTACTGCAAAGGTCACTATATAACTTATTTAGAAACTCAATAATATCTCTTGCAGTAGACCGACCTTCTCTAAAACCAAATTGGTTACAATTTAATAGATTTTCATCGTCCAGAAGCTTAATTCGCCTATTTGATATTAGTTTCTCTATAGGTTTAGCAACAATACTGATAAGAGATATTGGTTGATAGTTACTCACATCAGACGTTTTACCAAATTTTAAAAGATAGATAGATTTTATTAGACCCCTATTACACAGATGAGGGTGCGTCAAATAGACTAAAACATATTTACAATTCACAAAAAATTGAGAGTTTGCTAAGAAAAACCATGACTGAGATCTCTGTATTGGAATTTGTCTGCCAATCGTTTCATATTCAGACAAACTGTAACAGTTATACCTAATTAGACACTCTTTACTGAATAATAGCTCTTGCAGTAGATTGACCTTTTCTAAAACCAAATTGGTTACAATTTAATAGATTTTCATTGTCCAGAGGATCAATTAGCCAAATTGATACTAGTTTCTCTATAGTTTTAGAAAAAATACTGATGAGAGATATTGGTCGATAGTTACTCACATCAGCTGTTTTACCAGATTTTAAAAGATAGATAGATTTTATTAGACCACTATTACACAGATGAGGGTACGTCAAATAGACTGAAACATATTTACAATTCACAAAAAATTGAGAGTTTGCTAAGGAAAACCATGACTGAGATCTCTGTATTAAAATTTGTCTGCCAATCGTTTCATATTCAGACAAACTGTAACAGTTATGCCTAATCAGATACTCTTTTAAGTCCCGGATGCCCATTAGGAGGTCATTAAGGATTTTGGAACTTGCGATAATTGGTGACTTTTGGTAGTAAGCATGATTGGGTTTGATTTGTAATATTCTGCTACTGTTTCTAGTTTTATAATTGTGTATATTAGCATGCGTTCTGAATTTGCCTTTGCATATATATATTAACCTATGACGGTTAAATAATAAGTATAGTTCATGAATTTGAAAATAAATTCGAGATATCTTGCAATAATTTAATTTGTTTTACCCATAAATTTAATTAATAGACTAAGTTCCCTAAAAATGTTCTAGCTCGCCCGAAGACACAAAGGAGGGTCGCGAAATCTTCATGTACGACATCGTCAGCAAAACGGTTAGCAAACTAAGCGGGGAGTTATCCTCAGCATTTGTGGACGCAGCCGAAGCCAACACTGACGACACTACGGTAGCAGCATCCAATCTGGTAGAGGTACGAGTTCCGTCGCCCCAAAATATCTACACCGATAGAGTGGACAACCTACCATCTGATCTGGAGCATTCCCCATCTGAAGTTGTGGAAACTAAAATTCGGATAATAGATCCCATGCAAACGGAAATGGAACCAGAAGCCTCGGAACAATTGGAAAGGTTCGTTGATGTATCTGGACAGGATCTACAATCCGCTGAAGACAGACAACTAATAGCAAATAAAGTCGGAGAGGAACAATAGATTTCAACGGTATTCTGAGGACAATAACGTTATGGAAGTATGGACATAATGAACATTGATTCTGCGAAATATTTCTCCAAAATTCATTCAAGCTAGTGATGATACGAGTGGTCGTTATTTATTAGTCGTTAAATTCGAAATAAATAAGTAAAATTTCGTTAAATGAAACTAAAGGTTTTCATTTTACACGCATATGTGTTTTTATATGATTTTTCCGTGCTTTAAAAGTATGGTGCTTACAGCCAACATGAATGTACAGTGTATAGAGTCTTAATATTGTATGTATGATGTATATTTTTCTTTAATTTTGTAATAAATCTTTTAAGATAAAGCACAATTAATTCCTTTTATTGCAGCTATTTGTGGCTTTAAGGATAGCATGCCTGAAAAATCACAAACTGGTTAAAAGATTTCAATAATTCATTTTATCAATACCATAAACTATGAAATTTAGAAAATTATATTATTATCATGAGTTGACATATATAAAAAATTTCAAGTTTTTGTTGGGAAAAGATCATATATCTCGGAGTAGTGATACTGGCCAATAAAATTATGTATATCCTTACACGACGGCGATCTACATCTGTTTCTAATTTCAATAATCCATCTATCTGGTTTTCGCATTCAAACTCTTGCAAATCAAACGAAACCAATTCTATTTTCAGAAATTTGATTTTTAGTCGTATTCTAGCGCTTACTGCCATCTAGGTCAATCATTCCAAAGCGTTAGCTTAAAAATACACCTTTCTGTTTCATATGTATTGTATTATCTCTGCGGTTTCAGATAATTATTCGACATATTGGTAAGAATAATTCCGCAGATTATCCTAAAAGGTATATGATTTTAATTGTTACATAGAGTAGGGCTTGGGAACTAAATAATGTGGAAACGAGGGATTCAGAAGCTGAAAGTCCTCTAGTACAATTTGTCTGAACAGTATATGTATAGACTTATTTTTTGATAATAACAACAATTTTTTAACAGGTAAATTGAGGTATAATAACTATCGAGAAAGAAGAAAAATTACCTACTGCAAGTGCAAGTACTTGTGGCATACCGGTTCAGAAGCAAATTATCCTTCAAATAAATAAATACAAATTATTTCAATTATTCTTTTCAAAATATGCTAATGCTGTGTTATTCCAAGTGGTTTTCTGTTATAAAAAGGTTTCAAAACAGAATTTTCTTTAAAACAAAGGAGCTTTATTATTTATAAGACCTATGTTCATAAATTTAAAATAAATTGGGTTTCGCATATAATATATCTGCTTATTTGCACCAATTAAGCTCGTTTCTGGTACTTTCAAGCAGCAGTTATCAGTTCTATAAAGATCTAACAATTTTACACCTTTGTTAACAGTTATAATACATAACTGTGCAACTGATAATTTACAACTTTTCTGAACGCGATTTCATTATAAATATTTAGTTGTCACTTTTCGTAACCTACAAAATGTCATCGTTGACGTCATTTGTTATAAGCTCACTGTTGCTATTGCCCAAACAATAAAACATGAAAAATGAAAAGACAAAGGTACGTAAATATTTGAAAATTTACAGTTTTTGTAACTGGTATCTACATCTTTTAGACACCGAAGAGATGAATACGAATATAGGAAATTAAGCGGCAAATACAGCGATGAAAGTGACGACGAAGATGATGAGGTGGAACTACTTCCAAGAAGAATTTACAAAGAACCGCCAACGGTGGAAAAAGTCGTAGAGGAAGGTGATACCCTACAGTCCTTAGCAATACGATATAGTTGTTCTGTAAGTTGTTAAAAATTCAGACATCAATTTTACGTTAACATATTGTATCTCTTCCTTGTAACAGACATTTAACTGACTAATTTGTAGGTAGCTGAACTGAAACGATTAAATCATATTTTGAATGATAATGAAATATATGCGAAGGGAGTTGTCAAAGTACCGGAACGACCATTTAGTGTGATTTTAGCTGGTGTCCATAGCAGTGGTCGGAGCTCTCCAAACGGAAAGACCCCCAAGAGAACAAATGAAAATCTAGATTTATTAGAACATGAACTGAACAACAGTATATTATTAAGTCCATTACCAACTACCAGCAAGAGTGAGAATTTCAACGAAGTAATATTTAATAGTACTTTAGCTAGCAAACCTAATGACCTCGAGCATGAAGATAATGAGATTCAATTGGAAGATGAAGAAATAACTTTATTACCGAAACCTTTGTATGATCCCACTCCAGAGGTTGTATCAAAACTTACGTGTAGTGGAGCGGGCAATGACATTCACTGGCTCGAATTAATCGTGTTAATGGTAATTGTGATAATTGCAGTGCCTGTGATCATCTTTTTTTACATATATGAGCATCCGGAGCAATATCACCATCACAACTCACATAATAATAATCACAGTTCATGATATTATATCGTGAAAATTGGGACTTCTTTTAATGTGTATTATAGTAATTGTTTCCCTGTCCTTTTAACAATAATCACCTTTATAACTACAGCTGTAAGATTAAACGTTCATTATGTATAAATTAATTTGGGCAATTTTGTGATAAATTTTGATAAATGTAAATAGATATTAATAAGTATTTAGCTATTTTTTATATATATGTACTATGTACTAGTATTATATGGACGTAATAATAAAACTATCTCTTATTATTTTCTCTTTGAATTCTACGAATAAAACAAAAATTTAAAACCTTACAATTCACTCTATTTTATTTCATGATTACCACATTATTATTTTGCAACGTATCCACACGTCATACACATAAATCAAATGTATAAAGTAAACAAAATACAGACGAGCACAAAATTTAGCGGAGTACAAATACGATATTTACATAATATACGAAAGATAATTTTAAGCTTCTGCGGCCTCTTATAATCACAATGCGTTACTTTTTACTAATGGTAAGTCTCTTAAGAGGGCCACTGCTTTCCAGCCGAAAAAGGATCTACTTTTTTTAACTTCATAACTTTGGTTCTAACTATACAATACATTTCTTTTCTTCTTAAGTCTCATTTTATTCAGAATATTTATATTATTTCTTGCAAAATTAATTTTTTAGTAGGGTAATTACATTTAGCTGACATTCTGTATATTCTCTTGTCTGTGGCCAATTTCATTATAAAATAAAGCAAGATTTGTTTTGTTTATGAGAAGCGAGTGTAAAATTATTTCCTTGCTGTAGCCGTATTTACTTGTAGATTTATTTTTATATCTACATGTAATATAATAATATAAAATTACTCTAACATTAAGTATAATTTACTTTTTAAAACGTTTATTTATATTTCTGTTAATTCACATCGCATACGAAATGTAAAAGAATATTTCGATAAACTTCCCCTACCAAACGGAAAAAACCTATTCCTTATCGTTTGACTAAAAACGCTCCATCGTCCAATCAGAATCCTGGATTTTCACAAAGCAAGCGTGCGTTTTTAAAACGAGATGAGTGGCGTCGGTTTTCGTTTTCCACACTCTTTGGTTAGTTAAACGTGAATTAATTAAACTATAATGTGCCGAAATAGACTCAAACGCGAGATACAGCAGTGCGTGCAATTAAATCGTGTTAGAACTTGATTTGGGATGACTTTTTTTCTGCGAAACACATTCATTGAGGGTGAGTAAATTGTATCGTCTTTAATTCTAGTTCGCTCTGATTTTTTATGTGTATCTTAATACATCTACTACCTAACCGTATTCGTATATATCGCGATTAAGAAATGTCTTTTTCTATATAATATTCTCATGTAATTTTTTTCAAATCTTATTTTCGAAATTCTACTGGCTGGTTTTCTTTGCGAATGTAAGGCAGCTGTTATTTTATTTGTGTTTGGTATCGGTTTTCTTGTTTTAAATTTAAAGTTATGTATAATAATTAATAAATGTTTAATGAAAAATCTATATATATTTATACATGTGTATAACACACTTCATTCCATCCTTTATTTGCCCGCAAAATAGTTTCAAAATCGCAATAGACACCGACGCAGAAATCTATTTATACTACAAAGAAATGCAATGATAGAATCGACAGAAAGCGATAGATGTTTATACAGAAAACATGGTTTAGGTACTTCCATATTTATTTTATTTGTCGTATCTTTTCTCCTAAAAAAAAACTTGTATAGCTGCACCTTGTTTGACAAAAAACAGTGTTATGCGCGCGCCCATACAACGTGAAATAGCAATCGTGGATTTCTAACAAAGCAAGCGTGTCTTTTTAAATCGAACGCCGGTGGTATTTTCGTTCTCCACACTTTTTGATTAGTTAAAGGTGAATTAATTAAACTATAATGTGGCGAAATAGACTCAAACGCGAGATACAGTAATGCGTGCAGTTAAATCGTGTTAGAACTTGACTTGGGACTACTTTTTTTTACTGCGAAACACGTTCATTGAGGGTGAGTAAATTGTATCGTGTACTCTAATTCGCTCTGATATTTTATGTGTATCTTTAACGTATTTCAATACATCTACTACCTGAGCGTATTCGTATATATCGCGATTAAACAATGTCTAATAGTTTTTTTTTTTCTATATAATATTCTCTTGTAAATTTTTGAATTTTATTTTCGAAATTCTATTGGCTGGTTTTCTTTGCGAATGTAAAGAAGCTATTATTTTATTTGTGTTTGGAATCGGTTTTATTGTTTGAAATTTAAAATTATGTATAAAAAATTAAGTTTTTATTGAAATATATTTGGACGCAAAATAGTTTAAATATCACAGAATACACCATCGCAGAAATTCATGATTTATACTGCAAAGAAATGCGATGATAGAATTGACAGAAAGAGATTATTGTATATCTTTGTATGGTATAAGTACTTACATATTTAATTTATTTGTTGTACCTCGTTTATCCGAAAAATAACTTTCTTACAGTTATATATTTGTATGACAGGGTTAGCAGAGGACTTTCCGTCACTCAATTACGAATGTTTTGATTTAACAGCATTTCTGAATTCATCCAATAACATATAACTCGCTCTTTAAATTATAGTTTAAGGCGGTTAAAGATTCAAAGCAAAATTCAAATTTTCCCCATTTTGTTTTTGTGTTTACTCGCTGCTTGTACAAAAGTCTATATTACTTTCGGAAAAGAGACGTGATTAGATTATTTTATATAAGTACAATTATACCGGGTGGCCGTTGAGGT
This sequence comes from Cetonia aurata, assembly GCA_949128085.1. Classification (NCBI taxonomy): domain Eukaryota; kingdom Metazoa; phylum Arthropoda; class Insecta; order Coleoptera; family Scarabaeidae; genus Cetonia; species Cetonia aurata. The sequence goes on from OX421883.1 coordinate 17,843,905, forward strand.
ATCCGAGAAACTTCGTATATGGATTCAATGACTAATTTTAAGCAAAAGTGATCGTATTCACTTTTGCCGAATTCCTAACGGTTCTTGAAATATCGGAGTTTGAATTAAAATTAAATTAGTAGAGGACTTAGGAAATAATGTCGTTTATTTTAATAAAAGTATAATGACAGTGCAATTATTTAAGCTGCTCAATGTGACCACCGCCTTGTGCAATGCATAACTCAATCCTCCGTCGGAGCTCTCGTTCCCAGTTGTAGTTCTCCATATTGTTTTTCACCTCATTAAACGCTGCATGAATATTCTGGATGAGTTGGTCCCTATTATCAGGCTTTCCCATGGAATAGGTAAGTGTCTTCACATGTCCCCACATGAAAAAATCTAGTGGGTTGAGATCCGGAGATCGCGGCGGCCAGGCAATGGGACCACCACGACCTATCCATCGATTTGGATACTGTTCATTGAGGAAATTAGTGACGTCTCTTCCATAATGGGCCGGAGCACCATCATGTAAAAACAATATCGTCCTTCTGATTTGAAGAGGAATGTCCTCAAGTAGTAGAGGTAGTTCATTCTCCAAAAAAGCCCGGTACATTTCGCTGTTCAAATTTCCATCGAAAATATGTGGTCCAATAACTTCATTATTAACTATTCCAGCCCAAATGTTTACGGAGAATCTTCTCTGGAAGTCGGTTTCTCGAACGGCATGAGGGTTTTCGATTGCCCACACATGTTCGTTGTGGAAATTGTTGATTCCATTTCTTGTAAATGTAGCTTCGTCACAGAAAAGGGTTCTTGGAAGAGTATCCAGATGATCGCTCCACCATTCACAAAGACGAACTCTTTGGGGAAGATCCGTGGGGAGAAGTTCTTGTACCGGTTGGTAATGATAGGGATGCAGTCCGTTTTCTCGCAAAGTGTCCTGCACAGCCGTCCTACTTTGTCCAGTAAGTATAGAAATTCTTCTCGTACTAACACCAGGATCATTTTCAACAACCTCAAGCACTTCTGCAGCATTGTTTCTTCGCATAAGTTCTCTTTCACAATTCGGTTTAGGGAACGCACCTGTTAATCGAAGAGTTGTGAAGGTTCTACTAAACGTTTGCTTGTCTGGAAGACGGCGGTTTGGGTATCGTCGTTGATATTCCCTAACTGAGGCGGTGGTACTACCGTTGCAATATCCATACACGAAAATCATGTCAGCGTATTCTTCATTTGAATAAATTACAGGCATGATTTTAACACAAATTACGCAATAAAAAATAACCAACTGTCAATGATGACAATTAACGAACTGACAATCAACATTTTTTTAAGCATCTATCTATACGACCAGCCAACTTCAAACTCCGATATTTCAAGAACCGTTAGGAATTCGGCAAAAGTGAATACGATCACTTTTGCTTAAAATTAGTCATTGAATCCATATACGAAGTTTCTCGGATACCTCAACGGCCACCCTGTATAGTATTAAATAAATGCTTTCCTGTTAATCACTGTAATTAATATGAGGCAATTCATATATTAAAAATTTTACCTGGTGTGGAAATTTTTAGTTAATTTAATTTAATGATTTCACACTGTAAGAAGCGCATTCATTGCGTACAATCATATAGTATTTTAAAATATATCTCAATTTTGTAAAACAAGTTGAATATAGAAAAAAACGGATAATTATCCAGACATTGGCAGCATTAGTGTATTGATAATGACCAGATGTGGTAGAAATATATGTAAGCACAGACAAGAGAACATAACAGACCATCAGCTAGATAGGGCGACTAGAATTGTTCATAGGGCTGATACCAGATGTCACTATAAGTAACGTCTGCACATAATTTTATATATCGCTAAAAGAGCGCCAACAGCATCACGCCCGGACACAGTACAATGTTGCCACTGCTCTTGTAGACGGCGCGCCGACAAAGCTGTTGCATCAAAAGGACATCGCCGCTAATCCGCTTATTTAAAATACGTGGTATTTTTTATAAAAACATGGCAAATCTTGGTGTCAACTTTCCTTTGGCGAATTTTTTCTTCAAACTCGGTTGTTCAGGTTTATTTCTTTTACCCTGCCATTCGTTTATTATTCCCGTTATTAAAATAAAAAACGGACATTTTTTGCTTTAAGTTGTTATTATGTCGCATACATCGTTCACGGCTATTGTCGAATTACCATATTTTAAAAACTATATATATATATAAGTTTCAATTAGGTGAACATTTATGCGAAACAGGAGTTTTAGATGGGAAAAATTTGATTTTATTTTATTTGAAATGGTATGGCAGGCATAGCACAATGAGCCCGGTAAGGGTGGCCTAAGTGCCAGGGTTGGGCATCATTCCATAATTTTTTATTCAAATAATTATTTGAATGAAATTTTCATCTGTTATTGTTGAATAAAACTATGAGAAATCATTTGAATGAAGAATTATTTCAATAAAACGTTATTTGAATAAAGCATTATTGGAATGATTCTTGCACCAAATAAATTGTTATTCAAATAATTTATTACTGAATAACACCGAAATAAATTTAGATTAGGTATATATGCCTACATGTTGTGCAGGTAATCATATAAAAATTATCGCTAATGTTTCGAAGTGAATCGGTAGGACGGCATGCCAGTAATAATTATATCCGCCGACATCTTCGATATTCCTCTAGATTTACGTGATGTCATCTCTGAAGTCGATAAACAAACCTTCAAGCTTATCAAAATTCCACAATTTTTTCCCACACAAGTTTAATCTCTTTAAAAATTGGCGTGCAATATTTAAATAAAATCCGCTGATGTTAGAAAGTGTACCAGTACCACGACATGGCAGTAATAATTATATCGGTCGATATCTTCGACATCCCTCAAGATTTACGTTTTATTGTTTTTGAAACCGATAACCAAACTCTCAGACTTATAAAAATCACATTTATTTTTTTTGCCACAACTTCCAATGTCCTTAAAAATGGCGGCTAATATTAATATAAAAGTTCCCGCTAACGTTAGAAAATGCATCGGTATGCATGTTTCACAAAGATGTTTGGTCGTTATTTTCCCATTTTTTAAATTAAGGGCAACATTTAGATCCGCTGTGGTCGCAAGCGTGCAGTTTTTAAAATTAAGGCAGTGCATACTATTTATTGTGTTCTTGCTTCTTTCTGACATTCTGGATGATTCTTTTATTTATTTTTATAGTGAAAATAAAATTTAGGTATTATAATAACCTACAAATATTAATAGAATGTTTATTAGCTTGTTGTTTGTAGATGGTAATTATATGTACATATCTATATTAATTAATTTAAAATCAAATTATAGCAATTACTTCTCATATTTATGCATTTCTGACTATATCATCATATAATATCATTAAATATCTTACATACACACGAATACCCTGTATATTTCATACTTTTTAATTACGGTTTCTTATGTGAAAATGAATCAAAATTATTGACAACGTCGCACATAATTCCTGTATTTTAGCGGCGCCATCGCGTGCCGATTAGTTCAAGTTAGGGTGTATATATATAGCACAGGGAAGCAGCGGCAAACATCCTGCTTCCTTTTATGTTTCCAAAAAATTACATTTAGCTGACAGTCTGTATATTCTCTTGTCTGTGATGTAAGTTAAACAACCCGGTTGGAAATTGGTTAACAAAAAATTTTCTTTTCTTCAAAACACTTTTACTTGGAACACCAATTTTGTATTTAACTTTTTTTACAATTGTACTTTCACGGATTCCTGTTGGATCCGTTGACAACTACTAGGAAGTACACTGCACCACTTGTAAATGTAGACTTGTCATATGTTTGTTACCTACTTTTATATGATATAATATGCTGAGATAACTATTATTCTTAGAAGTTATAATATTTATGCTAGATGGATGCATACGCAGCACATAACTCCTCGTCCCTGAAGATGCAAATTTATCGACTAAATAGGAGGTAAATTTTGCATTTCAATAGAATCCTCTTTAATTGATTGATTTTGTTTTTGTTGTCAATAATCCGTTTTATTCTTATCAGTCGAAGTAATACAGAGCGTTTTTATTATATTAAAATGTAATATGTTAAGCTTCGGACACATCTCAGTAACGTTTCCATTCGCACGCTTTATCGAGAATTTCTATCAATGCGTGCAAAAAGTATAAGCGACCGTCTACATTTGTCGCAAACACATCGAAGGAAATCCTTGGCTGTGCCACCGAATAACTTAAACTTAAAACATATATCTGCATTGTATAAATTCTAAACAATTATATTTATTGCTTGCAGGGTTAGCCAATCAAGATCTTCGTAAATAGGTAGGTATGAAGATGAAGAGGACATCTCAGCAACGAGCGCAGAATTGAAGGTACCTAGACTAATTTACATCTTTGCTAGATATGTGGTTGCATTTTTTTCTAATTGATTATGACGCGTAATGAGCATGACATGACTTGACACGACATGATTACTACTTCGACCGGACTATGTGGTGCGTCAAGCACATCACACACATTTTCAGTTAATGGGTGACTGTGGGGTTAGTAACTGCTAGCACTTTGCGTTTGGAGGTATCTTTCAAAGTGTTATTGCGTTTTCTGCATAAGAGAGTGTAATAATGTGCCGACTGGTATTCTCATCAACCTTCTAGAGTACACGAACGACGGGGATAGACACTTCCTGGGGGCATCTGGGTGCTTGCACTTGGGTGATCCTCGCGAAAGCGTGGGTGGACAGATCATGTCTGTTTACCCCGGGAAGGTGTAGATCTCTGCAGTTGATTCCGACTCGCCCCCTTATGTGCCGGTGATATGGGCTTGATGCGATTGAGCTCCAGGATGGACAGCCCTTGTACTTCTGCTACATTGTTTGCTGCTCCGTCTGTACTCTCGTGGATTCCTGTTTCCACCGGACGCTTCTTGTTAGTGGTTATTAGTTCTTGATCCCGTTTTCTGTGGACATGACAATGACACTGAAAGTTGACTTACTAAATGCTTACTAATGCTCATTTTAATTTTCAATATTATAGTAGCAGTAATAGTGATAGGAACAATTGCGACCATACCTAAAAAGATGTAAAAATATTAATATGATTAACTTGAAACCGGTAAATATTTAGTGAAATTATAATTGCGCATTCTTGAGTCTATTGAAATGAAAGTTACGAAAAATAATAGTCCAGCGATTTCTGTTTTCCATATTTTTAATTAGATATAGCTAGCTGTTATGTTTGCGCAATTAGTGTAATAATAAAGAAATTATTATTATTATGCAAAAATATTGATCGTGGCGCCACGAACTCACTATAATGTTCGAAACAAATATCTGATTTGCATACAGTTTACTTCAATTTGAATTTATTTAACTATGTATATGGATAGTGATGATGACAGGAACAATTGCTATCTTTTTTTTGTTTATGTATAGATTTTTATTAATAATGATTTTATTGAACTATATATGTGGGTAGTATAGGGATTACAGGAACAATTGCTATCTTTTTTTTGTTTATGTAATAGGTTTTTATTAATAATGATTTTATTAAACTATGTATGTGGGTAGTATAGGGATTACAGGAACAATTGCTATCTTTTTTTTGTTTATGTATAGGTTTTTATTAATAATGATTTTATTGAACTATGTATGTGGGTAGTATACTGATTACAGGAACTTTTTTGTTTATGTATAGGTTTTTATTAATAATGATTTTATTGAACTATGTATGTGGGTAGTATAGTGATTACGGGAACACTTGCTATCTTTTTTTTGTTTATGTATAGGTTTTTATTAATAATGATTTTATTGAACTATGTATGTGGGTAGAATGGGGTTTACAGGAACAATTGCTATCTTTTTCTTTTTGTTTATGTACAGGTTTTTATTAATAATGATTCTATTTAACTATGTATGTGAGTAGTATACTGATTACAGGAACAATTGCTATCTTTTTTTTGTTTATGTATAGGTTTTTATTAATAATGATTTTATTGAACTATGTATGTGGGTAGTATAGTGATTACAGGAACAATTGCTATCTTTTTTTTGTTTATGTGCAGGTTTTTATTCATAATGACTCTATTTAACTATGTATGTGGCTAGTATAGTGATTACAGGAACAATTGCTATCTTTTTTTTGTTTATGTACAGGTTTTGATTAATAATGACTCTATTTAACTATGTATGTGTGTAGTAATGATTACAGGAACAATTGCTATCTTTTTCTTTTTGTTTATGTACAGGTTTTTATTAATAATGATTTTATTGAACTATGTATGTGGATAGTATACTGATTACAGGAACAATTGCTATCTTTTTTTTGTTTATGTATAGGTTTTTATTAATAATGATTTTATTGAACTATGTATGTGGGTAGTATAGTGATTACAGGAACAATTGCTATCTTTTTTTTGTTTATGTGCAGGTTTTTATTCATAATGTCTCTATTTAACTATGTATGTGGCTATTATAGTGATTACAGGAACAATTGCTATCTTTTTTATGTTTATGTACAGGTTTTTATTAATAATGATTCTATTTAACTATGTATATGTGGGTAGTATACTGATTACAGGAACAATTGCTATCTTTCTTTTGTTTATGTATAGGTTTTTATTAATAATGATTTTATTGAACTATGTATGTGGGTAGTATAGTGATTACAAGAACAATTGCTATCTTTTTTTTGTTTATGTACAGGTTTTGATTAATAATGACTCTATTTAATATGTATGTGTGTAGTAATGATTACAGGAACAATTGCTATCTTTTTTTTGTTTATGTAATAGGTTTTTATTAATTGTCTGGACAAAACCGTTCCTGTTTCGAGTTAATGATGGCAGAGATTTTGCAAGTACTTTTGGATGTTGGAAGATACATGAATACCCGCAATGATTTTTAGTAGTAATTTTTTGTGTTAAAATAACTATTACTGTAATTTCATGTTTAACGTTGAAGTTGTCTGTTTTAAAAATATACGAAATGGAATTGACAAGCGATCCATCAAGCCCCTGAAGCACCCGACATAACTGCTTTTCTGGATCCAGCGGTGATGTAATCGTGGTCCCAACAGGGAATGGCAACAGCATAGGATAGAATCCCTTTCCTCGTTAGCATCATGTAAGTACTAGATTTCTAGAAACATATATTTAACTTCTCATTTCTTTACCCATTAAGTCACGCATAGCGATATGCATAAAAGCCTATAAAAAAATTGCAGTGGTGACTCAACCCTGATGCATTTTTTGACGCGCTATACATGTAAATTCTAACCTACTGAAATTTTTTTCTAGGCAAATAGACGATTTTACCATAAAAATTGGGCGTAAAATGTCGCGATCTGGTGACTGCAAACGTAATTAGGTAGTGGATTATGATTTCAAGTAACATCTAAAAACAACTTACGACATGAATAGAGAACAGCCGTTTTTCTTTGTTAATAAACCGATCCATAAATACCGAACCACGATTATCAATTATCAAAATATTTTTCTGTCCAATAATAAAAATCGAAACAATTTATTTCATTGTTAAAGGCATGGCATTTGTGCTTATTTTTATCTCATTTAGAATTACTCCTTAGTATGTAGCAAAAAGATTTTAAGTATGTATCTGTCTAGATCTAGAATATATTCTCTGGCCAATTGCTTTTCAAAAATTATGGCGGAAAATGTGCAATGTATTCGTTCTGTTGATTGATAATAAGGAATAATTAACATTATTGTATTCCAATGCGTTATCTGCTGCTTGGGAATCTTCATTATGACCAAGTGGAAAGGAGAGATCTAGGAAGCGTTCCATTGTTGCTATTAAAGTACCTAGTCTTCCTTGCTTCTGTTACTCTCAAAGATGCAGGCGTCAGTTCATTGCTGCGTTTTTTTTTCCACCAGAGATACATAAATGACAATTGGTCTAACCACCACTTGTTATGTCCAATACGCCCCTGGTTTTAATCCTCATGAGCTGTAATTACAGAAAAGTGATGTTTTACATTCTTATTTCAGGTGCTGATGATGGTGGTTTGAAGTTCCAGTAGTCCAAGATTCCGTGGTCCACGGCTGCGAGGTCCAAGGTTCCGTGGTCCAAGACTCCGAGGTCCAAGGTTCCGTAGTCCAAGGTCCGTCCCAGGTTAGCTGATATGCATGGAGAATATCCCGGCGATGAAAATAACCTTGATGGCGGCGATGACTCCTGAGGTAAGTAGACTGTGTTTTTTTATTATTATTAATGACGTTTAATAATATTCGCTAATGTAGTTTTTCCATCTTTTTAATTTGTAACTACTTTCTTATATGACATTCCATTCCATTTGTAATTCATTTGGCTCATTCATCTTAAAATTATAGTTTATATATTGTATTGTTATTGATTCATCACGGCGAAGTATAATTTCTTCTAAGCGAACAATAATTTATTTGATTTTGGCGCCGGTCATCTACAATATTTATTATCCCTGCTATCTATAATTTATTTCTACGGTTTCATCACAGACACTCTATAATATCTTATATCTATGGTTTTGTTACCGGTCATCTATCATTTCTTAATTCTATGGTTTTATTATATTTTATTTCTATGGTTTCGGTGGTTCGACCAGTTTTTCCCAGGTATTCTGGGAATTATTACAATTAGATCATTTTCCTTCAGGATATATATTTCTGGTATCACTTACCCATTTGTGTGCCGATTTTTAAATATCTCTCGCTTTTATTTCTGGAGATATATCGGTTTTTGTAACTGTCCGGAACCCGGATTCAATCGGTGTCTTCCATTTAACGGGGAAGGTATAAACTTTAGCTATTTCTGCTTCTGCAGATATATTTTGGATATGGTTGCTTAACCAATTACAAACTTTCAAATTTATATCGGTTTTATTTCCGAAGAAATTGCCATTTTTTTATGTAGCTGAAACTCCGGATTCCACCGGTTTTTCCCACTTATTAGGGTTGGGTAATTCTCCTTGCGGGTACACATTTTTAGTATCATTCCTCGTCCCTGTGCCAATTTTTAAATTTGTTCGTTCTTATTTCCGGAGATACATTGGCTTTTTGTAATTGCCCGGAACCCGGATTCAATCTGTTGCTTCCATTTATCGTGAAGGGTATTAACTTTAGCTTTTCTGCTTCTGGATATATATTTTGGATATGGTTGCTTAACTACCTACAAATTTTCAAACCTGCGTTGGTTTTTCGTTTCTTTTTTTCGAAATAAATGCCATTTTTTAGGTTGCTGAAACTACGAGTTCGACTAGTTTTTCCCACTTATTCTGGATATTATTAGAGTTGGATAATACTCCTTCTATGTGCAGATTTCTATAGTATCATTCCTCATCCAGGTGCCGATTTCTAAATTTCTTTCGCTCTTATTTCCGGGATATATTGGCATTTTATAATTGCCCGAAACCCGGATTCAATCGGTTTTTTCATTTATCGTGAAAGGTATTAAATTTAGCTTAGCTATTTCTGCTTCTGCATATATATTTTGGATATATAGTTGCTTAACCAATGACGATTTTTCAAATTTATATCGGTTTTATTTCCGAAGAAATGGGTATTTTTCTATGTCGCTGAAACTCCGGGCTCGACTAGTTTTTCCCAGTTATTCCGGAAATTATTACAGTTGGATCATTTTGCTTCTGGATATATATTTCTGGTATCACTCCCCACCTGTGTACCGATTTTTAAATTTCTCTCGCTTTTATTTCTGGAGATATATTGGCGTTTTATGATTCTCCGAAACCCGGATTCAATCGGTCTTTTCCTATTTATCGCGGTGAATCGTGAATAAAGAGAGATATGCATGTGCATTTATTATTGCGGCTCTCTATAATTTTTTGCAGAAATAGTAAATTATTACTTCTCACTAACATATATTTCTGCTTTCTAGATTTGAAACATTTTGAGGAAGGAAGATCGACGTTCACATTGGGAAGCCTGACGAATGGTTGCGAGAAAAAGGAAGAAGGATATCATTTATCAGTATTTTAATTCAAAATTATGTTAGTTTCTTATTGTTAGTTTAGTATAGGAGTAACGTTTATTTGTGCTTTTGCAATTTTCTCTCATTATTTATGCAGTTTTTCTTTTCACAATGACTCAGGAATATAGGTACCATATTTCTGATTTACATCTAATGTAATTTAATTTAAATTAGACACATTTGATTTATTGGAATGTCGGTTTTTTTCTTATTCATTTATAATAATCTCGAGAATCAAGAATAAAATTAAAAATCTATACTATATTGTTTCCCACTGTTTCCACTGAGCAAGACAATAATCGTTGCCGAAACGTTTGAAAACAAATTTGATTTCTTATAAACAAATGTAGAGTAAAAAGAAGCCGACAGATTCCAATAAAGCAATTGTTTTATTTTAAGAACAGAATTCAAATATATATATATAATTTAAATTAATTTTATTTTGATTTTGTGGAATGGGGTATATGTGCGCTCATGTTTTTTCTTTTGTTCGCGGTTCACTGTTGTACTGCGTCTGTCTATCCGATTTTTTTTTCTTAGCTAAGTTTTCGCATAGTTTAGTAGTTATTAGTGGTTCGATTTCCTTTTGGAAGTATCTCTCAGCGTGTTATTGCGTTTTCGGCGCAAGAGAGTGTAATAATGTGGCGACTGATATGCTCATCGACCTTCTAGAGTGCATGAATGACGGGGATAGAGAGCTCCTTGGTAGGCAGATACTAAGTTAACTGTTTATCCTGGGAGGGGTAGATCTCGCAGCTGGTTCTTTCTCGCCTTTTTTCACCAATATTATATAGGCTGAAGTGACGAGACTTCTTTATGAAAGGGCGGTAGAGTGTCCGTAAGCACTTTCTGCAAAGGGGCCAGGTGCCTGCTAATGTCTTGTTGCCGTTCGCTCTGAGTCTTCCTGTTCCCACCGGACGCTTCTTATTAGTGGTTGGATAATATCTTCTGATCTCGTTATCTGTGTAGTTACTTACATTATGTAGTTGTTAGCGTTTGTTAGTTCTAGTGTAACTAGTTAGGGTTGATAATAGATATATGCAGTATTATTGTACGTCCTAAATTTTTAACTTTAACGGGAAGTACGTGAATGTACATTATACCCGTTTTGTATCTTTTCCATGTAACCGTTTAATAAAATTCTGGTTTATTTAACACTTCCGGATGTAATTGTTTAATAAATGTTCTGTTTTATTTAACCCTTCTCGATGTAATTGTTCAATAAATGTTCTTATTTAGCGATTTTGGATGTAATTGTTGAACAGTAAGTTATAATAAACATGTTGTATTGTGTTGTGTAATTATTTCATTAATAACCTCAATCTTGTTTCCATGATCAGTGAACTATTTAGAGTTAGAGTCTATTATATCATATCACAGACAAGAGAACATAACAGACCAGCTAGATAGGGCGACTAGAATTGTTCATAGGACTGATACTAGATGTCACTATAAGTAACGTCTGTACATAATTTTATATATCGCTAAAAGAGCGCCAACAGCATCAAGCCCGGACACAGTACAATGTTGCCACTGCTCTTGTAGACGGCGCGCCGACAAAGCTGTTACATCTATAGGATACCGCCGCTAATCCGCTTCTTTAAAATACCTCGTATTTTTTTATAAAAACATGGCAAATCTTGGTATCAACTTTCCTTTGGCGAATTTTTTCTTCAAACTCGGTTGTTCTAGTTTATTTCTTTTACCCTGCCATTCGTTTATTATAAACACGCCCTTCAATACCAGTTGTTGAAGAAGATTTTCATATGGTAAATACGTGTAGTCCTGCTGGAGAACAAAGTGACCAATCAGAGGAAAGTACACCCAATTTAGATTTAAGAAGTTCATTAGTTCAGTGGGCTACCGGAAAACATAATATACCGCAATCAGCTGTTACTGATCTATTACACATTCTTGCACCGTTACATCCGGAGTTACCGTTAGATTGTAGATCTTTGCTATGTACACCAAAAATAATTAAAACTAAAAAATTGGAAAATGGAGAATATTGCCATATTGGTTTGCAGTTGGGGTTAAAGAAGGTATTCTCAAAAATTGATTATCTTCAAACTATTGAATTAAGTTTTAATATAGACGGTTTGCCACTATTTCACAGTTCGTGTACACAGCTGTGGCCAATTCTATGTCTTGTTAAGAATACTAAAATTGCACCTTTCGTAGTAGGCATTTTTTGTGGAAAATCTAAACCAAAACCTTTAGATTTGTATCTTGACGAATTTATAAATGAACTCACTAATTTACTTACAAATGGTTTTTATATGAATAATCAGTTGTATAACATCAAGGTACATAGTTTCATTTGCGATGCACCAGCAAAGGCGTATGTTAAGTGCATAAAATCTCACGGTGGTTATTCATCGTGCGATAAATGCGTGGAAGTTGGTGAATATATTCGTGGGAGGGTAATTATGCCAGGAATCACAGCACCTCTAAGAACTGATTCATTGTTTATATGCCAGGATGATGAAGACCATCACCTCGGGGTGTCAACCCTTTTGCAACTAAATATTGGAATGGTTTCAAACTTCCCAATCGATTATATGCATGCAGTTTGTTTGGGAGTTACGAAAAAACTATTAAATTGTTGGGTGGGTGGTAGCTTATTAGTAAGATTAGGTAATCGATCTGTTAATTCAATATCTAACCGTTTAGAATCTTTGAAATTACATATCCCATTCGAATTTAATAGGAAACCACGGGGTTTACACGAATTGTCACGCTGGAAAGCCACAGAGTTTAGGATGTTTTTAATTTATCTCGGCCCTGTTGTTCTGAAAGACATTGTGGATATAGCTATATAAGAAACAAAATTCGACCTTAATGCAATAAATGCCATGACTGTGTGTGTAAGAGAGAGCATATTATGTTTTTAAATATATCTTGTGGTTTCGTTGAAAAAGAGCCTTTGATGTATAATTTTTTTTACTGTATACTATTCTTCTTTAAAATTGTTTATAAACCCAAATGTTGGGAGTGCGTAAATGCATTTATTCAGACATTTACTATTGCGAAGGTAGTGAGAATAGATACATTTGCAATTTCATTTTTATTTTTCATTAAAAACTATGGAACCAAGACGACATTGTAATGCGACACAAAAAGGTGAAATAATTGGCATGTGGAAAAGTGGTATGTCACGGGTATTAAAATTAATTTCATTAGAAATTTATATATATATATATATATATTGTAATAAATCTAAATGGTTTGATCACAATAATGTAGATTTTTTTACGTTGTTTTATGTTTTTTAATAAATAATAAATGATATTATTATTACCATTTTTAGTAAATAATATGAAACACTATAAAATTCTGTTTAGCAAATTAATTAACCCAGTATTAAAAAATCAGTACTTTAGTAGTGGAACTATATTCATAGATAAGTTAAACAAATTCCAAGACTTACGCTTCAATATATATTTTATTCGGAGTTCATTGAAAGACTTATTAATATTTCTCTAATATAAGTATTTCCAGTAACCAATTTATTAAGATATTTATGGAATAAATGTAGAAACCAAAGATCAAAGAATTCTTTTTATGCAAAAAGAAGTTGACGGTAATTCAACTGAATTGATAGATAAGCCGGCAATGTAAACAATATGCATACATAAAACACTCGCAATATATTCGGTGCCTTAAGGTCGAATTTGTTTGAGCGGAAGTTGTTTATACGTTTCATAATAAGCGAGGATCGTGCCAATTATAAGTGAACAGAGTGTACATACCTATATTAATTAATTTAAAATCAAATTATAGCAATTAGTTTTCATATTTATGCATTTCTGACTATATCATCATATAATATCATTAACTATCTTACATACACACGAATACCGTGTATATTTCATACTTTTTAATTACGTTTTCTTATGTGAAAATGAATCAAAATTATTGACAACGTCGCACATAATTCCTGTAATTTAGCGGCGCCATCGCGTGCCGATTAGTTCAAGTTAGGGTCTATATATATAGCACAGGGAAGCAGCGGCAAACATCCTGCTTCCTTTTATGCTTCCAAAAAATTACATTTAGCTGACAGTCTGTGTCTGTGATGATACTATACTGTGGCATTACATACATTCCGTCCTCTAATGGCGCGTAAGTGAACTTCGTTGCTTGGTTCATTGACCGTTGGCGCCATCTGTGAATGCACAATGTAACTGGGCGCTCGCTTAACCTTTTAAAGGCCGCATGGTATAATACTTCATATATCTCTTTCATATTCTCAAAAATAATGTTTTATGATCATTAGAATATAAATACATGAATAAAATTTATGTATCATCAGTTTATACAAAAATATAGCATGTTCCCAAAATGGGAACGTTGGCATCTTCCTGTACTATTGGAGAGAGGTACGTTTATACAAAACAACGATAACAATATACAAGTGTAATAGTATTTTTATTTAAATACTTTACCAATACAAAATTAACAACTATATTAAATTCTCAAAAACAAGAAAAATTATTTATTTGTATGGTACTGTTCAAAACAAGTAACTTTATGCAAACGCTTTCCGCACTTAGTGCAATGAAGTCTGGTATTTCTTTGGCAAACGACACATCGGCCTTGACTAGTACCAACAGGTATGTGATTTATACCATCGTACCTTATATCCCCAGATACAGAAGCAGATGGTCCACCTTTCCTCTTCCGCTGAATTGAACCAACTTCCAACAAAGCCATTGCAACACAACTAAATTTCAAGTGTGAAATATATTCTTGAGAATTTATATGTTGGTAAAATCTGAGTTCAATGCGTTGGAGAAAAGATTCCACCACCATTTCTTGGATCTCAATCTAGGTCTATAGGTGGCACATAGGCGATCAGTAAGGTCTACACCCCCCATTCCTGAGTTATTTGCTTGAGAAGATTAGGTTGTACAATCTCCTTCTTATTTTCTTGTTTTACTCGCCTAGTTGTTTTCTGTAGCGGTGAAATAATTGCTTGCTATAGTGACAACCGAATTATCATTCCACTTCACGCATAAAACAGTACCATCTGATCTGTAATCATACGCACCTCTACTTTCTTTTTTGAAAATGTTTGACGCAATGAGAGGGCATTTATTTGTACGATTTTCTCTGATGGTCCCACAAGCACGAATGTTTCTTTCTGATAAACTTTTGAGAAGGGCGTAGCTAGTAAAAAAGTTGTCAAAATATATGAGATGGCTGTCAGGTATATCAATCACTGATATATTATTTACCACTCGTGTCCCTAGCGGAGTTGAAGTATTACCGGTCTTTCCACAATAAATTTCGAAATTCTAGGGGTAACCATCATTGCCACAAAGCATCCATATCTTGAAGCCAAATCTAATCGGTTTATTTTTTATAAACATTTTAGCCGAGTGATGTCCGTGATACGGTACCATGGCTTCATCAATACTTAGTTGTTCGTGGAAAACCCCGAATTGCTGAAGATTTGCCTTGAGCTTATCATAAAGCACCGATACTTTTGCTACCTTGGAATTGCTGAGATTGTTATTATCAGCAACATGGACATACCGTTTTATTATTCTAAATCTTTCCCTGCTCATGGTTTTAGCAAATATTGGTGCTTCCATATCTTCTGCCGTTGACCAGTAATCATTTTCAGAAGGCAAATTGTTATAGCCACTAATTAGAAGTAAGCCAAGAAATAAGATAAGCTGAATAATTGGTGGTTTTTATCTCGCCGGGCATAAAGTTCCGTTTGCTCTCGTATAATCGCAATAATCTCCGAAGTAAAAAATAAGGAAAATATTTCGTAATACGATTTGCCGCTATGTTCTTCCCCTACTTTAGGAGGTTCACCAACCTCTTTTGTAATTCCAACTCTTTCCGTTTTCTCCCATACACCTATTCTTGGTGCCGCTATTTCTTCTTCCTCTTCAGAAAACTCACTTGCATTCACTTCTATTTCTCCTGGAACATCCTGCGGCCGGTTGTGCATATCCATAACTTCATCGTCATCTATTTCTTCATCGCTTGGAATGTTTTGATCTCCGGAGATCGGTGGTAAAATTACTATATCAACCAAGTTTTGAGAGGACGAACCCTCTATATCTTCAACAGCATTACTTAGGAATCTGTAGTTTCTAACAGACGATCTAACATGCAATAAACACTTACAATAATTGATTTTGTAACAGCATAAATTATTTGTACATACCCATAGAATCCTTTAGGATCCATTATTGCAAAGATGTATATAAGGGAACTGGTAAATTTACGACCGCACTACGAACGAACCGGGTACAAATAAAATAATTTTTAACCACCTACCCCGGCCAAAAAAGCGGAGTATTTTTAGTGGTTGGCGGTTCGTACATATGTAGATAACAGAAGACGGAGAATAAACAGATATGTTTAGGAATAGTGGAAGAGACACAACATGTACAACAATAAAATAAACGGCAAAGCAATTTTACTACCTCACGACGGCCAACGTTCCCAATTTGGGACATACAAACATTTATCATTATTACAGCTATGTTCAAGCAATTATCGTAGAAATGAAATACGCATAGTGATTATTGTGCTACTGTAAAGCTGTAAACTGGATTTTGGAATTTATATTAAATGTATTAAATAATTTGCATGCTATTTTCTGAAAATTGACAAATTGTCTCAAAATGTGTACATTTGATAATTATTTTCACAAAATATTAATAGAAATATGAAAGATGTAAATTGATAAAAATCAACTACGGTTCGTCTTATATGTAAATAAATAAGCGGAAATGATTTTCCTATATCCGTTTTCATTCAAAAAAATATAGAAGTTATGTTCCCAAAAAGGGAACGTTGGCCTTTAAATGGTTAAATACCACGACCGGTGAGACAATTCACTATACGCTTGCGCATTCAAAGAGCCTTTATCCCAGCGTCGTCTACATTGATGGTACTATACCTATGTGTAATTCTTCGTTTTGTTACTATCTTTTTTGTGACTTCTTTCGGGAGCCCAGAAGTTATGTAGGGGAAAATACAAATTTATTCGAACTTTTTACGTTCTGTTTCAAATTAAAAAAAAAGGTATATAAACTGGAGGTCGAAGATGTCCTCAAAATATCAGTGCTGCTAAATTTTTGGAAACTGCATGAAAATTGGTTAGGGGACGACACCAAATTTTCTGCACCGGGGTGACGACATTTTAAATGAATTCCAAAACCGACTACCAACCTTTCTTTTATTTTGAAGGCGATTAAACGTCATACAAGAAACCGGTTTTGATTAGCAACTTTGCTGCGAATTTGTTAAACGGTGAAATGAGTCATTCCATATCCGTACCACTCAATTATTTTATTATATTTATATTATTTACTTTATTTGTGATTATATATAGCCCATAAGCGTTTAACTTGTGTGTTTATTTTTCACAATGTAATTTCAATATGACAATAAAAAACTAACAATATTTAAAACATCATTTTATTTTACGCAAAACAATATCCTCCCGTTAGAATAATGAAGTAGGTATTCTGTACATTTTTTGTTGTTTTCTGATAGAAGTATCTCTTATGAAGTGGAAGGTTTTTCACTGGTCGTAGAATTCTAAATCAAAAATAAGTTTATTTGATAAGTGTGGTATAGGTATAAACAAGTATCTCTCAGCATAAAAATTGTTTTTCCTTAGAGAAACAGTACGACGACACTATAAAAGCGATCATCCATCGGAAACACCCTAACAAAAATACTAAAACTGTGACATTGATAACATTATAGGCTTATTACACTTTAAAACAGCTTTCCGCAAATTTCACTGTACTGGACGGACGGTTTAATAGCGAAATTATCATGATTAGCAGCAAAATTGCGCTAGTTTTATGGTAAGGTGTTTTGAAGTGTGCAGTGTAAAACATCTTATTTGATGAAATTTTGTAATATATTTTTGAAACATAAATTTTTTACATTACCATTTTTCCATTCATGCATGCCTCTAATTCAGGAAATTTTGGATTCAGTCGTGCCTGCTCTTCCGTAATGTTATTCATCATCTGCATTTCTAATTCGCTAATACCAATCTGTTTCTTGCATGTTTCCAACTTTACGAGGACTTCTGCCATCCCTTCTACTAACGCGAAGAAGAGTTCCGTAAATAGATTCTATAAAAATTACAGCTACGCTAGATATGAAAGATTTACCGGATTTGAATTACAATTAGGTATTTATAGTATAACATTAAATACAGATTTCCCTTAAAAAGTAAACTACTATCATTATATGTGGGTAGTTACGAGGGAACATAGGAAAGTGTCGTTTACCGACTTAAATTAAACTTGGTGGGTTTGTAGATCGATCTCATGTAAGAACAATAGTAACTTTCGCTTAACTGCTAAATGGCCCGTTTCGGGGGAGTAGAGCGCCCTATCGGTACATTGCCATTCGCTATTTGCTTTAATATCTCCAAAACAATAAATGTCAAAGAAGAATTAAGGTAAATATTTTGGTAGTACTAATGGACAGCGCTTAATTTTCCTCTCACAATTATTTATATATAATTATAATGTTGAACATTTTTATTTGCTAAGAAAATACAAGAGGTTATCTAGTGTTGTCGATAGGACGCACCACCTTCCGATAACGCGCGTTTTAGCAAATAAAAAAATTATCGTTGTTTTTACACTATATATAGATCCGCCAAGTTTTCATTTAAATCGGTAAAGGACACTTGCCTGTGTTCCCTTGTAACTATACCGCTAAAGCGATATATGAATTATATAGAAATACCCTTAAATATTGCTCGACTAACCCTAATATTGCAGACGTTGCTTATTTCCTTATTTATTAAATAACAGGGGGGTTATTCTCGAACCGATGGAAAGTTTTTACTCCCAGAGAATGACATTCACCACTAACTCCCCGTTACTAAAAATGTGGTATTCTCGAACTAACAGAGAATATCTTTCCTACGTTTACTCCCGGGGAATTATAGCACGTTGTTGTCAAGTCATATATTAGGAAGGGATGGGAAAGAACCAATAGAAACGGCGGTAGAAAGAGATGTATTTATAACAGTTCTTTTTAATTGAAAATATAGTGATCGTTTTCTTTACATTGACGATATTATCTCATGGCATTTTTAAAAATAAAAATCATGGCAAAGAAAAAATCTAGACATGTTACAGCTACACAAAAGCAAGACCACGACTAATAAAAGAGTACATAACCAAACATCTTGTATTGAATAGCTCGGATTTCGCCGCTAAGCTTATAATTATTGAATTATATATCTGACTGAAGCTTTATTCATATACAAGTATAATTTAAACAAATTATCGCTTAACTGCATTCATGTTCAAGTTTTGAAATATTTTCTCGGTCAGTAATATTTTCTGCATCCATCGCACAATATAGGTATATATAAAATTAGGGGAGAATATATAAGATATCATATTAATTCAAGCTGCTTTACTTGCAAGCTATATATTGTTATTCGTTATTCTACTATCAAATATTAAATAAGATATAATTCACGAATACAACCACATATCAACAGCCGTAAACCACCGAAGTGAGACCGAGCGAACCCGATTCAATTTCTCATGCAAATTCTCCTGCTTATTTGTAGGAGAAAATACCGGGGAATCTTTCGGGAGTACTTTCCTACGAAAACGTGAGAAATTGAACTCGAGAATACCAACTATTGGAATCGTAGGAATTTTTTGACAATTCTCACGGAATTTCCACTCCCTCGAATTCGAGAATAACCCCCCAGTAAAGGAATGCATAACTTGGGGGGAGGGGGGGGGGGGGATAGTAAAACAGAATAGCGGCCTCCTTTGATGATTAAATGTATGGAAATATATAATTAGAGTAAATATATTTTCCTGCATGCGTTATTCATTTGAATTTCGACAAGAAATTATACTCGAGGAACTATTTTCTGGCCGGTTATAAAAGTTGATTGATAGCCTTTGCTTTTATTTCATTTCGAATACCGCATTCTTCTCTTCAGCAATGTTTCCTTCACAATTCCAATTGAATACAGTAAAATATTTAAAACGTAAACATAAAACTTTGTGTTACACACTCGTCTAGAATGAATTTTAACAAAAAAGAATTTAATTTACTTTCTTTTAGACCGTTCATTGTTCTATTTTTATTTAAGCCTTTGATAAATCCAGACAAGTCGATAAAATTAGTTATTTTACTTCGTATGGCCGTTTGCATCGACGTTATTTTTGGTTTAGGTTTTGAATAAGAAATATCACATTCAAACCGTTAGTTAAAGTTAAACCAATTTTAACGTGTCGATAAACAGGACGAAACGTCCATTCATCTACTCACAAACTGTGTTGCACTGTGCAACTCAAGGGCGCTGCACCTGGGAGCATGTGAAATCGAAGAGGGAGAGTTACCTAATCTGGGGCCTTCGGACATTCTGCACTTCTTAAAAGGAATCAGACTGGACGGCCAGCTGTAAATACAGCGAGAAGAGGGGACACAATAGATCTTTTAGGTCGCAGTGTACTATCACACATATGTACATACAACGTGTCGATGCAAACGGGCGTTAATATAACAATATGTATAAATGACATCTATCGATTAACAATAATTTGCATCATTATTTTACAAAGCAAATACATATTGCATTGCAGGATGAAACATTTTCATTGATAAATTTCTGAATAACATCGTTCTCTGCACCTATTACTTGATATTTAACTTATTAGATGTTAAATGATAGCCTTAAAAATGTGTTACACTAGTTAAAAAAAAAAAACCTGTTTGTGCTGAACCTGTTGTGGTTCCTGCATAGTACTCCGTCTATCTTCTGCCACTTTTTCTACTGGAGACTAAAAATTCAGGAAAACACAATTCTTAATTATACTGATATGATACACATTTCTTCTTGCTTACACCGTAATTATTAGTTATTAGGACCACTAAAACAATTGAAAAAAATATAATTTTGCGTATCATGTTGTGGGATGCTTATAGTGGCTTGCAGATTGAAAGAAAAAGACTGTAGACTCTGCATTCATTCGCCCTTTATTACTTCGTGCAATTTAATGTGCAATCAAAGTTCAAAGTTAACGTGATAAGTTGATTGATTACTCCTTATTTATTCATCATTTCAGAAAGTCCAATCCTCATTTAAATATTTTCTTATATATAATAATAATAACCTTTATTATCCAACAGACCATTAAGGTCCAATAACAGGATAAATACAATATCAATATGCCTAAGTAATAAACGAGATAAAATAAAATTCGTGTTATGCTAGATGTCTAATAGCGTTTTCGACGCACTCTTCGCGTGGAATATATCTATCTCCCTTACTAATATTATGTATTAAAATAAGATGGAAATACAATCAGTGGATAAAAGTGCAATAAGTCGAAAACGCTATAAGTAAGTATTACATCAAAACATCGGTCTAAATATATATATATATATGTAAACAAAGTAGGTGTTGTTTTGTGAATGTGTGTGTATGTGAGTTGTTTGTATCTATGTAAGCAGGTAAGTAGCGTTAATTTAATACATTACAGCGAGCATATATAGGTAACAAAAAAAGAAGGAAATTTAATAGAAAAAAAAAATATCATTTCCAGAGAAGTATCTAAGATGAATCTAAGATGAATTTACTTGAAGATATCTTCACATCCAACGTTGCCAATCCTAGAGTATATATGTTTAGGTTTTTGGAGGCATATGTATATATGCGCACTTTGCTAGTGTTAATTTACTGATTTTATGTTAGTAATAATACTAGAATCGCATCGTTGTAATGTGATCTATTTGCATAATAAATATTTATCTAAAATTAAGACTGACAAATAACTATTGTTTACATTTTGCTGTTGATAACTAATGATGATAAAATTGAACTCTGGTAGTGTATTTAAAACAACACGAAGTTTTAAACGCCACTTAAAAACATTATATTAATCCATTACAACGACCAAATTTTATTTTTTGAGTTCTTATAGTGAACGTAAAATTTCATGTTGATATTATTGTGGTAGTTGTTACGATCAGGTGTGCGTGGCGTGCGGACGCAGTGTGTGCTCCACCTGATGCAACTTATAGCGTTTTCAGCTTACTGCACTTTTATGCACTGAATGTATATCCATCTTATTTTAATACATAATATTAGTAAGGGAGCTAGATATACTCCACGTGTGTAGTGCAGTAAGCTGAAAACGCTATTAGTAAGAAAAGTGGTACACACGAGTATGACGCTTGGAGTCGCTGTAATGGTTAATAAAAAAAAACAAGATTCAAAATGTAACGATAACTTTATTGTAATGATAAAAATAAAAAAAGAAAAAAAATCTGGCCACGTGGTTGCTGACTTCTGATATTAAGATTAATGTAAAAAGAACAGCACGTGGTTGCTGTATTCTGATATTAAAATTAAGGCAAAAAGAAGGAATAGCACGTGGTAGCCGAATTCCTGAGATTAATTTAAAAGTGACGCAATTAATCCGTTTCTATAAGTGAATAGTAAATGATTGCTAGTGAGAGCAAAGTTACTGGCAATTACAAGTTATAAGAATAAATAGCAACAGTAATTAAATAAAATAAAAAAGAGCGATAGATACGTTTTAAATAGGATTACTTAGCTGTAGCTTGAAGTTGAGTTCGAAGTTTTCGTGTATGCTGGAGAGCAGCACGTGGTTTCTGTGTTTCGAGTTAAAAAAAAAAGGCAAAATTAACTGAAGAGAACAGAGAGCGCGCGTAGCGTGCGAAGCCCTTATAAACGCTCGGTAAGTAGGTACAAAAAAGGGATGAACCAATAGCAAAGTCAAGAGATGCACAAAGGATCATAAAAAAAAAACGAAGCTTCTAAGAGTTTAGCGCGTAAATGAATGAATTTAAAATAACCAAGTTTATATATTTCGTGGCGCGTAAGTTAAATATTCCCGCGCGAAAAGGAACCGCTAAGTGACGTAACGGTTTTTCTAACGTCGTAATTGCAATTGCCAGATTAAAAGTAAAGAGAATGTATTTAAAATTGCCTTCAAAATAACATTTATATCGCTGATGTTGTCTATGATTAAAAGAAGCGAAATGAATTACTGAAATCAAATCATTTTCGATGCAATGCAAAGTGTAACAGAGTAAAGTATTTAATATTGTCATTTTAGAATACGATTTTGACGATGACAACCAATTTAATGAAGGGGATGTTAACGACGTTGAGAATGGAAATGTTTTTAGACAGAACTATATTAGAAGACACTTTAATTAATTTTTTTTTATGACTTATATTGCCTTAACTAACTGGTATATATATAAGGTACATTCTCTTATAGGTACGTCCGGCCTGTCAGCAATTCTTTTTAAAAACATTGTTACTATCGTATCGTATCGTACTTGCTATTACTTTAAAAATCACAAAGATGCCTATTCTTTCAAAACAAGGAAAGCATTCAAAACCTGCTCGTTGTCAAAAGCAAACATGGTACTTTTCAGTTTTTCCTTATTATATATTTTTTAAATATTTAAATAAAACCAATATTATTTGTATATTTTGTTTAATTTTCTTGTTTAAATCAATGACTATTGCGACAGAAAAGGTAGTCTCGATGAAAAATAATATTATTGTGTTCTATGTCCCATGAAATGATTCAATATCCTTTCAATTTACAAAAAAATTGCCAAAAAGCCAATATTTGTTCTATATTCTATTTTGTTTTAATTTAAGTTGAAATAATGGCAATTTAAAAAAAAAATTAAGGATGGAATTATATTACTTCACAATTTGTTGTAAGCCAAGAAGGAAATGAGCTAAACTGTTGAACTTATGTATGAAGCAGCATTCCTTAAAATTGAAACTACTGACATTATTAAATTTGGACATAGAAGATAATACCACAGATAAGTATAGATAGCTCACCTTACGGGAGAATTGGACGCGGCTTTCGCTGAAATGGGAACCCTCGAGCAAATAGTTGGGAACCCTGCGTGAGTTCAATCGGAGCGCTGCATGTCAGTCTCCGCACTTCAGTCGCCGGTGGACAGTCGCGTAGGCACGTACGCTAGCATTAAAATGTTTACACGCGGTGCTGGGAATAAATGCGTATATATACGCTGCGGAAAGTCTCGGAAGAGTTTTAGAGATTAGTAAGTTATTTAAAATCCCGGAATATAACTTATTGGGTGCTGAATGGATCAAAAATGCGGGTAAATACGTGTTGGGATATCTTTGTTACATTAATACAAGAATACAACAGTAAAAACTCACGACAATATTGCATTCAACATACATATATTGATATTGTAAATTATAATTAAACATTAATACATCATCAAAATAAAATAAAATTGCAGACTTTAGTATTGTAACAAATTTAATTATTAAATTTACACACTCTTGAGAGACCTACCAAACGTCACGTATATATGTAAGTATATAGGCTGTTTCAAATTTGGGGGTCATTATAAATTATAGGGATTTCGTTTATTAAAAGAAAGATACAATGTATGTAGGTTTAAATTCGACATAGCTAAATAATAGGGGTAGATCATTTGCAAAGCTTACCGCCGTAAGTCATCAGACAGACAGGTTTCGATTTGTGGTTATATCGTCTATAAATTTGAAATTGTCAAAACTAAAGTTTTAAACAAAAATCTGTATTTATAAGCGAAAACTCCATGGTAGTCCGTGAATTTGCACCTGCAAATTATACGCTTCTGCTTTGTGGGGTGGATATATAATTATATTAAGTTAGGGAATTTTCTGCTTATACCCCAGTTTAGACTATATATCCTTTTATAGTAGCCGAGATGACCCTAGCACCACAAATATTAAAATATGTACTTTTAAAATATACAGGGTTATTTACGCTATACGGCACGGAATATTATGGCCAAAACACATGACGTTCAAAAAATTTTTCACTTTTGGGTTGTAGGGGGTTTATTATAGTTACTTTTTAAAATTACTTTCATATTATACAGAATGTTCCAAAAGCACGAAAAGTATCAAAGTTGTGTTTTTTTTTTAAATGTATCCCTCTTCTATTATTGCACTTCTGGATTGTCTGATCAAAATAGATGTCTGTTTTAATAAGGTTTATAATAATTAAACCTTAACGTTTTTCAAAGAATTTGAATTTTGGAAAAATCTCATCTAATTTTCTTCGAAGCTTATGGTAAAGTGTATCAATTATAATAAACTTGGTATCTTATACAAGGTGTACAAAAATGAAAACTAATCGAATAAGAATTGTAAGTGGCTATAACTTGATTAATTTAAATAGAACCCCATAGTTTTTAATTTAGCAGGAAATGTACTTTTTAATTACCTATCGAATGGTATTTATAGGTTAAGCTTTAAGTCTTCACATTTGAATATGCTAAATAATCGTTTTTTGCACCATTTGATGTTTCTAACCTATCTAGGTGCCTATATAGTACTGAGAAATGTCAGATAATTTACAACTATAAGAATAATAATGAAGAATATCTTTACAAGTGCTCGGAAACTTTACGTAATTTATAATCTAATCGCCTATAACAACAATAATGGTAATAACATATCAACGATAACATAAAACAAAAGCAAAATATGTATTTAGAACAAAAAAAAATGAATTATCTGACATTTCTAAAAACTATACTATAGGCAGGCAACTAGATACAGTAGACCTCTTTTTTAAAAACGGCAAATGGTGTAAGAAACGACCATTTTTATGTTTTTACAGATTTATTATTATGTAAAAACGTGAAACTTAAAGCTATAAATACCGATAGTAATTATAAAGTACATTTGCTGGTAAATTTAAATAAAGTTATAGCTATTTGAAGTTCTTATTTGAATAGTTTTAATTTTTGTACATCCTATATAAGATGGCAAGATATTGTAATTGGGTTATAAAATATAGTCCATTGTTACACTTTATTGTAAATTTCACTTACATAACTTAAATACTTCTTAGGTATTTCAAACATATTTAGATTAGATTTTCACAAAATTACAATTATTTAAAAACCTTAAGGTTTAGTTATTATAAACCTTATTAAAACAGATACTTATTTTGATTAGACAATCCAAAATGCAATAATATACAAACTATTTTGGAGCACCCTGTATAACATAAAATTAATTTGAAAAAGTAACCATATATCCCAAAAGTGAAATTTTTTAACATCACGTGTTTTGGCCACAATATTCCGTGCCGTATAGCGTGAATGGCCCTGTATATATGATACATATTTTAAGAAGATTTGATGTTACTTGGGGATAATAAAGAATGATAATTGACTTTAAATCGGATTTATAACATTTCGACTAGATGCAGTACAATTATCACTATTCATTATCTCCGTTGCTATCAAGAAAAAAAAAAAACTTCATATACTATAACAACAATCCAATAGTTCGTGCAATTTCAGGCTTTATTTTCAATATACTATATGTGACTTGACATTATCAATTAAATATCTACTTACTTTTCGACTACTTAATATAAAAAATCAGAAATGTGTGAATTTTATAACTTGCATCTTAATGATGCAATAGTAAAATGGAAATTAAAAAATTACTGCAATAAATGTAAGTCAAGAAAAATGTGCCGTGATTAAAATTAATAAAACGAACAAAACAATTAACAATTACATTAAACATGACAAACTACATTTAAAAAAAAAAATCTATCTATAAAATCATCTTTTTTTTAATGTAGTTTGTCATGTTTAATGTAGTTGTTAATTGTTCTCATCATACATGTCTGAAGAAGACTATATTAAGTAGTCGAAACGTAACAAGATATTTAATTGATAATGTGAAGTCACATACTTATATTGAAAATAAATAAATAAAATAATAATTCCAGGAATTATTGTGTTATTTAAATAAGCTACTGGCTATAAACTTTGATTCCTTCTAATATATTATAACAACCATAAAATATATTCTTATGAGACACATACAAATAAATATAAATACATTACGCGCACTCAAGTCAATCTGGACAGTCTATAGAAAATATTCATATTCTAAATAAGAGCGTAAGCAATTCACATCCAAGGAGGTATAAATTCTATTCAATTTGTTATTCTAGGTAAATAACAGCTGTGCGGCAAAAAACCATATTTCATAAATAAAGACGACTAGCGAGCCGGTACCCCTTCCACACTCCGACGTTTGCTCTCCGACCGTACACCGGGCTCCCCGCAGCTATCTATGTTTCATAAAATCGTAATATTGCAGCCTTTGTTTATGCAACCCGTGAGAATCGGGCAAATTTGCCACGGTGAGCTATCTGTTTACTTATCTGTGATAATACTACGGTGACGACATATATTTACATGCAACTTTTAGGTTACATTTAATAGCGTCTTAAACATACCCCCAATCGCTACTAAGGATTTAGTTGGCAACTAAGCTTAGTACGCTACCAAATACCACTATGAATGTGGATTTTCTTAGTAGGGTCTTAGTAGGATGATAAGGCTGCATATTTCGAAGGTTTTGAGTAAGTAATTGTCTATCAAGAGAAAACATAAGCTATCCAGTCCAGGCCAAGATTGAGAAACTAGCAAAATATTTTCTGCTAATACATATAGATCGAATAGTGACATTTTTTTTCTATTTCGTAAATATTTCTAACATATATTTGTAGTATATGTTTACTAAATGTGACACATGTTTTTTTATATACATTTAAGATTGTGATTAATTTATACAACATATCGAGAATTACTCGTTTTCTTGTGTACTTAAATATAACTAATCCATATTTCATATACATATGTTGGTGTGTACAAATAGTATATTCTTCAACGAGATTTATTATTCAGGAGGGTGAAAATTCCAACAGGGATCGTTAGGCGAGTGTTGAAATCATCCGATCGCCTTAACAAGGTTCATAAGTGCTACTGGATGATCGGTTGCATCACACAACGAAAGTTGTAGGTATATATTCCATTGTTAATTCTCATAAATACTGTTAAAATATAATCTACCTCCCATTACATGACCTAGAATGTTGTAATGGTAACATCTCGATTGTTCAAGATCATGCTTTTTTTTAGCAGGTACATTGATATTTAATAAACTTCATTACAGGGGTTATTTTTTATATTCGCCCTATGTAACAAATTAGACAACTACGTTACGTCAATTAAAATAGGTATAGTTTTATGATTCTTTATTGAATATAATACAGAACTAAATATATGACAAAATCAAAACTAAAACTAGAAAAATATTTGGTTGGTTTATGCAGTTTTAATCATGGAACAATTATTGTGATTATAGGATTTGTACTGCTTTGTTCCCTGACAATAATATATTACACAATATTATGATGCTGTTAGTATTATTAGTACGTGGTACTGTACATTGTAAGAAATGTGTGTAAACTAATGATGAACTACAATAATTATAATAATAAAAAACAAACAGCTACAATAAACTTGATGCATAATCCTAAAACGTAGATATATGCTTTAAAAGAAATCATTACTACTTTATATTTTAATGAACGTAAACATTATATTTCTTATTGTCGTTATATCTATAGGTATTCCTTACAGATATTATAATATGCAAAAAAATCTTGAAAAACATACACGCTAGAAAAATATAGATATACGCCTTATCGTCGTTTCTTCTTCATAAAGATAATATATAGGTATAGATAAAATAATGAGCAAAAAAGGACAAAATTAAAATGCACAAATATGTTTGCGGTATAAGTTGAATGAACTGACGCCTACTTCAATTGGAATCTTGATTATAATGCCCAATACAGAGTTACGAAGAAACACAGTGAATAATAAGTATAATATTGGAATGTAAAATGTAATGATAAAAATTAAACCAATTTTAAAATGATGAATAACCTTATCTGCTAGTTTATTATATGTAGAATAAAAAATAATTCGATATTCTCTTATTTTTTTTCCTTCTTAACTATTTCCTTAATATATATAAATGGTGATATAATATGTCTTCTCTTTATATTATACAGAGCATTATGGTCCGCATATCCATTAATAATTACTGCGTTCAGAGTTGTTGTGTACACTGCAATAGAAAGAAAAAAGTGTAAAATTAGTTTTAATGTATTTAACATATACTATAATTTTATATACACATTAGCCGAGCACTTGGCTTGGAAGCTATTGCTCCCAGAGTATTTGGCCAATGTGTATAATTAAAAATTGAATTAATTAATTAATTACAAGGGTTGGCCAAATATTAGAGGATTAATAATAATAACATTTTGCATTTTCACAAGAATAAAGTACTAAAAAAATTAACTGCCCACAACACACAGAAGATCAGCTGCTCAAATTGCAGCAAGTATTGTGATAATAGATGGCCGTTTGATGTAAAATCGGCATTTTTTAACAAGAAAACTAATGTAATATAAAACAATAAGATTATTTAGCATTAAACCTAAGAAAAATTAAATCTGAAACTTATATCAAAAACAAAACAGTTTTCGAAGCTTAATAGAAACGACAGAACTAAATTTTAAATGCTACTTTAAAGAAAACAAAATCAGCTTTAGTAGATCTTTGGTAAATATATTTTTTTTCAATTGTAGACGATAACAAAATATTTATCAAAAATTAAATGTTCTTATATTAAATTATCCCGAACAATCAGGTATTGCTTCTGGTCTTCTGTGCTCGCAGTCTAGCTGGGTACCTTTTTTAATATACACTTATAATTATAGTTATAGACGCGAGAACGTTACAATGAATCGAAATCATGATATTTCGTAATTGGGTAGTAATAGAGGAGAAGTTTCAAATCAGTTAGCGGTGTGTATAATCCAGTAAAAGTCTTGATTAAAACGAGAACTTTTATACAAGCTTAGCTAAAAGTACGGAGAGGGCGATTTATTGTCGTTAATATTGAATTAGGAAATTTTGTTCAATATAAAAGTTTGTTAAGAAATTTTAATCTACATTTCAGAATACTTTAATTTTTTTTTCTTCATTTCTTTTTAAGTATCCACTTTCCACGTAATTTTTTTAAATAGGAACTTATACTTGTTACTCTACCACTCGATGGAGCAACATTTTCCTTTTATAATAATATTTTTGTTTTTTTTAACTTTTTAATAATATTTTTACAAGAAAAAACAAATTAATAACTAACAATAAGTAAGCGACACTTTATTTACAGAAATAAGTTCAGGAAAATCTTGTAAAGGAATAGAAATATTTTAAAAATAAACATCTCCAAACATAGAATTGCGTTTCTTTCCAAGTTACTTTTAAAATTAATTTTTGCAATATCTCAAATTAATATAATATTTAGTTCGTTGTAAACATGGTAAAGTAGTTAAAAATAAGGAATAAAAGTATACTATAGAGTATTGTATATCACTTGCTTATTTGAACATCTTTCCTCTTGCCTAACTAATTCGGTAGGCCCTTTTTTTTTTAATAATTCTGCATTCTGCTTATAAATTGTATATAAGATTGTTACAAAGCTGTACAGAATGAACAAATTAATTTTGTTGTTTCATCATATATATGAAAAAAATAAAACAGTAAAAACAAAACAAATATAGTCGGTAAATTAATTAAACTTACAGCTTTTTACGGAGTCAAAAGTTTCGAAAATTTATAAAAGTCGAATTATCATTGAAACGCCAACAGATATCTATTTGCGGTTTTGACAGGTTAAATTGTCATTGCGTTATATTGTTTCTAGATTGATTATAGTAATAAGGGAATTCATGATCTTCGTATTCATGGTTCGTATTTGTTTCGTAATTTTACATAAAACAATACGAAACATGTGTAGTGAACACAACTTTTGAATTTTGTGTATGATTTATATCAATGCAATAAAAACATAACCTCAAAACTTATTGTGTATTGTCTTGTACTGTTATCATTTGTAAGTTGCACAGAAAAAGTAGTTATTTTACTATTGCAACCCGATTGTAACTATGGCTACAAAAACCACCAAAAGTGCAGTTAGAAATCACTTAATACAAAACGCAATATGGGAAATTGATACTTGCTGGAATTCAGGTAACGATAAGACAGAACAAATCCTAAACGCTCTACAGCTTTAGTTTTAACTGAGAACACTGAGCATTTTCATCCATTGTGTATCGCATATATAACCCAACATAACTTTAAACTATTCAATACGCAATACGGAGTATTACACAAAATACACACTCATAAACGGTGCGTAAAAATACAACAGTTTTGTATATTAAACAACCAATGAGAATCGAGAATTTTTACTATGTTTACAAAGTTGTGTCAAACTTTACAAATTTGTAAAAATACACACACGCGTATTTAACGACTCGTGAATTCCCTTAATATATACTACAATTTGAATTTTTCGAGAAAATCGTATAAATAGGTCAAATTAGTAGATAACGCCATCTAGTTTCCATTTAAAGCAATAAAACAAATATTATTTACGTGCTTCACAATGAGTCCAAGTTTTTCAAAATCGGTAGACATTCACCAAAGTTACAGTGTCTTTTGTGTGGCGAAAAATATGTTTCCCCCACCACTTTATAATAGGTGCAATCTGAAAGTGTCATGAACCAAACTTACAAATAATTATGAGCTCCTTATTTTAAATTTATTTTTCACGTAGCTTAATGAAGGAATATTATTAAAAAGAATAATAAATGCAAAAAAGAAAACCAATTACACCATCTCACAGTGCGAAATTTTGCAAATCTAGGTGGACAAAAATCAAATTTCGTAATCTTTTAAAACGAAACAAAAATGTGTATAAGTCCGTCCTCATACTTCAGAGTATCATATTTCACCATCTGTTTTAAATCAAAGCACATACTACGGCTCCTAAAAATGCCTAAGTAGATACACGAATGCGACAAATTTACACACTCAGCAGTTGTGTATGTTCGCCTGAATAAACGTTGTGTGTTAAAGTTTATAAATAAAATAACGATAAAATTTAAGTATGGAGCAGATTAATCAAGGTATGAACTTCATTTTTACTACAATTAATTTATTAAAGGTAATGGTATGTGTAGTTATTTCGCCCGGCATTTTAGAATATAATTTAGGCAGATTATGTTAATATTTCAACTTTCGGTAGAGATTTAAAAAAAGTCCCGACAGGTCCCGCATTGAAATTTATAGGTTATTTAGGGCAATATGTTCACTACCCTTCTGCAAAATTAGACAGTGCGGAAACGTGCATAACTATGTTTTTTTTATTTCTTAGAAGCGCGTGCACCCGTCACGAGAAGACAGTTATTTGATATATGGCGCCAACATTCTAAGGGAACAAGAAATAATGAAATACTAATTGCTGTATTAAATTATTATGACTTAGAACAGTGCAGTCAAGATATTATTAAACTTGTAAAAGCAAGCTTATATAAAATAACAAATAAATTGTCTGAAAAATGGACAAAAAGCGGAAGAGGTTTAAATCAATTTTTAAGTAAAAATTCGAGTTGGTTAGACGTTGAATTAAATTTTCCCGATGAGGTATGGAGCGCAGTTACCCTTAAACATGCAGAAGATCTAAGCAAGCCGAGCACTAGTAGAGGAAGACCAACAAAGAGTTTCGAGGAGTGTTCCATTAAATCAAAAAAGAGGAAAGTAAAGTCATTAATCAAACATCATACCCCAGATGAAATTACGTTAGCAGCAGAATTAAGTCTGAGAAGCACGGGAAAAAGAGATGCTGCAAAT
Source organism: Cetonia aurata (assembly GCA_949128085.1). NCBI lineage: Eukaryota > Metazoa > Arthropoda > Insecta > Coleoptera > Scarabaeidae > Cetonia > Cetonia aurata. The sequence continues at coordinate 17,876,520 of OX421883.1, forward strand.
ATAGTGAAAGAACTTTCGGGAGCTTCACCAAAACGTGCTACTGTAATGAAGCAAGCAAGGGATTTGTTCAAAACCAAGCCAAACGTAATGTCAGCTGAGGAAGCGCTAGCACTTTATGTTGACGCAAATTTAACATCCGGGCAATATAAGTTGATATATTCTAAAGCGGTGGAAATGAATTCAAAATTATATCCGCCCTATCATGTTTTACGTGAGGCTAAAAAGGCATGTTATCCATCTGAACATAACATTGTCGTTACGGAGAGTACTGCAGAAATCAAATTACAGGCAATATTAGACTTGACAGTACAGAGATTGATAAAAACCCAAGAAGCAGTAGTTAGTTCTCTTCCATCTTTAGACTGTACATCATTTAATTTAATTTGTAAATGGGGATGTGATGGCAGCAGTGGCCATAACCAGTACAAACAAAAATTTAAAGAAGAGGGTTATAACGACGAATATTTGTTTATTATTTCATTTGTCCCAATTCAACTCCATTCGGAATATTCTGGAAAAAAGGAAATTGTATGGCATAATCCTAAAACATCTTCTACTAGGTTTTGCCGACCCATTAAAATCATATTTGCTAAAGAGTCCAGCACATTAATTAAAAGAGAGGTCACGAATATTGAACAACAGATTTCTGCTTTGCAACCAACAAAAGTTAAAATCAACGATCAGGAAATAACTGTAAGCCAAACACTTCTCATGACAATGGTTGACGGTAAAGTTTGCAACGCTTTAGCAGATAATTTGTCATCTCAGAGGTGTTATATATGTGGTGCAAGCCCCAAAGAAATGAATCAACCAGTTTCAAAAAAAAACGGTCGATACCAGTACCTACTCTTTTGGTATATCCTCTTTGCATGCGTGGATCAGATGTTTTGAGTGCTTGCTCCACATCAGTTATCGACTACAGTTGAAGAAGTGGCAAATTAGAGGAAAAAGAGATAAAGAAATACTTTATAATACCAAAAGAAAAATACAAGAAGATTTTCGTAACAAAATGGGTCTCATTGCTGATCAACCGAAACCTGGCTCTGGGTCCACAAACGATGGAAACACAGCGAGACGTTTCTTCCGCAATGAAACAGAAAGTGCTGCAATAACAGGAATAGATGTCACCTTAATACATAGGCTTTATGTTATATTGCAACTATTATCTTGCGAGTACGACATTAATGTCGACACCTTCAAACAATATTTGGACGAAACTCGGAAATTGTATATTAGCTTATATCCATGGTTTTATATGCCGCCTACAGTTCATAAAATTTTGGTACATGGAACAGAAATTATGTCTTCTTTTATACTGCCAATAGGACAGCTTTCTGAGGATGCCCAAGAGGCTCGAAATAAAGATCTTCGACGATATCGAGAACATCATTCACGGAAAATGTCTCGAAAGTATACTAACCAAGACATACTGAATATGCTATTAATATCGTCCGACCCACTTATATCTAGCCTTAGAAAAACCACTTTCAAGAAAGGAGAAACATTATCACAGGATGCACGAAACTTCCTGTCAAGCCCTGCATCTGCCAGTCTAATGGAAAATAAAGAGATTGTTTCTGATTGTGACAGCGATTAATTTTTTTATTTACATTATATTGCTTGGTGTTTATGCTTTAGGATAGTAGTTGTCATATTGTTTAGTCAAGTTCATGCTGCTTAGTTCCTTTCTTTAATTTATTTATATTATTAATGAAGTATGATTTCTACTTTTATGATTTTGTAGTGCAAAAACTTTGATGTAGTGTTATAATTAATTAAACAGCCATATTTTTCCTTCAATTACCTAAATATAAGTCATTTTCAGTTATACAGATAAGCATACGTGATGTAAAACAACGATATATATTTTTGTCCTACTAGATTAGCGAAATTTCACACTGTGCATCTTGCGGGAACTTCATAAACTTAAAAATATTTTCCAGGCTGTTTTCATGACCACATATACCAGAAAAATTTTTTTTCCTAAGCTCTAGGTTCCATCGTTACCGACATATTGCCGGTGGCCACCCGCAATGAATCAACCTGAATATGTCTCTATTTATTTCAAACTCGCAGCAATGTGTGGGCAAAATTATGCTTTCACGAATCGTGCTAATGTTATTGATAGTAAAAAAGATTTATAAAGCACATGAACTAACTTGGCAGAATAATAGTCCATAACATTTTTGCTATAAATAGGTTTTGATTATTTTTTATGCAAAAATATAGAGGAGCAAGAAAAACATAAAAATGAATTAAAAGACATAAATGACAGTACATTGATTATAGGCAGGTATTTATGAAGTAAGGGATAAATAACTATTAAATCGTCACCAGACGTAAAGGTTGTTCATCGAGATAAAATCATTTTCCTTTTTACCAATTTTTCTAACTTGAACAAAAAATTCAAATAGCCATTAATATTGTAAATGGAAATTTAGATATTTGACACAAATATATACATTGTAATGTTTTAATTTTAAAAGATAACATTAACGAAGTTTTAATAAACAATAATGTGAATGATAAAATTTTTACGTTTCATGGAGTGATAAAATGATTACCTTCATAGCTCAAACGATAAAATATTGACATTTTGTAATAGGATTAGAAAAATGCAGATATGAGATTCAAACAGTGAAGAATGGACTAAGTGATTATCAACGAAAAATATATTAAAAAATAGTTTCATGTGACTATCAAGTAAAAAAAAATAGCATTTCATGTAATTAGCGTTTTTAATATATATATTTTTTTTATATAATACACGAATAGAAGAAATTTAATAATATAAAGAATATAATCTAGTACTCGGTAATCCTGTGATGGGTGGAGACTGTGGCTTGAAAACTATAACAAAAATCCAAAAGAAAAAGTGAAAAAATCCCTTACCACAAAAATTAAAGATACAAATCTAAATACGTATGTCAGTGTTATTCCACTAGTGATTTGATGAAGAGCATATCTTCCAAGGTTTACCTTAACCGAAAACACTACGTTTAACACTGCTCTTCACTTGTTTTTCTACTGAAGATGGCAACTTAGTTGCCGAAATACGTATTTAGATTTGTATCTTTAATTTTTGTGGTAAGGGATTTTTTCACTTTTTCTTTTGGATTTTTGTTATACTCGGTAATGTTTCAAATTATATGCATATAAAAATAAGCTGGAATTGTCACATTTATAACTAACTTAAAAGTCTTTCGTGCAGTTATAACATGAGTGTACATACAAGTGTGTGTTTTTATAAATCCATTAAAAACGCTACTTATAAAAATTATTTTATTAATTATCACATAGATAAAAAAATAGTTAATATACGTAAAATGTAATGCATATTCCAATTTTTCCCATAACCCTTAACATTAATTAACCAATTACCTAATTGCTTTTGTTATGGCATTGAAGTGCCATAAATTTCTATAATTGTGGAATATTGGAATATACATTTTAACATATAATTCGTTTATCACAGCTCTTAACAATACAAGTGTTATAAAACCTGCAAACATAAACACAATATGTTATTGCATCATACCGACGAACGCAGTAATTAATAAGCTTGCCTGCTTGTTCTTTGAAGCGGATATCGGGAAGTTTTATGGGATGATTAGTGATTTTTTGTTACCAAATACAGAACAACAAAATCACTAGTCTTCCACATAACGCAACCTGGTTAGTAATACAGTAAAGTAGTAGTAGTGGTAGTAGTAGAAGAGTAGCCAGGGCAAATAGTTGAAGATTCCGTACACCACTTGTTAACTCTTCGTCAATCCACCAGATGGCAGCGAAATGGAATGATAAGAAATGCAGTGAAGAAAGACAAACGTATACTCGTGAGCAAAGGTATTGAGATTTCCACATTTAAATACTGTCATTAATGAGATTTAGTTTCAATATCTCTGCTTAGAAGTGTACAAACGCAATGATAAAGTTTTGGTTACAACATTAGTTATTACAATGATGACGATTGAAATATAAGAATATAAAATTTGAGCATTGTGTCCTATATACAATTTATTGATGGCCTGTTTGGTGTTACATGTAAATTACACGTAATTTACAATCGTGTAAGTACCAAGTGCAACTTATAAGTAAAGAAAAATAATTGGTGAAAGATCAACGCACAAAACTGTGAGCGAAGCAGTATTTAAATACCTAAAACAACATACCTTTGTTGTAGTAAATATTGAGCCATCTGAATTTGATTTGGTAAGCCTGTAATGGTGATAATTCTATCATTGGATCCGGGTAATGGCTCGTCTATGGTGATACCAGCACCAGAGTCTTGTCTGATTTTTCTGATACGTCCACCGCCCTTTCCTATTATGGCACCAGCGAGCTAAAATACAAGGTTGATCGATGTTGTTTGGGCACGGTTAAAGGTTTTCTTACATCCTTAGGAATTGTAACTTGTGTCGTCGTCTTATTGGTAGACATTCCGTTGCCTTGGTTGTTTCCACCAATGTTCAGGCTTCCGCCGCCACCGCCACCTCCGCCCATTATCGGTCCCTGGCTCATCAATGACTGGCTTCCATTCATCGGTCCTCCACCCCAACCATTGTTCCGTTGGTTTTCGAAAGGACTGCCACCATTCAATCCCCTAGGGGGGGCACTGAAGTTCCCTCGCGATGGAGGAGGAGGTCCGCCCATACCGCGGTCATGAAATCTGGGCAAAGAATTAAGTTCTAAATTTCTTTCACTTTAAAATTTTACAAATATTGTAGATATATTCAATGAAAATGTTTAACAAATGGGATTTTTCTTATTAATTATATGCTATCGTAGTTTTCCCAAGGTAGATTTGTTGAGAAAACATTATAATTGTTCTTAAGACGTGGATCTAGAAACTTTATACAAAATTGCTAAAAAAAAGTGAAAATAAGTGTTGTTTAAGGGAGCCATTTCTATTTACTAGGAGAAATGAAGATTTTTTGTTCCTTTTTTTGAGAACCGCTTAGCCAAATCGATTCAAATTTTCTGTACTTGTTATTTAATATCAACAGATAATTTATAGCCGATTTTTGATAAAGAAAAGTTGCGAAACTTCAACAATATACTTTTTCTTTTTCAAACTGGAGATTTGTTTCTAGCCCTGCCGAAACAAAATTTAAAAAGTTATCACTCTTACAAGCAAAGTCACCTTCGATTTTCATACAGGAATGTAGAGCAGTGAAAAAATAATAGACCCGTATTTTTTACCTGCGGATATTCACTTGAGAAGGAGTCACAGACCCCAAAGTTACATCTCTAAAACACATTTTTAACCATATCTTTGGAACTACAAGAGATATCGAACTGATGTAAAAAGGAAAGTGTTCTTCTTGACAATTGGGACATTCTGGTTTATAAGGAGATCAGTGGTGTATGATAGGGGCCGTAGGGGTTAAAATAAGAAGAAAATTTAAAAAAATGTGCTTTAGAGGTATAATTCCAGAGTTGAAATAGCACTATTTAAACCCAACAACTTGTAGCTGCCCACAGTTTCGATATTCATATTCTTTATCCTCACATTCAAAAATTAATAATTCAGTTTTACCAATGTTAATAATTAATCTAAATTGTGCGAATACCATTCGTATAATTCGTGTACGATCTTGCGGGGATTGTATAAGAGTTTATCCATAGTTGAACCTGGTAATGATGATACTGGTATCGTCTACAGAAAGTACTACTTGACCTGTTATGTGGGCGGGTAAATCATTTGTAAATAATATAAATAAGAGAGGGCCAAGGATCGAACCCTACGGGATTCCAATTGAAATATTGAACAACATTGAGTGATGATATTCAAGAAAGCCATTTTCACGGATGTACAGTCCCTGGACACAATATTAGGGTCGCTTACTAATACAACGATTTTATAGAAACATTGAAACGAATTAATAATTTAAACACATAAATTTATTGCAAAGTATAAGAAAATGATGTGTACACTAAATCTGAATTGTCCATTTCAGGTAAGGGAGTGGAATACATGTGTAGAAAGCTCTATAATAGATTACCAAATGAATATAAAAGGCAGACTAATTTTAAGAAAAATATTAGGGAAATGTTATTGTGTAAAACATATTATAGTGTGGATGAATTTTTGTGTACTTAATTCTTTATTCATTTATTCCTTATTATTCATTTAGTCATTTATTAATTATTATTATTATTATATTATATTGATTTATTATTCTTATAATTTTGTAATTTTGAGTTTAAGTTGCCATATTATGTCTTTTCTCTTCTTTTGTTTTTGTTGTGACTGATTCCATTATCTTTTCGTTATGATATTTTGAATCAATAAACTATTATTATTAATAATATTGTGGCCAGGGACTGTAATGTATATCGGTATATCCTTGATGTAAATAGGAATTGAAGAGACTTCATGCTGTATCTAATTCTATATACCGTCATTATGTAATTTGTCTGATAAGATGTTGTGGTCGACCACATCGAAGGCTTTCGACAAATCACTTGCCATGCAAGCTACAAAACGTTCATTTTAAATTAAAAAGAATACCATCCATTATATTAACAAGTGCAGTGGTTGTTGATTTATACTTTAAATATCCATGCTGATTTGGTGATAAGTTATTGACTGTCGCAAAATCTAATACTTTCATATGTTGTCAATAAATTTTTTGATAATGCGAGAAGAATTGGTATTGGTCGGTAATTACTTACACAGGTTCTATCGTCCTTACTTTGTGAACCGGAACAATCTTTGAAATTTTAAATATGTTTGGATATTTACCATGAATACTGAAAGTATTTATTATATTTATATAAAAAAAAGTAATAAACGCTGATGTCCGCTTAATAATTGTTGTGGGTATCTCATCGTAACCCGTGGCTTTTATGTTATTAAATTTTTAATAATAATGAGAATATTCGTTTCTGTAATCGGATGTATGAACATGGAATTATTTACATTGTTAAATGTATTGTTAGTGAAATTACTGTTAGAAATTGTAAATTGTTTATGTAAGTGCTTTGGTAAGGATGTAAAATATTCATTAAATGTATTGGATATTAAATCTGGGTTTGCGATTAATGGACGATTTCCTTTATCCGATTTTAATCCTATATTTTGAAAAGGTATCCTCTGTGTTTTATGTTTTATGATGCTTCAAGCTGTCTTAATTTTATTGTCGGAAGGGAAAAGGGGAAAGGAAGTCTAAAAGTACTTACCCTCCACCCAACGGTGCACGCTGAGGCGGCGGAGGTGGTGGCCCTCTATTGTTGGTGTTGAAGCGACCGCCTCCGTCACGGTCTCTAGCTGGGGCAGCACCGGGAGCTGCACGTGGTCCTCCACCGCGTCTGTCGTTGGAGTTGTTGCCGTAGCCGCCGTACTCTTCAGCATAGTAATCGTCGTAATTGTGAGGATCGTAGGGACTCACAGGGCCTTTGATGGGATTCTGAAAATAGAAGAATTATATCATCAAAATTACTGCAGTCATTCGATTTTGAAAACTTGTAAAGTGAAGCTGTGTTTAGTCGTTTCAAGTACACCAACACAATACACTAGTAATAGTAGGTATTTAATAGTGCTGTGAATCGAAACCAGTTTTGGGTGTGACGATTAATCGCTTTCAAAACAAAAACGGGTTTCTAAAACCGGTTTTTGAAATCGGTTTTAGCAACCGGTTTTTAAAATTTGTTTTGAAACGGCAACAAAGAATAAGGTGGGTACATTATTTGATTCATAAATATAATTCTGAAAAACCATAGAAGGTGTTGATTTTGAGATATATCCTAAACACACTTTATTAAGTTTTTATTTATTAAAAGAATAATATTAACATTTGATGTGTGTCAAAATAGGCATTTATTGCGTATTAACAATATACATTCTTACTTCAAAAATACAGACGTTATTCACGATTATTCCTGAAAATGACGTAATTTACAACTTTGAGAGATTTTACTCCTTCAAAATTGCAAAACAGGTATATGAATATTGAATGTCGCTGTATATGTCACAAAGCTAACATTTTTATTGTTTCTAAACTGAATTTAGAACCCATTTCAAAACCGGTTTTAAAAATCGACTTCAAAAACCGGTTTTAAAAATCTATTTTAGAATAGAATAGAATATGGCGATTTCCGCAGCACTAGTATTTAACCTGTTGTGACACTGTGTGAGTACATATTTCAGGGATAGATTGGGAAGAACAAAAGTGGTCCAACGCCTCACAATTTCTTTAATAATTGGCTTAAAACATCAAGTAGAGTATTTCAAGAAAATCGTTGCACAGAAAGGAGGTGAAAATTATATAGATGATATACAACATATGTACATACGGATATACGGGCATAATCAAATGTATTGAGCGTGCAAAAAGGTTCTTCCCGAAAATAACTGGTAACATCCAAGGTTTGATAAGTAGATGTGTGTAATGTCAAATTCTAATAAAAAAAAATCCAATGCCATAGCAAGAGGTCTTAAAGCCCTGGTCAAAAGTTTACATAATAATTTAACTTAAGCAAAGCAATTTCTGATAGTGGTCGCCAATTCGTTAGCCTAGAATTCAAACAATTTTCAAAAGATTGGATTTTCAAATCAATCACATCCTCTCCACATTAACAATCTATTAGATTGTGTTGAAAGAACTATACATATCATAAAAAAAGTTACCAATTAAAAAGTATAAATTTATGTATTTACCTTTGCTTGCGTTTAGAACTACACCAGGATACAATAAATTCACGTCTTCTTAAATATTAATGTCACGTTATCTAATCGTAAGAGATAATTTACCACTAAAAATTAATAAACAAGAAAGAACTAACAGCTAAAATTAATCTCAACCAAAATAATAGTAAAAAGTACTACAATAGAAATTGCAAGACGACAATAAAGTTTAAAATTGGTGCAAAAATTTGGTGTCAAGAAAAAGAACTTTAAATAGATAAGGAAGAAGGGGCTTGCATTACTAGAGATCAGCTCTATTTACATATGGATAATAAACTAAAGGAGCCTTGCAACGCTCATCACCAGGGGGGTTGAGAATTCAGTCTTATTCGATCATCCATCGTATGAAATTTTATTGTTCGTAATGTTCCTTCCTATACAGTATCTCGCGTCCCCACCAATTTGTCGATGCAACTAGGCTGCTGGGGACGCGAAGGCACACTCTGATACTCACAGCAATAAGATTTCGTGCAGCGGATAGTCGTATGGGATTCAATTCACAACCCTGCACATCACAATTTACATTTGTACACGATACAGAATCGGGAAATTCTGAAGTTAGTGCAATAGTTCTACTAGTTCTAGATTGTTAACGTGTCTTGATACACTGAAACTAATGTTAATGTGTCTGATAGTCTGATTATTGTGAAGCAACCGCTGTTCCAATAACTAGGTCTTCATAATATTCACCTTCTAGTTTACACATATGCTGTAATGGAATTTTTAATGGTAATGTAGTAGATTGGTTTCCAGCATCGACAGAACAACAGTCGCTACAAATCGGGATGGTCTAGATGGAATATGAAAATTTTGGTTAGGTGATAGACCGTTGCTGACAATAACTCCTAAAATCTATTTGCTTCGTCTAGTAAGAGATTTACAGTCGCAATTTCCGTAATAATGTAACGTTGTATAAGAGAATTGTGAGTGTTACTTAAACAACACTTTTAAAACAAATATTCTTTTCCATGAGACGATTATAAACATATCTAAAGAAAAGAAAAGAAAAGACTCCAGATTGAAACAGAAGATATAGTAGAATATGATCTAAAGAAAAATTAACAAAAAGCAGAAAAACTTAAAACAATACCTCGTACAAAGCGAAACCATCCTATATTACAGTCTATTAATAAAAGTAAAATGATACGTAATAATCAATATATCTGAAATGCTTCAAGGCGGCAGAGGAAGCTGAAATAGGAATGTATGGAATTGCAATAAAATGCACCCAAAACTTTAATATATGTCTTTGGCGGAAACGTATGCCATTGAACGATGTATCTAGTTTACTATTCACAGAAACTGTAGAAAACAAGAGATTAGCATAATCCCTGATAGTCGAAAAGCCATCAAGGCACTGAACCCAGATGTAATTAACTCTAAGATGGTTTGAGAGTAGGGTAGACTGGATAGTTGTAACAATTTTGCTTTAACCGTTCATAGCATTGCCAATATTCAAAAAATTTCAAAACTAAAATAGTCAAGTAAAATAGTAATTTACCACTCCTTAGATTGCTAATCAAACTTTAGCTGCAGATGTAATAATTTGCCTACAGAAATTATTAGGGTAATTGTTTATTACAACTTACCCCATGGCGGGGTCTATTATAACAGTAGTTGGGGTCAGTTGAAACACATATAAATGAGGTGTAATTGGTAGTTCTTTTAATTAGATTTATTACATTAAGATCACAAAAAAACAGTATTTCTCGCTTGTAAGGTAGGTTTTCTTTGGTTTAAATATACTTTTACTGAAGGTTTTTGATAAAAATATCAAAATAACATTGTCATATTGACGTAATAGCACTTTTAGTACTTATAAAAGTAATTAATGTACCTTTGTACACTTTTTAGACTTATGGCTTTTTCTAATGCACTCTTCCAGCCGGTGTTGTGAAAAAATAATAATTTAAACGCTTAAAAAATGTGTATTCCCCTCCCCTCCGCCTCTTGGTATTAAAAAAAAGTTAATCCTTTAAAACAGTTCTAGTTATCTCCTTGTTCACCCTGGAAAATATTAACATCTATAGATATTGGATTGGCAGAAAAAAAATCGCAGTGATAAAGCAAGCAAACTTTCACAGTAACTAACTTATATTCTTTGACCTCTAAACGCTTATCCTTAATCATAAAAATACTAAGTCTCCTATATTTTATAGTAACTGTGTAACTGAGAAAAAACACAAATCGTCAAAAAATCAATAAAAAACAGTTACTTTTGCTTAAAAAAAAACAATAAGCTGATTCACAGGTCATGGTGGTCTACGAACGATTACGTAACACTGGTATACATGTTGGGACACGCAAACAGCGCCTACATCTACTTACTCATCATATTTTAAGAATGATTCGCAAAATATTCACATTCTTCAAGCTAGGTAAAAGGAACAAGATCATCCTTTTGTGGATTCCGGGGCACACAGGAATAAAAGAAAATAAAATAACAAAAAAAAAACACCACTTTGTGGGCCCGAACCGTTTTGTATAAGAGTACCATGGTGGAGAAAATAAGAAGGGATGTATGTTCCAAACATTACGAAAATCGTCAAGAAGTGAAGCAAGTTAAAATTCTTCTACCAATCTACAACTGGAAGAGCTCTATAGAATGCATCAATTTAAATACAAATAATATCCCCATACTAACAGGAATCTTGCCAAGACCACTGTAAACTGATGAAGACTTGGAATAACAGAAAACAGAAGAAGCAGTTCTGTAGAGAACAGAATGATATATCCATTCACATTCTCTCAAATTGACACTGTGTAATTCAAATCTTCTACACCTGAAAGCATACAAAATCGAAAAGAAGATTTACCTAACAGAGTGGATCTTCCATAATCTTGCGCAATTTAAAAGGAATAGGATTGGATGACTAATTATAAATGCAGCAAAAAATAGGGAACACTGTAAAATCAATAATTTTTTGTTTTTGTTACATATTTATAAACAAACTTTGTAATTTATGTTTTGAAAATAATACCATTGAATGTCATCATCTGTTCTTTGAACTGATTTCACTCAAAATTTGCCGACCCCATAAAAAATTATGAAAAAAGAAATCATATTGTATAGTACAGTATTGTAAAGCAGAATTTTGTAATCTATTTTGTAATTATAAACTTCCTCTAACATCAAAGTCGTCACAAGCAAGAGTATTTATTATGCTGTAATTCGATGGAAAATCGAACTAAGAACACGACAGACAATGAAATACAGTTCCATTATTAAACCACAATTAAATCACGAAGTTGTAAAATTTTCAACATCCTTTTTTTCTAAATGAAATCTCAATCCATTAAAAACACATAATTATTTTCGAATGTATCAGAAAACCATTAACATGGTAACGTCAAACCGCTGCTATTAAAACGATACACATTTGGGATAATTATAAAAGCACTTACAGGACAAAAATACTCTACAATAATTTAGACAAAAAACCCGCCGTTAATTTCCATTATCAGGCGAAGTGCGTTCGTTTTTTTTTTTACGCGGACATGCAACGCTTCTGTTTGTTTGTATCGTAGCATGGGTTGGTCAGACATATCACCGCTACATGTCACGAACGTGTTCGATTGATTTTATACCATTATACATTGAGGAACTAACAATAAGTGTGGTTTCGCTTCACTCGCACTTGATATATTGCTGGGAGAAAATACAATTTTTATGTTAGAACATAAATTACCTCAAACATTTATAGTTTGTTCCAAGAAAGGAATTCTGATGACTAGGAATTTATAAGCCGAAACTACTTACTTACCAAAATTAGCAATAAAAACGTGAAATGGTACTAATTCAGAGGATATTTTGTTTTAATCTACTGTCTTACTAGTTTTTTGAAATTTTGATTGGTTTATTACATTTTGTATAGAATTTTGGTTTCCGCCAATTTTAAAGTAACATTATATATATATATAATCGAAAACTTTAATTATACCCTAAGGTGTTAAGGTGTTAAACTAACTATGTACAAATTCCGCCCATTCTCGTCTATTTCTTGCCTTCATCTTTGCTTCTCTCCAGTGTAGTCATCATTCTTCTAGGATGCCCGCCACTGCCTCATCCCATATCTTCCTCGGTCTGCCTCTCTGTCGTTTCAGCACTGCTTTTGTTTGCCATAATATTTTGACTTGTTGTTCATCCTTCATACGGATTAAATGACCAAACCATCTTAATTGCTGTCTTTCAATACTTTTTATTAAAGGTTCCACTTGTAGCTCTCTTCGGATATCCTCGTTTCTAATTCTGTCTTTCCTAGTAACTCCCATCACTGCTCTTAAGTACTTCATTTCTACTGTCTGTAGTCTTCTTTTGGTTTCCTGTGTCAAAACCCATCCCTCACTTCCATATATCAAGATTGGTTTAAAGATCGTTTTATATACCACCTTTTTCGTCTTTTTTGTTATTTCTTTTTTACGTAGGAAGGGACCACTTAGAGAGTAATACAGTTTGTTTACGCCAGTTTCAATAAACTTCACTCGGTATATATCTTACTTACTTTTTGAATATCTGTTTTTCTATTTTTTGGCTTTGTACGCGTTTTTTGGTTGAAGACAGAAATTCAGATTCGTATTCGCATTAGTCGCACGATAGAATTCATAGTTGTTTATCCGCACAATGTAGTCACACCCGCTCCGTTTACTTAGATCGCAGTTGTCCCGCGTCGCGAGTTAATTAGCATAATAATCCTAGACCACCCATAGTCTCTCCCTTATCCCTTCTCTGTGCTAAATGTACGAAGACCGGGACAATTGGGTAAGTCACCGCTTAAATTATAGTTTCCTATCGCAAATTCACATACACAGTTTTAAAGCATTCGCTATTCTTTCGTTTATTTCTGTATCATTTTTACCATCCCTATGTATCTCCACCCCCAGATATTTAAATGCCTCTACCTGCTCTATTATATTATCATCGAGCTGTATTGATATATGTTTATCTTCCTTTCCTATTACCATAACTTTGGTTTTTTCTACATTAATGTTTAGGTTTCTGGCTTGCAGCGACTCTTTCCATGCATATATATTTCTTTGTATTCTCTTCATTTCTCGCGAACACCACTACATCATCGGCGAAGACACATTCCGAAATCTTGACTACCTCCATATTTCTATATCCTACTGTAAATTTATTGGTCTCTCCTTTCACTTCCTTAATTATGTCATCCATAACTACTGTGATCAGCACATGACTTAATACGCCTCCTTGTCTTAATCCTTCTTTTGTCGTAAACTCATCTGACCGTAAATTCCCAGTTCTTACATAGTGTCTTGTATTTCTATATAAGCTTTTTACGGCGTTAAGCAGACTTTTGTTTATATCTCTCTTCCTTAAACTATTCCATATTAGTTTTCTTGGCACACTATCGAATGCTTTTTGGATATCTAAGAACGCTATAAATATGTTACTATGTCGGTTTTTCTCAATTAGCTGTCTCGCGGTGAATATATAGTCCTGTGTGCCTCTTTCCTTTCTAAAGGCGCTCTGCGATTCCTCCAACTGTGGCTCTATTATAGCTTTTAATCTTTTTTCAAGAATTCTTTCGTAAACTTTTGATACTACACTCAGCATGGTAATCCCGCGGTAGTTAGAACACGCTCTGTTGTCACCTTTTTTATACAGTGGTACCAGTACACCTACTTCCCATTCTTCCGGTATTATTCCCTCGATAAAAACCCTTTTAAACAATACGGTCATTGCCTCCCTTCCTTTAATTTCCAGATTTCTTAGCATTTCTGTTGTTATGCCATCGTGCCCTGCTGCTTTCCCTCTTTTTAGTGCGTTAACTGCCCCTACTTCTTCAATTTTTGTTTCATTTGACTTTTCATCTTGATTATGTGTCCCTTCAATTGTATCTTCTTTATCTTCTTCGTCAGACAGGTTCACTACTTCTGTATTTAGAATTTCGTCAAAGTATTCTTTCCATCTATGCATTATATCCCTTTCATCGACTATCATTTTGCCATCCTTTGCTTTTATGTGTTTAATACTGCATTGTTTTCCTTTCCTCAATGTTTTGAGCACTTTGTAGAACAGTTTTTGATTACCATGATTGTCTTTTTCCATTTTTTCACCAAACTCTATCCACGATTTTTGTTTTGCTTGTTTTACTATTTCCTTAACTTTTATCCGTTGTTGTTCATATACCTCGTATTTCTCGTTTGTTTTATTCGCGAGGTAATGTTTCCATTTCTGTTTCTTGATTTTTCACCTCATTTTTTATTTCTTCGTTCCACCAACTGGTTTGTTTCTGGTTTCTTCTTGTTTTTGTAATTCCACAGGTTTCTTTTGCAGCTTCCATTAGTATAGTTTTGAAATATTTCCACAGATTATCTATAGTCATATTATTCGTTTTTCCAAGAAGGGAATCCATTTACATTTCTATTTTTCTTTCAAAACTTCCTGCTACGTCCTTATCGCGTAGTCGATATGTTCTTATTTTGTCCACACTTTCACCTACTTTTCTTCATTCTCTGCTGTCTTTCCCATTATCTGATTCTGTTACTAACTTTTAACAGACCATATGAGAGTATCTGAGTAAATTTCTGGTCCTCTTTTCACTCTTGTGTCTTTTATCTGTCTTCGGAATCTTTCACTAACGATTATGTAGTCTATAATAGATTTCTCACCTCTACTCTTTACTTCTCTCGTATAGTTGTGGATACTTTTATGGGTAAAAAACGTATTGGTAATTATTAGATTATTCATCATACAAAATTCAATCAACCTTCTCCCATTATTATTTCTAGTGTCCTCGCCATGTATTCCGATTGTCCCTCCAGTACCGTCATCTTTCTTCCCTACTCGACTGTTCAAGTCTCCCATTATTATTACTTTTCCGTTGTGGTCGTCTATTTCATCTGCAAGTAGATTCCAGTAACATACTACCATTAAAATTACGAAGTCTACAATCGCACTTTTGTCCATTTAGAACATCTACTTTCTTTCATATTTAGTAACTTGATATTTGTTTCCAAATGTGAATTGCATTTTAGGCATTTTAAAGGGCGGCCCTCACATTGAAATACTGTGAAGTAAAAATGAAAAAAAAAAAAAAGTTGAAAAACGCCTGAATAATGTGTACAGCATTTAAAAATGATCGAATGTTTCCCGCTAAAAAATCAAAGTGCGATAGACTGACCGTGTTACCCAAAGTGAAATGCCCATCTTCGTTACCGGAACATGTTGCAGTATTAATCCGGGCTGAGCGTAGTGTTTGCGATATGATCACTTTTGATAATCTGGGAGAAACGTGACATTGCAAATTGCCCGGCGCTCGTGAATAGATAGCTACACCGCTGTCCCGCAAAATTTATCAATTTATCAGAATTGTTGGGATGCCTGGAGTACGTCGTGTGTTAATCTGCTCCGGATCTTTCTGTTAAACATAGGTGTTTGGGGAGGGATTAATATTAGCTTGGTGAAACAGTGCATTGCTAAATGTTAAATCCTTCGAAACATTATGATAGAGTAAATAAGCAAAATATTGTTCGTTTACGAACATGTACAAGTATTCACAAAATTCCTGTGCGCGATGTTTAAATATTTCTATTTCAATAAGTATAAAGAAAGTCAACCACTTAATGATAATGATGGAAATATGAATATAATGGCATTTGAGATAACGCACCACGGTCAAGAAAACAATTTCTTTCACTGAATGAATAAGTATTGAATTCGTTGTTATAATCGCTGACAACTAGTTGATTAAAGCGATTATTTCCGCTAATGCTGACTCTGAACTGATATGCAAGCGCGCCATATAAAAGATTTTGGGCGATGATCTGGATAGACGGAGATCATCAGGTTTTTCATTGGCCCTCCTTCAAGCATTATAAAATCGCAAGCAACAAAGTTCACATATTAATGGATATGTATAAGTCCAAAGAATGATGACAAAAGGATGACTGTTACGACTGAAGTGGTAAGACCCATGTTAATCTACGACTGTCTGATTTGGTGGGCTAAGACTACACAGAATCAGGCGATTACAAAACTTGTTGGCTTGCCTGGTTATCACTGGAACGCAACTTGAAAAAAAAAAAACACTGCCCACTAGATTGCAGTACAATGTAATTTGTCACATTGCAAATCTTTCTTTTGTAATCAAACAGTAAAACAAGTTAGGAGGCCGCCAGTTGGTTTTTAGCCTTGAAGTCTTAAAACCATGTTAGATAAGTTTAACATGGTTTCCATAGTAGCAGGGACCCTTTCAGTATTTACATTGAAGACGAAGCAAGATTCGGGGCATACAGAATGAAGTGAGATGGAAACTAAAAAAGCCAGAATACTCGGGGGCATGCCTGAATAACGGCAGAAATTAAAAACCCTATCTTTGAAATGGGTAGTGATTCGATGATTCCCAAACTCTCCTTCGATAAAGCCATTAAGGTTCTCTTAGATTAGGATGAACGGAGAGCAAAACAGAAACCCGGGATTCAAAACCAAATCTGATACGCAGATGGGTCTAAAAGATTAACAGATTCTGGAGCTGCTATATATGTATAGTGAAACCATGAACCATACAGAATATCTGGCATTAAGGCAATATACTACCGTATACCAAACGTAAATACTGGCAATAAACACATGTGCCCCAAGGGCGTTGGAGAAACAACTCAAGAGTCAGTTGATTCATATTCTATCGGATAGTCAGGCAACGTTAAAGATGTTGGTAACCTAAGAACCCTGGCTAAACATAGCAGTTACTTTCGTGTGGGTAACTGGACACAAGGGTGTACTAGGCAATGAATTACCAAACAAACTAGGAAGAAAGTAAGACCTGTCTCAGGTCTAGCAATTAACAAGCCTGCGATATTGGTGCAGTGGCGGAGTGGGTTACAAAAAAAACACCAGGTACACTGCAACTGCGTTTAAGGGCAGATACACAGCAAACGGATAATGGGACAGCTATCACGGCATTTAGCTGCGGATGTGTTGGCTTTCCTTTTGTATACGGTTCATTGCAACAGCAGTTGTCATACTGGAAACCTTGCAAGAATTAACAAAATTGTTTGAGTATCAATCACATTTAGAGATTTTACTTGAGTTGAGCTACTAAAGCCGAAAAAAATTGAAGTACATATTTGGAAAAAAATGTGATTTTTAATTTTTTTTTCAATACGTTTACAAAAATTTGCATAAGGCCTCAGAATTGAATTCTAGACAACTTTGTTGGATATCATGTCATCTAACCTCACTTTTTGCCGATTCACTCCACAGTTTTTAAATTTCCCGCCATACCACTGGTCACGTAACGGGTGTCAAAATGTTGGGGTTCTTAGACATACTCAACCTGTCCCCCTAGAAAGCGAAGTCATAGCAATGGCACAGGACATGGATTACGATTTCCTCTTCTATTAAATGATGTTGCGGATGTTTTTGTCTGTCTGGGTTTTATTGTGCACACATTTTACAATGTAACACATGAATAAACAATAAATTGTAAACCGCGATTACACTTTTGCCTTAAAGTATTCAAATATCAAACATATTTAGTTCATGTCGGAAAAAAAAACATTTGAATAAAATATTTACATGCCTTTACAAATCATTTTTAGAAAATAAATTAGCGTAATCCGATATGGGCAAATATCATGAACGAAAATGCATTTAACTGTCGGTACTTACAGATAATCACTTTCGCATTTATCTACCCAAACAATGAAATTACAGAAAATCTTTTTAAATCAAAATTTCTTCTGGACCTTCAAGTATTACTAGCACGTATTTCGTATCTATACTATTTTGGGAGTTTAAAAGATATACGGTTGTCTAACTATGGCTAATATTTAGCAGGAATACTCTAAAGGGTCGCTGACAAACCAGGACCAAAAGTGGGGTTAATATTTGTTGAGTATTGAATTGGATATTCGATTTCATTCAAAAACAATATTCTTCATAAAAGTGTAGGGAGGGGAACGAAGTGCAGATTATTAACTTCACATCAACACACAGAGATCTCCCTTATAATAAATTAATTTGCTTTAGGAAACAGCGAAAGTTTGGTATTACATGTTTACTAACACCAAATTTTCAGTTTCCACAATGTTGTTTAAAATTGGAACTCGATACTAAAGTGATTGAGCTACGGACAATTACATGTAAGCATTATCATTTCGGCACACTGTGTACAGACTTCCCACACTTACCAACAATAAATTTTATCCTAAATAATTTAATTTTAAGTATAGGGTACCAAAAATATATCTAAATTCCTATGATGATTGCGTTTTGAAAACAAGTATTTACGTTGTGATGAAAAATAGTAAGTAAACTGCCCAATATAAATGAAGCAAAAAGTAATTTATCATCTGAGGATTATACACCATACATATGTCTACACTTCTAGTATATGTACACGTTCCAGGCAGTGACCGCTCTCTTGACTGAACAAGCATAAAAAAAGTCGTAATGCAAGCTCTACCCCGTCGCGGATAATGTATAACCGTCGTAAAGTCGAGATCGCCGATAGGGAGGGAGAAAGAAAAAAAAAAATAAGAAGCAGCACGCGGAGCGAAATCAGTGGCGTAATGTAATCGCTAAGATTGCGGACTTGGTACTCACAGTTTTGATGAGGGTTATGACTTCCCGAATGGTGTCGATGCACTTGGCTGGCTCGCCAACGATCTGGATAATTCGGTCCGTGCTCTGCGGCGCCCAATTTGAGAAAATCTTGATGCGCGCACCCGTTTTCTGTAATAGAAAAGGAAAACATTAGATTTTTATGATGTTATATACTTCCAGCTGTTTGAGGGATGATTTACGCAAAAATGGTTAAGTTTAAGGATTTCGTAAAGGAAAATATAACGATGTTCATTACGTTATTTTTTATAGTTAAATATCTGATGATGTTGGTTACTTTTTAAAGATGTTAAACTGAGGAAATTTCAGATAAGTTGTAACTTCGATTTAATTTTACTCTTTTCTAAGCATTAATAATATAATGGTAACTCTCTTCATCATATGAACTTTGGTGAATTGTATATATAAAATATAGTTACAGGTGAATTATTTTCTATTGGCGAAAGTCCCGCCTCCAGGCGCATCACACGTCACGAGTTCGAAATAGCAGACGGGCCTAGTCGATGGACTACAATGTTGCAATACATACTGAATTACTATTTTTGAACGAATCACGAAGATCGTTGGAGTGTGGCTATGTTCTCATGTGCTAGTTACAATATTTCCCTATATTTATTCGGGTGTGTCTCGTTTCATTGAGCACACCCTCTTGCTATAGCGCATTAGCCACTACAGAAAAAATTAACTGTAATATTTCTGGAGATTTATTCGTTTTTATAGCAGTAAAGTTTGTAATAGAAAAATGTAATTTAGTAACCGAGTAATGGACATAAATTCGCGCTTTTCAAACCGAAGGTGGTTTACCCGCAAATGTCTTGTTAGTTTGCCGAGGGGACCACCTTATATGTCCTCTTATATTCGGATTCAGTATAAAAAACTGGATATACCCACAAAGTATCTATCCGGAGAAAATATGAAAGTCGGTGAAAAAGGGGTTTTAAAAAAATTCATTTGACCTCCATTGCTCTTGAAATAATTCCAAAAATGTGCCTAAGGCAGTTCTTTCTTTAAATTCATTTTTCTAGAAAACTATTTTATTTAGTAAAACGAGGGTTGTGCCATCTAATATACACCGAATCATAATATATACTATATTCTTTTCAAAAATGTTCATGCATAAAATAAAAAAAAAGACAGATGTGCGCAGTTTATTGTGTTAGAGCGGCAATAACCAAACAATTACAAAATATTACGAATCTAATTATGTCTAAAATAATTTCTGTAAATTTCAATAAAAAATCGGTGCAACATATTAGTAGTATGTCCACTATATGAATTTCATCTACAATGGATTTTGTATTTGTTATTAAAAAAAAAAAAAGATGTATTCATCCTGAACTCGCACGCAGACCTCTGCAGTCGTTGTCCATGCTATACACCGCTTGGTATTTTAGTTTGAACTGCATCTTGAAGCTACTTCTGGCCGACGTTTCGTGCATACTCGTATGGAACCACAGCTTCAGAAATAGCAGCCCTGAAGATGTTCCGTCATACGAGTTGGACGAAACATCCGTCAAAAGCAGCTTCAGAGCGCGGTTCCAACCCGGAAGCCAAGCAACCTACAGCAAGCATCTATTCTGACTGTTATAAGTTCTATAAATTTGAATAAAATATACTGTACGCAACATAGTGCAAAAGAAAATCATTTTGCAATAAGTATTATGACCACCAAAATTATTAATACCGTACTAACGAGTTATTAGTATATTTATCATATTTGTGATTACTCTTATTTCACAATCCTGTGAATGTCAATACATCATGTTGGTAATCAATGTGTACTATTAATCCTCTAAAATTGTTATTAAATACTTTTATTTATTTGTTCTTTTTATTATATGCTTATTAATGTCACAGTCACCAAAAGAATACTTCTAACTATATTTAGTATGTTCTTTATCAGTTTTTTTTATCGTTAGTATACTACTAGTGAACATAAAGGTACTAAATAACTTTCGGAATAAACTTTTATACTTTATTTTATAATGCAAACGCAGACAACGCTTTCAAAAATTTGCAAATAGTATAAATTATTTGAGAAATTTGCAGTGGCAATCACTAACAGTTTCCTGGTAATCATTAAAACTGGCACTACTTTACTGATACCACAGATATCTACATCGCCGGACGTAGAGAATCGAATAGGTACATATATCGGCTATATCCGTGATCTTGTAACTTGCGTGTTATTTTTTATGCGAATCTATACTCCTAGCTAGCAACGTCAGTCAGTGACCGTGAGTATATATTATGTAGATTCGGAAAGTATACGCGTTATTTAAAACTATTATTTTATTCTGGTCATACATACTACACAGAAAGATATATCGAACGTGGGGAAACGTGAGATATTACCATTTCCGGAAATAATTAATAAATTTATTGATAAATACCCGAATTTACGATATGATGGCCCAAACATTTTTTTTGTAAAGTTTGTGAAAAGAATTTGATCTACTGGCAGAAACGTGACTTTGAAGTGCGGTTTTTATATAATTTATTCAATTTGACATAACATCGCTTCTATTCTATTATTTCCTTTCTGCTATCGTACTTACTAACAGTAATATAACTAACATTTTTACAGATACATATTAATTTATAATATGCATACAAACAGCGCACTAATATATTACGAGGTCACGGACATAACCGACAAACTTATTTGATTCTCCGTGCCCGGCGTCCGGGAAAGCTGGTATTAGTAAAATTAGTGCCAGCTTCTGGTAATTATTTCACTTAAATAGTAAAATAAACATGGTTGATGATATGATCCAAGAGTTTATTATTAGTTATATTTGCTTGGCGGAAACACGTCCATTAGCAAATTCATTTCAAAAACTCTAAGCTTAGGAGATCGAAGAATAAAGAATTCAATGAATCCAGCAGTCACATTCTTGAAAGACTAACATGAAAATTTGGAATTAATAAAGTGTCAACACGTTCGATTCCAAAACAAATATTATGTCGGCAATAAATTTGTGATGAAAACTTAGCGTCATCGTAATACGGTACTCTATTAGATTAGTACATTTTGATTGAATTTTACGATGCATTAGGCATCTCCAACGATATTAACGAAATTGCAGACGAGTATCAGCGAGCAGTAAGTCGACCGTGTTTGAAATGGAGATGTGACACTGACTACTTTTTTACCGTTTTCTCGCGTTCTTTGTGGAGCACATCAATCTAATATAAAACGGGTTCGGTTTATCTATCGGCAAAGAAAGACACGCTCAATTGAATTTCGACCTTTTTTTTCGGCGTTTGCTAGTCAAAACGAAGTTTCAAGTCGAAAAGGCGATAGAAAAATCGAAGAAATACACAGAAGGCATGTTGAAATCTTATCTTAAAGTAAGATTGTCTCAACGACTGTTTCCACAAATCAGCAAAAAGGGGAAAATATTCCGTTTGTATTTTGAACTTATATTTTTGCTTGTATTAATAGTTGTTGTAACGTGGCAGGTTTAATATCTTTAAATGTTTTCAGGCTGTTGTCATATTGCCTGATTTCGTATATACAATCGTAAAATATCAGTTTTATTAATGAAAACTTTTTCTTTTTTTGGTGGAGAACCATATGAACCCATTCCATGCATTCGATAAGTGCTAGTGGTACACCCACTTTTCAATACTTGTTCAAGTTTTTGAAGAAAAAAAAAAAAATCTTTGTTGCCAGCCATTGCTGCTAAGTTTTCCTCGCACACTTAGATTAGATTAGGACTGCGATGACTGTAAAAACCTGTTCTACCACTACCTTGCTAGCTACCAGCTATCTCATTGACACAGAACTTGAATTGGAGGTTCCGTTTTGGCAGAATCTGCCAGTCCTCTATTATAGTGTCCAAATGCCTATTTAATTAACCAGTAAGTGGATCTATTATCACTATCATACTAACAGTCTTTCCTGTCTTTATTCAGTAGGTCTTCGGCACAATCATTGTTCAGCAGTTAGTAAATACCGGAGTCAAATGTGCTGAAACTTTACTAATTCTTAAATGTTTATATAAGCTTCTGCTGGTTTAACTTCATTGAAACCCTCACTTTTGGATGTTGCGAGACAAGCTCAGCTGATGTTTTTATTGGTCCTTATTTCCCGTATCTTAGTTCGTATTAAATTGATTTTCGCAGAGTATGCAATCATAAAAATGAACACACAATATAACCTACAGAACATCTGCACAGATGTCATGAAAGACAGAAAAAAAAAACAGAGGAACCAGCATGTACAGAAAATAATAATAAAAATGGTACTGCAGTAGTTGGATAAAGGATATAAAAAAGAAGATATGGGAAGACTGACAAGAAGATAGACTCAAAATTTGCAGTCTTTATTAGTGGAATTAACACCATAAATGCCAGAATGTTCACCAGAAGAATAGGGATGGAAATAAAAGGTCCTTAGGCGCCACTCCATCAATATGCTGAAAGACTATCAACTGATACTAATATATGAATGAATGGTTTGCCTTAGCACTGCTGTAACCAACTTTGTATCTTCGATGTACTGTATTAAATTTTTAGATGAATCGACGCCTTAGAATCATCTTATTCCATGTCTACTTCTTTTTTGAAAATTGCTCTTTGGTGAAAGTCAACCGGCTAGAACTGTATGTAGTTGAGTCGTACTACAATAATTTCTTTAAAAACATTAGGCCAACAATGAGGAGGTAGAGTCTGCCGTTGACGGCTATTTTAAGGAGCTGGATAGTGCTCCAGGGAATCGAATATCACTGGAAAAAGTGTAGAGCGAACTAAAAGGAGATTATGTTGAGAAATAAAGAAAATTTTTTCCAAATTTGTTGGGTTTTTTTTTGTTAGGTCGGCTAATTTTGGGACCGCCCTGGTTGAGACTCTCGAAATATGATTCTACAGAGAGCTTCATCATATTTTTGTTGATCTTAAGAACGTAGTTTTCATAGGTCGTACCTTGTTATGACGATTCTAAAACGATTTCCCCAATCTATTCTATGATCTGCAATGGTATACCAATTTTGATTTCTCTGTTTCACTTTTCCTAGAGATCTTGTTGTGTTCTTATGTTCTTATTTTGAGTCTTGGTCTGTTCGTTTCACCAATGTATAAGCACCCACATTCACATGGTTCGTTGGTTTATGTTGCTCGATTTCATTTTAGTTAGGTATGACTTTGTTGTATTGGAGGTTCTTATCGCCGTTTTGATATCGTATTGGTTGCCTATCCGTCTGATGATAGGCTGTATGATTTTCTGATAGGTGTTTTTTGTATGGAATTGTTGCAATGATTTTGACTTCAGTGTCCTGTCTGGTCGCGTTTGTTCTCAGATTTCTTGCTCTAGACAACATATCTTCCGGGTATCTATTCATTCTGAGTGTGATGATCCTTAGGCGACGAAATGTTAAAATGAAGTGAACGATGAAGTGAGGCCACGCCAAATGTGGGTTATGTCTTACATTAATACTGTTCTCAAACAGATTCAGATTTATACGGTGAAAGCACAGATCGCAACGAAATATTCTACACGAACAATTTACACCTTAATCGCTCGTATGAGATTTGAAGTCTTTGGTGGCTCAAGTGGCAAAAACGACTTAATAGCTGTTATAAATGGTAACACTAATTTTCTGTATATTGTTGCGATTTAGAATTAACCAGTAAATAATTAAGATACCTTTAAAAGAACCGGCAGAAAAGGTGTTTGTATCTATATAAGTGAAATGTAACTGCATGCATATGTATGTCACTTTGTATGCAATTTATAGCAGTATTTTTGCGTAACTCTACACACATTTGGACCCAATACTAACATCCGCTAAATATTAGGATAGGATATAAAAGTTTGTGAACAAAAAGGCGAAATATGCAATGAAAATTAACGTGCTGGAATGTTATGTTCTATCATTCATCAAGTTCAATTTTGAATTACCAAGATTGAAGTCATCAGTGGCTTCACAAGTATATTTCAATATGGTAAAATTATTTGAGTACCCAACGCAGCCTTTTAAGCTTTACTTTTTGATACATTAAAACCAGTAAAGCGCAAAATAAATATTTTATAGATTCGAACTCAAACAGCTTCACCAGGTAATGCTCAGAATGAATTTAGAGCACGGTTAATAAGATTTTAATAAGAACGCCTCTTACAAAATCTGTGCGCTATTAGGAATAAGCAAAGGGCGGTAATACCCCATTTGTTCCTAAATTCCCTCGCTTAGAGCCGAACGAATTCCGTCGGCGCTAAGCGAACTAATTGAATTTCCACCAAGATTAATGATTTTTTAATTGAAAATGTTAATAAATTAAAATTCTTTCGTGACAGCAACAGCAGCAGCAGAAAGGTTTAACTCTGAAAGCCGGAGGAACAAAGAAAAATTGTCCTTATCGTATCCACCACGAATCGAGCCCGAACTTAGGCGATTGTCGTTTGTCTCCGGGCGATGTAATTACGCAGCCAGCCGGACCAATAAAAATAATGAAATTTGGGAAACAGACGAGTGACCTGCTTTTCTTATTCCCTTTCGTTTATTGTTCCGTTTCCGCTTGATCTCTGCTATTGGTGGCGTGCGTGACCAACGGTGGAAATATTAGGGTATTTTCGGGTAGTTGTTAGTGGTCCGATGGAACCTGATTAAACTCCTCACTGGTGAATAAAGTTACTAATTGTATTAATTTAACTTCATTTACTGGATGTTTTTTTTTTTCTTTTGCTTTGATTAATTATATTTCTAGAACAGCCAAAGGTAATGTCCAGGGCAATTAACAATCCTTTGCATTACGTGTCTAGTTGCCTAAAGAAATGGTTAATCGGTTACTTGGTTATTTCAGCTGTCTTTGACTACAGGTACAGATAATATGACGTAAATTGTCAGCTTTAAGAAAGATGAATCAAAATTAAAACTTATTTAGAAAGTGGGTTTTGCCTGTTTATTTTGTAGCGCTTCTTAAGGCATGTACTTACATCAAGCTTTAGGGGTACACATGACTTGAAAAATCTTGTCCTAAGCAGTTTGAATACAAAAAAGTGCTTTTCTTATAATTCTATATGAATCACAATAGTTTATTCTCCTAGACTGGTTTCAATCACAAGGATATTTCAGTAATAAGCAAATCTTTCTTTTTTCGTTGTGATGGTGGTCGATAAACCAAGTGAACCAGTGAGTTAGTCATGGGTATACTAAAGAGAAAATGAATGACCAGACAGTTTTCGTTTGTTAGAACAGGAAAAGAATGTGCATGTTATTCTACTAGGCCAGTGTTGGCGTCTTTTTCTTTTTTTTTGGGTTTGTTGCATTCTTAGCTTACAAATCAATATATAAAAAATTTGTTCAATACATTAGATTCCCTATCGCGTCGAAGATCGAGGGCAGGAATCAAACATCTGTACAAAGTGCAAGTGCATAGCGAGAAACTATCGTTATCGTATATCCGCATTCGAATTTCCATTTAATTTACATTCCCTCCATCCTGACACATTTCTTAATAAACTGCGTTTGATTGGATAACAGTAAAGATCAATTTAAAAATGGAGCAGAAACTATTTAAGAAATCAAATTATTTATTAAATAAATGTATTATGACCAATATTAAAAATCAAACCTTCTACTTTTGATTTTTCTTGGCCGCTTCGAGAGCAGCTTCCACGTTTTCGTGTTCAGCCATTAATATTTCCATCTCCTTACTGGTTAAATTATGAATTGCTGTTTTATTATCAACTCGGCTTAAGGTGGGCACTTCAATCTTCTCTGATATTAGCTTAATCATGTCCAATGTTTTGCTTAATACTTTAATGGCCTATGCTTTGGGTGAAACAGCAGCAGAGCTGTTATTTCTAATGCAAGGAGAGCTTTCCAACCACTAGTTTCCGCTTGGGTCTGATTGGTAAAGCTGATATGTTTTGGATTGTTTAATTTGTGTATTTTATTGTTCAGTTGTTTATATTAATTTCAGTCAGGTGTACAGTTTGCGTGCACTGGTATTGTATATATATTGTTTTGTTTTGCGAGTTCGTCCGTTTGCGGACAGATCTGTGTGCGTTGCATCGCTCGCATCTGAGATTTTTACACTTATGCGATTGTTTAACCTTGTGAGTTCAGTTCCTTGATAGATACGAAAGTAAGTAGATATATATAGTTGTATTTCATTGCTGACATTTTGTGATTATTGATTTCAAGTTTTGAATTCACGTTTCTGATTTTATTTCGTTCATTACGGAACTCATTTAATAATAATTGATATTGTATTTTTGTGTACACAATTTAGATATAAGATCTGTTATTATTTTTACGTGCAGGAAGATATTTTAAGTTTAAAGAGTTAATTTTTTTGTTCGTTGTAAATTTTTCTGATTTGTAATTATTTATTAATCACCTCGGGTTGGGTGAATAAAAGCATTGTGCTAGCTTTTATTTTTCATTTATATAAATTACTTGAATTTTCCACGTTTAATTTAGTTGTTTTAATATTGAGACCACGTGGATTGAATTGAAAAAAAAAATTATTATCTTCCTGAACTTTTTGTTTTCTGTTGCTTTGTAAAAGGATTTTGAATTGTCCTTTTGTAATTTAAAGTCAAATGCAGTTTTGATTTAGAGCAGGACCTTCGTCCAAAGTTTTTTTGTTTCTGCAAAGTTTGTAATTAATTTTTTTTTCTTTTTTTTTTTAAAAATAATAAAATTATTGAATTTTTATGTCATTCAAAATACTGTTCTTTTATTTTTAATTAAACCTTTAAAAAAAAATTTTTTTTAGTATAAAAGAAAGTCTTCTTCTTTCACCCACATTTTACTTTTCATGATAGTAACCCTGAGTTTAATTGTTCTTTTGCGCCTTATAAAAAAAATTGTTATCATTTGAGCTAGCTAATTTAATTTTTCTTTTTTTAATTTCATTTTACATTTTTGTTGGTACATTCAGTACACAGCAGTAAGTATGATTTTTCTTCTGAAATTGAGACTATTTTAATTTTATCCATACTTATTAATGTTAAAAGTAAATAACAAGAAAAATTTGTTTACTAGTTTTTCTGAACTAGAGAAGGGCTAACTAACCTTTTCTGATTGGCGATCGGGGGGTGGCATTAGAACGCCAGTTCATAGTTTATTTGTTATTGCTATTTCGTTTTGGTCATAGTAAGACAAAAAAATACGATAATTTGTATATTCTTTGCCTGAAAAGAACTTTCTTAATAAAATATTTGTATGTACTATTGTTCCTTTTTATTACAGCCTCTTCAAATATAATATTTCTGACCCGAGAGAAAATGAAAATTAACATAAAAACATCAGCAATTTTCACTGCTGGGGCGCCCTTATTTACCAGTAATAAATATACCTTACATAAATTATATAAACTAAATTTATAATTTTTAGTTTTAATAAGTAAGTAAGACCTTAATCAACGTTACATACATTAATATATGTTAGAATATGTTTGATTAAATACTCACATCATTTATGTTAATTTTCAGGCAATATTTTGTGTGTATCGAAATTTACAAATACTTTTTTACGCAAAATTTTCAACAGTATAAGTTTTGTATATTATATTATATTTATTTGTAGATTTATTAGAATTGATTTAAAACACTTTAATATTTGCGTATTTGCTGGAATTTACTTTCTTTTAATAAAGCTTATTAATTGAGGGAATGGACAATAAAATTTTAATAAAAAAAGCGAAATTATCCATGACGGATCCAATTTTGTTCCATCCGCACATGCTTGACATTCAATGGGAGCGTAGTTGAAGAATTGATCGCATACTTAACCTTTAAATCCGCGTCGAACGCACAACAACGGTGGCCTAGCACCGTACGCTTTTCGTCGTTGCAAAAGATATTTCTGCTTAAAACAACGACACCCGAAATACACTTCCCTTCGTATTTCACACGCACAAAGATTTACGGCGGTCTCGTTTTGCGGGTTCCCGATGACGTGTCCGGTTCCTCTATATGTGGTTACGGTAACGATACTCGGTCTTCCCCTATTTGGAAAAGCAACCGCGCTCGCACGACCGTCGAAGTTGCTGACAAAGACGCGCGGTCACACCACCACCCATCAATCGAATCGCGGAAGACACACTAGCAACGATCGCCACTGGCACCGAATTCAACATATACCGAGCGTTCCGTTCGGCGGCGTACAAACCGGCGGGCGCCGACACCAGACGAGTCGAATTCGCGTGAGTATGCGTGCCGACATCATATGGTTCGTCTTTGTTCGTATTACGCGTAACACACATACACGTACCGGGGAGCACACAGTCGTATGCGGTGCGCAGGTGTACGTACACGGTCACAATGGTGTCCGCGCACGTGTGTGCGTCTACATAAGGAGGTGCTGGCGGCGAAAGAATAGGAAATTCTGGTTTATCGATCGGGGTAACGTCGCGTCGCTTCGGCACCACACGCGAACCCCAGCGCGTGCGTCTCACCTGCCACCGTTGTCTTTCTGTTTTTAACGCGGGAGTCCGGCCGACCGGAGGACGGGGTTTAGGATCGTTCGGGGAGACGTAACACGTGACAGACGTCGTAAAAATAGATAATGACGGAGGGAAAAAGTGCCCATTGCGAATAAATAAAAACACCATAAAGTAGCTGATGCAATTATTGCATGCTCACAACTGTAAAATTTGAACATTTTTTGCCCTGTAATTTCCGTGAAACTTCAATGATAACTATTTTGTTAA
The DNA here is from genome assembly GCA_949128085.1 of Cetonia aurata. Taxonomy (NCBI): domain Eukaryota; kingdom Metazoa; phylum Arthropoda; class Insecta; order Coleoptera; family Scarabaeidae; genus Cetonia; species Cetonia aurata. Next base: position 17,906,462 of record OX421883.1, read on the forward strand.
TTAGCGCTATTATAATAGACGTACAAATAATTTACATACTTACAGGTGTGTATAAAATGGCGGAAAAATTATATAATTCTTTGTATTTTTCTGTGTTAGCAGGACTTGAAAACAATATACACTCCGCCAAAAAAGTATCGCATAAACTAAAAAAGGGCATTTATGAACCAAGATATTTTTATACGTTCACAAAAAGTTTGCCTCGTGTATGTGAACTATAAAAACACTAACAAAATAATGGAACTTAGCGTTTTTACTTTTTTTTTTTCTAAAAGAACACATTTAGAAAAATGCATATGTGTAACGTTTGTTCAGTTGTTTATTGAAAGTCTTCCTATACGGACAAATTTTAAAGTGCGAAGTCAGAGTTCTGTACCAACGCTTTTAAAACTAAAATCAGCAATTTAACTTCAGAACAAGTGGCTGCTATAGTTGCTTTAATCGAAGATGGACGATCTCAAGCATACGTTGCTAATTTGATGAACATCAATCAGTCAAGTGTTTCTAGAGCCGTAGCCAGATATAGAGAAACAGGCATTTACAGTAGAAGACCTGTACCAGGTCGTCCAAGATGCTCTACTCGCCAAGATGACCGCTATTTACTATACTACAAGCATTACGTCGAAGACATGTAACTGCGAGACAATTGCAGAATGACTTGGCTAGAGTCAGAAATACTCGTGTGACTACTCAAACTATTCGGAATAGGTTACGACAGAGTGGATTAAGAGCTAGAGTAGCTGTAACAGCCCCTCGTCTCACTAGGAACCACCGAGTGGCTCGCTTAAGGTTTGCCAGAGAACATGTAAATTGGAACATTAATGACTGGGCCAATATACTCTTCACAGATGAGTCAAGATTTGGTCTTTACACTTCAGATAGGCGTATCTCAGTATACAGACGAGACGGTGAGCGCTATTCGCAGTGTAATATCAGACCTAGACCTAATTTCGCTGGTGGCTCTATTATGGTTTGGGGAGGCATCTGTTTAACAGACAGAGGTACACTGACTGCCCACAGGTATATAACGGACATTTTAGAAGAACATGTAGTACCATATGCGCCAATTATAGGAAACGAATTCATGTTAATGCACGATAATGCACGACCGCATGTTGCAATAATCGTCCAGGAATACCTTAACGATGTTGGTATTCCAGTTTTAGATTGGCCTGCGGTAAGTCCGGACATGAACCCTATCGAGCACGTGTGGGACCTCCTTCACAGACGGATACGAACCCAAAATGTTGCCCCAGCGGACCTGCATGGACTAGCAAATGCTCTTCGTGACGAGTGGGAGAATTTGGATCAGGCTTATATACGGAGGTTAATCGAATCTCTGCCAAACCGTATGCGAGCGGTCATAAGAGCCAGAGGTGGCAATACTCAGTATTAAAAGCTACTGTTATGACATTTTTCTTTCCAAAATTATAATTTCTTGTTTTAATAAAAATCTCAAGTATGAGTTCTTGTTTTTATTTGGCCTGTATTTTATTTAAACAATCATAGAAATTATATCTTAGAGCGCATTAAAGTATATTTACAACTTTATGCTACAAACAAAGATTATGCGATACTTTTATGATTCAAAACTAAATTATGCGATACTTTTTTGGCGGAGTGTACATTTAATAAAATTGTTGTATGTTAATTAAGTTTGTATTGATTTTTGTTGGTAATCATACGATATGAAGGTTAGTATTACTAATTTTATTTTACTGCAATCAGTAGCAAAACAAAACTTCTCAATTCAATATATATTTCTCAAAATAAAATTCTATTCTACAGAATTTTCTCTTATCAAAGAACTGCAGTATTCTAACGTTAATTGCAGTTGATTTTATTCTCTTAAACGAAATTGAATGCCCTTTGGATTAAATACGAGTTAGGTCTTTACATCATCCCCTTAACATCGCGGCCTAGGAACCTATTATATTATTCCGTACCTACTGAATTTCTTTACATAAACAGCTTAGAGGGTTTATGTAAAGAAATACTAAGGTTTAGTAGTCAGTGTGGTAAACCTTTTTCTATCAGATATTCAGTAGGTTGGTTGCTCTTAGCAAAAGCAGTCTCAAAAACAACGTGGTATACTGGCACCATAATCTATAAATACGATATAATCTACAAATATGTTCATCTTTAAAGATGCCAATTCTGTGTAGGTATTTCTTTAGAAAGCCGTGTCCTGTTAACAGACTCATCACTTTTGTAAGCTGTACTCGGTTGAGAGTCTAAATGCGCTGTAATTTCCGTCAAACTTCAATGATAACTATTTTGTTAATTAGCGCTATTATAATAGACGTACAAATAATTTACACACTTACAGGTGTGTATAAAATGGCGGAAAAATTATATAATTCTTTGTATTTTTCTGTGTTAGCAGGACTTGAAAACAATATACATTTAATAAAATTGTTGTATGTTAATTGAGTTTGTATTGATTTTTGTTGGTAATCATACGATATGAAGGTTAGTATTACTAATTTCTAATTTCATCATCTACTGGAAGCTTATCGCTATGAGAAGCCAAGCAAAGCGAATAAAATTTCGGGATGTGAACGCATAACTTCTTGGATCAAAGGTGGGTTCGCCAACGTTGTTGACCCTCTATAATTTGGGGTATTTGTAACTAAATCATTCAGCTGTTAAACAAATAACTGTATGAGCGATATTGAACATTGTAAAATAAACTGTGTCACACGTTACTTGGATATGAAAGGAACAGGATTTTGTTCAAATGAGAGTTGTTTTAAGTGTATGTATTTCACAGAGTTATCTAATTAATACCTACGTGAAAAAATAAACAAATAAAAATTAACATTATAGGGTGTGTTACCGGTTGGTGTCACAAGAGGAATTATAAAATAAGGTGTAAAATTGATAACTGTTTTTTCATCATAAATCTCTTTATATCAAAATTACTTTAATGTAATGATTGATGTGTTAAGTTATCTGCTACAAAATATTTTGTTAAGCATCGACGAAGCATCAAATGAATTAATACCCGGTTTCTGAAACGTTACACGGCAGTTACCTGTGCAGGAGCTGGCGTTTTAACAAAGATAGTCTTTGTTAGATCGCCAGATAGTGAACAGATAATTGTTGTTTAACGTTCCAGAAACCGGGCGTAAGTATTGCCGATGTTCAAGTGATTTGATGCTTAAAAAACAACAGTGATTTGAGAATACTAAAATGTTTAGCTATACCACTTCATAGTAACATATCAAGTCATGATTATCAGTCATTGTGCGCTAAGTATTCTCAATAGAATAGGTGACCATTTGGGTCAGCTCATGATGGCGCGCTGGAACCCGGTGTTTCTATTCACAGTGGCTCTGATAACATACTTTTATACACCACATAAGTATGCTTTGGCTGTATTTGCTGAAGAATTATTTGTTTTTATTTGTAAATATGCATTATTATAATAGGAAAACAAAAGATAGCGCCATCAATATAATATATTTGTTATATGATACCTATATAATATAACATCAAATTCTGTAGTACAATATATACTACCTTAGTCGCATCGACAAATTGATGGGACGCCAGAGACTGCATGGCAGGACATTCCGAGTAATAAAATTTTATACGGCGGATGTTCGAATGGGACTGGCCGTAACTATTCAACTTCAAAAAATGGTTGGAAAAAATTTTAAAGACAGTTAAATGCAGCACCAATTTTTAAGTTAATAAAAAATTATGTACTTCTTCTCGTTAAGTACACAAATCATTTACAGATATTAAAAAAATATTGGAGTCAATCGACTACCTTGTGGAACCCCTGATGTTACGTTAATAAGTCAATACTGTGCAGATGCAACCATTCGCATTCGGCCATCATAATATTAATCCAGAAATGTAGGGTGTCATGGATATCATACAAAATTAAAGTCTTTAAAGTTGATTCGATTCATTTACCTGAAGGTCATAGAAAACTCTTTCAATATTAAAAATTTCGCATCATTTTCATCTTTAGATCACTTACACCTAAGGCTATGCCGAAACTATATAATTATCAATTATTGTTGCAACGATTTGGTTTCGAATCACTTGAACCTTGTGAAATACATGCAGTGTATTGCAGTAGACACACCTACATCTTAATTTAATTCTAATTATTCGCTATGTCTGACTAATAACTAGTGTAACCCACTCCCCGCCATCGCGGGGTGTTGCGTTTTAAGTCGTGCTAATCCCTTAATGTATTAACACGCTAAAAGGATCTGATTAATACGAACTCGGGCTGTTCCACAAAGCAGCTTTGCCCTAAACGTAATTAAAATCACATTTCTCGTATACGACAAAGAGACAGGAAAATTTACAAGCATATGCTTATATTCCAGAATACATTTATTTTAATATGAGGCATATTAATTCATAGATATAGGTTTTAAATGACAATTTTAGTGCCTTTTTTTTTATTGACATTGGCACGTATGTACGCGTCCGATATTGATTTTATAGAGTTGTTTACCTCTTCGCATATAGGATTCGTGGTTCTAGCGTATCTTGAAACGCAAACGGGCGGGCGGCACTTTGCCACTCGGAACATCGGTCGCAGAGTAGTGAGTTATTGAAGTCTGGAGTTAGCGTATGATCGCAGGACACACGCAGCCGGTACCAAGTTGGTATTGCAAGCGCGGTTACAGGGAAGCGATCCGAGTGTTGCCTATTCATTGCGTTTTGGTTAAGCCTGAGTTGCTCAACTCGTTCGCGCTCAAATAGCCTTAGTGTACATATTACACCTGGTGGTCGGTTGTTGGTGTAGGCGCTATTGCACATACACCCGTTCGATACATATTTGCAGGATTATATTTGCGTTCAGAGCAAGCGTAAATAGAAACGAGGAGGGATATAATAGAGCCCGCATGCTTCTTAACCGTTATTTACTCACCTCTAATCTAAGCAAATACAGCAAACCTGTATTGGCATACCATAGACAATACACGCCGAACTAAACCACACGAATTATTTAATTCAGAAATCTCTGCACACTACAAAAACTACAGGGTGTTTCAGTGAAGATTGGATCTTTGATTGTGCTCTATTTCTCATTTTGGAAAGAAATGTTTTCTACAAAAGTTCACAAAATTCAATGCTGTACAACATAGAAATATTTTTGAATATACAGAGTGTCCAGAAGGAAGACGAACGTATACTCATTCCATTATTTAAGTATCTACTATTTACGGTTTTCGTTTCCCCTGAATTAAGTCAAGTCTTGCAACATTGTAATTTCAAAAATATTGATATATTGATATATATAATTGTTAAATTGAAGCGTGTTTTAGGCGCAAAGCGATGGCCAGAGTACGAGGAGCATTTATAAAAAGCTTGCATCAACATACAATTCCTAGTTCTACGATGCAAACATGTTCAATTGCTCTTTGTATACAGGGCATTTCAAGTGAAACGAGCTACCTCAAATACCTCTTTACATACTGTGATTTATATAAAATTCCGAAACCTGTCAATTATCATATCAAGGGGGACAACTTTTAATGACAGGCTTGACGATTCAAAATCTGGGGGCACAGCAAATTTAAATAGCGAGGATGGGTCTTGTAACCACTCATTCAAAAGCTTTTTTTATATCTCTTTACAGCAACATGTATCAAAAAGCCATTTTTTTAAATCAGTAAGCAAAAAGCGCATAATTTCTAACCTGTGTAATAAAACACGCTTAGAATGAAATGGGTTCAAAATGCTCCCCTATGTGCTCTCCTGACATTTCGCAATTTTTTTGTGGTAACCAAGGTAACTAATACTTGTTTTTGTGACATCCACTTATCATTTTTAGTGCCGTTTCTCTCCAATTTTGTTGCTCTGTTTTCAGGTTCAGACACTTATTTTGTACGGTATTAGTTTATGTTTGCATTGTTTAGTGGAATGTTCTTTAGTGGAGAATTAGTAAATTATTCTGGTCTATTCTATCCAAAAACGTATGGAATTAGTGACTTTGTATTATGAGAATGGTAGGTGTGCTAGATCTGCAAGTCGCTTGTTCAACGAAAATCATGCATTCCAAAATGTTCGACACAATTACGTACTAGAATTAATCAAAAAATCTACGGTGACGGCCATTGTACATAACAAAAAACAACATTTTCATCGGGTTGTCAATAATTAAAATATTAACGTCGAAATTAAAAACTCTATATGAAAGAAATTGCTCTGCTAACCTTTTCTCATTTGACCCTGTAGATGTAGCAACAATTTTCAATATCATTAAGAATTTTAAATTCGGATCACCTAGTCATGATGGCATTACTATCGATATGATTAGGTTGTGTTGCCCAACTATACTACCGTGTTTAACCCACCTTATTGATTATTACATAAGTGAATCTGTTTATCCGGACTCTTGGAAGATTGCGGTTGTGCGTCCTTTGTCGAAGATTGCCAATCCGGCACGCATGGAAGATATTAGACCGATTATTGCACCCTGTCGCTTCAAAGGTTTTTGAGAAGGCACCAGCTTCTCAGGTTTCGGGTTTTCTTGTTAACTGTGAGGTATTGCTTTCTACTCAGTCTGGATTTCGAGCTGGCCACAGTTATGAGACTGCCTTATTAGCGATTACAGATGACTTGATTTCGGCTGGGGATAGTGGACTTGTTTCCTGTCTCATATTATTAGATTACACCAAGGCCTTTGACATAGTTGATCACACCGTTCTTTCGTCTATATTGAGGTATATAGGTTTCAGTAATGATGCGATACCTATGATGGATGGATACCTTCTCAATCGTAACCAGATGGTTAAGCATAATGTCAATATATCTAATTGTGTGCCGACCCTTTCGGTTCCATTTTGTTTACTATTTATACCTCTAAGTTGTTAACGTGTATTAGGCGCTGTAAGTATCGCATGTACGCTGACGATACTCGATTGTATTATTCCTTCCATCCGTCGGATTGGCGTAAAGCTAATGAGGTAATTAATGCTGACCTTGAATCTTTGTTTGACCAGTCACGTGACCCCACTGTTTACTATTACATCCTGCTGAATCCCAGGCTATTTTATTTGGGCCTAAGAAAGCCTGCCGGAATTTGAGTAATGTAATGAGGTTACAAATTAACAATTCAAATTTATCCTTTGTCAATAAAGTTAAAAGTCTTGGTGTTATATTGGATAATTCCTTTCGTTTTTGTGATCAGATTTCTACATATATTAAAAGGGCTTACATAAATTTAAAAAAGTTATATCCTCATAGATCAGTGCTTAGTCAGTCTACTAAGAAGAATCTATGCGACATTTTTGTATTATTACACTTTAATTATTGTGCTGCTGTCTTATCATGATGCTTTGGACAATTTTACTACCTATCGGGTTCAAAAGATTCAGCATGCATGTTTGCGATATATTTTCAACCTAAAGAAATTTGATAATATTTCTCATAAGCTACGTGAGGTAGGGAGTATAGTATGTCTATTTCATAAAATTCTAATTTTTAAAACACCGCCTTATCTGTATTACAAGATCAGGTTTAGGTCTGATATTAATAATAACCCGGTTCCTTTTGAGCTGAAATCATTGGTATTGCCGGCATTTCGGCGTAGATTTAGACTGGTTTTGGTTGGAGGATTGAATGTTGGTGCAAGGCGATGATGCTTTATCAATATACATCCATTTATTATCATCGGCGTATTAATTCGTTTTTTGCCCAAACGCCTAAACCATGTAGAATTATATACGCCGTCCAGTGATGATTAATATCTTAATCTGTTAAATGAATGTCTAAGTTAAAGGTGAATGTTAATTTTACATTTTTTTGTTTGTTAACATTACTAATACTAATTTGCTTCTAATGATGACTTCTAATGTAACTTTCTTCTGTTTTTTTTTTAAATTTGCAATATCAAATGATTCCCATTTCAATTCAAGTGATGACGAAATTAATTATAGTTCTGCTTGTTAATGCTTAGATTGTATTTAATACTTCAATCAGTGATTTAATGATTAGTAAAGCCGGGTTTTGGTGTATGTATGCGTTCACAATTGGCAAAATATCCTTCGCATTTATAATTACTCGTATCCGTCAGTGACAAGCACAGAAACAACCCGCCATACGCACATTGCGAGTCACCTCGCACAATATACAAATACGGTTCAGTGATGGCGGACAATGCCGAATTACTTCTATTAGAAATAATTCGGCGGATTGTCGCTGGCAGGTGAATACACCCTGCCAGAGACTGGTCGGTTTGTACTGTTCATTTTGCAAACGCGAACAGGCAAATAAGAGCGGAGTTGTACGGGTTAACATAATGAAACTCGAGTGGATTTTGATTGTTCTCTATTATTTCATCGCTCTTCCCCTTTCTCTTCCCATCTCTCTCTATCGCGTATCGTACTCCGTTATCATCAGTACAAACCAACGTTTCCAACGTTGGCAACGGATAAGCGTTTCCAAGAGACGCAAGCCCTCTCCTCTGCACAGAGGTCGTCGCCTCTGAACCTGGACTATAAAATTACCTTAAATTATTTTCTGTTTTAGTTTTATTGCATTTTTCCTTTAGGGAATTTGACGTGAATATACTTGTCTTAAAGCGGATGAAATTATGAGAGGGATGAAGCATGTTATTAACTTCGGTACAGAATAGCTGATTCTAACATCAAGTAGTTTTCTTTTATGTTTTTATCACTGTACTAAATTAAAGAAAAGAATGCTGCGGAAACCGATGCCGATTTTGCGTACATTGGCGGGCATTTAACAGTCTTCGAATGTTGAAGGGGTTGCTCGACGTTTAAAAAATTGAGTTTAAACTCTTGCTGAATTCAGGCCTGGTATTTATTTGGCAATAATAATATACAGGGTTAGTAAAAAGTCCCGGAACGGTCGAATAACTTTGTTATTTGAAAATTATGATTTCTGAAATTTGGTATGGGGGTATAGTTAATATAAATGCATTTTATGCAATACAGTTAATATTTTTTTCACTTCCGGTTTAATCGGCAATACGTCCAACTTTTTTTTTTTTAAATGGCACGCCCAGATTTTTTAACACTTTTGAATGCAAAATAAAAAACTACGTTCAGGAAGTATTAAGATGTTTATTTTTATTCACAAGAAAACAGTTAAAAAATTAAAAAAGTGTCCTAATACAGAAAAATCAAGGTACCTTTGAAAAAAGTTGTTGTTTAGTGTTTGCGTTCTTTTTGCCGTCACATTTGACAATTTTAAAAGCGTTTTAACTTTTGCATCGCTATAAATTTACTTATTTTAAACATTGACACATTTGAAAATGGCAGAAAAACTTACTGAATCAGAACGAATTGAGATATTAATGATGCGTGGGTACGGTGATAGTCAACGTTCTTTTGAAGAGGTTCGTATTTTGTTTAATACTGTTTATCCGGATCGTCACATTAGTAAAAGTACGGTATGCCGAACAATTCAAAAGTTTGAAGTCTTTCGTCAGGTGAAGGATTTACCTAGAAGGGGACGTCCATTAACAGAAACAGATGAAGAAACTAGTTTGAATGTGTTACTTACAGTGGAAGAAAATCATCACGGGTCCACAACAGAATTAGGTCAAATTCATGAGATCTCTCAAAAATCTGCTCATACGATTCTTAAATCAGCAAGAATGAAAGCCTATAAAATGTATCCCGTCCATGAGTTAACTGAAGATGATCCAGATCGTAGACTACAATTTTGCGAAACAATGACGGAATTGATCGAGCAGCAGCCTAATGTTTTAGATCACATCATTTTTTCAGATGAGGCAACGTTTTGTCTCAACGGCACTGTGAACAGACATAATTGTCGCTACTGGTCAATTGAAAATCCGCATTGGATTGAAAAAGTTCATACACAGCGTCCTCAAAAGGTGAATGTCTGGGCTGGTCTTGTTGGAAACAACATCATAGGACCATTTTTTATAAGAGGAAATTTAACTGGCAACGTCTACTTAAATTTATTGCGACATGAGGTTGTTCCAGCACTTGCGGCCCTCTTTCCAAATGCAAACATAGGTGATCACCCTAATGCACATTTTTGGTTTCAACAAGATGGAGCTCCCCCCCATTTTGCCCATAATGTCCGCGATTATTTGAATGAAATTTTTCCGGGACGTTGGATCGGACGTAGAGGAGCAATCGAATGGCCAGCACGTTCGTCAGATCTCTCGCCATTAGATTTTTTCTTTTGGGGTCACATGAAATGTCAAGTGTACAAAAATCGTCCCCATAATCTTGAACAATTGGAAGAGAGAATAGTTCAAGAAGCCAATCGCATCACTCCAGAACAAATAGAAAATTCAATAAGAAATTTTACTGACCGTTTACTTTTTTGTCAAATTGTAAATGGAGAGCATTTTGAACAATTATTGTAATCGCAACCTGAATAGACAGGTATCTTGATTTTTCTGTATTAGGACACTTTTTTAATTTTTTAACCGTTTTCTTAATACTTCCTGAACGTTGTTTTTTATTTTGGATTCAAAAGTGTTAAAAAAATCTGGGCGTTCCATTTAAAAAAAAAAGTTGGACGTATTGCCGATTAAACGGGAAGTGAAAAAAAATATTAACTGTATTGCATAAAATGCATTTATATTAACTATACCCCCATACCAAATTTCAGAAATCATAATTTTCAAATAACAAAGTTATTCGACCGTTCCGGGACTTTTTACTAACCCTGTATAAATAATTAATAAACCTCTGTAAAACACTGAATTTTTTAGTATGAAATATAGGAATTTTAAAGATTATTATAGAGTGGAATGCAAGTGAAATTGTTAATTCATTTTAAACCAACTGCACAGCTCAAATGTATGTGAAATTCTTTAAAATTTAACAACAGTTTTGAATTCTTCGAACCGCAGCTTTAGAAATTTTGTTCAAGCAGAATTAATAGATGAATAGAGGCAGCACGAAAAGTGTAAGAAAACTAAGGAATTACATAGCATGGTTTTTGTTTGACGCGACAAATAGAAACGATGTGGAAACGATTCCTTTAAGCTAACATAAGCCCATTGGATATAGTGCGAGGGTTCCGTCTTAAATTTACAGACATTATCAATATGTAACTCCAAATTCTTTGAAGATTCAATTAACATTAATAATACACTGTTAATTGTAAGCGATAAATTGTGGATGAAACCCATCAAAGAAAAAATACCTAAATACAATTAGAACCGAAAAATGCGACCATGGCGGAGCTCATGGTCTATCTGAATCACCACTGCCTATCAGGAGTCATCAGCGCCACTCCGAGTACAAACCCATTTTCATCGCTATCTCATCTCAAATTTTATCCACAATCGCATGTCTTGTGGGTGAAGAGTTTGGCTTGCGTGCCCTAGGGAGCGCACATCCGAATTTAAAATTTATTCTTTTATCACGTTAGTAAGTGATAATGATTAAATTTTTGATATTTTTTCGTCGTTATTTAATAATTAAATTATAATAATCCATATATTCCATCCATCCTCAGTCCCCTATACAGAAGAAGGAAGCAAACCGATTTAAAATTCATTATTTTCACACCATATCGTACAACTGCAGTGATTAGCTTTCACTAAGAAGAAGAAATTGTTGGCAATTTTAACTAGTCTGTATAAACCTCGCACATACTTTCTATGTTCTGGCGATTTTAATATGAATATAGGTACTACTGGTTTTAGGTCCTTGCAAAGTTTTATGAACAGCTTTAACTTATTTCATGTGGTGCAGTCTCCGACCAGAGTAGCGGGTGGCGCATGTTCTACTCTGGACCAGGTATTAGTAGCAAACCTGTACAATAAAAATACGAGGTAATACGTAATACGAGGGCATCTGACTGTGTCAATCATCAAGCTTTGTTGGACAAACTGGACCAACATCTTTGGTATTAGGGGAAATGCCTTGCGGTGAATATCATCCTACTTGTATGATCGAAGCCAATATGTTTCAAAAAATTTTGATTTGGATGGATACATTCATCCTACAAATTCTATATGTTTGAAGAATAAATACAGGGTGCCACAAGGATCTGTATTGGGTCCCGTCTTATTTTTGCTATATATTAGCGACATGGGCATGAATCATGTTGCGCGAGATATGTTTATCGCTCAAAAACGTATTTTAAGAGTTTTAGCAAATGTGACCTCTACTTATACTTGTAGACAATTCTTTAAAGAATTTAACATTCTAACTTTAACTGGGTTATATATTTTTGAGATGTGTGTTTATGTAGGGTTATATACTTAGGGTTGATTATTATTATTATTATTCGATTCTCCCACTTAAAATTCGCACTCATAGACATTAAATTGTAACATATGGATATTTAATGAAGGAACAGCTAGTAGGATTTCAGAAACTCTTTTGTAGATGACTATAACTAAAGCATCGCCCATTCATAAATCAAAATTGCAGGAAAAAGCCTTTGTATGTATGTATATCCACTGAATCGCCAGAAACGGGATTTTTTAACACTGCATTAACGTTCATCGTTTTATTTCCGGAAGATGGCAGTTCAAGAAAACATAAATCCGTTCGTTAGGATTTTGTTGCGTGAATAATGAAACTGTGCTTCTCCCGACCCAGGGTGGTATTAAAAATAGAATAGGGTATGAATAAGGAACGTCTAATAAATTATTTAAAGGTATGCGTGTACATTTTACATTACATATACCGTCGTGCCGTGTTTGCGTTTGATTTTTTCATTGAAAATCGTCGACTTAAAAGTACAACTCCATTAAGGCTTCCTCAAATTTTAATCGAACACTTTTACTAATGAATAACGCGAGCGGCTTCAATCGATTTAAAATCGAGTTTTCCGCTTTTTCGAGTTCTAATTCAGGGTTTTAATTTGTAAATCTAAAATCGTATGAAAGTACGAAAATTTCTCTCACATTACTGCTTCTGAAAACGAACGAAAAACAGGAAATTAATTTGAATTAGCGACTGTTATAAAGAACAGTATTTTTACAACAGTAGTAATACCTACATAAATAGAACATTCACACAATCAATACATGTTGTAACTATATGCATAAAATAATTTTTTTTCATTCGCTTGAATGTCTCATTTTAGGAACACTCAGTGAAGGCGAAATTGATATGCGAAATACAGTTGAGTCACTATGGTTTATTACACGCGAAACTTATAAATGAATTCTGAGCAGTTGGGGTGGAAATGATTTGATAAACTCGAGCGGAAGGCAGAAGCATTTTTCCGCGTAGAGAAACCCGCTCGGAAAAACAATGTCGCTTAATATAGGACGACAAGAGGGTTCCGAACTTATTTCAAAAGTAAGTTCCTCATATCATGTTGGTAAAATTGCTAGAGGCAACTTCGATAAAAGATGGAACTCGAAAAGTGACAAAATAGAAAGTGACAGTTCCAAATATCTTCCTTTGTTTCTTAAATTTGACGTTTTACACATGATCGGTGAAAGAGAATGAAAAAAATGTGCTTGTGTGTGTGTAGGGTGAGGGGGTAATCATTAAATAGAGGCCAAAAAATGCATACATATAAAGCTTTGGACACAAGGAGGCAACAATACTATCACCTTTTCTACTTTATAACGTCGAAACGAAAAACAATAAAATGTCTACATACAAGTAACAATTTGAACAAAGTTTCTCTTCTACTTTATAACGTCGAGACGAAAAACAACAAAATGTCTACACAGAAGTAACAATTTGAACAAAGTTTCCACATAAATAATTATTTGTCAAAAATTAAGGAAACAGCGTGATCACATACTCAACAAGACTATTTTTAGAATATTACGTAATAATATATAAGCCTTTATACCTGGAGCAAAAAAAGGTGCACAATTATCTTAGGAAACCTAGTACTTAAATACTTAAAATTAGTACTATACTTCACCAGGCACTTACGAAAATTATACTATAATATAGACTCAATCTGAGAATAATAACTAACAGCGATGTAGTAACGCAAAATAGTCACACGTGTACATAAGTATGCAGCAGAGGTGGGTGCAGTCCAATCTTTAGTCTCTAATTATATCGGTGGTGGAGACGAAACTTCGAATACTTTACGACATAATATGGAAGAGAAAACTGAGATGATGAGGTGGTATTACCATAGCAACTCTTTTAAAAGAATATGTGTTTTTTTGCAGCTAAGTTAATAAAGGCGCAATTTTTAAATTAAAAAATAAAATAGTATCGGTTCCGTGGGTTGGGTTCCAGGGTCGTTCAAAGCCAAATTGGAGGGGAATGTATAGGACTGAGGTCAGCTCAGATACCTAACCTGAGAGCACGGAAGGAAGACTGGAACCTTGTGCGGATAGTTATTAAAATATCTAAAATTCGATGGGCTATCGAATCTTTCAAACCCTTTAAATCGGTTGGCAGTGACGTCATCTTCCCGGCCTGGAACCGCTTTCCCAGTTCTATGTACCCTGTTAAGAGCAACCTTAGCTATGGGATACACGCCAAACAGTCCTATACGGAAACGAAGTCGCACGGGCCCATCAGTCTCACCCCATTTCTTCTTAAAACCCTGGAGAAGATAATTGATAGGCACCTAAAAGGCATTCGGCTCTAGCAAGAAAATCAATATGCCTATCAAACGGGAAAATTGTGTGAGCAGGCTAGCTCGAGGAGCAGAAATTGCCTTTGGCAACAAAGAAATTGCACTAGCTACTTTCTGGACATCGAGGGCGCCTTCCAAAATGGAAAGTCGAGTCAACTGTGGAGAGGTAGATCGGCTTCATGATAAGAAACAGAACGGTTCATATATCGCAGAACCTCTGCAATGTAAAGGCAACCGTGGCAGCTGGCTGCCCACAGGGTGGAGTGCTGTCACTCTGCTATGGTGCCTGATGGATGGCTTGCTTTCTGATTTACGGACGGCGGGTTTCCACGCAGTGGGCTACGCTGATGATATCACCATCATGGTCTGCGGGGAATTTGAGAGGGTGATATCCGAGATGATGCAAGTCGCACTCAAACTAGTGGAGATATGGTATCAACGTGAAGGGTGAAATGTAAATACCAGGAAAAGGACGTTCCGTTCACTCACTTAGAAGAGGAAATTCCAGTGTCCGACCATGTTCGGCTCTAACTACTACTTATATTTAGTGAGATTAAATACCTAAGTGTCATTTTGGACGCAAAACAAACGTACAAACCTCACCTGGAACAAGTGGCGAGCAAAGGCATGAAGGCTTTTGGACAGGGAGAGGAATGTTTGGTAAAATGTGGGGGCAAAATCCTACAATTGTGCACTGGCTGTACACGAAGGTTATAGTACCTTCTATAACCTACGCCTCGCTAGTCTGGTGGAATAAAGCCAGTTTGGGAAGGTCCAGAGGATTTCCTGCTTAGGCATCACGGGGGCCATGTCCTCGGCGCCGACTGCGGCCATGAAAACCATTCTTGGGTTTCCTCCGCTGCAGTTGGTGTTGCGGTCAGAGGCTACCCTGGGAGCATACAGAGTACAATCTAGCGGGTGTAAAGGTTTCTCTGACAAAACCGAAGATCATACCATAGCCTTCAACTACATCGAACATACGGTACCACTGTTCACACGGGCGGACAAGATGCCACCCGTCTTTACCTTCACTAGGAAATGTAGATATTTCTAATAGTGAGACTGCAAAAGCTTATGTCCGCAAACCAAGGCGAGGTGCCCATCGCTGGTTTGTGTATGCCTCGAGAACGCCGAATGTCACAGGCATTGGGATCTGGAGAGATGGAGAACCGAATAGCGAAGCCATCCGTTTAGGGGGCTCCACCTCCATTTTCCAGGCTGAAGTAATAGCCATCCAGGCGTGCGCAGAGGGCATCTTAAATCGCCCGCATGAGAATGGATCGGTCGAAATTTTTTCTGACACTCAAACTGCCCTCAGGCCACTGCACGCTGTCAAATTCACCTACGAAGTGGTACTGGGCTGACATAGGAAGCTCGAAGAATTGGCGGGACATCACAACATTACGTTGAGATGGGTTTCAAGCCACTCTGGGATCAGAGGCAACGAAATTGCTGATAAACTACCTAGAGCTTTTGTCTGATTTGAACTCGCTGCTAGTCACCGTTCCTATTGCAATGGACTTGCCGGCGCGAGACATTGTAAAACCCTCGGGATTCATCAAAGTGCGGAAATACTCGACAAGGCAGTTTTTATGAGCAGGAACAGACTAGGACACTACAACCAGGTCGAGAAAAAAAACAAACAAAAAACAATCGATTCGTACGTAATTTAAATCAGTCTTTTCAAAATCGTGGAATTGGTGATGAAACCTGTGCTGTAATTGAAATCAATTATTTCAATTTCAACATATCGTGTTCTTCTGAGCAAGGAATACTTAAGGCAAATCGGTTTCATTTTCTTTTTTATTTATGCTTTTATCTATTTATTATTTCTTCGTGTACTTTGTCCACTAGAACTACTTTTATTTTCTTGTCAGGAGCAAATAATAATCTAATTTTTTGCGTATTTGCATAATACTTATTTTTATTATCTTTCCTTCCTATATTATTTCATTAATAATTATATTATTCTTTCCAAGTTTAGAAGTAAATGCGCCCAGCAAAATACATAGTATGCATATGGAGGGGGAAGAGAATATAATGTACGTAAATAATATAATTTCGGTCAATTTGTTACGTATTTTGTTTTGTAGAGGAAGTCTGCTGTAATTATTTCTAGTAATGATGGTTCTGTACTTTGAGTAAACATTAGTAGGTGAAACAAAAGAAATATAGGTGTACCTAAGATGGAAGTTTTATTTAGATATATGGCCACTATAGTCTTCTAATACAGAAAAAAACTTTACTTCGTGGCGAAATAAAGACTTTGCCAGATTATTTCAAGTAGTTTAGTATGAGAAATGGAACAGTGTGCGAAAAAAGTAGTAGTGCATTAAAAAAGTTATTTTGCGCATTAATAAATTCAAATGTTCTAAGAGAGAACATATAGTTTCTTAAATTTTAAAATAAATTTCGTAAAGCACAGCTCTTTATGCCAGTTAGTCATCTGTGATATATATATATATATAGATGTATGTGGTCTCGGATTCCGTATTTTTATACGTACTTCGAAAAGCGAATTGTTTTTATTTAATTTGTGACCTTGTATTTTCGAATTTCACCGTTATTAATGAATTGGGTCTTGATTAAGAAGCTATTTCTAGTTTAGGCACATCTGATTAAGGAAATAGCGCCATAAATTCTTAATTTTATTCACCATTGCTTGGAGTAAATTTTACATTTAAAGCTTGTTGCTGATTATTGATTAAATAAATTTGTAGTATTTGTGGTAAAAAGATTGAATTTAATTATCTAATAATTACTCTGATTAGCCCCTGTACAAATGTTTTCTTAATTATCTACCTATTTCTTTCATATAACTTCAAAAACAATTACAAAAGATTTCACGTGAAAAAACCAATCACGTGCCACTGTTTACTGAGTTGATACTTTTCAAAGCAAAAAGAACAAAATGCAAGTTATAAATTATTTCAGAAATTACCAGAATGCCATTCTGTTTCAGCAAACGGAAGCTTCCATTATCCTTAAATATAAAATCTGGATCATATACCAGCATGCTACTAAAACAACATTCACACCCACAGGATTCTACATCTAATTTGAAAATACGACTTCTATTACATGAGAGGAGCGGTTTTTACTGCGGATATATGTATGATCCGTAAACATATCAGAATCATCAGCTATCCGACAGGTCAAGAGGGCTGTAGTACAAGTGCTAAGGATTTCTTTTCTTCCATTATTGAGGTAGTTCTCGTTGAATGAGAATTTAATTGAATAGACGTCGAATTGCATGCGATAGGTTTAGAGTAGTGCAGGAAAGTTTTCCCTCTGACGACAAGGACAGAAGCGCAACTTGAATAGAGCGAAGGGGCGCTCTAATACCAGATCGTGTCTCGGTACGCTGTACCTATATTGGATAAACAAGTCACACAACGTCTGCGGCATACCAATTTGAAAGTTTAGACATCTTGGTGAGTGTAGCAGAAAACTTTAAAGTATGCACACCTATAATACATTATGCACACACTGCTGCAGGAAGAACAAGTAGGATTAGGTAACAATCTATTCTGTCATGAAAACAAATGAAGCGTGGGGAACTATAGTGCTGTGGAAGCTCCATCCACTTAATTTGGGCCGATTTTATTTAAAGTGCACTTTTGATATCTTTAAGGTTTCAATTAAAAGTAGTTTTTACATTTACTCTCTATTATATCTTTCTCCTTTTTTTTTTAAAAAAGTAAATTTTTGAATTTATGTCTAAAAATAGTAAATGTTTAAATGGTCCTGAATGTCCCTGTCTAATCAAATTTTAACAAATTCTGAATTATTCCCATATCAAGACCTCGCTTTAATTTTCCATGGGTATATCGATTTCATGCAAACAAAACAAAGATAAAGATTTCTCAATAACTATTTTATTTGATATTTTTTTATAATAGTGTACTAAGACTTTTTTGTTCAGTTTGGAATTTTCTTTTAAATTGCAAAAAAAATATACAGGGTGTTCCATTAAAAAAAAAAAATTTTGGACGAATATCTAGAGAACGCGACGCTCAATTGTTTTTCTGTTTTCACAATTGTTAGCGCCATAAAAAATACTACTACTTTGTCCATTTGACCGATTCTGTACCTCCAAAGATAACAAAGTTATCAATAGTGCACACTTAAGTGTGGACACCCGGTATTGTTGCGGAGGCGAAGCTATAAAGTTGTGGAATACACTTTGGCACTTCTAGATATTGACATCTATTGACATATTGTACCATCTCCACCGAAATTTTGTTAAACCCGAAGGAGTTCCAACCTCCGGTATGGGTTTTTTTACGTGCCATTACATTGACATACAACCTGCGGCCTTACTGTCTATCCGAGTAGAAATCATGTTCTTATTTTCATTGACAATTAAAAGTCACCGGTCTAGAATCGAACCAGCGCCTACGGGGTGAAATGCAAACATGGGAACCGTTCAACCACCGACCCAACATTAATAAGGAATAAGATTATTTGAGGTCACCAGAACTTTCTTGCGATTAAATTATTCATTAAGTCTATACCGATTCCTATTTCTTAATTGATACTTTTGCGAAAATTGCTTTTATCTTGGTTTGTTGTGTGGGATTATAGAAACTACACTAGAATCTAGTCAATTGAAGTAACTATAAAATTCATATTTTGCTATTTGCATTGACTTAATAATTCTGAAAATGGGATCTTAAAAGCCAGCAGATGTAAAAAGTTAAAAACAAAAAATTTAGTTTAAGGTTAAAAAATGGTAGTCAATGGGCAGCAAAAAATCCTCTGTACTGGATAACTATACTTGAAACCCACTGGGATACCAATTTTCAAATAAAGAATGCTTCAGACTCTTTGTTTCTGGAGTCATCCCATAATAATAAAGAAATTGTAGTAAAACAATTGTATGAGCTAACTAATATTTCTCTTACAACACATTTCTTCTAGTTTTATTTCTTTCCGAGTTTCTTTGGATTCTGCACAAGAAATTAATTGCGAAGATTTAATATCTGCGAGGTATTTTTGTTCTTCGAACAACTCATTAAATAGATTCCAAAATTAAAATTTCCTTTACGTATTCATCATTTGTCGAATTATAGTATAAAATTGACGAATCTGTGCAAAATCAGTGCGATAAGAAAAAAATATTCTTTTCAGACACGAGAGAAATTAATTTAATTGTGTTTTTTGTTTCCACCGTAGGTCTTCCTTATTTTCTGGTTTGTGGAATTTTAATTAAAGAGTTAATCAAAAATACGACCCCATTTTCGTCGGCTTCCCTTTTGCTTTTCTTCAAAGCGCCCTCTTAAAGATCCATATTTCAATTTCAGTGGAACGATCGGTTCGCTTTTTGCCGCTTCCGGTTGCCTATTCACGATCTTCCGTAGGGAACGAACGAACAATAATCTGGCCGAAACCTCAAAGTTGACTATGTGTAACTTATAATTAACACGCTTCCTAATTAATTTAGTTTAGCGACGCAGTTTCCACACTTTTGGAAACTGATATTTTAGTGAGGGGTGCTGCGGTGTAGCTGGGTTTATATTTCACAAATAAAATGTGTAGATCGCCGACAAAATCCATACTTTCCCGAATGAGGATTTCTAGAACGTGCCTACCAAAGTTAAAATTTCAAATAAGCCAACGTATATATTTTACTTTTATTAGATATTCACTGTTGTATGTAAATGGTGACTCATTTTCTTTCCCATTATCTCACTTATGAATGAAATCGTCAGTTTTGTTGAGTTTATATCTTCATTTCCTTCTATTTTGACATAGCAGTAGATGCAACGTTTCAGAGTACCTTGTTCCTGTTTTTTACTTGAAATTCTTCTTTTACCTTTTTTTGCGATCTTCAACATTTGGAAATCAGTTTTCATTTGCAACCTTCTAAAGTTACCCATCAACTAGAAATTAATCTTGAAAGAATTGAGCCAACTATCGACTTCAAATGTAGTACCTACACCTATCATAATCTTTCCAACTTTTTAAATTTTAATTTTTATATAATAATACACTCCGAAGCGGAATAACAGTGTTATTCCACTAGTGATTTGGTGAAGAGCATATCTTCCAGGGTTTACCTTAGCCGAAAACACTAAGTTTAACACTGCTCTTCACTTGTTTTCTACTGAAGATGGCAACTTAGTTGCCGAAATACGTATTTAGATTTGTTATCTAATTTTGTGGTAAGGGATTTTTCACCTTTTCTTTTGGGATTTTTGTTAAAGTATAGATAAATCAATTATAAAAATAAGTTCTTTGGGTAGAACTAATATTAAAATACTAGGAATAGGGAATAATGTAGTTCACCCCTTAGGAATCACCAAAGTAAACGTTGAGTTTAATAGTAAAACGTTTCCTGCAGAAGTAATTATAGTAGAACACCTAGGTGTATGTAGATCTAATTTTAGGTTATGAATTTATAAAATGTAATGGTATTATAATTAATCCAACTGCAAGTAATACAGTTTACAGACTACCATCAAAACTTCGGCGATTTCTTTAAATTATTTAGAGAAAAAAAAAAATTCCCTCGTCAAATATAAATATCATAACGGGTAATATCTTTAAAACTGCATCTGATAGTGCTACAGCGATTTTAATTAGTAGTGACCGACGAACTAGCTCGAACTTTTTAAGAAACGGCTTTCGCACATTTAAAACAACAAAATTAAAACACGAACGTAAGTTACTGCCAGGCGATATATTTTGCGATCATTTTAAGAAAAAGCTCATTTGTTACTTAGTCATTAAGAAACGGTTACCACATTCCCAGTTTCAAACATATGTTTAATTCTGTAAGCACTCCAATGTTGCTCGATATATCTTCTGTTAAAGTTATGTTGCACTCTCCTTATATAATATATTTGTAGTGACTCAATTGCTTTAGTGGTTACGGAGGTTATATTTACCCCCGTGACAATAAGCTAAGTTGTTTTGAATGCTTTTACAGTAAAAAAAAAAAACTATATTGAGATTTTTTTTTCATTATGTATATGTGTACGGTATAAATTCCAAAAATAGATTGTTAATGCGTAATGTCATCAATATGTGAAAACATCTATGATAAAATCTCTTCTAAAAATGTGTCTCATTAAAAGTTCAAAGTGCAAGAAACATGATAGCCATATACTCAATAACTGACGCAATATTTTGTTTCTGCACAATAGTTCAATATTTCCTCCATAGAGGCACCTATGTATCTATTCATAACCGTCCCTTTTATTATTTCTATTTGCTTTTTCTTTCGATACAAATTTCAATTACTTCATTACATCAATTCCTTTCACGTTCCCATCCAGAAAAATTAATGAATATCTATACGTACATCGGATACGTAAACACGAAAAGGAGAGGATACGAAACATCAATAGAATAAAGAAAAAAGGTACTTACATCTCTGATCTCCTTGATCTTATTTCCGCCTTTGCCGATGACGCATCCCGCTTGGCTCTGGTGTATCATCATTCTCAGGTCTAATTCACCTCCATTTATTCTCGACCCGTTCTGGAAAGAAAGAAAAAAAAAATATAGAGAAAAATGAATGCCAGCGCTACTGTGGAGTCTTTCTTGGAAAAATATGTCAAGTGCAGAGCGTTATTACAGATACATATGTATGTATGTATACGCTTATCCTGTCTGCTGTAAGATTTTCTCCAAGTGGAGGAACTGATGTTATTTACATGAATAAGTACATCTCGATATTGAGTAAAATTAGGATTACATTAAGTGAATATTTCTTTATATATATTCACATACAACATATACATATTTTACATTTTTTATGGGAAAGGGAAAGTCATCATTAAAATTTACACTAAATATTATACACTCCGCCAAAAAAGTATCGCATAAACTAAAAAAGGGCATTTATGAACCAAGATATTTTTATGCGTTCACAAAAAGTTTGCCTCGTGTATGTGAACTATAAAAACACTAACAAAATAATGGAACTTAGCGTTTTTACTTTTTTTTTTTTCCTAAAAGAACACATTTAGAAAAATGCATATGTGTAAGGTTTGCTCAGTTGTTTATTGAAAGTCTTCCTATACGGACAAATTTTAAAGTGCGAAGTCAGAGTTCTGTACCAACGCTTTTAAAACTAAAATGAGCAATTTAACTTCAGAACAAGTGGCTGCTATAGTTGCTTTAATCGAATATGGACGATCTCAAGCATACGTTGCTAATTTGATGAACATCAATCAGTCAAGTGTTTCTAGAGCCGTAGCCAGATATAGGGAAACAGGCATTTACAGTAGAAGACCTGTACCAGGTCGTCCAAGATGTTCTACTCGCCAAGATGACCGCTATTTACTACTACAAGCATTATGTCGAAGACATGTAACTGCGAGACAATTGCAGAACGACTTGGCTAGAGTCAGAAATACTCGTGTGAGTACTCAAACTATTCGGAATAGGTTACCACAGAGTGGATTAAGAGCTAGAGTAGCTGTAACAGCCCCTCGTCTCACTAGGAACCACCGAGTGGCTCGCTTAAGGTTTGCCAGAGAACATGTAAATTGGAACATTAACGACTGGGCCAATATACTCTTCACAGATGAGTCAAGATTTGGTCTTTACACCTCAGATAGGCGTATCTCAGTGTACAGACGAGACGGTGAGCGCTATTCGCAGTGTAATATCAGACCTAGACCTAATTTCGCTGGTGGCTCTATTATGGTTTGGGGAGGCATCTGTTTAACAGGTCGTACAGAGTTAGTACCAGTAGACAGAGGTACACTGACTGCCCACAGGTATATAACGGACATTTTAGAAGAACATGTAGTACCATATGCGCCAATTATAGGAAACGAATTCATGTTAATGCACGATAATGCACGACCGCATGTTGCAATAATCGTCCAGGAATACCTTAACGATGTTGGTATTCCAGTTTTAGATTGGCCTGCGGTAAGTCCGGACATGAACCCTATCGAGCACGTGTGGGGCCTCCTTCACACACGGATACAAACCCAAAATGTTGCCCCAGCGGACCTGCATGGACTAGCAAATGCTCTCCGTGACGAGTGGGAGAATTTGGATCAGGCTTATATACGGAGGTTATTCGAATCTCTGCCAAACCGTATGCGAGCGGTCATAAGAGCCAGAGGTGGCAATACTCAGTATTAAAAGCTACTGTTATGACATTTTTCTTTCCAAAATTATAATTTCTTGTTTTAATAAAAATCTCAAGTATGAGTTCTTGTTTTTATTTGGCCTGTATTTTATTTAAACAATCATAGAAATTATATCTTAGAGCGCATTAAAGTATATTTACAACTTTATGCTACAAACAAAGATTATGCGATACTTTTATGATTCAAAACTAAATTATGCGATACTTTTTTGGCGGAGTTTATTTTCGGGGAAGTAGTTTTTGGCCATGAAAATATTGTTTCGTCGTGCTATTCAGTGCGTCGCTTTACTGTTGACAACAATTCATGCCTGGTATATACACCAGATAAATATGCTTTAGCCATGTTTGTCCAATAAATTAAATCGAATATGCATCATATAAATAGTGAATTTGTGACAGTGCCATCTCTACGGTAATTTCTGTAATATAGTGTATTTAACGTATTTTCTATCGTAAGGATAAGTAGGAATAGTATTAAGTTTATTGTATTATAGAAACAATTAGCTGCATCAATAAGTATTGATAACACTTATTGTAACCAGTATTATATTTTTTTATAACAGATTGTATTGAACCATTTTTCCTTTATGTACATCAATTAACTTAAAACGTATACACAAACAAACTTGTAAATCTGTTACAAAACAATCTATAAGGCATCCAAAGCGTAAGTAGAGATTGTTGGCTTAACTATTGATATATACATCTGCAACTGGAAGTTTCAAAAGCAATGATTTTACGACCTCCTTAGTCGTTCTCACCAGTATTATCAAGTTGATCACCTTTAACAGTTAAATATTCCATCATCGATCCTTCTTTAGTTTCGGCTTCATATATGACTCTGTCGTTGGTTTTAAGGAAATAAATTAACTGTCTCTCTATTAGTACTCAGTGAAATTAGCCGAAATGTATTTATATGTGATTAATTAGCGATATTTACTTTCTCAGATACCTAAGTAAACACTGATATTACAGGCAATCTGTGTAAATTTAAAGTACTATTCCTCCTTCCTTCTTATTGTAATATTTAATTTTAAATTATAATAAAAAAGTAAAATAAATAAATCAAAAAAAAAAATTCCTCCTCCAGTTTGGATTCGATCCATCGTCCTAGAGAATACTACGCTGGACTACGCCTGTTCTTGACCACTACACCACTATTGGCTTACAAACATGTCTCGTATTTAAGTGTGCTTAAGCAAGACGATCAACCTTCGGCCATCTATGCCTAATATCTTACAAAAGTACTCCAAGGTCTCCACTGGCAACTGACAAAGCCGGGATTAAAACTGGGGTGGACATGTTACAAGCTCCCCTTGTTAGTTTGTGCATTTTCTACCTCATTTTCCATCACAATTGAAGTTCAACGTTCTTTTTTATTTCCCATCTATAAAACTTCAGCCAACTATTTTTAGAGCATGTACCAAAATGTAATAAACCAGAAACGAAAACTAAACCTATTACTTCTCGATAAACAAAATAGATATATAAAAGTCCAGCGGTGTGGCAGCGAGAAAAGTAGTATTACTACCTCAGAGATATTGAAATCTCCTTTTCATATTGTCCGACCTAATGAGAAATAAAATCCGATAAACGTCGATGTTTCTCCCTCTATTTCGTTTTTATTGGTCGAGAACACTTTCTCTCTTCGGGGATACCGTTTTAATACAGTCCAATATCCATTAAAATCCCTCTTTTTTGCGTAGAAATCGTTCCAATATGTTTCCGATTCAATTATGTTGTGCTGGCGGAGGAGCCGGTAGCAAAGAAAGTAACTGACTATAAGTATGATAGAGTCGACAAAAAGGACGCACCTCCCCGGGAAACGTCATTCAACAAGTATATTTTTAGATGGCGGGCCGTCTTCGAGTCCAATCAATAAGTATACGCCATTTAAGGATTGTAGGTATGCCTATATTTAAGCGAGTGTTTGCGAACACATTCCCAATGTACAGTTATTTCTGTTAGCTAAGATATAAATAGCTTCTAAGGATTCCTCTATCTATTGAAGCACATTTATATTGCTTGACAGTTAATCATAACATAATGATAAATGAAATCTATTTGCTTATTGAAATGTATATACAGGGTGATCCAAATTAAAGCGGCACCATTGCTATCTCCGTTATTATATGAGGTACGCAGTCGGTTAAATTAGAAAAGATGTAGTATTTTTTACGCTGATTGCGATGGTGAAAACAGAAAGAAAAACCAACATGTAGATAACGACTTATTTCTAAAAATGTAATTTTTTTAGATGGAACACCCTGTATATTTTTATGCCAATCGATGTATAATTGCTTGCGTAATAAAAATGTCCATATTACTTTTTTTGATAAAGGTGAAAGTAACTGAGATAATTGAAAAAGACGGTTTAGTGAACTTGAATGAACGTACTTTATTTTCAAAGGCAATACATAAATGTTTAAAATGTTGGTGTAAATCTTTCTTACTGTTAATTATGAAACTCTTACGCTTAGATACCTACCGTATTGAATGACAAAATTAATCACCCTTATTAATATCTAAGTACCTATCTCGATAGGCCTATCGAGTACCTAACGACTTCATACGAAACTTCTACCGGCATCATATGTAAAATAATTTGAATCAGAAACGCAGTTGGCCTGAAGTGTCATAATGATTGTCAAATTAATTTTGATCGTGTGCGTCAAAATAAAGTGCGCGTTTCATACTTGAAAGTTACAGTAAATTGATTTGGAAATGCCTTTTTCACATATTGAAAAATGTGATATGCTGGAAGCATATTTGATATGCCACAAAAATAGCGAAAGAGCAGTTCAACAATACAACCAATTGTTTCCTGGGCGACCAGTACCAAACCGCATATACTTTTTAAGTCTGTACCGACAATTTCGAAATAACGAAAATGTATTTGCCAAAAAAAGGACAAAGGCGGCCGCTATTGTTTCCGAAGAAACGGAAATTACTGTTTTGACATATTTTGAAGTACATCCGAATAATTCGATAAGACAGTTATCTACAGAAACTGGTATTGCTTATACGACGATTCGAAGGATTCTGAAGAAATACAAATTCTTCCCGTATAAATACCAATCAGTTCAAACGTTATACGACGGTGATAGCGGTAGAAGATTACAGTTTTGTAGGTGGTTTATTGAGAGATGTACTGAAGATCCAAACTTTTCGCGAAAAATATTGTGGAGTGACGAGGCAAATTTCTCCAATCGCGGAATGTACAATAAAAAGAATAATCACTTTTGGAGTATGGAAAATCCTTACCAACGCTACACCATCGCAATCAGCGTAAAAAATACTACATCTTTTCTAATTTAACCGACCACGTAGCTCATATAATAACGGACATAGCAATGATGCCGCTTTAATTTGGATCACCCTGTATAAGTGTACCTACATATAATTTAAGCAAAAGGACCTAGGTACCTCCTTTTAGTTTATATTTGTCGTGTGGAGGATTCTTTTTTTGCGGAACGCATACAGTATAAGGTACCTGAACAAAAATAAAATTTATACCAAATGTGGCCAAAGCAGTAGTTGTGTCAACTCCTTTTACAGGGAAAGTTACCACTTCGATTTTGTTAATAAAAGGAACGCACACTTGGATAGATTAACATTTTCTAACTCACACATTTCAGGTTAATATCGAATTCATGTTTTTACTTTTAAACATTACCAACCAGAGTAAATTAGTTTAATTTCTGTGACAAGGCAAAAAAACGCCCTTTTTGGTTGATGGATCTTCAATATGCGAACACAAGGGGAATTAACACCGAATCCTTTTTTATAAGTGCATCTGGGAATATATAGCATATATTCTAGTCATACTTCATTCTGCCTAGATTAGATTAGGATTGTGGTAGCTTTCTAACCCATTTCACTGCGACCTTCTCACATCTGTTGTGATCCCCTTTGTCCTAGAAGGCGCTCTCTAATTTTGCCTTCTTAATTAGGCCTGTCATCTTTGGGAGCAGCACCTTTATGTAGCTATTCGCTGTGGGCTTTTCTACTCTGTCACAATGGCACAGCACATGAACTGGGGTTTCTTCATCCTCTTGACTGAATCTGCAAATAGTTCTCTGCCTATGTTATACATATGCCTATGACCAGTCAACAGACCTACTATCATTTTGACAGTCTTCCTGTCTTTACTCAGTAGGTCTTTAGTAAACTCAGGCCTAGAACTATTTTGGCTGTGCTTGTGACTTTGCCAACATTCCTTTCCACCACCATTCCCTTATTCTGTGTTCATTCGTTGATGAACTTTTTAATTTGCGATTTGATAACGCCCAAGGAATAAATCCAATAAATGACCTTGACGAGCCTCGTCGGGTCAGATTGTCGGCCGCCTCATTTCCCTTCACGCCTGTGTGGCTGGGAACCTAGGCCAATGTTAGTTTCCTTGAAGTGCCCACCTCATTTCCCAAACCAGCTTAGAGTCAACACTTGCTGAGCTGTGATTGCTTAAAGTGTTGCCTGGCTGTCGGAGAAGATAGCGAAGCTTTTACCTGACTCGGCCCATCTTTCTACTTCAGTGATACAATAATGAATTGCGGCCACCTTAGCCTGGAACACCGTCTGGGCCTTTCTGGAAATCTTTCCATATATTCCGGCTCCTGCGTCATAATTAGTTTTAGAGCCGTCTGTATACCACTTTGAGTCCACTGTAACTGGAGTTCATTCTGCCTAAGCGTGGGTGAAGAATTAATGCGCTGGATGAATTATATTGTAAGAGATTGGAAGATTTAAAGATAACCGGACTTGTAAGTAATGTTAATGGAATTATACATTGTTTAAATTAACCTTATTGTCCGGTTTGGCTTCTTAAGATTAAGCGCTGTTATATAGCTTCATAGCGCGCACATAGTTTTGAGAAATTTTTTGTAGTGTATAGACATGGATCTAATAAATACTTGTACTGATACAATATTAACACTGCATGAGTTGTTCTTTCAATAATCTATAAATGTGTAGAAGCAACATACAAAAGCAAACAAAACCAACATGTGACCATATCGTTAGTAATATTTGTCTTAAGAAAGTAATCGGCATTATAAAACACATTTTAGAAAGGCAGGAATGTGGAGATCTTATAATGTTAGTTGTGCACCTTTAGAAAATGTTTGTAGTGCTAATAAAGGAGGTGCAAGGTACTTGGAAATGAGTTACTCTACAGTGTCGCGAATTATGAGAAGACAGCTTCGGCTCTAGCCTTATAAAATAAAAATGTTATTTCAACTAAAGAACGAGATATGCCGATTTGCGAACTTTCGCTCTGCAAATGTTGGCGGAAATTCAAAATAATGTTGAATGGTTGGAAAATATCTTGTGGACACTGAAACATGAGGTCAAGGGTACTGTCCACAACTGTTATATTAGGATATTTCTAGAAATGGAAAATAGACAAACGAAAACTGTAACGGTAAATGGACAGCCATCAGACATAAATCCGGCTGACCACTAGTTATAGGGGTTGCCTCAAAGAAAGTATAGTTCTTAGTAGACCTACTACTCGTGAAGAACTTAAACAATCGACGTCAGATGTCATCAAAAAGGAAAATAATTGTTAATAAATGCTGCTCCTAAATAATCGATTGGTATTGGTGTACGTATATATAGAAGCTCTTTAAACCATTGATATATTGACAGTACCAAAGCTAAGAGGAAAAGGAACTCACATTTATTCTACCTGTATTTCTTTTACAAAAATAAAGAATGTTTATAACTTCCGGAAGATCCGACTTAAAACTCAGAAGACTTTGTTAAAACTTTCAAACAGTACAACTTTCTATAGAACAACGTAGAGCAGATCGATAACTTACTAAACGGAACAAGAGAAAGATAAAACTTATCTCCTTACTGTTACAAGTACTATTATGTGTCGCCTTACGCGTTAATTGCTTAAAATTCAGCAATTTTTTTGAGGTAATAGCGGCGTGTAAGCGAAACATTTACGTAAGACCTGCCAATAAGACTGCTCTTTGATACAGTACACCAAAAACGAGAAGTGGCTGTAAACAGGCCATACTTTCCCATCTCCCGCATCCCTAGTGTCAAAATATCGACCATTTCGGGAAAAAGTTTCCCACTTCCATGTCCGTACAATTCCGCTCGAGCAACCGACTTATTTATTGTGAACTTCGGACGGCGAGCTCCGTGCTACATTATTCAATGTCAACACGAAAAAAAGTTAGAGGAAAGTCGGTATAAACTCCAGCGGAAAGTGTAAATAATAGAAAAAGGACGTTGATTATGAAGATGGATTTGTGGTATCGAAGTTTTGACCGGAAACATTGGAAGATATATGTAGGCTGATTTTTGTGATGTTCATTTTAAAATGCATTCTATTCATATCAGGTATCGTTTCTAATCGTCAAAAATACTGCAATCAAAATACCCTCAACATAGGTTTTGACAGGTAAATTGCTAAATGTGAAACTTGTATTTACATATGTTTAAATCTCAAATAAATTATTACCACAGGCAAAAACAATTAATGTACTGTTTTCTTAATGTATTTAATGCAGATTAAGTGGAATGAGATGAAACACAAACACTAAATCCAATCCATTCATTATAATGCTACTTTCAATACATGACTGTACTCATCTGTTTTATAATATGTTTCTTTGCTAAACAATCTGTATGGGTACATTCAGATATCATGTTTACAAAGTAAACATAATGTGCATAGTTTGTTATGTTTTGGAAGGGATGTAAACAGGAAGGGAACATTTCATGCTTTGCACAGTACCGGAAACCATTGTGTATTTCTAATTTTTACACGAAATAAAGTAAAAAAGTTTAAATACTGCATAATTATGTTGATGTTGAATGATGTATTGAATGCAGCTGCACTCAGAGGAAAATAATTGAGTTTATGTAGTCATATATGCACGGTAATTAATGCAAAATTTCCATATAAATTAGCTATTTATATGATTTAGAGGTGGGTCGAAAAAGTCGTGAGCTGTTCAAATCTCTTGGCAACCCTTGTTTGCCCATCTAACGATATATAAATAGTTCTAAAATATTTGCTTTATCATTTAGATCGTTTTTAAGAAGATGAATCGATTGTATTCCGCAAAATTTATATTTAAACAAAAAGTCGCTTGTGGTCTGAAAAGTTTTTCTTTTCTTCAAGAACAAGCAATAGCAAATGAACGTTCTCCTCGAGTCCTTTTGTTTTAAATATTTAAAACCAGAGGAAAAAAAGTATGCAAACCAATAGAGAAAAAATGAGACGTATTGAATTTGTCAGAAAAATGAAAAATTTTGAAAAACCCTCCCGACCACATCCTTCCCTTAATTCTTTAAAATGAAACACAACAAGAATCGTTAAAAAATATTTACTTGTTCTTGAGAAAAGGGAGCATAAAGATGGACGTATTCTAATGGTCGACCTCAGAAAATAACTTGCATTAGTGGTTTAGCTCCCCAAACAATTTTTTGAGTCATACTACATACGTATTAATTTTTTTTTTGCCTCGGTGTTATTACCATTAGCCACGTCAGAATATTATTTAATTTTGTTAAAATTTGATGTCCTTACATTAGTATATAGTTAAGCCCTACGCGACCAGAAGAAGAAAACGAAGATAAGGAAAAAACAGGGAGACACACTTCACGTCACGCGGTCTTTCGTGACGACTTCAATAGACAAACATGTAGTAGACCATGGATTGGAAGGTTAACACAGAAGGATAGACAAGAGGACGACAGCTATAATTTGAGACGACACTTCCTTAAGAAAATAATGATTTCATCCAAAATTTCTTTTTTGTTTAAAGATAATAAAAATGTTATACTAATGGGGGAAACATCGCCTCCTTTCTTGTGGAAGAGACTGTATATGCTACTTTTCTTTTCGTTAGGTCTGTAACAAATGGGTATCTATTTGTAATGAAAACATTTTTATTCGCATATCCTCCCTTCTACCAATTTAAGTCTCTTTCTCTACTGTTGTCGTTTTGTATCTTTCTTTTCTTGACCATTTTGTTAGTGATTTGATAATCATGATATCCTATAATTTGTTTCTCATATTGTTAAAATTATTGAATTTATTTGTCAGACATTTTTTAAATTCTAGTGATGATTAATACACTGCCATAACCAAAAATATGTCGGTATTTATATTTTGTAAGGTAGTTTTAAAAAGGCAGTATAATTCAAGTTTCTAAAGTTTTCATAGTTTTTATCACGCCACTTGCTTAAGCTTTACCATTAGGTGGTTGTGACGATTTATTGTTGCACTTTCCCAAAGCAGATTTAAAAGCTTTATAGCCTTCAAACAAACATTGCCATTACTGCATCCGCACTTGCTGGCCATCCTGTCGTTGAAAGTTCTTTTGGTGAACAAGTGTAGCAGTATTTGAAGATGAAAATTCAGCATTCCCCAACAATATGTTGATGAAGATAACTTAAAAAAAATACGTGCAGCATTCGTCAGAACAGTTGCCTACTAAAGTCTAAAGAATAAATTCTCATTTATTCGTAGTTGTTATCCCACGGATTGGCCAAACATTGCTTGCGTTATTATAAGCTTGAGCTTTGCTATGGTTTATATGCAGATCTAGTTTCACACTAAAAACTTTTCCTACGGAAAATTTCTGTAATGTTTAGGGTAGATTTACCAAAAATTTGGAAATTTACTATAAAACTTTAGGTACATTTCCCAATTTTTGGTAATTTTACCCTATACATTACAGGAATTTTCCGTAGGAAAAGTGTACATTTTTTAGTGTGTTACTTAAAGTGTTTATTTAGAACAGCTTCCTCATTTTTTTTTTAATTTTTGCCATTTCTCTTTTACTTTTTCTTTTCGCCGCTCGCCTTTGACTTTTTGTCCCTGGGGATCGTCGAGTTGCGCCTTATGCTTAATCCGCAACTGTAAGTGTGAATACATAAATACCTAAATGTTTCCCTTTTTAAAATTTATCAATACAGAGAAGTACAGCAATAACTTAGATAACATGTATGTAAGTAATTTCAAAAAAAGGAGAACTCATAAAAGGCCTAGACACCATAAATAACACTCCCGATGTATCCGAGTAGTCAACATTATCACCTACTATTAGGGGATACCCCAAGAAAACCCGGATCTTATTCCTTCCGAGCGAAAAGATTAATGGGTAACTAACCGAAGCTCCTGTATAAATATATATTATACAACTCCACTTCGTACGAGGGAGAAGCAGACCGAAAGTACAGGGAGAAGCAACAAAAAAAAAAAATGAATAGGACAAGCTTTAACCGCGGGATATCACGTCCGAGAATCAATTTGGCACGATTTGTCAGAGGAGAAAAGTCAGCTGTGCAGCGAATCGCTTCCCAAATCTCTCGTTTTCACGTTCACTTCTACCTAAACAATCGCCGAGCGAAATCCAACAGAGATAACAGCAGTTGGTTGTTAAAGCAATGCTTACCGGTGCCTGCGAATGAACATCAATCATGACAACCAGATGGTTTTGTATGCACGTGTTCAGATATAAAAGCAACATTTATATTTAGAAAATGCCGATTGAGAAAATAATTTCCAACGAAGAAAAATGATGGTTCATTACGTTAAAAATTTGAAGGAGCAATTTGTTCATGATTAAATCTCAATGCAATTTGATTAAAAAAAATTATCCTGCTCGTTTCCAATTACTTCTAAATTCTAATTCTGATACCCCGTCTGTACGAGATTACACATTATTTTAATAGCAAAAGCGGGCACAAAAGTTTACCAAAAAGGCGAATTCAGTCTCGCATCGAATGATTACTCTCGAAGAGAACGATGTACTAACCGTTGTAAGCGGTAGTAGTAAACGGTAGCGTCAGTAAGTTGGGTAACATTTCAAAGCGGGCTACAATTTCCGCCGCACTTATTCAAACAATCTAGGAGCGGATGTTGAACGACGTCCTGCGCCAATATTACGTTTCGTTGTAGGATGGAAGGCCCCTAGGTGGCGCTACGGCAAGTAAGCAGTGGTTTGGTAGTTGAATTTTCCGGTTGCCGGAAACACGTTACAGCATATTAATCGAAAAGCGGTGGAGTAATGGAAATAATAAATGATATTAAATATTAAACAAGGGTTCTCTAATCAACTAAAATTCATAGAAATGTTTTTTTGTACTTATTTAGAGCACGAAAGATTACTAAATATTATAAATGTAAATTACAACTTACAACATGACGTACTTTAATAATCGTGTCTTTTCAACACGAGGGTTGCTAGTCTCTACGTTACCGCGAAGAAATGAAAGGGTTAAAACCCGTTCTAACTGTGCTGAGTGGAAGTGCAATAGCAATATTGTGTTGTTATCGCATTCTTACACTTGAAAATGCAATGCCATCGTGATCCGCGACGGAGCGGATTATCCTAGCGACAAAGATGCCGCTACCTATTAGGCATGCGCATTTGACTTTTGTAGTTGCCGCCGAAATATTAAATGTAGCAATAATTTTTAGAATCTGGACATACCCAGTTGTGGGTAAATTGTAAATTCTAATGTTTACGTAGAATTTTTTTTCCAATCAACTGTTCTTATTTTACCTTATGGAGGAGTTTCTTTAGACAAGAAAATGTTAAAAGATATGTATAAGTGAGAGAGATAAAATATGATGCCTTGACAAATAGGGGTATCTGATGATATTTAGAGAAACATATGAATCAAAGCAATGATATATAGATGCCGGTGCATAATGAAGATAACATAACAGATGGCGCAAAATTTTATTTTTACTGTTATCTTAATATTTGAGTGACTTGTTACCAGCACGAGTAATACATAACAAGCACGTCATAAACTTGCTAAAAATATTCGTCATTATTCGATTTTTGTTTATATTGTGTCGCTAGATATAGTTCGTGGTCATTCGTATAGTGAGTTGATATCCGTTGGCGATAGCCCAGTTTATTATTGAAGTCTTTATGTTAATACTATTTCTACATAGTTTATATGCAGTTTGTTTTCTTTTATATTAGGTGTTTCTCTTTAGTTACTACTTCTAACATACATGCTTATAGTTTTTATACCTTAGTTAATCGCAACGTGTTTATTTGTTTATAAGTGTACAGTCATAAAGCAAGTAATCGACATTTTAAATTTCCCGCGATTATTTTTAGTAATGTGAACGTTGAAGCATTAAATTACCTACGATTCTAAATTGCATTAAGTTATTTACAAATAATTGCGGGAAATTTAAAGTTGCCTATTTGGGGAGTTGTAAACGATGAAAATAAAAAGAATGACAGAAGTTAATGGGGGGAAACAAACAGATAGGGAGGTACTGCACTTGTACAGAAAAGCAAAAATAACACTAAATTTTCGGGCACAAAGAACGAGGTGATTCTGAGTAGTGGTAAAAAAACTTTTTTTATGTTTAAAGTAGAGCTACCTTATTCCCATGTATACGTACAGTACGTGCCTGTACGGGCATGTTTCGAACGTCACGTATCCGAACTACACGTGTATCTAAAGTACGTACCGTACGTGTATTGTTAATTCACGTGAAATCCGTAAGCAAGAGTTCCTTTCTTTTTTCTACAAATCGCCGAACGTATATTAACGTACCGTACGTGAATTACAAAAGTATGTGCAGTCCGTATTGTAATTCACGCGAAGTTCGATGTCCGAATGAATTATAAGGAGTCCGAACGTTCGGGACACGGGTGGTTCAATTCACGTCTCAAAACCACAGCTTTAGTTTAAAGGGAAGGAGGAGAGGAAGACCAAAGAAAAAACCAAATCCGAAAGCGGATGCCAGTGGAATAAATATAAAGTACTGGGAGGAAACAGCAAAAAAAAATTGAGGCAATCTGTTGTTTTGTATAGTTTTGTAAAATGTAGCACATTTTATAAAATTTTACAAATTGACCAAAATATTTCACAACCAAGCGATTAGAGAGGTTATGTGTGAACATAATCTAAAATCTGTTAAGAGCAGTATTATTAGTTATTAATTTGTAATTAATTATTGTAGCGATTCTTTAGTTGCAACTTTTCTCTCGTTGTCATTCATTATGTTATGTTCATGCTGTATACGCAACCAGTAATACATCCGTGCATTGCCATAAATGTAGTTTTTATTTACAGTTTTGTTTTTCTTTTGTTTCTTTTTGTTAACGTTTAGATATGAATATTCCCTGTCCTGTAACTGATCTAGTGACTGTTGGACAAATAAAGTTTATTATTAAATATATTCGTTACACCGGAGCTCAGCGTGTGTTTTGTTACCACTACTTTCATTCATTTAGAAATTAGGACTAATATGCACAATGCAAATATTTATAAACCAGAAAATATAAAAAATCATAGTAATTATCACGTAGTACATATAAAAATAGAGAGCACACATTTAAATTTATAACACCATAGAATTTGTACTAAATGAGCGCCATCTAACAAGTGGCTACATTACTTCACAAAATGGTTTCTGTATTTATCCGTCAAATTTTATGATTCATTATAAACACTTTGTATTGATATAAACAGGAACTTTGACATTTTGTACCTTTAGACAAAAGTCCTGTGTTTACAATCACATATTTTTTAAACTTTCTAAGAAACTGAAATTTCAAATTTCCTTTCTTCTATTCTTCTCAAATTTATAAAACAAAAACAATTTACAACAACTTTAATATGACTTACCCTTATACTTCAGACACTATTAATATTTACAATTCTTCGAGTTATTAACAAAGGTAAACTTATTTCAACTCTCGTTTAAAAACTTTTGAATATATATAATAAATAATGGAATTTCATATTTACTTATTCCTATCAAACTTCTCTCAAAATATGAAATTACTTTCTACATTTCAAAATATTAATATTAAAAATTTTTGTAGGCCATATTAGGAAAATTAAATCGAGGTTAGAGCTTCCTTGCAAACCTCTTATGCCAATAAGAAAAGAATTAGCTCCAAGCAAGTAATTATCGTTTACAGATTATTTATTGAAATAAAAATGTATTGTTTTCAAATTTACCGCGCGCTACGAAAACGCAGCCTTAAAGCATTTCATTGGTACCTACACAATTTACGAAATTAACAGGGGCGGGATCATCTATCTACTTATTTGTTCTAACTTGAAAAATATTATTTCAAGTTTCTTTGTAAGGATAATTCAGTTTTTCATTTACCGAATAAAATGAGTTTCATAATTTTGATTGATATTTCATCCTGCCGCATCAACTTCTCCAAAGATATTTGAAAAACACTGCGCTTCAATCCACATGCTGGGTGTAAAATGTACGCGATGCAATCAACCGTACAAACCAAACGAGACAGACGCTTGGAGGAGAAGAAGACAGCGTTCAAGTTCGTAACTTCTTCGCAACGAGCAATTCGTAATCAATTCCCCGCGTATTAAGGATCCGTTTAGCGATCGGAAGAGGACAGGGAGGCACAGTGTTGAAGGAGAAAGTGTTTGCATCAGCGAGGAGCGGTAGAAAAAGTTTCCTACTCGGGCTTCGGTTTTGCGACGGAAGCTCGGCTAATCGTGTAACTTGATTAAAAGTTTTGTAATTCCGAAATGGGCTACGAAATCGACCAAAAACGGTTCGATGGGAGTGCAAAAGTGGCTGAAAAGATTTCGTTTGGACCTAAGTAACTCCAGAGTGCGGTCG
Organism: Cetonia aurata; assembly: GCA_949128085.1. Classification (NCBI taxonomy): domain Eukaryota; kingdom Metazoa; phylum Arthropoda; class Insecta; order Coleoptera; family Scarabaeidae; genus Cetonia; species Cetonia aurata. The sequence goes on from OX421883.1 coordinate 17,943,706, forward strand.
CTTGTTCAAATTTTCCCATCAAACACGAAAGTAATTAATTAATCTGCTCGGGTGTCTTCTCTCGATCTTTAATGTTCGTTATTAGAGGTGTGGAAGTGGATGATGTTGGTGGTAGTTAGCTTTTTAATTGGCTTTTCTTACTTATAAATCCAATATTAAAAAAAATCAGTTTTAGAGAACAACTAAATTGAAGAGTTTCCTCAGAAGTGGAAGACCATACAATTATATATACACGTACGCTTGGATTCAGCAGTACAATAATCTGTAACATTTTGAGTCGAAACTAATGTATTTTTTAGGAAGAGAACCATGATTTACATTATGAAGTCAAAATCAATGAAAGCTGTACTGACGGAATTTTTCAACATTCAGAGAGGTAAGAGATTTAGAAATCCTCAAAAAATAAAATTAAGAATGTGATACATATTAGCTACAGCTTTTTTTTTAAAAGAAATGCCATACCCTACTTTCCTTTTTGTAGATAATTGCTAAGAATGCTCATTTTTCAGAGTGAAGTAGTGACGGAAGCGGCGAACCAGGAGGTGTAAAGAATTGGCTGCGACGAGAATTCTGAAATGAATTCTTGACTAATGAAGAGATTATTGGGTTGGCAGATTCTTTGTACAGGAAAATGACGATTCAATTGGTGAAACAACACACTTTCAAACACCTTATCACAAACTTCACTACATTGGAGGCAGTTTAAACAGCAAAGCTATCATCATTTGCAGTAAAACTGAAATGAATACCTACACTAAAGCTATCCTGATTTATACAGTCACCGACAGAATTGAGTGGACACTAAGCGATTTTTAATTAAACTATAAATTTTACTCATATGTACTTATTTAATAATATACAAAATCATATGATATTCTAGCAGATCAAATAGTTAAACATAAATAATATTCAAAAATTTTGTCAAAATTTTGGCAGTTGCGACTTTTGAGATTTTAACTTTTATCTTAAAAACTGTTTTAGTGCCGCGCGTGAATCTTTTGTTATGGATTTGGGGGCTAACAGTTAGCATGTTTCAAGGTGGTATAACTTAGAAATATATACAGGGTGTTAAATATGTTATGGAACATTTTTCGAAATTCAAACGCTTTTTTTTTTATTTTTTTAAATGGAACCTATATTTTCCAATATAATTAGCAAATTCCTTGTAAAATTGCGTTCAAAATGGTGCCGATAACGTAATACTTATTTTCAGTATTTTCGAAGATATCATGGAAAATATGTTTAATAATAGCAATTTATTATTGTTGGTACAGCCAATTGTACATTCTTAATTATTATTCTTATAATTGTAAATTATCTGACATTTCTCAGTACTAGATAGGTTAGAAATACCAAATGGCGCAAAAAACGATTATTTAGCATATTCAAACGCGAAGACTTAAAGCTTAACCTATTACCATTCGATAGGTAATAAAAAAGTACATTTGTTGGTAGATTAAAAACTATGGCGTTCTATTTCAATCAATCAAGTTATAGCCACTTACAATTCTTACTCGATTAGTTTTAATTTTTGCACACCCTGTATAAGATAGCAGGTTTATTATAATTGAGTTATACAACATGGTCTATTGTTACACTTTACCATAACCTCCACTTACACTTCTTAAGTATTTGAAACATGAAAATTAGATTAGATTTTTCCCAAATTCAAATTATTTAAAAAACGTTAAGGTTTAATTATTATAAATCTTATTTAAACACAACTTTGCTACTTTTAGAGCTTTGGAACATTCTATATAATATGAAAATAATTTTAAAGGTAACCATAATAATCACCGATACATCCCAAAAGTGAAAAACTTTTTGAACGTCACGTGTTTTGGCCATAATATTCCGTGCCGTACAGCGGGATATTTTAATATTTGTGGTGCTAGGGTCATCTCGGCTACTACTACAAAAAAAATATAGTCTAAACTTGGAATTTTCGCTTCTAAATGATAGAATACAGGTTTTCTTTTAAAACTTTAGTTTTGACAATTTCAAATTTATAGGACGATATAAGCACAAATCAAAAACCTGTCTGTCTTATGACTTACGGCGGTAATCTTTGGAAATTTTATTTTTTTGTTACATTATTTGTCAAATTTAAACCTACATTGTATCTTTCTTTTAATAAACGAAATCCCTAAAATTAATAATTACCCGCTAATTTAAAACAGCCTATATTTCTATACATCATGACGTTCGGTAGGCCTCTCAAGAATGGCGTAAATTTAATAATTGAAATTGTTACAACTTTTCGCAACTAAAATCTGCAATTTTATTTTATTTTAATGATGATTCAATGTTTAATGATAATTTACAATATCAATATATGTATATGGACTGCAAGAGCAATATTGTCGTGAGCTTTTAGTGTTGTATTAATGTTACAAAGATATCCTAACACGGTATTTACCCGCATGTTTTTATCCATTCAGCACGCACTAAGTTATTTTCTGGGAATTTAAATAACTTCAAATCTCTAAAATTCCTCCGAGACTTTCTGCAGCGTATATATGTATGCCAGCACCGCGTATCGACATTTCAATGCTGAAGCACAGCGCTCCCATTGAACTCACGCAGGGTTCCCAACTAATTGATCGAGGGTTCCCATTTTAGCGAAAGCCGCGTCCAATTCTCCCGTAAGGTGAGCTATCTGTAATACTTATCTGTGATAATATGAAGAACTCAAACACCTCAAAACATTACCACACCATTTGCAAAGAGAAGCAATAACTGAACAAGGTAAATGTAACATAGAATGTGCCTAATTTCCTAATAAAAGTTATTAGTTGAATAACTGAAATGACCTTACATTTTTCCTATACTTATTAGCTGAATTGTTATTAGATACTCTTATTAGGAGATTGAAATACCGGTCCTAATTCGAAATAACTAATATTTTAAACAAAAACGTATTACCTATACTATTTTAATTTATAACAGGTGCTAGCCTACGTATCTATGTATCTATTATTCTATTTTAAATAGCATTCTGTTATTAAAATCGACATTGTAAGTGAAATCGGAATATTTGTTCTATGACACGACTATCAATTCCATTCCAAAATATTGCAGATATATGAAACTTGTATTTACCCAAATAAACAAATAATTAAACAATGCCAACACAAATTTACTGCATTCTGGTGAATCGACATTGCGATGTACCGGTAAAATAGATTTCATTTATTGCATACTTCTGGTTAAATGTAAAATCAAGGGAATTGCATAAAATGATTGTTCTCGAAAAATATTTGAAACGGAGTGAAACATGAATTCGTAGATTTGTGCTTTCAAGAAATTATTTGTCAAAATGTTTACCTTTTTAGCACGAACGGTATGAACAGTGGAGGTTCGAAAAATCGCGATCTGAGATATTAAGGCAATTACGACCTTCTACTGACAAAGCAGCTATTTTGTTGCAGCGCCGGAGCAGCAATTCGTTTTCAAGTTCAAAAGCACGGAGAAAGGACGTTTTACGTTACGCGAAACCCAGTCGGCAAGATATTTACTTTAAGTTTAGAGAACTAAAATCCAATAATCCATTCGCTTAAATTGAATCTAAAAGCTTTTAGGTATCTTGTAATAGATTCAATAAAAATTGTGCATCCTTACATTGAAAAGCTATCAGCGTTTCTTCCTCTGTTCGATGGCTAAAGAACGACTGAGCGGATCAATAATCTCGTGGTAATGTTGAAATGAATTAGCTTTGGAGGATAAAAAGGAAAGCAAAATTAAATTTACGTTAAACAAATAATCTCCTAAGTTGGTATACTTTCCTTTTGTAAAAATGCGTCTTATCAAATTTCTCTCATTTTATACAATCTCGTCTTCATAATAATAAGTAAAATTACTGTAGGTGAATAGCAACGGACTATAAAAAGCGCCCTTAAATGTTTATTAAGTCGGAAGATGTACGATGTTTTCTTCCTCTTCGCGAATTTGTTTATTCCCCCAGAGGATTTTCGGAGATCCTATATCGAAGCTGACACAAATTGCTTTTAAATTCGATTTCGGATCGTTTTACGGATACCAGCAAGAGGACAGATGATGTAGTTTAAATATTCAGGTCACAAGTTTAAATATTCAGGTCACAGGTATGGACTAAAATATTATTTATCAATATTTCCGGCTAAAAATACATTCGAGTTCAATTAACCTGCAGTTATTTATTTTTTCAACAGATGGGTTATGCGGTTGGTTTTCCTAAAGCATTGTTAATGTATAAAGTAAAACAAATTTCAAGCAAAAACCCAAGCAAATAAATTTGAGGTAGATATTCGTTTATATGCACTGATAAAAAAGATTCTTTAAAACAAATAAATATCTCTTTGATGGTATTTTTTAAAGCAGCCGTTTCTTTCAGTTAATCCATATTTCTTTCATTGAAATAATATTATTTTTCCACAGAAGTAATACATACTAACTGAAGGCAATCATCTTTTTAAATAGTAGGAAAGTAATATCTCTTTGTATTAAAGAATCTTTCCTCTCAGTATGACAATATTGTACTTAAACAATATACCTATGTTATGCAAGTCCGTGTAAACAAAATTTATTTGCATTAATTATTAAAATACATTCTAAATTCTCATCTGTAAAGTGAGTCCGTTTGCTTGTCGTATGTCTTTAAATACAGAAAAACTTCTTTCTACATCACAACTAGTGAGAGGTGCATATTTACAGTATATTTTAAAATTACTATACATTCCATTGTCTTCGGAACAGATATTTTTTAAGATGTTTAAATCCGGATTACGGTTAAAAACTGCGTCAATTTTTTTGCCCAGACGGCCTCCAAAATCTTCGGGAATATTTTGAACTTTATGTAAGGTAGTATTTAGGATTTCGATATCTTCTTCTAGTTTTAAACTTTGAGTTTCTAAATATTTTATAGTATTAGTTAATACTTTAAAGTTATTTTTAACTAAATACTATATTGTGGAGACAAATACGGGACGCTGAATAAAGAGATATTTTGTGCGACCGCTCTTCACTTGACTAATTCCGTATCTAGCGCGCCTAGTCGATCAACATTGTGTATCGTGGCTCCATCCGCCTATGGCCGAGCTTCGTAACGGTGATGCGATGAATAATAGTCTATGGGGCCTGTAACTATCCACTCTTTACTGATCACATACATATTTACTTAACATTAAATGATTCTAGTTTAAAGGTGATGCTATAAATTATTAAATCCACTCAAAATTTTGTGAAATTCTCTGTATATATTTTATTAATTAAGGAATTTAATATTTATATCAACTTAGAGCAAATGCAGCTTTAGTAAAGAGTAGAAGAAAAATTTTAAACATTTTTTCTGCCGGTTTTGGGCACTTTGGCAAGGTATGTCAGTTATTAATAAAACTAGAATTCGTGACAGTGCCCTACTTTTTTTATGGAACAAAAAATGACACAATTTGAATTTTCCTAGCTCTCTTATTGAATTTTTTTTTTAATTTACGAACACCTCGCACTATATTTTAGTTGCTATGGAATTTAGTAAGAAATAGCATGTTATTTAGTTTTTTCTCTTTTTTTCTTTGATGCAAATTTCAGTTAGATCATAATTCCTGTATTGTGAGAAATTTATGAAATAAAGCATATTATTATTATTGCTTGTGATACCTACAGGTAACATATATTTTATTTTTGATACATCTGCGTTAGCTCCCTTCTATTTTAAGGCAAACCCCTATTTTCCAATAGGAGCTTTCTAGGTTATTCTCTCGCACTAAATTGAGGAGGGAAAGCCGTGCCATAGTATCGATTGTAATCACTTTCTTAACAGCGAACCACGTGACCCCGTGTAATAAATTTCGCGGCGAAAAACGACTTAGGTTGCTATTTTAACGTTGACTGATATCTACAGCGTCAATTTCGAATACAATAGGATATTGAAAAAGCGTGTAACTGCTGCAGCCGTATCAGGTACCGTTTTGGTAAATTTTTGCCGTCGGAAGGCAATAACAAGATTTGTTTATTTGTCGACAGAGACGTTGTAATCAAACACACTCAAATACGGATTCACCGCATTGTTAAAGGAACGTCTTTTATTACACAATAGAGAGATAAATCAAGCGACTTCATTGCTGGCAATTGTATTTTTTCTAGTGTACGTTGTTTATGACTTTGTACAAAAGGTCGCACAAAAATGTTGTTAGAAATACAATGGCTGAAAATATTAAATACTTGAAGACTTTCTACACATGCTTATTAATTTCGGCATCGGCTTCAATTGTGGACTACGTATATATGAAACATTTTTTCATATTAGTCGGGGATTAAAGTAAAGTAACCTGATTGAATGTTTTCTTTATTAAATAAATAAATCTCGGATGTAAAATCACCACAAATTAGAAAAATGAAAAATAAAGTGATTGATTGCGAAGTATTGGATTTGTATTTTTCTTTTTTTGGTTACTTAAAGAAAATATTTGGTAGACTAAAAGAAACACAAGCATTTTGTGGAACACCGTAGCAACTGATTGTAAAATTCTAGCTATTATTCTATATTATACAGTAAATGCTATGGAAAAGTAATAACCGTTAAAAACCGATTTTAATTAAAAAATTACAGTTAAAGCAGAAAAGCATTTATTTAATGATTTCACACTGTAAGAAAAATTGCACTATTGCTATTTTATGTTGTTATCCGGCTTTTAATGATTCTTCTGGCTTCGACTATGTGTATGTATATTTTATTACATTCATATAACTTACAGACGTCAAAGTTCAACTTTTTCTCTCTCCTACCCCCAATTGGTTTCTTATGGTCTCTCGTTGGTATCACCACTTTTGTAAGTGGATCGGACATAATGTAATTCATTTGCTACGGTGTTGGGCCCACCAATTACGTAGAATATCAAGTCGGTCAGAATCGGTATGAATCCTTGTCCGGAGTACCATAGGGATCTGTGTTAGGACTGTTGCTGTTTTTGATTTTTGTAGATGATGTCGCAAAATTTACATCAAGATCGAGGTGTTTACTGTACGCTGATGATTTGAAAATTTTTCGGCATGCCGACACCTTAGCTGATTGCAATGCGCTACAGAATGATTTAACAGCTCTTTGCCGATGGAGTGATCGTAACTATTATGAATATTAACAAATGCAAGGCCATAATTTTCAGTAGGGGGCAAACTGTTACATTTCCTTACAAGATAAATGGAACCGCTATTGAACACTGTAATGATTTAAAGGCCTGAGTATTCTTTTGGATTCCAAACTTACATTTAATGACCACGTATTGGAAATATGCATGCAAGCAACTAAAGCGCTGAGCTTTATAACTAGAAATACTAGACAATGAGCAGTTCTGCTCTAGTTTCAACTTATAATGCTTTTGTTCGTCGTAAGTTAGAATACGGAGCAATTGTGGGGAATCCTGGATATTTATATTATATGCACACTAAAAAATATTTGCAATTCTTACGGAAAATTCCAGTAATGTGTAGGGTAAATTTACCAAAAATTAGAAAATATAACTAGTTTTCTAGTAAATTTCCCAATTTTTGGCAATTTTACCTTATACGTTACTGGAATTTTCCGTAGGAATTGCATATATTTTTTAGTGTGTGAATATGGTAGAAGGAAACCAGCGAAAATTTCTAAAAACCTTATACTATGGTGAGCATTCAGTGTTCCTTTCTCATACCTACTCTTATGATGATCTGCTTAAAGAATTTGGATTTGTTTCTCTGTGCAACCGTAGGATTATGTCTGAGATTATTTTTGTTTTTAAATTGATTACCTAATATTAGTGCTTAACCTCAGTAAAATTAAAATATTTATACTTATTTGTCGTTTGTGTTTCAAATGCCGAAGATATCGAGGTTTCTTTCTAGGTTTTCTCAAAAAATAGATTAACACGTCATAATTCAAAGTAAAACAAAAACTTTGTCGAAGAAAATACATTTATATGAAATGCCTGCATTTTCTCACACGCAAAAAATAATTAGTTCCCGAAATTTACACCTAGAAAATACTGTCGAGTTTGCTGAATGTCGCAGTGCTTGTATTTTTACTACGTAATTTTAAAACAGTCCTAAAATTTTACAGCCGCAAAAATACTTACAAGTGTAAATTTCGGGATTGTTCTGAAATTTACAAGTGTTATTTAATTTTACCGATACCCAAGTAAGTTTAGTCGGATTTTGCGAGTAATTTGACAGAATTCTTTTTTTTAGAGTGTAGCGTTCAAATTGTATTCGTATGGCATCAAAGGTACGCCATGACAAGTTAAAATACTTTTTAGGCAACAGTATCGGATATGTTGGTATCAACTACAAACTAAACAATTACTTTCGAAAATATAACTCGTAATCTCGTGGTGTTGTACCCTGAATCCCTCAAGGTTTGATTTTAGGCCCTGTATTGTTTCTGCTTTATATTCACAATCTGCGTGGTATTGTCTTTGACGCAATAGTTATCATTAGGGCTGTCGTAAACCGTTAAGAACTCGATATCGGGTACTCAGGGAGAACCGTTACTAGAAATTTTGAGTACCAAATTTCCAATAACTATTATAAAATTTACTTAACAGTAAGCGCTATAGAGTTCTCAATCGGTTTTATAAATAGCTCCAGCATTTTAAGCATTCAAAACGCTATTTCAAAAAATTATGGTCCTACTTCACAAAACCTGCGACTTCAATGAGCCAGAACTTTTTATTTCTGGTCGAATCGCTTCGAGTTATAAGAATAATTTATTAAATTCATCGGAAATATACTCTATTATTATTCATTTCATTTTTTATAGTAATAGTTATTTTGGCTAAATAAATTAAATATCAACTTCAAAACCATAAATTATACAATGAAAATTAAAGTAGACTCAGTTATACGAGCCTCTAGTGAAGGTAAATATGTTTTGCGAACGTGATTTGCTACTTACTGTTAGCAAACGTGTTCTGACCTCTGTTTCGTAAAAATTCTACTTTTTGAAAAACGTATTTATGGTATTTGTTACAGTTATTGGAAGACTTTAGTTCATTGCTGTACTCAAACAGATTTTTATAAATTGAAGAGGCCTAGTCGATCAGACCGGTTTTCTTAGGCAAGCTCGATGAGCACACCTGGTCTACCAACGGCAGAAACGAGCGGGCGGTATTAGGCAAGCGTCCAACCGACCGAGCTCTGGTGCGACAACTATCCACGTGGTGTTAATGAACTTGGAGCAGCTAGCGTGCGTTTTCCGAACAACTCTAACTTTACAAGTAAAAGTGTCGCTATTCCTTTTTCGTAAAACAACCGTTTCTTAAACGAGGAGGTGGTATCGGGTTAAATGTAGTCGACATTACGTAATAGCGTTTCCGGAGTCGTCGTTGATGTGAAGATGGCGTGGAGGTGTCACCGGTTCTTTTCTCGTAGAATTACGTAAATAGACACGGTCGCACTGTCCTCGGGTATCGTGAAAGTTCAAGGGCAACGTCCTCGTACGAATGTCGCCTAGCGGCAATAATAATAACAACCTCATATTTTACATAACTGCATGACCATGCAGAAGTAATATCGCGGATATTAGCGCTGTAACGATGGCGAAAAGAATGATGTATTTACTGCGTGAAAGATGCAAACACGGTAAATAATTATGCGATCTTGATAACGAACTTAATAAATTGAAATTCGTTCCTTAAATACTAACATCAAAGGCAGGGTTCTTTATAAAACAAAATGTCATGAAAGTGGAAATGTGAGCGTTATTCACCACAAATGGTAGTTTTTTTTTTCGGTTTTACAATCGCTGAGTTTTTTCTTTCTGGTTATACTTCCAACCGGTTCTTAGTCAAAATTCATAAGTTGTTGAAAATAATAAATAATTGACTACTTAAATTACACTCAAACTGACTCCGTAAGTGATGGCGAAAGCAATATTTTTCAAACAATGAAATATATACAATCATTCGCCTCGCCAAGCCTTGTCAGTACTTAATTGAAGTGACTTAATCGAACGCTTTCATTCTTATTTCAAATAATATTTTTGTATTCTTTCGCACATACGATTGAATAGGAAATGACTTACCTACGTAGTAAAAAAATCCACATTCAATAATTTATTATAATGAAAATAAAACGTTAAAAAAGTAGGAAATAAACGATTACAACAACATCTCACTTTTGTAACAAAATGTCAGGGAATTCTAGTGCTTAGTACGTCAGTTTGTTGTCAAATTGTAATATATTATTTACATATATCTTCCTCTTCCACCACTAATGTATAAACAAACAAATAATAATTTTATTTCGAAAGCAAAATGACGTAGCTCCAAACAAAGTTAGACAAAACATTCATAGTAAACAAGAAATTGAATTAAAACTGACAATTTAAACAAGAAAATCGCTAACCGAGCAACAGCTTAGACTCAATAAGTGACGCTTAACACACCTCTCAAAAAAAATAATATTCGAACAATCTCTACTTTGGGAGAGTAAATTATAAAGTTTGCATCCCATAAAGTGGCTTCTGTGGAAAACGACTTATTTGTGTGGATGAGGCAAAAGATAATCATCAATTCGGGTGTATTTGTGATTATATAATTATTAATAGTAGTGAAAAGAAGTAATGGAGTACTCGTAATTAATGAACACTAAATATAACGCTGATAATTCTACAATATATTTCAAGGATTCAGTAAAAGTTGGAGAGCCGAAACAAAATGTTTAAATGTTTTCTTTTTATTCTTTGGTACCAATATTTCATTTTAATAGAAAACGTTTCTTTATTTTGTAAACGAAGCATAGCAATATGTGTAAATCACAGAAGATACAAGATGAATAAAGCCTGGTCTTAAAAACATCCCTACAAGAATTCATGTAATGCATTTTATAAATAGGTAGTTCCTATTGCTTCTTTTTGAATTGTGTGCATCCGGCGACATGCCCCATTAAAAATAAAGGATACCGTACGCATACAGGCAACAAGATCAGACTCATAAAATATTTTCAGTATAACATGATTTTGTTTAATTATTGTTTTAACCCTTTGTTGATCTGTTTGTTGGTACTGTAATTTCTTATTTTACGGTATATATTAAAAATTGTATACTGTATGTTATATTTGATAGCCCGATGCGACTAATTCTGCTAAAGTACCGGACCTATTTTCAAAAATCAGAAAAATAAAAATTCCAAAAAACGCTAAATTTGTCTAATTTGAACTAACTATATGAAGAAAAACACAAAAAAAATGATGAAAACTAAAATTTTTTATATCTTGGGCAACAAAGGGTTGATTACTCAATGTCAGACAAATTTAAAGTTTCATTTCAGATTAAGTCTAAATTTTTAGTTAATAAAAATTATACATAAATAACATTTCTTGATTAATAAAGTGATTATCAAGTAAATTAAATACATTAGGATAACATCATCTGCATGCATAATAATTTCCTGCGCTAAGAAAAAGTTGGAAGGTAAACCATTAATTTACTACAAAAACAAAGTTGGCTCTAGGACTGTATCATGAGGGACTCCAAAGTTAACAGTTTGTAAAAAAAAATTGACCATTGTTAGCAGCAAGGCATTGCTTTCTATTAGTTAAATAAGATCAAAGCAGATTTAAAGTGTATCACAATTAACAAGATCGAAGGCTAAAATAAATCTACAAATATTTCCAAACAGTAAATACTAGTACTGAATTACTATATATAGTACATGGATGGCATCTTACTTTTCTATTAACTGGAAAGTAATTTGTTTAATCAACTCCGTGCTACACACTAAAAAAATTACACTTTTCCTACGGAAAATTCCTGTAATGTATAGGGTAAATTTACCAAAAATTGGGAAATTTACTATAAAACTTTTGGTAAATTTCCCAATTTTTGTTAATTTTACCCTATACATTACAGGCATTTTCCGTAGGAAAAGTGTAATTTTTTTAGTGTGTACCTACGCGCCGTCTTTTTGGCTTTTTTCCTCCCAAAATTGTCTTGGTATATCATTAGATGTTTCTTTGAGCCTTTTTTTTTGTCCCGTTTTCATTTCCTTAACCTTCAAATATTTGTCTAGCTAGAATATTTGACATTTTCTGCCTTCTACTCTTTATTCTATAAATTACCTAATATAATAATGATTCCTTCTTAACCGGCTTACATTTTATTTTATTTCTTCTTGATACTGCTTTCACAGTTCTACCATATTTCCACTGACTATATTTAGTTTCTTTGCAAAAGTAACTGATAGTAAATTGCTTTGAATGAATACCTCCATCTTTATCTTTTTCAACACTGTTTTAATTTAGAAATCCTTTACGTTAGTAACGTAATATTCTATTACATAGCTTGTTTTATTCTAGTATTAATTTCAATTTCGCTCAAATTTTTCTATCACCACCACCAACAATAAATAGCGAAAAAAAACGTACTTGTTTTATTTAATATTTTCTTAACTTCCATTTTGGGGTTGTTTCTTTTTCACGTAATGCAGTCATTAAATTTCGTTTTTCATTTTGATGCTTGCCTGTACTGTTCAATACTTCATTGTAGATTTTTAGGTTTTCTAGTAGACTTTGGTGATTTCCAAAAGCACACTCACTTTCTTTGAAATTTTTAAATCGCTTTGGTGTTGTTCTTTCTATTACTATACTTAACTTTTATATAATGGCTGACATTCCTTAGTTTTCTCTTCTTTTTCTCAGAATTCTATTTGAGCAAGTTGATATAATCATTGAATAACAAAAGATGTTTGAAACTACTACAAAATTACGTAACACTGTAATAACTGGTGATGGACAAACCGAATGATATTCTAAAATATTCCGAGAAATCAGGAAATAATCCTACTTAAAATGTACCAAATATAAAAAAGTTCATTGCAATATGTTTTAGGCAGTCTCCTAAATATAATGTAAAAAATGTAGACATTTTTTTTAATTTGTCAAAAAAGAAAAGATAGTTATTCAAACGTTATTTTGCGGTAGAAACTGCCTATTAGGCCGGGCGCAAGTTGACGTCGCAGTATGACGCAGGGTGAGGCAGGGTGATGCAGGGTGACGCAGATTCTCAAACTCTCCCGCAGGGAGAGCGAAAGTTGAAGGCGCAGTTCTGTCGCCGTGCGATCTGTAACGCATTAATTTTGAATCGAGGAATGTGTGCGATGACTGCAATATACAATTATTATAATTTACTAAGTTCAGAATCTGATTCCGAAGATTTAATTGAAGACGAGATGTCTGCAATATTACCCCATAAAAAACTTCCGAAAAGCAGTTATTTAAAGAAAAGAAAGACTCACGGAGAATTCGTCCTTAAGAATGAATTTTCTAATGAAAAATATAAGAACTATTATCGTGTAACTCGTGAACAGTTTTCTGAACTACATGGATTTATTAAGGAGTCAATATATGCAGAAGGATGTAATGCGTCAAGACCTATCGAAACTGAAGAAAAACTAGCCATATTTTTAAGGTAAGATGTTTATTAATTTTCTACAACTTAAACAAATGTATTTCAACGAGCAGAAAATTCGTTTATGAAGTTAACTATTTCTTCTTGATCTTCTTTTGAACTATTCTGGGTAGTGGTAAAGTGTTCATGTGAAGAATGTGAAGAATTCTCGGAACAAGTTAGTGGTGTAGAAGGAGAGCTTTGAAAGGTATGGTAGCGATCGTACTGGTAAAATTGGGGCGTTTCTTGTATATTTGTTTGCGGGATATTCAATAAATTCGCTTCCATATCTGTCACAGTTTTGTATATAGAATTTCTGACAGTATATTGTGATGAGAGCGGCATTCTTTTTGTGGTTTCATACATAAACATAAAGAAATGGTACAAAGGATCGTTTGGTGGTTGGATTTTATTTAATAAAACCGATCTTTCCGCTGCTCTTTCGGCCGCTCTTTTTTCCCGGTTTTCTATGGACTTCTTAAGTAAAATAGACACATTGTCTTTCTTTTTGATCTGCTTTTGGGGTGTCCGTGTGCTTTCATTTGAAGTCCCAGGAGGGCTGACAGGAGTCTCTTGCGTTTTTCTTTTCAAAGTTGTTTCTTTTGACGTTCCTAATGTGGATGTCTCAGGTGTACCACTCTCATCCAAACACTCTTCGCTCCCAGGTTCAACCACACTTTCTGTTTCCTGAATATCTTGGCTTTCGAGTTCTTCGTAACTTTCTTTCGTAATTTCTTCATCGCACTCGTCATTAAAATTTGTTTCTCTTGCTCTGTTAGCCATATAAGGCTGAAGAAACCCCATTTCTGTTTGAAATTTCCACCGTTTTATGGTACTTGCTGCAGACCCACTTTTCATACACTGTTTCTGCCTCCTGAGCGCATCCCTCAGAGAATGTCTCAATTTTTCCCATTTTGTTTTCGCCTCTGAACCTACAACAAAGTTTCACCTACAATTATGCATTTTCTTCATTTCAAATGTAAGTTTGGAGTAAATTCAATAAAATAATGTTATATCCAACGAAATTTGATATAATTTTGAAGAATATGACATGTAAACTTCATCTTACACACACGTTTATGTATATGTTTATGTTGTAGGTACCTAGCCTCCGGAAACAGCTTTAAGAGTATCGGTTACAGCTATAGAATGAGTGATCGAACAGTATCAAACATTATAAAAGAAGTAGCAGAAGCTATTTGGAAGTGTATGCAACCGCTTTATATGAGGAAACCGACAACAGAACAGTGGTTGGCAACTGCTCATGGCTTTGAGGAAAAATGGCAATTCCCACATTGCGTCGGAGCGATTGATGGAAAACATATAACAATAAAAAAACCAGAGAAAAGCGGATCTTCGTTTTTTAATTATAAGCATACTTTTTCCATTGTATTGATGGCCGTTGTCGATTCAGACTACCAATTTATTACTATAGATGTGGGGTCAATGGGAAGATTCAGCGACGGAAATACTTTTGCTAACAGTGTTTTAGCCAAAAAAATGCAGAATCATACGTTGCATCTTCCACCGGCTACTCTGATTCCTACAATTGTTGATCCGATTCCATATGTTTTTGTAGGAGACGAAGCGTTTCCTTTATCTGAAAATTTGATGCGGCCATATCCAAAGCGTAGTGTTACTGATAAGTATGAAAACAAAGTGTTTAATTACAGACTTTCGCGAGCTAGACAAACTGTGGAATGCGCTTTTGGTATTTTGGCTTCGCGGTTTCGTGTTTTCCGTTCACCTTTTGAATGTAAAGTTAGCACTGTGGTGAAAATTATAAAAGCATCTTGTGTACTTCACAACTATTTGAAAAATTCTCCAATTTTGCAAACTGGAGATGACATCACCGAACGGGATGTACCACAATACCAATTACGTCCACTGCATCAAACCAATGTCCGAAGTAGAGCTCAAACTTTTCTCATTCGTCAAAATTTCACGGATTACTTTAATTCACCTGTAGGATCAGTTCCTTGGCAGAGAGATTGCGTGTTGAGAGGAAAGTACTGAGGATACGTATAAGAAATGTGGTGCAAATCAAACAATTGTCAAAACAACGATCGCCTGAACTTAAAAAAAGAATGCGTCTGCTTTACAATAAATATAAATGGATGAAATGATTGTATACTATATTTAGTAATAAATGATTATGTTTACAATGTTAACTAAAAAACTTAATACTGTAAATAAATAACTTACAAAAACTTACCAGATTGAAGTCCAATCTCTTTCGCAATCTGATCCCAAATCTGTAACTTTAATTTGGTTTTGAGAAAATCTACATGGGAAGTGTCATATAACACTGTTCTCCCTCGCACTGCCTCGATAAGTTTTTCCTCCATCGTGGCAAAAGGAAGATCAGATCTTATTAGCTACGTGAAAACTGCGGCACGAGCACAAACCCTCGCAGGCTCACGGCGTGCAGAAAATGCGTCACTTCACCCTGCGTATGAATCTTCGCTGGTGCATTTATTCCTATGCTTCACAGAAACTCACGGCGAGTCACCTCACCTCACCTCACTTTACTGCGTGTCAACTTGCGCCCGGCCTTAAAATCAGCATCCAAGTGACGTGACAGTCCTTCATACGACGTCTTAAATGATCATTCAAACTATACTGCTAATAATAATGCGATCTGGATTACTTCTTTTGATATATAGCTCACGGATTACCGGCAAAAACTGAATTCCTAATTATAAGAAACTATCCGATGAGGGTGTCTTCCTTATTTATAGAAATAAAACCATGGACAGTTTATAGAGTAATATAAAACATAATTTACACTATCCAAAATAACACAAAACTGAAGTAGTTTAAAGATACAGCAAGATTCAGCTGAGTTGGTGGAAAGACCGCCTTTACGCGCAGCATACATATGTCAAGAGCTCGAAGTGACGGTCGAAACCCCATGAATGCGCAGCGTACATTATTGCAGATACATTTTACAATAAAAACCAAATTACAAATTTTGTAGGAACATCGAAGATAGTAGTAGGGGTTGCTAGGTTTAGGCGAGCGAATTATACCGATTCTCCATATGCCTTCGGGCGTGCCTCACTCTATTGGGCATACCCGCTTACTATAGCGCTTTCGCCAAATCGGCTGGCTCGTATTCGCGACTCTTGCGCTCTGATACGACCTCTACCGAAATCTTAATGAAAGTTCGCAAAACAGGAAAAACTTAACCTCACTCTTCATATAACATTAGGTACATACTATCCGATTTCCGAGGTGAATAAAAATTTGTATATTTATTATATAAATTTCTTAAAACGTCCTTAGTTTTTACAATGTCTAAAAAGGGGAATGACAAAACATTTTGTTGTGTGTATGGGTGTAACAGTACTGCTTGGAAATGTCCAGAATTAAGTTTTCATTTATTTCCAAGGAAAGGTTCTAGTTATGTTTACTGCATCATGAAGAATGGATTTCAACAAAAAATTGATAGAAAAATGGCATGGGAAAAAAAACTGTTAATGGGAAAAAAAGTTTCTCCTTTTATGAAAGTTTGTTCTCTGCATTTTTTACCTGAAGATTTCTACCCATCTGGTAAACAAATAATAACTTGTAATAATTCAATACCAATATCTTTCTTTTCAGTATTAAACAAATCTAAGCACATTTTGAAGAAAACTGCTGTGCCAAGTCGTAACTTGCCTGAACTGAAGCATTCCATAAAATTAAAATCAAGACCATATCGTGAAAGGAAATCTATTATTAATATTGTGGAAAATGAAACTTCGACTGACATTAGTGATAGTGCTAATAATTTTTCAACTACCAGCTACACGATAGAGAAAAGAGAAGTAGCTGAAACAATGTTAAAAATTGCAACAGAGAACACTATCTGTACACCACAACCAAAATTATTTACAAATAAATCCGTGCAGGTGACAACTTCTAATTTTCATTTTTCTCTTTGCAACTTAATTGATTCTGATAAAAAAAACTGTGCAGTTTAACAGGATTATACACCCTAAAATTATTGGAAGGGTTACTAAAATGTTAGAAGACAATTTGAAAAAAAGTGTATTGTCAGTGAAAGAACGTATAATATTAACAATGATAAAATTAAAACATAACGTCTCGTATGTAGTGCTGTCACTTTTATTTGACTGTGTTAATGCTAACACTATTAAAAACATAATATTCAATGTTCTATCTGCCTTATCAAATGCACTGAAGCCAGCTTTGCAATGGTTAAGTGCAGACAATGTAAAAAAGCATTTACCTACATGCTTTCATCAATTTTCTGACGTCCAAGTAGTTTTAGACTGTACGGAAATAGTTATTGAGAAGCCACGATGTTTATGTTGTAGACTTAAATTGTACTCGCAATATAAATCAAATCACACAATAAAATTTTTAATTGGTGTAAGTCCTGCGGGACTGATTACTTTTGTCAGTCGTGCTTATGGTGGAAGGGCATCAGATACGAAGATTTTTGAACAAAGTGGTTTGGTAAATAAAATAGAGATGGGAAAAGCAGTAATGGTAGATAAGGGATTTCTGATAGACAATATATGTAAATTGTACCATATTAAAATCATTAGGCCCCCTTTCCTAACGAACAAAAAACAGTTATCACCCGACGAAGCAAAGTATAACGTAGAAATTGCAAGAGCAAGAGTACATATTGAGAGGATCAACCAAAGAATTAAAATGTTTAAAATCTTATCACAAAAATTTCCTTTGCATTTAATTCCAAAGTCGGAGGAAATAGTTTTTCTAGATGAAGGATTTGCCTCGAAATAGCGAAAAATTTCCCTCAATGTTAAGTTCATTTTAAAATATCACGAATATCAACACCACCGATATAGATTTGTTTTGGTTTGCACTGGTTTCCTCATCAGCTGATTCGAAGCGATAGCAGCGCCCTCATCGGGGAAAAGAGTCGCGAATTGTGCATACAAAATATGTCCACTAAAGTTACGGCCGCTCCATTTAACGACGAAATATGTTTTATTGGCTAACATAAATAAGATTGCAATTTGTAGAATGATATTTTAAAACTAAGGTTTTTAGTTTCCACAAATACATAATCATTTTCTTATATTTACTAATAGATGTTCCATAAAATTGCCCGAAACATTCTAATATATATATTTTAGAATGTATGCTCAAATTAAGGTTTATTTTAATTTTAGTTAGTTAACTATGACATAATAAGATCCTTTGCCAAAATTACTCTATTAACTATTTCTTAACTTCGAATAAAATAAGCATAATAAAGATGAAATTAGAAGTTTTGCTATTGTTATAATAATACTGTAATCCTCTGAAACTAGCTACATAACATTACTTTCAGCTATCATTGAAGCAATTGTTTATAATAAATATGGTGTTATTGTTAAAGTAGAGTTTAACTATTTCATCCCTGTAACTTCTACACTGCTTTTGTTATCTATTGATAAACGGAAGTAATTGACAGTATTAGAGATAAATTTACATCTCTTGAGATAGTCAATAAATTTTTGTCAGCTTACATTTAACCAGAAACTGCACAGATTTCTCATTCTTGGTACAATATATATTTTTTAATATTTTGATTTTGAAGTACAACTCTAGCAAATTTGATAATTATTTCTTATATATATTTATTTAATTTTTTTTTCTTATCTAGGGTGCTTTGGATTTCTGGAAATGCTCAGATGTTGTTATAAAGCTATGATACAAACAATATTTTTTTTTTTACAATGTTTATAGAATATCTCTCTTTATGCGAATTTTAAAGTCAAAAATTGGGTTTTTGGATTTTAATTGTTTTTTTTTTAAATAGCAACAAGCTAGTTCGTTGATACATTAGGCAAAAGTATTAAATTATCTTTGCGAACAATTTATAATTTATAGCAACGAACACCTGGTGTATGGAGATGTCCATGGAGATAATTGCATGGCTTGAAGGTGCAATTCGATACGGTACCGAGAATACAATTTATTGAGAGCTTAAATTTACAGCAGTTACAGCTCAGCAACGAACGTTATGCTTAAAAAAAAAAACTCTTGCTTACCTCTTCTAAGTTGGGCACAACGTCGTTGACGATGCTGCAAATGGTCTCCAAGTCCGAGGACAGGGTCAGCATCCTGAAAATCGATTTGCGTTAGTCGAATCCGGTCATAGAAATTCCTGCGTAATAAGTAATAAACGCGTTGAACTTTAAAGGCTAATAAGTTCCCGAGAGGGGATTAGGGGACGACGGATTTTTGCGTAAAATGTTATTATACAACATACAATAATCTTTCGCGCACGTTCGTATCCGTG
Organism: Cetonia aurata; assembly: GCA_949128085.1. Taxonomy (NCBI): domain Eukaryota; kingdom Metazoa; phylum Arthropoda; class Insecta; order Coleoptera; family Scarabaeidae; genus Cetonia; species Cetonia aurata. The sequence continues at coordinate 17,963,368 of OX421883.1, forward strand.
GGAAATCAGGCTGGTCTATACAGTGGGTGCGTATTGGACCCAGCTGCTACGACAAGTTATTGTTATTAGGAGAGAAGCATATTTGGTCGAATGACGCTGGTGTATAGCAATATGGATTCTGTTTTGTTGTAATATGCGACTGGAAACAAGCGGCAGATGTATGACAGTAGCGCACAAACACTGCATTATAGACGGTGATTCATAGAAAAGGGATATCAATTTCACAAGGTTTCTAATTTGATATGGCATATACAATTCATACATGAAACGTATATATTGGTGGAATTTAATTTCGTTTTTAATTAGATTTAGATTCGGATAATACAAATAAAACGATAATCAAAAAAATTAAAGGAAAAAAAAAAATCCAGGCGTTTTGGAGTGTTTGTGGAACTTTCTCTTGTTAATGATGGGTGAAATGAGTTAAATTAGGTACTGAGTTAAAAGGATGTTCATGGATTAATGGTGTTAATCGCGGTTTCCTGGTCAAAGCGATAATCTTCCTCAACCTAAACGCAAAGCAAAATAACAACAATAAACAAAACAATAAGAGTGTTATTATGATTATTATTCATTGTAAACTTGTTCATTGTGTTTCGGCGCTAGGTTAATACATATTTTTGCGTGCGAAGTCTTTTATTTTCGTTCATTCAATTCAAGTGTTTAATTCGCCTAACGCCATCTTGTGGAGGATCCGGCTATAGGTTGCACCGCATCAAACAAGTCAATTTTTATAAAATAGTATGATATTAAAAAAAAATTACAAAATTTTGAGTTATTATGACATCCTGTGTAACATAATAATAGATACCTACAGAAACTGAAAGGATGCATATATGTGTATGATGCATTGTGATATTGAACTGACTTGCAGATTTAGCAGAACTATTGTTCTATTAGATGGTGCAATAAGTATACACAAATAGGAATTTTGCCTCTAAGTACTGTGCCAGTTTATTATTGTTTGCAACTAAGAGCTATTTATTTTATAAGATAGATACATTACTGTTTGCCTGTTAATGAAGTCAAGCCAATAACAAAATGTACTATAATTTAATGAGTGAAAGTAAATTATCTTTTTGTACATTTCGATGTTAAATATGTCTGCCAGTGAATTACGCTACATTTGAATTATATCCTAGATTTTATAAAATTTAAAAAATTATAATTTTAATAATTTAAAAAATTCAAAATGTTATTTAAGCTTTTATATGTCTCTGGAATATACGCTACCCTTCTTATAGAAAACGCTCTTTGGTAAAAATAAATCCCACTTGCCCAGAAATACCCACAGCAAAATTTCAGAAAAATTTATCGACGCTCAGTTTTTTACCCTACAAAGGGTTAAAACTTTATATTCTTTGATTTTTAACAATGAATTGTTTAGTTTTAATATTTATTTCCGAAGAATATCGCATTTATGTGATCGAAACATAAAAATAAAAAATTTTAAAAACAAACAAACTTCAAGTGTTGATTTATCATCTGCTAGCACCAAGAACCCAATTTATTAAGATCGTTTTAAAGCAACTAAACTTGTGTGTAAAGTCAAGGGTGGATGTGACTATGAGGGTGCCGCAGGGTGTATGTTAGGCTCACTTTTTTCCAGACGAAGCTAATCTTATAAAGATATAGTTGCAGTTATCTGTACTACCGAGAAACATTTTGACTAAAAGAAACATTTTATAATTAATCATGCGAATTTACTACATTATGAGTACTACTGTAGGTATAAACACACAGTACCTCTCTCTCAGCATAAAATTTAGTAAAGTAGAAGTAAATCTTCATTTATGTATAATAAAAAATGTTGATGTTGAACAATTCTGGTATAGTTCAGTTTTCAGTACAGAGCTTATGAGAGATACATATACGAATACATTGCTGGGGCACTGTCAAGTCAATCTGAACGATCTGCGGCAGTAAGTTTAGAGAAGGAAATATGTTTGCACATTGTTTCTACATGAATACGTAAAATTTGTAAATAACAATATTGGTTGTTACAAGGAAAAGTTTCTGGTTACGTACAACAAACAAAACTTTTAACTTTCCATGTTTCGAAAAAGAGCTCATTATTGTGCGCGTACCTAAATGTTTTACCGAACACAATTAAAAGAACAGAAAAATTTATAAAGTTGATGAGCTCTTCGACGATATAAAGCCATAGATTAATTTACAAACTTGAATGAGATATTAAGAATTTTCTTTGTTTTCCTGTTTTTATTAATTGACTTGTTTTCAAGAACAACTAATTAGTTTTGTAAGTTTTTGAAAGTATTTTGCCCTTTGACAATAAATATCGTTATTTAATTGTTTTTTATCTGTTAGTATTTTATATGACATCCTGTAATAAAAAAATTTAAACATATGGATCTGATTTTCTTCAGATATTTAAGGAAATATAGACTGTAGTTAATAAAATAAATATATGTATTATAAAAGTTTATGGGAATTATTCTTCATTATTTATTAATTCCTGCATTAGTAAAACATTAATACACTGACTCGTTTGACTTTTGTAAATAGAATTGTCAGTATAATATAAAAATAAATTTTGTTATTATTTACTGAAATTATTAATTTGAAAATTTAAATTATTTGAAATTAAATATTGAAATGAAAGATGGGTTAACGTGATAATAAATTTAGCAATTTCATTATTATTTTTTTTATGTAAATTATTCTTAAATTACATCTTGCTTTATATATTTTTTTTTAATAAAAATTTATTTTGATCAGCGTTGAAAGTTTGGGTTTTATCAATTTTATATTTTTTCCGGAAAAGTTAGGTTAGTAGAATCATGACCTCTTAAGCCAGAAGAGAGATGTTGCATAGTTTGTATTTATAATAAACAGACAAGAAATACAATTAAAAATATTATTATGTTTCTGAACATAGCTCCCTTCTTTCTGTTCTGCCTATTTCTTTTTAGTTCAAGTTGTGAGTGCTTCTTTCTTATTATGGAAATATGTCACCTATATCTAATTATTGCTTTATTCAAGATTATTTAGAAATGTGTTTCTTGTAGCTACACAAGATAAAATTAAATTTATCATAGGCACAAGAAGTTTTTCTTGCCTTTCAATGGTTAGCGATTAAGCAAAAGGGATTTGTTTATTAATCTGTTGGATAATGAGCAGGTACTTAAGTTAAAAAGTGCTTAAATAAATAAACATTGAAAACTTTAGTATAAGAAAAAAAATCGTCGAATTAACTAAAATCTGATACGTTTCTAATTGTTTAGTAATACAAGGATTTTAACTCGCTTTTTATATAACAATATCCAGGCAATGTCTAAATATACAACACAAATACACATATATACGCAGTTTCATTACTAAAAGAAATATATAGGTGAGTAGGTATGTAATTGCAAAAATAAACAGGCAATGTAATTACGTCATAACTAATGATTATACACAATCGGCTAAAGCAGGTGCAACCAGGGCCGGTGTGAGCACAACAAAAAGAAATATTTTGAGAGAATGAGTAATTTTACCGTTCAGGGCCCGGGCAATCAGGGACTGTAATCGAGGCTTTGTACTGTGATGGTCAACCATAACGATGATGTCAATCAAGTCACAAAAGTGGTGTGGTTGGTTGGTGGGCAGTCGGTGGTGGGTCAGGTTCATAGTTTTCGACAACCGAATGGGCCGGGGCGGGCCGGGCCGGGGGACAGAAGACAAGTAAAGTTAACATTTTTGGCAATTAAAGTGTCTCTGTAATCTTAAAAGTAAAAGCTTTTCTTTTGTCTTCATCTTGGTTATCTTTACAATTATCATTTTTATCATACAAGGTCTATCTATCTGGTTTTACACTAGGGGCCTATCTGGTCACGGTGTGACGGGCGATTACACCTGGCGGGTCCTATTATCGCTTAATCTACCTAGGCTAGTAAAGAGGAAATTAGATATGTAAAAAAAAATTAATAAAATGGTCATCGTAGAATTAAAACCGGCATCGTATAATTATTTCCCCTACAAATTCAAAAAATTAAGGATTAACAAATAATATTTAAAAATAAAATTTAGACGATTAAATAAACAATAAGTATATATATATATAAAAAAACATTTTTGGACGTGCTTCATTTTACACAATGCAATGAATGAGGAATTAACATTCTGCTAGTTATGTATGCGCAGCTTTTATTCGCTCTGTAATGGGCTTTTTAACCTTTTTTTTTATCTCGTTAGAGAACCTTTTCTAGCTGCAGCAGCTTTGAGCAATTATATTATAATTGGGTTGTGCAGCTTTCAAATAACGTGTTGTAACTTCCATATTTCCCTGAAATTGTATTTAATAAGGCAATGTTCTTAAAATGTTGCACACTAAGCTTAAGTACTACGTTACTAGTAAGAGAATAATTAATGAAATACGGTTGAAAAAATTGCTGTTTTCCTCTTGCCTTATTTCTCTTATAAAAAGAAATAAATATATTTCTATTCTCCAGATTATAACTTCTATTTCCTTCAAATAAAACTATATACCATCATATACATGATGTTCCACTTATGGGCCAATTAGAATCTTTGCACTTTAAAATATATTAAAACAATTCATGAAATTAGTGGTAGGTAGTCTTATAAAACAATCAGGCGGTATACTAAACCATCATAGCACACAACTAGGAGAAAGTGATTTTGGAATAGTAAAAGCATTCTAAATACATTGATTGCAGTTCTGGGTGCTAACTCTCTCATATAATACAAATTAGGATTTCATATTCGCCTTGGCAGAACTTACAAATAGCATCACCTTCTTGTGTTTGCTGAGGTGATCTTTCGTAAATTCAGTTCTTTTTTCCTTAGAGTATGGTAATGATCGTTTTTGTCCTGGTGACTACAAGTAAAGGTAAAGAATCTATGCGCCTTTTTTTTATTGCTGCATAGTGTGGGCACCGAGGGCAACCTTGCCCACCTTGTTTAGCACGCCTATGTAATCTCAAACAAGTTTGGAGTAAATATTTGCTTTAAACGTTGATTTACTATTAGCGAATATAGCGACAGCTGTACTTTCGTTGGCCCGTCTTTCAGCTGCTCTAAGACAATAGTCGATTATGTCAGCTTGAATACCGTCATGTCTTCATTATAGCTAACCGAGATACCCAATCTCAGTTTTTTTCTCTTAATAATCCAGTTTCTGCACCATTATTATTCTTCGACTAGTCACTCTGCCAGCATTAGTCCGTTCTTACCGGTGGGCTTCTTTCCCATGCTTCCTGCTATAGTATCATAGCTATAACAGCTACGTAATAATTCGCACTCCAATATTAGGACAATTATCCTGTTTTGGTCCATTCTAACTAAACATATCATAACCAAGGGGGAATCACTCGAACTCGACTGTCAAAGTAGGAAGTGTTTCTGCTTCCATATGTCACTGCAAACTCAGAAAGCGCCTAAACAGAATCGAATTATGCGATGAGTAAACTGAACACAAATATCGGGAACACTTCATTAAACCACTAAAAATTAGAAGGTGCTATGAAGCTGATAATATTTCCTTTAAGTAGATAATAGTTGCCTGTGGCTATCCTGCATGATTAAAAACGAAATCCCTACTAAATGTTTGAAAAATTCTAATGAGCCAGTTGAGTGGGGAAGGCTGCAAATGCGTCATAATACTTCAAGTAGTTGCTAGAAAATTGCAAAGCAAACTACGATATAAATCGATACCACATAGGGTTTAAGTTGAGGCCATCTGTAGATAGTTCAGATTTGAGGTCACGGTGTAGGTACTGTGAGTTTGAATGATCTTGAAATTCTTCTTTTTTTCTTATTGTTAGAGAGTAAGCTAATAAACGGAAACTTATTGTTCTCAATAATGATATGTATGTATGTAAAATAAAGGTGATAGTACATTTCGACCTCAGTTGGCTGTCCAGTTTGATTCCTTTTAAAAAGTGCAGAATGCCAGAAGGCCCCAGGTTGGGTAACTCTCCCTCTTCAATTTCACATGCTCCCATCCCAGTTGCAGGGCCGTTGAGTTGCACAGTGCAGCACAATTTAAGAGTAGGTATATGGATGTTTCATTCTATTCTCCATAAAATCTACATTCGGCTTCCTCTGCTGTTCCGAGCCTACTCAGCTGTTCTTTCAGTTCACAATGGTCTGATATAATTCCTGTTAATATGCGAATATTATTTTTACTTAGGTTGATGCATTCTTCTTGTTACAAGTTCCCAGAAGAGTTTTACCTTGCCTTAATGGTAAAAATATATTCATAAATAATTCAGTTTTTTTTTTTTGTAAAGAGTAAATTTTGAAAATGGATCTTATATTTTCTGTAGATTCCTTTAGACTGTATTATAATCTTGTACCGAACAAGACTATATCTTACGCTAATTTCTGAGCTTGTTTTATTATTCTTTTCGTTAGTGTTTTGAGATGTAAAATAGTGTAAGTGATGTTTGTTTATGAATGTTCTTTCCTCACACATCACTATGATTTCAACAATTAACGACTAGTTGTTACCAAAAATGTTGATTTAAAACAGGAGGACTAGAGAATTTAAAAATAAAATTGCAAAATTAACATCTAAACTTAACTACAACATAAACGGAACAGTAACACTAAACAATACAGTAATCTTTTTAGGAAATACATACGTTGCAATAGAAATAGTTACACAAGGTATCTCAAAAGTATCCTCTAATATATTATATATTCTATGTAAAAAGTAAAAGGGATACATCCTCATCAAAGCGCAAATGTGCCTTAGAAAATAGTTGCGGCAGTTAATGTTACTAAATAAAACCAACCACCCGCATCCAAAACTTAGAATACAAACACCGTATAAACAATTAATCATATTAATCGATTAAAAAAATAATGGTGGGGCATTATTATTCCTATGAATAGTGGCGCTACATTAGCAAACTGCTGTGACTGTCAATGTTATAGTGTTACAGGAGAGATTATTGCAAGTCTTGTGTGTAGTAAGCAAAGTATCGGTATGTTTGCATTTTCTAAAAAATCGTTAATACAACAAACACTAAAATAAAAATGTATTTAAGAAAACAACATGACTATCATCTATATTCTCCTTTTTGAAAGGTGGAAGCTTTCCCGTGCACTTTTTGTCTTGCTCTATGTCGAATAAAATGCGTCCAACCTCCAAAAACTTGCGAACTGTTTCTCTACATGCCTGCCATGCGGGCTACTGACCTGACTCCTCAGCTTGGTGATATTTTGGCCGCCTTTGCCAATAATGGATCCTGCGACCTAAAAAAACACATTTATAGTACATCTTTAACGGTTTTCATACATTATTCATGAAACGGGAGGACTAATTTGCATAGAATTTGGGATTGCATAATCTGAAAATAAAAAAAAAAAGACAGACTGAGAAATATGTAGGAATTTAAAACCTTCTTTGTCCGAAGTTATTTAAAGGCGGAAAGCGATTGGAGAGATGTACATGTCTGGAAGAACGCTATTAATTTTTTCTTGTTTATCTAATTTGAATAATTCTGAATCAATTCAATTCTATTCTTAAAGTAGTAGGAACGATGAATTTGTGTAATTGTGAACAGTGATCATTAGTGAACACCGTTTTTATGTATATGTTGTTTAGAAACAATTTTTTACAGCACTTACAAATAGCAGTCTTACAATATTTAAATGCAGCTGAAATGATCTTGGAATTGTTCTCTCTACATATCCAAAACTTTGCTACTAATATATTTACTAATTGTTTCGAAATATGGGTGTGGAGTATTAATGTCTAAAGATATTAAACACATGCTTGTTTAAAAGCCTGAGCCATATTCTCTGGAAAACAGCCAACAACTAACTGAATAAAGTTTCTTTTTCTTTTAATTTGCTACCGAATGCACTTTCAATAGTTATATTTTGACAAGTTGATGCTTTTTGCGATGGCGTAGCTATAGAAAATATTTCAGATGCTTAAATATGTTACGAGTTTTATTAGTCTACGGAAAAGCTTCTGTTTTCAGTTAAAAGTAACGTTCTTTTTTTACAGACTGTACTTTCTTTGTAGCAATCCCTTCACGTTAATGCGATGATTTTGTATACCCCAACTATCTTGCTCCAAAAATCTACTGAACCATTTCATAAAGTGCGCTCGGTATAAAAGCCCTAGTTTGATCTGCTTGGAAGAATCGGAAATGCCTGGCATGTTTCGTTATGTAATAGTTAATACACACACTACAGCACAATTATTTTCAGCTAGCGGATGCGCAATAGCAAGAGGGCATGCTCAATGGAATGAGACACACCCGAAGGAATATAGTAAAACGTTATAAGTCGCACGTAAGAATATAGCGCGTGGGGAGTGGGGTTCCCGTCAACAAAAAATAATTGTGCTAATAAGTGCTGTAGGTACTATTTACTTCAGTTTATGAGATTATCTTGAATACACAGTACTCAAACGAAAAATGCTTCTTCCTATTCGGTGTTAACCAAATTAAAAGAAAACATGTGATTTATGCAGAATGAAATTCTATTTGAAGGGTTTTTTTAAAAAACAAAAAACTTCAAAAGCAAAATCTTGCATTTATAAGATACAGTTTTTGTGACTGTAAAAACTGCAATAATAAAAAAAATAAACATTATTTTGGCAATGTAATAGTTTATTTTTAATTTATTGCCATACACGAGCAGATGAAGGTGATTTACGTAATAAAAACAGGATTTCAAAAAAATTTAAGTCTGTTTTCTGGTCAGTTTATATAAGTACTCATTTTCGATTCACATTGATGTTGAGAATAAAACCCTTCACTATCATTCACAGTAGATCGTTCCTATCATAATAGGGCTTCGAGCTGTATATCTATTCATGATCTGAATGATAAGCATTCGTCGAGATATTTTTCCATAATTTTATAGCCAGTTGAAATTTAAAACACACCTTGGTAAATTTATTTTGTCAATTGCTGGTTTCAATTAATCAAATTTTATTTATCTTTTATGTTTTCTATAAATGAATAGAGAAACTTTACTATTATCACTTAGGGGAAAAAATGCCAATACATAATACTGCTCTTGTTTGTTTAAAAATTAAAATGTAACTTATTTTAAAAACTAGGTCGTGAACGCAACTGCCCGCTCCTGTAAAGGCAACCTTGACAATTAGCTTCACTTCATGTTTCCGTTTTGCACTGCAATATTCACGCACGTAGCACATAATGAAAGCCACGTTCATCTCAATACTAATTTACATTAGTGTTAGTTTCTCCAAGACGCCTATGAATATTTGAAAATATTCGATGATCGGGTATTATTCTAGTGGGATAGCGCTCCATGTACAGACGCCTGGCTTCTCTTGCATTTCCATTTGCAAGGCCGTAGATAAAATGCATGTCAGCCATTTCAGAATTAGTGAAATTTGGCATGTTTACAAAATTATAACGAGTATTTAAAACACTTTTACACCTTACAGTTTGCAATTTAAAACTTTACTTATACAGACACAAGTTACGATCTCTAATGTCGGTTGTCAAATTAATAAACTCAAGTGATTATCTGAATAAAGCCGGAGCCTGCTAGACCATTTTAAAAAATTTAATTTTTTCTGGCGAATTACAGAAAATTGTTTTCTATTTTTTTTCTCGATAACGGTCAGAGATAAGAAAAAAATACAAGAGATCAAAAAGTGTCTAAACAAGACAGAAAATTTATTGCGTATTTTAGAATCTAGCAGTGGCGCATCGCAAAAAAGTTCAGGGTGGGAAAAGAGGGCATGACCCCGAAAAAATTATTACCCTGTAGATTTACATCATCATTTGGCATGGCTAATGATGCAGGCCTTATAGCGTAACCTACCTTCCAAATTTGAGCAAAATATCTCAAAAACTGTAGGAGCTATACAGTAAAAAGTGAAAAAATCTTGAAATTTCAACACTCTGCAGATTGGTAACGAAGCGTTTGCAGACCTATGTTTATATGAAATTTTAGGCACAAAATAAACCAAATAATGACCCCCTTCCTTATGTACATGATATTTAGGAACGCCCTGTATATTTTTGATTTGATTATAAACTAATACGCAGTGAGTTTAGTAAAGTAAAATGTAGTAAGACAAAGGCGTTTTCCTCGTTAAAATCTGTTATTTCTGTATGTGAATTGAATTTACTTCCTATTCCTATCTCTATTATTTAGTATATATGTAATGGGTGAAGCATGCGCTTGGTATTCCACAATATTTATATCGTTTCGTTACATATTTGTGAGTGGTCTCTAAATTGATTAAATTTTGTCACGAACAGACTATTGAGAAACTAAGCTCTGAAATACACGTGCAGAACGTGTGTTATTGATTAATGTGAGGAGTTTGACAACTACCGGAGGCAAGTACCTGTTAAACAGTGCGGCAAACTTACTCGGTAACCAATTTTCATACACCCGAACTAAAGAGATTAGCGAATCCGAGTTGGTATTAATGGAATTAGTTGAAGGACTGAGAGAATTTCAATGGACACTTGACAGTTGATTTAATATAAATTATAACACACCTTCGATTAGGACTGTTTCAATCTGTAAAATGGATACAAGCAGAGATAATGATAGGAGCTTTAAAGCTGATATTTGTGATAACTAAACATTTACAAACATTTTTCTGTAGTAACTATTCGAAAACAAAGAGGATCTCAATTTTCCTCTAGGTTTTAGTTCTCTTTCGTACTGGCAATTTGCGTGACTGCTGTAAAGTTGACGATCTGTACATCGCTGTTTTCGTGTCAATGCGCTATTGTGTACGACGAATGTTGGTTATTATTGTGCTATTCGTCGGAACTTTACTGTGTAGGCGCTCTCGCAGAAAACTTAAATATATCGAGACGATAAAGTACGAAAACATTAAGCAGATTTCCAGCTAGATAATTTATTGAATTAATCTTTTGTGGTTTCGTGTACCTAACGCACAATAGCATACAAACTAACAAAGCGGTTGGTACTCGGTAATTTTAAATGGTTTTACCATAAATTTCATTTCAGAACATAAATCAACTGAGAGCAATATTTAGTAATCCGATATAAAAATTTATTTGCACCTCTTTTATAATTTTCTCAATTGGTTTTATTTATTAGGTATTTATTTTTATATATGTATTGCCAAAAATTCTGGATTATAAATCCCTAATACTTGTAAATATCTAGAAAAAACACGTGTTTCTATATTGCTTTGTATAATTTGCTATATAACAATTACCTGATACTATTTGTCAAGTTCTAATATAAAAAAACTCCACTTGTTTCCATATTTTCCAAAATCTAATCAACACAATTAAATTTACAATGGTGCCAATTATACGTTCGAAGCTCCCGTGCGAAAAAAGGAGTTTGTTGTACATTCATATCACGAATTACAAAACAACTTCCTGAAAATAACGTCGGCAATTTGGGATAAAATATGTGATAATTGCGTTTACAAGTTCGCCGTGTCAGCTCCATTAAATTTACACACACACGAATTTCGTAAACTGGTAGCAATTTTGAAATTCAGGAGAACTCCCAAGCTGCTTTTTATATAAGTTACTTATAGGAGTGGAATCCATGGAAACGTTGAAACGGTCCCGAATAAGTTATGAATATAAGTGCTGTAAATTCCATGTTCTTCAATCTGGTTGAATTTAGTATTTTCCACGATTATTTGTAAGAACGCTCAGTTATTTCCCTACGAAATAACGTAATTAACTTGGGTTCGCTTCTCGAAGTCGATGCCTTCAAACACACACATACAAACGAGAAAAGGTTTCGCGTAATTAGGATTGTATTAATAACAGATGCCTTGGTAATCATTAATATATTTCATTTATGAACTACTAATGTACCTGCCATTCACGTTCCAGCCAATTTTCCGCTGGGTTTATGAAGTCGTAATTAAGCATCCCGGCTCTCATTTAAGAAGAGATAATTGGAGGGGTGACTCGAAATGCTATATAATTTTTGATAAAGTCAAACGAATTAGAAGACATTGCTTGGGAATTAATCACAGTAACCTTTTGAGAGAGAGAGATAAAATTCCAGAAAATTTCATGAGAAATTCAAGTGTTGTTTCAGGTATTCAACCAAGAAAGAGACGAAAATACAGATATCCTGCAAAACAACAACAAACAAGATTTGCTTTCTGCATTCGCTAGAGAATGTTTAAGAACTAATCAAACGAAGTTTTCTAGGAATTTTGATGAAAAATAAACAAATAAAAGAAGTATGTGTTAAATAAATAACCTTGGAATACCAAGGCAATACCATAAACGAATCTACCTATAAATTTTTCTGCTTTCTCTACTCCTAATTGTTTGTAACACATGCCTAAAGGTATTTGGTGTCTAACATTCATTAACGAGTATCTCATTTTGAAGCAAACAAGAAAAATTCGCCGACTATATACAAATATAATTGTATACAGTTGCGGTTGTTTTTGCATAAAGTGGTAGATCTTATGACGTAAACAAAAAAATCCTATTTTTTACGAAAATTAGAAGCTGCACGAAAATATAACTTACACCATAAATTTAAAAATGTTGATGAAAAAAGAAATCTCCTATAGTAAATTATTAAAAAAAGATAGTAAGAATAGATGTTGACTAGGGCTGGGCGATACCTATGATTTTGGTATCGGGATTCGATACTTGTTTTGGTATCGATACTTGCCGATGTATCGATTCTACGCTAGGTATCGTTACCCAGTACTAATACTAGTAGTACTAATAATCCTAGTACCGGTAGTGCTAGTACTGGTAGTACTACCAGTACTAGTACTAGACTATCGATTCCGAGATATCGATACCATAAAATTGATTCCGAAGTATCAATACTTGGGTAGCGATTCAAAGGTACCAGTACTAGGGTATTGATTTCGAGGTATTGGTAGTGGAGTTTTAAAATTTCAATTTAAATTTTCAAAATTTCATAATGTTTCTAATTTAAAAGTTAAAAATTTTACTTTCCCTTAACATGTATGACTGTTGTTTCATTTGACAATTTTGTATAACTATTTGAGAAACGTTGGGGAAGCAGTCAAAAAAAAAAACATCGCTGAAAATATTGGATATTATAAAATAACTTATTGCTCAAATTAACCACTTCTTTTTTCTATACATTTTCAATCAAGAACAAGAGATTAGTTTTTCAAAAATATAATAATACCAATAAGTTATTGGTAATTGACATTGACCCTTTCTTATTTTAATTGAATACATTGTTTTGTTTTCTGCAATAAAGTTAGTTATCGAGAATATGTAAACATTTATTGTATACAAAAAACTTACAAGAATAGGAACATATAATAAAAATAAAAGACATATGTAATAGTTAAATAAAACCAATTCGGGTTAGGAACATAAGCTTTATGCATCGATAAGAAGACTAATTGTTCGGCATGTTCTGCAGTTAAAGAAGCCCTTAAATCAGTTATTATATTACCACCACAGCTAAACACTCTTTCGGATGGCACACTGGTAGCTGGAATGCAAATATATTTCTTACATACTGATGCTAATCTTTTTAAATAATTTTCATTAGCCTTCCACTATTCTAAGGGGTTAATCGAAATGTCTTGTTTCCATGGCTTCATACTTCCGTATTTCACTCTCGATGTTTGACATCGCATTATTTTCCTTTTATTTTGCGTTTTTTAGTTAATAGAGAAAGTCCTTTGGACCAGTATCGGAGGTGTAACTTTTTAAATAATTAATTACGTTATTGTACGTATCAGAAAAATTATCTTTTTTAAAGCGTGGATCAAGATAGGTACATATGTTCAAACGTAAATTTGTTTTAAGATTCCCACCTTGCAAGGAATACCTATTATTACAATTATGAATAATTTTAATAATAGGTATTCCATGCATTCCTTCCATGTTCAGTTTATTCTTTAATTTTAGTTGTACTAGTACTGGGAATCGATACGAAGTGTAGAATTGATACTTCAGCAAGTAGCGATACTAACAATAAGACAAGTATTGTATACGACACCAAAATTGTAGGTATCGTCCAGCTGGATACCTCGATCTGATACCACGGAATCGATACTCTATACTAGTACTAGAACCAGTACTAGTACCCGTACTAGAACCAGTACTAGAACCAGAACTAGAACCAGTACTAGTACTACTATCGATACATCGATACCTTTGCTAATCACGGTATCGAAGAGTCGATACCATTAATGGAATCGAATACTTGTCGAAGTATCGATATTTTGCCCAGCCCTAATGTTGACCTTTCACTGGAATTACATTTGTGTTTAGATCCATTAGAGTTTGATTTCCTGTTTTGAAATCTCGCCATCAATTTCGTAAAATTGTGCAAATCTTTAAAGAGAATACCGAAAAAAATCGAGGGTTTTGGAGCAGATTTAACCATTGAAAAAAATATTGTCTTCTTATACCAAGGTTCATCAAAATCTTGGCTGTTCCTTTGTAAGTTCCTAAGAACGATTTTTTAGAATTTCTAAAACTCAGTGGTCTGTCCAACCTCATACTTTTCAAATCGTTACTTATTATTAAATTTATATGGAAATCCCAGTGTCATTAATCTGATCAATATCTATTGTCCCAGAGTGATTGAAAATACCTTCTTCAACAAATTCATCTGATAAATTTACTACTAGTACATTTAGTCTGGTAACACTAGGAGAAACAGTGGAAAGTTTTTGGGTAGCCGTAATCTTTTTAGGCCGATGAACACAAATCTGAGGTTTGCTGACAAAAATTTTATCCGGTACCTTGTTAAAAATGTAAAAATGTTTGCACTTTTTTTTAGTTTTGCTCCAATATCTCGAAAACTTGATCGAAGAAGTCACTTTATACCAAATTAAAGGAGATAAAATGTCCTAATATTTGCTTCGACGACCAACTTTTTCGCCGCTAGAGTGCACCGAAAAATGGACAAAAATCGCAAAAAGTTACAAAATGCGATTTACAACACTTTTTTTTGTTATGACACGGAGTCCTCTTTGATCTATTTCATCAGCTCCTCTACTGAGAATTAGCACTCAACTTTGGTATTTTCGAGATACGTATAAATGTGTTGCATTGCAGCATCCATTTCTTGCACGAATAGACTACGTCTTTTTTGTTCTGTTGCTTTGAAGCTTGAAGCAGTGTTCTATGACACCGTTAATGGTTATTTTATAATTTTGTGGTAAGGGATTTTTTCACCTTTCTTTTTGGGATTTTTGTTACCGTTAATGGTACTTATTTATTTATTTTTTTATTTCTACAGACCGGGACGGACCCAAAAAAGTTGTAGCATTGGCACAGATAGAACAAAAAAAAAATACAGATTACACAGGTACAACCAATCAACAAGTGATTAAGATTATATAAGAAGTAATATTGAAGCAAGTTATGAGGAAAAAGAAATATTATGAGTGATATTACTATAATTGATTAAATAAATTGCAAATAATTTGAGTTTTGAAAGAATTTAAACTACAATGGAAAATGTTAAGAGAGTCAGGAATATCAAGTTGCTCGTTGTAAGTGCGCATTAGTCTGTTGATAGGAGAATTCTGAAAGGAGTTGGTATGACACAAAGGCAACTGAAACAAAACAACGTTACAGGTATGACGAAAAGGAACACGAAAGGAAATCAAAGAAACCAGATTAG
Source organism: Cetonia aurata (assembly GCA_949128085.1). Taxonomy (NCBI): domain Eukaryota; kingdom Metazoa; phylum Arthropoda; class Insecta; order Coleoptera; family Scarabaeidae; genus Cetonia; species Cetonia aurata. The sequence continues at coordinate 17,978,947 of OX421883.1, forward strand.
GGCAGTCAATACAGTTATTAAGTAATTTGTGTAATAATACTAAATCCGACAGTAATCTGCGCTTACTCAATGGCAAAATACCAAAATGGTTACATGCGACAAAGTAATCTGAAAAGATTGTCCTGGTATAGAAATCTAATAAACTTTCGCTGGACAGATTCAAGCCTGCCAATATACACAGCATACTGTGGACTCCACACAACAGACGCGTAAGATATAATCGAGTTTATAAATGCAAAATAGAGAGAACTGAAGCAAGCCGAGCAAGACAAATTTCTGGATGTTCTTATAATAAAACCAAGCACTTTGGTACATTTACTAACAATGTATTGCACGTGGTCACAATATGCCAGTCTAGCGTCCAGCATGACACCTAGATCTTTAATCTTAGAAACCTAAGTTAATATACATCCATTTAAGGAAAATTGAAATTTAGAAATGTTTCTGGTAAACTGTATAATATTGCATTTGTTAAAAATTAGAAAGAGTTTATTTTCTAGACAATAGTCACACAATCTATCAAGATCCTGCTGCAGCTCAACACAGTCCATCAGCGACTGTACAGGTTTAAATATCTTTAGATCATCAGCATATTGAAGGAAACGCAAGTTTTTTAAGCACTCGAATATATCACTGATATACAGGCTAAAGAGTAAAGGGCCCAAATGGGACCCTTGCGGAACACCTGATGTGATAGCCACCGTCCTAGATATATAGCCATTCAAGTTCACGAATTGAGACCTGTTAGGTATGTAAGACTGCAGCCACCAAAGAATGTCCACCCGCAAGCCCAATCTTAACAATTTAGTAATAAGTACTGAGCATAATATGCGACTAGATCATGAACATGCTCAATGCGTCAAATTACAGCCCTTCTATACTCATCAGCACAGTGTTGGGCAGCCATCATAGTCGATTTTTTGAAACTTTGTGTTGTGTCACGCATCTGATACACAACATTCTGTTTATAAGGTAATTTTTTGGCATAAAACGCTTCATTGGTGGCCAACCCACAAATAAAACTGTCAGATCTAAAGGCAAATTGAAGGATTGCCGATCTGGTTAATTGGGCTGAATTACTCTTTACCAATTTTCTTCTCATCTTTTGAGGCAAGCAACGTTGGGTAGTAGTATGATTTCCTACACTTCACATGCCTTACCTCTTAAATTAGCTTCCTTTTAATCATTCCAACTTTTACTACTCATCTTTGCACAGTCGAGAGTAACAAGCTTCCGTCTTTTAGCAATGATTCACAAATAAAACATTCTGACATTACAACATTAAACTAGTTAGCTTGAAAATCTAGTTCATTTACTTCAACGATGGGAGTCGTTCTTATTGAATTGGTTGTTCGCAAACTACCCATCTCTCCTGTGAACTGCTCACAAATGCTCCAGAAACTCAAAGTAGATCCAACTAGTATTATGCAGGGAGTCTGCGGACCAGGAGCCTCTCGTAAAAGAGACCATGACCACAAAATACTGAATACAGGGATCATCATATTTTATTGACTCTTGTTCATTTTTTATTTATTCACTTTTGACGCATATTTAATTGAGATTGGCATTTTATCTGCTTCAATTTTGGATAGCCTAATTTTCGAGATAAAGTCGAAAAACTGTAAAAAGTGCCAAAATTTTCAAGTTTTTTGCGTTTTCATCAAGCTTTCGGGCAAAATTTCTGTCAGCAAACCTCAGATTCGTATTCAGCGACTCAAAAAACATATAAAAGCGTAATCATTACGCGTATTCCAAAAACTTTTCGCTATTTGCCAGTTTGATTTCTAGTATTACCAGACTAATTATAAATCGCTATCATTATCACTGTCTTTATTGTGTCGCTTCAATTCATTCCTTAGCACTTTACTGAAACGTCGAAAGCGAGTGGTTTTGGCAAAAGCTTGCGACAGTTGTACTGCCTTTGGCTCTGAAGGGAAGAATCCTCTCGTGTCGGGGTACTTTTCTAATATGACAGAATTACGTGATCATGGCAACAACGTATTTTGGTTGGCGTTTAGGTAGCCTGTTGGCAACCTCAGAAATGTTTGACACCTCCAAACTAACAAAGAAATATTGCCCAGGACATCTACAAATTCCTACGTCTTCAAATTAAAACTAATCTCTGGTAAAATAGAGTAGATCATTTAAAATCCCTACAAAATTGGTAAAACGTTGAATTGAAAGATACTGCCTTTCTGGGTCGCAAGAGTACAAAATAAGACAATAGGTGTCATAAATATTGACTTGGCAGTCCAGGGTTAGTTGCTCGATTTTACATTCGCAATTATATATCAGGTTTGCTATAAAATCGATTGCAGAACTGCTTACAATTGAAATTTTTGATTGGATAATCTTTCCTAACTAATAAATCAAAGGAAACGTGATAATAAACTGGCAGGTGTTGTTCGAATATTCATTCGTTACCTTGCTCGGTATCAGTAAGCGCAGTTCCTCATCTCCACGCCTCGTCTTTTTCTGTGGAGCCCCCATATCTCCGTCGGCCTCGCGTTTCATGTTTAACTGTAACAGAATAAAATCAGTTAGATTTAGGTAAGAAAATGTTTCAAAAAAATTCTCAACTATTCATGCACAAACTACTATAAGAAACGATATGTCAACAAGTAAAAAATATTGCGAACCATGAAAAGTATTTATCGATACATTAATCTTACAAGTTATTTCGACTAAGCCGTCCAGAATGATTTACTCCTCGTTATAAATTTAGTTAACAACGCACTTCCAAGCAGCGGCACCACCAGTTGCTATAAATATAATCTATTACTACATCTAAATCGTAGACGGCACTTATAGGAACGTTCAGTTAGTAATGGGAGAATTAAAATGAAAGTTATGACCATCGAGGAAAACCATTTAATTCGCTTAACCTAAATAGCGTGCTATTTTCATGTAAGACCACTCACTTGGGTATGCAATTATTCACATATCATCACACGAGCCAAACTTCAAGTTGGTCCAACGTTCTCAAGAGCAATTAATTTTAAAGACATAGCGCTATGATGCGGTAATTTGCAAATACTTAATCAATCACTTAATAGGTATATATATTTATTTAACGCTGCCTTGGTGTGGATTAGCATTCAGATAAATGTGTATTCACGTAATGGATATCAAATTTGTCTTCTTAGAAGCTAAGAGCTTTCACTTTAAATTATTTGTTTTAGTAATGAAATACCGAAGTTAATTTATGAATCTCTGTTGACATAACACACTAACAACTTTATAAAGCGTAAGCATGTGCAGTTTAATTAAAAAGTTTCTTAGGAGCATATTTTATGGAAACTACTATTTAAAACATTTTTAATATTATATTAATAATAATTATATTAATTAATAATAATTGCGAAGGTCTTCGAGTCCGCATTATACAAACTCCTATTTCCACAAGTACACCAGATTATTGCATTAGAGCAGCATGGGTTTGTCAGTAAGAGGTCAACTGTTACCAATCTGAGTACCTTTTTGCAGTCAACCATAGGAGTTTTGGACAGTCAGGGTCAGGTTGACGTTATTTACACAGACCTATCTAAAGCGTTTGATCGAATTGATCACGGTATTCTACTACGTAAACTTGAAAACCTTGGCTTCTGTGAAACTCTTCTCCATTTGCTAGACTCCTATCTGTGCGGTCGTCAATTCTTTGTTTACTATAATGGCTTTTCTGCGGCCTATCACAAGGCATGTTCTGGGGTTCCACAAGGCTCACACTTGGGTCCCTTGTTATTTCTATTGTTTGTCAACGATTTGCCTGTCCATGTCAATTGTAATGTCTTGATGTTCGCTGATGATGTCAAGCTATTTTCTGCTATAAATACTGTGGATGACTGCGTAGCGTTGCGATCCGATCTGTTTAGCATGGTTGATTGGTGTTCTGCAAATAAACTTGATCTGAACATATCGAAGTGTAAGGTTGTTTCCTACACTAGAAAGAAATCGCCATTACATTTTGATTACCTATTGCATTCGGTCAGTATTAGCAGGAGCGAAGGCGTGTGCAACCTGGGTGTGTATTTTGACAACCACTTGACCTTCAATGAGCACGTCCGAGTGGTGGTGGGCGCCGCCAATAAGATGTTGGGGTTTATCTTACGCAACATGAGATCCTTTGTGAACCAATCTACTTTAAAAATATTGTATTTCTCTTTAGTGCGTTCCAAAGTAGAATACGCTTCCCTCATATGGAATCCCTATTACCACTGTCATAAAACCTTTGTCGAGGGCGTGCAAAGAAGATTCTTAAAACACCTTTGGCTTAAGAGTCACAATGTTTATCCTTATCGCGGCTTTCCATACGACATCTTACTTTCCGCCTTTTCTATGGATTCCCTTGAGACGCGTCGTAGAAAAATTGGCCTAACATTTCTGTTCAAACTCTTGCATAATCTGATCGACGCCAGTCAGCTTCTTTCTAGGTTGAATTTCTATGTCCCTCGCTTGTCTTCTCGCAACACGCTTACTTTCTATACCGATCTAGCCGGAACTAATTTAATGTTTCGCTCACCTCTTATATTCATATGTACCACTTATAATTGTATCAGTTCTAAGTGTGATATTTTTCACTGCTCCCTTCACGAGCTTCTCTCGGTCGATTGATAAATTTGATTTTTCCTCTTTTTCTTTAATTTTAGTTTAGGATTACTTTAAGTTTTAGATAAATAAGTAATACTATTGAATTTACAACTAATTTAATGTTTCGGTCACCACTTACATTCATTTGTATTGCGTTAATCGCATTAGTTTTAAGTTTTCACTGCTGCATTCATGAGCTTCTCCTCATCGGTTAGTTTTGTTTTCATTCTTTTTCTTTAATTTTAGTTTAAAATTATTTAAATTTTAGATAAGTAGTAATTATAACTTTGTATCATTTTTGCATTAGTATTATAGTATGTTATATGGTGTTATTTTTTTGCTGTACGTTGTGTAACTTTACTTCTTATATTCGCACTACTAATATTATATGTAATTACATTTGCCTTGTAATTGGCTGTACGCTGTTTGGCAATAAATAAGTAAATAAATAAATAAATAATAGTTAATCAACTGAAATGGTAATGCGATGTATGAATATGTACTGTGGCTGTGGTTTCCAATATTTCTAATTTAACCTAATATAAATTTAATTTTTGTTTAAAATTGTATTTATATTCTCAAACTAAAATCTCGGAGTCGTCTTTCTTTTTCAGTAATACTTTGACCATTTAGATTTATTAACAACAGGTGGAGTTATGGTCAAGGTGTTCAAGAAAAGTGATTTAGTTTTCTTTTACATTAGAAGAACAAAAATGACAGTATGTTGGTGAACGCTCTGGGTAAGATATTTAGGATACCTACCCTCTCTTAATGAGGCATAATGTAATGCAAAATGGTGTCTTAAAATCACTTATTGTTAGCAGATTTTATTATAAAATTTATTATAAAAATTAACACTTTTGTTTCAAATTATAATTTTTAAAATTTCGGCGAAATACGATAGCTATTGCCCATCGCCAGATTTGGAATGAAACCTCAATACCAAATACCATCTTAAAATAGCAAAAACAAAAACAATACATCAAATACAATGTATGGGTTATGTAATAAAGAAAACATGGCATGGCTTGTCTTCAAACTAAAAAACAAAATTTATTTAGCAATAAAAGCAAAGAGAGGAAGAAAATAAGAAATAAAATATAAGAATGAAACAAAAATTATATTATGTTGGGGATTTTCTTGTCCGTCATACAAAAGGTAAATTAATTCCATTTTCATATTATCTTTTATTGTAATTGATATTTTTTTACAGTTATACAATTTTCTGAGGAAGGAACATTAAAATATTCCGAAATGTTAAATAAAACACTTTTACAAAGATTTTGTGCAATTTTAATTAGCCAGTTCGCTATTCCAAGATTCCTATGTACTAAGATATAATTATATGGGCGATAAACAACGAATGATACACCTATCAGAAAGATTACTCGACAGTTATACAACCCGTAACAGTTTGTTTACATTTCAAAAATCATAAAATTAAGTGTGGTCATGAAGTCACAAAGCCTGACGCCTGTTAACATAAACGACCTACAATAGCGTAGGCAGATATAAAGTAAATCACTGGAAAAGTATGTACACGTCATCAATAACATGTTTTCATAACAACGTTTAATAGGTTAATAGTGTATTAATAAATATACCCTGCTGGCGTTAAGAAGACGTGTAAGTACCTCCATCATTAACGAAGTTTGCGTCATGTTGCCCATTTAAACATAAAAATTGTTGCAGTTAGGTCATAAGGTTATGTTCAAATAACACACAGCAGTATATGTCAAAACTAATGCTGTAGATATCTCATTAAAGATTGACATCGGCATCCAAAACTGTGAGGATACCAGAATCCTACGATACGGATAGCAATTAGATCCGGATATCTGGACAGTAAATGCTCCGGGTATCGATAATAGCTCTAGTAAACATTGTATTGGCTATTTTCCATGCATGCTGTTGAAGCACGACTTAAAATTAAAAAAAAAAGTGAAGTGAATAAATTATACAGAGCATTTCAAACGAGCTACCTCAAATAACTATTTATCTATTTCAATTTATACAAAATTCCGAAACCTATCAATTGTCATATCACGGGGGACAACTTTTAATGACGAGCCTGACGATTTAAAATCATTCCTAGGGGCGCAGCAGCCCCCTTCATTAAAATTTAAATAGGGAAGATGGGTCTTGTGACTACTCATTCAAAAGGTGAGCAGCATCAATTGCTTAGGCTTTATTTACACCACTAGTAAGCCAGCGTTCCACCTGGACCGCACCATTGTAAAAAATATGGTATTGCAAATCCGCCTTCCACTCAAACGCACCATTTTATAGAACTTGGGATATGGCTGGCATTAAACTATGAGAAATTAATTGTGCTCGTTACATAGGTCATTATTAAAACAATGTTCTCAACCGGATAAAGAATAAGAATTGATTTCAGCAATCCCTCCACCAATTCCTTCCTATTCTCATTACCTATTATATTTACCCCTCGCCCTAAAAAGTGATGGTCCATCAAAAGCGTAGTATTACTATTCCCACTGTTATTAGATTTGAATTTCAGCTACCCTATATTTTAGCAAAGTTATCTTCGTTTCGGTTAAAGCAAAATAATTTTATCCAGTAGAACAGGTGTTGGAATGCGTTTTTAACAAGAGCGATGCCCATCCCATTCCTTCTGTTGGTTTCTGAACGCCGAAGTTGACGTCAGCCCTTGCGCTCGCTTCTGAATAACACTAAATCATTCTAAACGTCACCCATGTTCATCCCCTCTCTTCTGCTCGTTTATGAACAATACCAATGGTCATCCCACCTTTTCGGTTCATTTCTGCCCAACACCAATGCCTTTTGAACAACAGCAATGCCTTTTGAACAACAGCAATGCTCAGTCTACCATCCCTGCTCGTTTTCAAGAACATCATTAGTGCATTCTAAACAACAGCAGTGCTCTTTCCATTCCCTGTGCTCCGCTTTAGACAGCACCAAAGCAGTGGCGGCTCGGCAGGGGAGGCTACGGAGGCTAAGCCTCCCCTATTATTTTTAATAAAATAAGTAGCGTTTATTATGTATTAAAATAATGTTTAAGCATCGGATATATACTAAAATAAACCAATTTTGCAAAAAAATATATAATCAATAGTATATTTATTCATTATTTAATTTAAAAATGCAAACAAATTTCCAATAATGCGCGAAATTTTACTGGACGCACTATAATAGCAAGCGAGGAGGCTAGCCACAGATTTGGCTCCGCACCAGTGATTAATGCCATGGCTGAAAGCATGAATACGTATGGTTGGAGGCTTGCCGTCGCGGTGAGATCCTACCCGATCGGCATGTTGCGTTATCGGTCGTAAAATGTTGCTACGCAACTGCCCATGCAACTCCCAGCTCCCAGTACTAATAACTTAAGAAGCGTTGGGTGAGTTTTGTTAGGCTACGTACACAAAGTGGATGAAATGAACGAAATTAGAATTTGCCAAGATATTGTCCACTGGTTGGTAACAAATTTTTTTAGTTGTTTAAACATAGAGACGAAATTACACATCGTACAAAACATTGAGAAACCACGGCCTAATTTATCTGTAGTATCTAACGCCGGCAACCGGCAAAATCGTGGTTTTAGTTCATTATGGTACACTAAATGTGATTGGTTAAGTGGTTCAATTGAACGGGAAAGATTATTTTGTTGGCCATGTCTACTTTTTTGTAACCAAACCGAAACGTGGTCGAAATTAGGTATACAGATTTAAAAAATCTACCGCCCGCTATTGAACGGCATTCTAAGTCTAAAGAACACATTTCATCGTTGTGCAAATTTAAATTATTTGGAAAACAAAATATTGCTACTGCTGTAGACAGCGCGCGCAAAGATGCAATTATTTCCTATAATAATGAAGTTAGAGAAAACCGCAAAAATTTAAGAAAATTAATAGACGTAACAATGTTTTTAGCATCACAAGATTTAGCTTTTCGGGGACACAATGAGATTTCAGATTCTTTTAATCGTGGAAATTATAAAGAATTACTCGAACTCTTTAGTAAATATGAAGCTAGTTTTAATAAATTTGTTACTAGTAATATTTTTTCGGGTACATCTAAATCTATACAAAATGATTTAATAGATTGTATTTCTTTTGTATTAAAACAAGAAATACATACAGAAATTAAAGAAGTTCCGTTTTTTTCTTGGCAAGTAGATGAAACCACAGATATGTACTGTAAGTCTAAATTATCAATCATATTACGTTAAGTCAAGAGCGGTAAAGTTATTGAAAGATTTTTGCAGTTTTTTGACGTATCATCCGGTCGAACAGCTAAAGATTTATTTAATCTTTTATCAAATAACAGCGAAAAATATGATTTAAAAAAAAAATTAGTAGCTCAAACATATGATGGTGCATCTGTTATGGCAGGGCATTTAAATGGTTTACAAAGTAAAAAAAAAAAAAAACAATCGCACCTCAAGCTCTTTTTGTACATTGTCATGCTCATGTCTTAAATTTAGTTTTGAGTAAAGCTTGTAATATAAACAAAGAATCTACAATTTTCTTTTCTAATTTAATTGTTATTGTTTCTAGAGTTTATTTTTGGTTTATTATTACGTTTATCAAAAGTTTATTTTTACGTTTTTATTACCTTTTTACCTATCACCTCATCCAGTTTCCTATCCAGGCAACATTTCTTTCTCCTCTACGTGGTTCTTGCTAGACAATAATTTATGTTTTATTTTAATCTATTTTTTTTTTTCAATTTTTATTCTACACTTACAATGCTACAATAATAACTATAAAAATTTAATTTATTGACTGAGAAGGGTTACTTAGGCTACAGTAGCCTCCCTTGAACAAAACGTCACGAGCCGCCACTGCACCATAGCTCATCCCATCTATTTTTTCCGTTTGTGAACGACACCAATGCAATCTGAACAATACCAGTGTCCTACTACCGTTCGTTTGTGCATAACACAAATGCAATCTGAACAACCTCGATATTCATCTCACCTCTTCTACTAGCTTGTAAATAACACAAATGCATTTTGAACATCAATGCTCATTGGTTCCACCACTCGTATCTGAACAATATTGACGCATTGCCAACAACACCGATTTGCTTGTTTCTAAATAGGCGAACCTTAAATATGAATAAACCTTTTTAAAAAATAAAACGGACAAATTTCCCCGTTTGTACAAAAAAAAAATCCTGCAGTGTACATGAAGCGCATTAGTCATACATTCAAAAAAATGGCAATTATGAAAGTATATTGATTTAAAATTGTGAAGTCATCATTATTATTATCAAAAAAAATTGTTTGTTAAATGATATTACGTCACATACTCAACATTAAATGGAGATTAATAAAATAAAATTTGGAAAACAACAAATAACATATGTATTAAAAGTTCAAGAGGCACGTACAAACAGAACGAGAACGTGTATCACCACAGACGATGCTAAAAATAGAACAGTTGACGTAAAATATATTTATGACACTTTTTTTCAGTTCTGTAATGATTATTAAATCATTTTCATAAAAAGAAATACAAGTAAGTTCCCACACTCAAATTACTCTTGATTTACTGTGCATGTTTATGTTTTAAAATACCTTTATTCATAGGTTTATTCATCGCTAACGGATAAAGACGAAAGATACTTTTTATCTGTCGCCCTTGGATAAAGATAAAATATATTTTTTATCTATCGCCTTCGAATAAAGATAATAGTTAAATTATTTTTACCCGTTACCTTATTTAAATAATTTTTTGCCCAACTCTGGAGTCTGCTATGTACATACATTAAAGGACCACGCCCCCTTCACCGACTGATGATTACTTCAGAAACTTTAGAACAATTTAACATAATTCTAATCTCTCTTGTTTTCAAAGAACACCTGTTAATGTTCAAGAAAACCACAATCATTCTACATAGCACCATTCTGCAACAGTCGTTATTTATAGGTTATCCAAGTCTTAGTTCGTGTGCATTACACGTAATTCCCCAAACGTTCTAATAGTTATCACTGCGAACAGTTACATACATTAATTAATAACTCGCTCCTCCAATTCCCTTCTGGCTTTCCGCAAACTAATTGAAATGTATGTAATTTTACACCTAGTTTCCGTCGGTGTTCTTCGCCCCCTGGAGCCTGTCTTTCCTTCTCCCCCAACGGTGAAAGCGCCGCAAACGTGCAAAGAACCTCCGCCGTTGCTGCGGGCTAAGTTGGTGCGGAATTAAACCAGCACTAAGATGAATAATGCGCCTTCCCGCATTTATGCACCGCTGTTCGAATTATTATAGAACAATATTAACGGCATATTACCTAACCTCAACACGCGTTACAGATTACTACATAGTTGCGAAGCTTGAAAGAGAGGTAGTGTTTTAGCTTGACTATTTTCGTTTCTCTCTAACACTGAATAAGAGCAGGTAATAAAATAACAAGAATAAAGACAATGAGACAATAAATCTTAATCAAATTTCATTCTGTTTTTTTTTTCCTTTACTTTTGATTTTAGAACTACACTTAATACATTTTAAGGAGCCGAAGGTATGTTATTTACAGTAGCCAATGTTATTTACAATGACCAATGACAGGATATAACAAAAGGTGGGCATTTTAACGGGGTTCTCACAATACGATCTGTACGGGGGATTCTAATTATGTCTAACCCTGTGAATGTCAAAATTGGAGTCACTAGAGATTTCATATAGGTACAGTAAGAGAATAGAATACCCACGGAGCTCGAGAATGAACGTACAGGTCTCGCACTGAGAATTGGTGGAAGACACGCCGCCCTCAAGCGCATCTGCGTCACCAGGTCGAAGAACCAGACCGAGCGGAAGGAATAACTGCCGTTCGCACACAGAAAAATGCATTCAGAGTTCAAAATAAAATATTGTTTCAACACAATTTTGTGTTGAAAATGACATAATTTTGTTGTAAGTTAATCTTTTACCACTAAGAAAATTGAAAGATTTAAGTCAAGAAAACTTTTGTTTGGATGAATTTTCTTAACTAGAGAATATATTTATATTTAGTGCAAGTAAATAGAGAATGCAGCTTGTACATGCGCAGCAATACGTGGGATTATATTAAATATAGTATAATAAATATATGTTAAAGTGGTTAGAGTACAGAAACAAAACGCTGTCTCTGCGTTGTCGGTCAATTATGTGATCGTTTTTTACCTCACAGAGTAGTTCGTTGTGTGAATTTCTTTAATGGAATCTTATTAGTTTTACATGTATTAATGTACTTATGGTCTAATTACATGACAAAAAGGTTGGTAAACATATGTGGCGATAAATCTACCTAATAATATTAATGATGAATTAGGTAAGTAAGCTGCTCGAATTGGTCTTGTTGGAGAATCTCAGAAAGATATTTCAACGCACCTGTTTTTATTTTTATTAGATCACAGTATTATCGGTATACTGGTATGCATATGTATAATAGTATAATTATAAAACCCAGGAAGATATTCAGGTAGAGGTAAAGAGGTATTTCTAAGCAGTCATTCTTTCAATGAATTGTGGACTAGGTGTAGTTACGTTGAAAAGACTCTTGATTTGGATCGATTGTAAGTATTTTGGTAGTAGTGATCTTTAAAGAAACTCTATTCGAAATCATTGTAAGTACATACATGTTGTAATGGAGACTCCTACATTGCTCTGCAATAAACTATGTTGGTTCTTTTACTGAGACCTTTTTATTTTTATAAACATTAGTGAATAGAAGAACTAAAGGTAACGAAAAAAATTCTTAGACCTGGAACTCGATACATGTACAAAGGAATAAGCGTTATATGTGTATCTAGTACTACTTTTATGCATCTGAACAATAAAGGTGTGTTTGTAAGTTTGATTTGCAGTGTATTTGCACTTCTGAAAGTATTATACCCCATATTTTATCATTTTTTAAATTTCCTCCTAATTTGCAAATAAGGCACTGTTAAAACTACTTGTTCCAAAGAAAACTTTTTCAAATCAAGCATTTATTTCACATAAATAATAGGTACTTTTTATCTGATAGAAATATGTAAATATTTATCCTTGTAGAAAGCGTTATGATTTTAAGTTAAGTATTAATATTCTAAAAACTATATGAAAAGTAATTTAATTCAAGAATTCTAACATTTTGCTCCAAGGCTAATGTTTTAATGCAAGTAAGTGGAGACTAAAAGTAGTTTCGTCCAGGGCTGCTTACCTCTTACGTCAAGATTATGCTGTTAAGACAATCTTTTCCTTGCCTTAAGAAGTTTTTGTCTTGCGAATATTCAAAACTGGTTATTTGGTCCAAGACAAATTTATTTGAGGTAAGCATGCATTTCTCTGTGTGCAGTAATGAAGATACATGTTGCAATAAAAACTAACTTACGGCTTTTCGTGCGAGTTATAACGTAACGTCCATTCTTCTTCGGGGGTGTCTCACTCCATTGAGCACGCCCTCTTGATATCGCGCACCCTGAGTTTACTGTATATTACACATTCTCGAAGGAATATAGATTTTGCAGGCAATAATAACATACTGTTTTCTGTTTACTACATATAAGAGTTTGGATCTTCCAATAACTACTAAGATTATAAGCGATTGTCATTATTTGAAATTTGGGCAATAAAAGTTGCAGTGTAGTTGAATTTATGATATGCGTTAAGATGGATATTATTTGTATTCCCATGACAATAAATAGATATTATTATTAATGCTGTTTATGTGTTAATAAGAAAAATCATAAGAAGGAAATTTTAACTAGATAAGTTTGGAAATCCTTTATATAAATGCGGTAAACTGATTTATAAGTTTATATATTTTAAAAACTTATTTCTTTTCTAGTAATTAAAGGTATGAATATTAAATGTAAACGTAATATTTGTTATTATATTTTGCTACCAAGGTGTAGTTACATTTTTAGAGACATCTATTTCATAAAATTCGTATAGTTCACTATAAAAAATTAAATAAATTTTAGAGCGAGTTAAATACTTTTCTACATGGATGACAAGTTGACTCTGAAAACAGTGTGGTTATCCGGGAACCATAAAAGTGCTGATTTTAACTTCATCTTTCTTTATGTGTGTCGTTACTAGGATCGTGAGTAATCCTGAAGCTTTGTTCACATCACACGAATTATGTGATATCTTAATAAGTAAGCAGTAATTATTGCATAGTGACTAGTACGTGAACATAATACCAGAGTTCAGTACTAATTAATTTCTACCTGTATGTTCATATGCGCTCACATCTTTTATCTTCGAATCTTTTCGCAATTTATTATAGGAATTTTATATTGCATCAAGCAACACCTGAGACTTGTTCCGAGTATTTCGAGACTTCAAGGTTATCTTAGAATATATATATATATATAAAAAAAACCTGTGTAGAGATTACAATACATATACGTAAATAGACAAGACTTCGTTAAATTTCCTTTGATCTCGGTTTACTGGGATTAACTGCATCTGTGTACACAATTCTATCAGAATTTTAAATGGAAAACGTTCTGAAAATTCATTCTAAAGTCATGAAAACAAATTGCCAACCGGATGTTATGATGTTTTACGCATTTCAGATTCACAAAGTTGCAAGAATTCTAAATAATCATTGCCAACACTGTTTCAATACTCTTGTATGTGTATGTAAATGTATGTAAATGGGGGATGATATTTGCTTTAGTTCAGCGAGTAATATTCTAAAATAGCGTCTATTATTTCAACATGTTTATATATCTGCCAGATCTCGACGATAAATTTAAAAGTAACACTAAGTTCGCTTGCGTATTTTAAGTATGTGAATTGAGGTGAATGCCTTATCCAAGCACCTTTGTGGAATTGTTTGATCCAAATATAGGGATGTATTATATCATCCTAGTTGGAATGTAAAGCAAAAGAATTAACACATTAGTGACTGTATCAAATCTTAGTTTCCGATTGAAGTACTACATCACGTGCACTACCATATATGTAAAAACACTTCAACGGAATAACAGGAAAATTATTTTAAATTAAGCGAAAAAGTGAAGATTAAGAAAGAAATAATGGCTGAAATATTTACTTAAAAGAAATGAAGATAAAACAATAAATGCAAAAGCGCATCTCTACAATACAGATGTGGTACTTAAAAATCAAGGTAATTACAATATGGCCTGCGGACTTGGCATTGAACTGAATACAAGCCACAACAAGTAATTTATACTTTTTTTGGTTGGTTGTAGCTGAGCAATGTTTCGGGTTGTGGAATATGTATTTTCTGGGTACTGACATCTCTTGACGTATTATACCATCTTCACTGAAATTTTTTCCCACTCGGAGAAGATTTAACCGCCGGCCGGTGTGAAATTTTTGCGTATCAAACATAGAATTTTTACTAGACCTACACTTTACTTCTTATTCGAGAAAAAGGCATGTTCTGTGCTGCAGCTTATGCTGCAGCTTTTAATTATGAATAAATAAGAGAAAATAAAAAAAATAATGAACATTCACTAGAGCGTGTTATGGAAATTTGCCTTATAGGATCTGTTGTTTCAACTATTTATTGAATCCACGCCTTATAAGGAAACTAATGTTTTTGTTTGCTATAATTCGATTATTTAGCTATCTCGACTAGATGTTTCATAAAGCTATTTAAGTATATTTACTATTATTTTTTGGGTGATCTAATTACACAAATAGCACTTTTAGAACTACATTAAAGATAGGTGTAGCATCTAATGACCCTTAATTATTTTATTACTTCTATTAAATATTTTGTGTATTATATTAGTTAAGAAAAGGTGCTCCTTCAGTTTTAGATAATTCAGCCACGCAAATAAGCCAATTTTCCACTTATGGTGAGATTCTATGCATACCTGGTAGCATCTGCAAGATTATAAAAACTTATATATCTTGAGCCATCTTTATTGATTGTATAAGTGAACAAGATCTTCATGAAATGCACACTGAAATCACTCGTAACGTTTAATACAAAGCACATATAAAAGAATTTTATAACTTTTGCAGCGGTATTGGTGATATAAGAGTAGAGTATATGTGTGAAATTTTAGCATCTGAAGGGGATACATCGAATAATTATTATTGCAACTAATAATTTTAGTACCGAATTGAGTTAATCTATATATAGGATATTAGTTAGTTTAGTTAATCTATATGTATATTAAATCTAAAGCAGAAGATTATGATCCAGGTTTAAGGCTGTTGCAAAGTATCCCGTTGGATTTTCTAAACTATTTGAAGGTGCAGCAAATAACGAATAAACGATTCGCATACTTTTCTTCAACAATTTCACGTTGGTATATTTTACCCGACTTTAAAATAGATGTCGCAATATTGTTTTGATAACAGAATTTGTGGCTCAAAAAAGCGGAGCTAAAATTTAAATATTTTAAGTTATGGTAGAATAAGATCTGTGTTTTCCAGAACCACTATAATATACGATTACAGAATTACAGATAACTATACAAGCACAACTCTGCCGCATTTAATTCCACGAATTCTATTCGTTAAATACCTATATAATACCCACATCTGGACAGATTTTCTGTGTATTTACGCAGAAGATCCGTTACACATCATGATCAAATTATTATTTATTTTAACGAGACTATCGGTGTCATCTGTAAAACAGTGGTATCAAACGAATTATTATATAAAGACATATAGTAAATTAGATTTTCTACTGTATGTGCACCCTGCATAAATAACATAAATTAACACAAAAAAGCTAATAAATAAAAAAAAATTTACAAATGCGCGCATCGTTGCGAGATGTCATTTACTCAAACCTACATTATTGAGTTTACCTGATAAAATTAAGTACTCGCGTTCTAGAAAAAGTTGTATATTAAAACCTATTAAATTTAGAAAATTTATTTGATTTGTAATATGTATTGTTTGAAGCCAATAAGCCGTTGTGAGCTGCTGCATATACGGCGTCTGAAAACTCGAAACTTATGATAGTCTATTTTCTATTCCCTTCCTACATTTTATAAAGACTTCAAATCGTGACGTTTTGGGTTTCAAATTTAAACTAATTTCAATTATTAATCTTGAACAAGAAAGGATACCAATTAACAACGGTCATTAAATCGTTAGTATTGAATTTCCGCGAATAGTAGCGAAATGGAACCAGGAAAACTGTAAGGTTCCATATATTTCATATCTCAATTACAATAGGAAACAATGTTCAAATTGCAACTTTTGTCTTTTCGCGTAGGTTGGACTTTATATCGTATATAAAACACCCGCCTGTATTACTAATACCTGTTTGAGCTAATGGTTATAATTCAAAAGATATTGGGCAAAAAATTACTTCATGTAAGACAAGAAGGTAAGCATAATACAAAACGAAACTAAATTACTTACCCTAATTTAGTAATTTACCGTAAAAAATCTGTTCATAACTTTCAGCCCCAAGTCTCACGCGCGACAAATTTATACTGCAACATATGTCGGTCTCGAATAGCTTTAAAATCAACTTTTCTCTGTCTATTTAACAATTTTGCCGTTTGCTAATGTAGTAAAGACGCGTTTAGCTTAAGAGAACACCGAACATTTTTACTAATTTCATCTTTTACGGGCACCCTACAAATAAACAGCTTCAAACGTGTCTCTATAATATTTATTTTGGTCCGCCGATTTTATACAAACTTCTCCGATATATCACGTAAGCCGATGTTTATTTTTTATTAGCTTAAGGCAGCTTACAACATCCCGGCTGTCAAACGTTTCCGTGTTATTTTAAGTCGCGTTTCGGAACAGAAGGGAGACGTTCTTGATTAAATCGGAACGTAAACAGTCGTTTTAAATTTGCATTTTTTATTATTCCCGATTCGAGCATTCAGCATATAGTCGAAGAAAATCTATTCGCCTAGGAACAAGAATTAAATTTTTCAATCATGTTCCCCGAATTGGCATTCCGTAGTAAATCACATCTGGCTTTTATTACACAAACTTCCGACTGAATGTTATAGTTGCACATACAATAATCTCACGCGTAGATGAGCTTATTATGTGCAAGTGTTTCAAGATCGAAGGAGACCTTGAGTTTCATTCTTTTCAGAGCTTTATGTGCATATCGTTTTATTACCTATTGTTCTAATCTAACATTGCTCTGTGTACGCCAATAATACTTGTGCAGCTGTCTTATTAACGCTAGCGGTGTTCCTGGATCCGTGTATTCATTGTTAGTAAATTGTAGAGTTAAATATATACAATGCAATGAAAACAATTCTAGTGCTTGGTAAACGTCATACTCTAAAGATAGTTGAAAACAAAGCAAATTGTTCAATCATTAAATTAATGGTAAATTTGAGTTTTTTATTTTATTTGCCACCAAGTAAAGCCGTCTTTGTAGTCATCGAATAAATAAACATTATAATTTTTCGTCTTATTGAACAATCCATCGACCCAAGATGATGGCATAGTAAATACACAATCTATGGAAAATAAGGAAATATAAAATGTGCATATATACTCTTACGCCACTTTAAATAAATGTTAGGTCCTACATTTATCCACTCGTTAAACCTCATTACATATTTTTACAGCTGTTAAAATAAAACAAATACACATCAGTGACGTTTATTTTCCTTATATTCTCTAGGTAAACCTTGAAGTCCTACTAAATATTTACTTCCTTTTACAAGGTTAGTTTTTGACCTGATGATGGATCCCAAAATGTATGTTTTATGAGATATTGATTTTGAAATTTGTTTATGAAGTTAACCAACACCATCTTGTTTTCAGCCTGACATAAAATTTTAGTTGCTATATGCTCAAACATATTTTTCATTTGATGCTGATAAGTTAAAGAAGGCCCAAAACAGCATTAATGACGAAATTCGAAAATTAATTTCCTTCTCTGATGAATAGTGGTTACAGATCCACCCAAAAACAAAAACACAATTAATAATATTTGGTCCAAAAAGATCTTTAACCAACTGAAAGAATTCCATCGACATTCGTAGTAACAATGAGTGCATTCAACCTGTGGATTGTGTTCAAATCATGGCATTTTCATTGACTCTGAGTTACGCAAATTGAATTACAAAATAAAAAAACGTAAAAAGCAATTAACAGTAAAAATTCAAAAATCACAATCAATTGAACTAATTAATAATAGTTATTAATCGTATTTAGAGTAAGATTCGTAACATATTACCTTAACAACGTATTAACAAAGTAAGCAAGCTTGCTGCGATATCCAGCAAGAGAAATATATCCTCGTTTTAAAATAAAATCAGGCGTAACGTGTTCATTATTTTACAGATATAGTTAATTTAACCGAAAAGTTAGCAATAGTCTGCCCAAATCTTCGAACAAACTTTGAGCTGAAACTCCCAAATTACGAAATCACAATTAATTCAGTAATTTTAGATGTAATAACTAGCACATTTTCCCTCCACTTGTTAGAGCGCCACGACAAATAAAACTTTTTCATCGTCCAAGAAATCATGCGGGAAAAGACAGTCGTAATAAAGTCAGCAACAACTACTAATTGACCTCCTTTATCAATTTTCTTCCGTTATTAATTTCATAAATCGCACTCGGAACGCTATCTGGTTTTCATTCCGATTCCTAGCCGTTATTCCCCGCGGTAAACAGCGATACTAATACGATTTGGGCCCCGGAACTAACATGGCTTACATCTGATGGCGCCATTTCGCTTATAGCCGTCGCCTGTAGCGGAAGGGAGAAGAAAAACGGATAGCTTTAATTACTATTGGGGAATGCGATGCGCGAAATTGCGTTAGGTGGTTCTAGGCGGAAGTTGCCGCCGGTTCGGCTCTTCGATTTCGCGAGTAGAAAATCGAGTTTCCGGTTACACAGAGAGAGAATATTCTCTTTACATAAGCAACCCGTATATGTAGCGGGCGTGCAAGACAAAGAAGTATCCACGAACAGTAGACTGAAAAGCTGCGACGTTCCGAACATTCTAGAGCTATTATGTATACAAAATGTTCTGAAGATTTCCGGCGACACCCGATACTGCTGATTTGTTCTGCTGGAGGAACGAACTCAAACAAAACTGTAAATTTCGATACTATTTTGGATTATTTGAAAGTTAGGATATGTTAGTGATAGTGTCACGTAAATAAAAGCATCTTTAGCAGAAAAGACATTTGATTTAAAATTTTACTTCTATTAAATCTACTTTGAGAAAATGGATTGTAGAAATAGAGGGCATATACATCGTGAATGTGTATTTGGTTAACAGCACTAAAGTTTGTTTTTATGAGCTGTTTTATTACACATTGTTTTTCAGTATATGTTGTTGTCACATTTTGCATTTATCGTAGTTTATTGTGTTTTTAACACAGCTATAATTAATTAGCGAGATAATTGGCACCTAATATTGGATTTCTTGTTATCAAAATTCCACCTTATTTCTACGATAACAAAAAACTTAACTTATGAAACTATAAAAACCACTTTAATGGTAGAAAATAATTGCATTGTTCAAAATATATACAAAATATATAACGATGTGATACTTATAAAGCAAAAAAAAAAACAATAACTCAAAATCTAATTTTTCTAAAGCGATTCTAAAATTGTAATTACCACCTAACGATGTTGTTGGTCAAATAATTGATACCGACTGCAGATTGCCAATAAATTGGATTTAAGTTGTGCGACTTTGAACGATTGCTTTCCCGGAACTTTCCCGTAAACTAACCCGGTTCTAGTAAGCAAATAAGGGGAAAAAAGGAAATAAAAAACCCAATTTCGATTCGGAGTCGATCTTCGAGGAGGGCGTTTAGCTTTGCAAAATATCCGACCGATATATTTGACCGTTCTCGTCGACTCGTCTCTCCAACATTGACGGCAATACATTTTCCAATTTTCCTCGTCGCGAATATCGCTGCCCAGCGGAGCGTTAAACGAGCAAAGTCCTCGTTATTTCGCCGGTGATTTACCGTTCTGGGAAGAAGCAGTGGTATTTACTGGTGTTTTCTTTTCCTGGAACGAAGTCGTCACCATCAGTCGTCTCCTTGGGTGCCCTTAGTTAAACGTCTAAACTGCGAAGCGGCTACCGTTCTGCTTAGCCGTATTGGCACATCGCGAAATAATTTCTTTCGGTACAATTGTTAAGCTAACAAGAGCAGCGGTTCAGTTTGCTTTGGCCTAATTTAAACAGACGCTTCGATGTTGGAAACGTAAAGAAGAACTGTTGAACATATAATAGTTTAATTAAATTAAATTTTCTAAGCGAATATAATTTCATTCGCAACTCCTTTCGTTCTTTTTTCAAATAAAAAAAAATCAGGAACCACTTTTAACGAATATTACATATATGTATGTTTACACAGATGCCGAATTCGCACAATTGCCGAAATAAATGGACAAATCGCGGTTTGCGCAAAGTTGGGCAAATGATCAAATGCCGAAAATGTTTTATATATCGGCGATGAGGTAATTAATTTTGAACAGTAAGCGAACTGTGTATTTTACATTTGATCATTTGGAGAATGGTACAAATGATTTGTTATTATGCGCTTTTAGCATCATCTCAACTATTAGGGGTTTCCACGTAACATCTAGTAATGGGATTTTTCGAATAGGAATGCTATTTACTCTAGAATCTATGTGAATTTTCTTGTGCTTCATACAATTTGTTTACTAGGATTACATTTCTAAACACCTAATGAAACATCGCATATTAAATATTAGATTAGTGTTGAGAAACAGGATACAAAAGGACTTTGGGTATGGAACATGCAATAAGTTAATGTTAGTAGGTCTATTATTCATAAACATTTAAAACTGTGTTTGCTATGTCAGTTAAAACGTAAGCTGAAAAAGAAGAAAGTTATTACTGAACCTATCATCTCAAAAGACTTGAACAAAAGAGGACAAGTAGATCTAGTTGACATGAAGATAGAACAAGATGGAGAATACAAATTCATACTCAACTATCGAGATCACCTAACCAAATTTGTATTCTTTAGACCCCTGAAATCTAAAATAGCTGAAGAAGAGGCTTACAACTTACTGGACATCTTTTGCATTATCGGTGTCCCATGTATTCTACATGGTGTTAACGGCCGTGAATTTGTGAAAGCTATTATCATTACTATTGCAGGCATGTTTAATGCGAAAATCTTCATGGCAAGCCTCGCCGTTCACAAAGTCGAAGATCCGTAGAAAGGGCAAATCAGTACATACGTGAAATTCTAATTACCTGGATGAATGAGAATGACACCAGAAAGTGGTCTGAGAGACCAAGATTAGTCCAAGTAAAAAAAAAAAAAATAGATCTTACCATAAGGGTATCTCAGAGAACAAAACCTTATAAAGCGTTGCTTGGGTTTCCAATGATTAATGGATTAAAAGATTGCAATCCACCGCTATATTTGGTGGAGATGCTACAAGATGAGGAGGAATTAGATCAGCTATTCCCAACAGAGAACCATGGAACATCGGTTCAGTTAACAGATCAAGACCTAAACAATGAAAAACGTAAAACAGAATTTAGTGGAGGAGAAAATGGCGATGAACAGGAAGAAATTCCGATAATGAATTAGGAAATATAGTATAAGTAATACTGAAATGGCAATGTTGATGTTCTTTTCATTAGGCAATAGAATAAAATTAATTGAGAAAAATAGTGCTCAAAGTGAACAGGCATTAAAGAGGCAAGCCGGTAACATATTGGGTAGAAGTGCGAAAATGTTTTCTACAGTTAGCGTTGGCCAAAATGTGAGGGGCAGCGCGTAGAAACATTTTGGCGGTAATCATTGCTAAATATAGTGGTCTTTATAAATTGGGTACATCCCGCGGTTTATTGAAAAGACTATGCTATAATAGAAACGAGTTTCAGGTTAGGTACCACTGCGCAAATTTCTTCATGTCCTAAATTATTTAATTTCAGGTATCTGAGAGCATATTTCTATCAATAGGAAACCTACAACTTCCTCCTCTTTGAGACTATATGCCGCTATGGAAACAAAATCAAAACAATGTTTTTTTGGAAAGCTATTGTAATAAAAAGTGCAAGAACAAAATCTGCAAATGCTTCAAAAATAAGGTGAAGTGCAATAGCAAGTGCCACAACAGTTCTGCATGGCGTAACAAATGATTGTTTTTTGCGAAAGAGAAGTAGCAAGAGAGGCTTTTACAGACACAGTTTTGCTGTAGAAAGCTGTGAAGGCCCTAGACAAGGAACGCCAAGTATTCTCCTATTTGAAAATTGATTGTGAATTGAAATTCACAAAATAACGCGTAAAAATAAAACTGGAAGAAAGTGGTTTTTTTTTCGTATGTTTTTCCACAATCTCAATTGTGTTGTCTTATTCTAGCAAACTGAGTAATATATGTATGTACATTGTACATACATATTGTTACATATGTATTATGTAGCAAATGTACACAAACGTATATTTAATATACCACAAACGGAATACTGAAATACGTATTATTATTGTTTAAGTTACGAAAGAATGTCACGTATGTACATATACACTTTGTATATGATAATGTACTTTTAGTTTATATGTGAAATAAACGATTTTAAAACCTACCAAGATTTTTTGTGTTCTCTCACCGGCGTATCGGTCTACAAATCAGTAGTACCTAACAATACCTTTTGTTTGAAAAAAATTGTGTTCCACATCTTGTTATCTACAAACACAGATAATTTTTCACAGGGATATTTATAACTAATGCTGTGGAAATACTATAGACGTGCTTATCTAAATTTACCTAATGATTTACGTGTAGTACATGTTGTTTACATATTTATTTAATCCAATTCCAGAACATTACATGCATGGAATTTATGAACCATTCATTAGATATGAATAATGCAACACAAAAGGGCAGTAAGATTGATAATTTTATTATGATCTGAATGAAAATCGTTTATTACATTCAATACAATTTGTAGTTGAATAATATGTTTAACAGAGCCATTATATTGCATAAGAACTTCCTTGAGAATACTGGTAAGATTTATTAAAAGAAACAACAGTTTTTATTCAGTCGCTTGGTATATTCTCATGTGATAATATAGTTATTAATATTAAAAATCGTAGTTACAAAAACACAAAATTACTTAAGAATAAAATAGCACAAGGCCATATTAGATCCTGCAATTTCTAAATACGTAGTTTCAATTTAAAATTATTAAATATATTGCACATAACGTAATTTAGAAGGTTTTGCAAATTGAAACAATTTCTATATATCACAAATATATTGCACGTATTTTGAAGAGAAAGTTTAATGAAATATGTTTGAGCTATTTAGAATTTCTTTGCCAACAGATAATTTAATTGCGATATTGATACATTAGAGTCATTCATTTCAAACAACACACACCGCGCAAATTCTCTGTTTATGCTTCTATATACCTATACTCCCATCAATAAATTCATTAACCGATCAGCACCATTTACGAGCTAATTGAACATTGCTAAAAAGAAAACTTAAAATCTTGACTCCCAAAAACACGTAAAAACTTAACGCAAGAATTTTTTGCTTTGTCCTGACGCAGTCGAGTGTAAGCAACACATGTTTGCAATGAAATATAAACAAGTTGGCTAACTAGTTAATCCAATAAACATTCGACCTTGAAATTAACATAAATATATAAATAATTTAAATCGTTACGTATTGTTGCGGCCTAAGAAGATAACTACTTCTGACCATGAAAAACTATCGATCATGTTCTCTTTCTTAAGGAAAATCTAACACTTACAAAGAATTGTAAAAAAAATTCTGATACCCGACACACAAAGATCGAACAAAAGCATTGTGTCATTCGCAGATTAAAACAATGAGCAAACAAATTACTTTTAATTATACAGAAGGTGTCCACCTATTAGCGTTTTTGAAGCCCTACAGTGGTGATTAGCGACCAGAGAATCTGCAGCATTAACCAACAGGTATGTAATCATGACACGATGACGACGAAACAATGGCACACCGTAAAGGAATGCCTTCGCATTTTCGTGGCCGATTCGCGATGCCTCGCACGATTGCCCGGGAGCGATAGGAGGACCTTGAGGAGTCGTTAGACGTTCGCATTTGCGTATCGTTAATCATGAGAGCGCATGTGATCGAAACAAAGGAATCGAAGGCGTACCTCACGCATTCTAATGAGGGCAGGAACGAAATCCAAAGCTCCACTATACACGTAGTTTGTTGCATCAGGTGCTCTCATAATTTGAAGGCCGCTAGCGCTTAGGTGAACATGCTAATAAAGATTCAGTTGCAATATTTAACGTTATGTTTTGTAAACGCGTATTTTTACGTACAATCATGTTTGAGAATAAAGTTGTTAAAGTTTATTTTACATTCTACTGGGGGGGATTAAGTAAGATTTTTTTACCATTTGAAATAGAAGTATACAAGTCTGCTAACCCTGAATAATCAAGAGCACACTGTCATTACACATTCATCAAGGTAAAATATATATTTTCAAAAACCTCTCCCGCATCAGTGCACAAGACGACCGTAGTTTTAAACTGAGGTCTTAACACCACTCTTAAAAATAGCTACGACTGCAGCACGTTTCCATAGAGAAGAAAAATAGCCCGCGCGCAACGACCAAATAAAGATTATAAAAAGTGGATTGCAGGGATCCCTCAATACCTACACCCTTCCGAGAATTAAGTAACACGAAATAACGAAAGAATGATAGAAAATGCGAGCGCGAACGCTCTTAAAGTGGCCAATGATACCGCAGAAAGGGCTAAGAAAGAAAGAATTGCTTTGATAAAAAAGCTAAAATCGGTCAGGGACGAACAACAAAAACAATTCTTGTTCAAAATTCAATCTTACGTCAGGTAATCGCTGAATAAAATACTTACATAAAGATTTCATACAAAGACAGAAAATGTATCGACTATACAGCAGGTACAATACACTGGTCACACAAAACTGAGCCACTAGAACTTTTATTTGCAACAATTATTTTATTCCATGCAACACCGGTTCACATAAAAACCGTTTAGTCTAGCTCCCGTGCGGACGTACAGCGGCCGTATTTTTCGACACATCCTATTCCAACTGTCACATTTAAATAAAACTACCACGGTGTATAACAGCGGTACTACGGACTCCGGTATCGCAAACAGATGGCAGTGCAGGTGGTCTCCGTCTGTTCATTGTATAGACATTGAAGGCGAGCGTGTTGCATCCACAAAACCAGAACAATGCACGCGAACCGTATAGCTGTTGTCGTCGTTTTTCGTATACCGCGTCTCGTCCCTATACATCCTTTTGCCATGCTGTCATACATACATGTAATGTATATTATGTGTACAGTATACGTTTCCTCGAGGTGAAACTCTGTTGAGCTTCTGAATTAGTATTTGGTAAACTTTCCAGGCGTATGTTCGGTACAAGATACATTTTCATAAGTTGTAGAGACTGTTTACCATAATAATGTAAAATATACCTCAAATTACTGTGGTTTTGGTCAGTTTCAACCATACAGTTTATGGAGTGAGCATCTTCGAGGGATGTATAGATATAACAGTAATAGCTGGCCGGTTGTAAGTGGGAGGGACTACGTTAAACTGCTCTCCCGAACATTTAATTATGTTTTTCTGAAAGATATTTAAAACTGTCACCAAAAAAATTTATTGGATTATGGAAGTCGATTATTGTTATCTTAATATTAATCACGCCCGCACAGCAGGAATAATATATTACGTTTAGAAATTCCAGACACCGATTCCTGTTGAAATTGCCGTCAATAAAAAAAAATGGTCCAATTATCTGATCGCCAAAGATGTCTGCCCAATTCCCATACGTTTACTTTCTGTTGATACTGTGTTTGCGTTGGTATATCCACATATTATGCCACCAATAGCGAAAAATTGTGCGGTTGCTGCAAAATCCTAACCGTTGGTAAATAAGCATACCAATAGATGGCAGTATAAAATACTCATACCAACAACCAGCAGTTTTTCGTACATCCTTGTCTAGAATAAATTCAGAATGCATGCTTCCTTGGTGCATGCATTCCTATGACCACTAGGGCGACCCCACTAGGATAAAGCATGTCGCAGGCACCTTCAACACAGGAAAATCCTCAAGTTGGGTGGTGCAAACAAACGGTATCGGGGCATATATCTGTAGATAGGTGTAATTTAATTCTCGGACAAATAAATATAGATAAAAAAAAAACATTAAAATCTTAATTAATTAAAATGTTTTGAAGTAAATATATTATTTAAGTAAAGTATCAATTTGTGTAAGATGTGAGTTAAGCAGGCTATTCGGAGGCTATATTCGAAAAGATTTAAAATTGAGTGTTTCAGGGTGTATTAAATTACACTAAATCATCTATTATTTAAACTTCCACTGTTTAATAAGAATTTTTGAGCAACCTTTATGTACCCAAGAATTTAGTACAATGGAATGCGAGTGTTCCTTTCAGGAACAATTCTAAAACCTTTTTTGTTACCTCCCGGGTAATAAAAAGAATTTAATAATAAACTCGCGAATTCCCACGCTTGCCCTTAAACAGAAAAAGGGGACCGGGGAATGCGCAAATGGAATGCACCGTCAGGAGTATGTACAGCCCGAACTCGGTACGGGCTACCAGGAATTCCTGCCCGTACCTTCATCCAAGTACAACAACCGCTCCACATTAGCTATATACAGTTATTTGACGAAAACTCTTGCATTGATGAGCGCACAAATAAACGCAATGGAAATATTAAATTCATCGTATAGGTGTGCATACAGGCACTCAATGATAATTATTGTGGTTGCATCGTTTGTGAATGAAAAGGTGCGAAGCAGCTTGAAATGTAGTTGTTGTCTGTATAATTCGGCATATGGAAATATTGATTTTTGAAGTTCAATTGAATGGAATACCAGTAGCAAAGCCCCGTGGATGCAAAACATTCTGATGCCTTTGTAGCATAACAATAGAATTGAATGTATTTTACTAGATAAACGAAAATTTTTCGATGCAATATTAAATATATATTAAATTAATGATCATTTATAATGAAAGGATATTAAGTATGCAACGAGGACTTTATAGGAAACAAACATGATGATCCCGAATGAAATTACACTACTACAGTCCACGGAACTGGTTTAAAAAAATCAAAAAATAATCTAAAGAAAAATATATTTTCAATTTTCTTTTTATTGCATATTTCATCGGCACACCCACCCTTCTACTTTGACCTATCATTAGTACATAACACATTCTGCTGCTGTTCCAATTGTCTAGTCTCGATGTTCTCGGACCCAATGTAGCCTTTTTAATCGGTTACCACGGCTATCAGGCGACCGTATAAATTTTCTTTCGTCAGTCGGCGTTTGACTGTGGTAACCGAAATCGGATGCTGACTAGGGCTGTGCATTTTAACCGGTTAATCGGTTAACCGGTTACAGACGAAACTCGGTTATAACTTATGCGTAAAATAATGACCTGTTAACCGGTCAAGTCGGTTAACCGGTCAAGTCGGTTAACCGGTCAACTCGGCTAACTGGTCAACTCGGCTAACCGGTCAACTCGGCTAACCGGTCAACTCGGCTAACCGGTCAACTCGGCTAACCGGTCAACTCGGTTAACCGGTCACGACTTTTAACGAGACATGACGATTATTCGGACACAGCAGTTAGCTGATCACGAAATAAAGAATAATAGAAAAGTGAATATACTAGTTTTCCTAAACAATAGTTTGAAAAATAAATAAATACAAATTGTATGTCACATTAATATTAATATAGATTATTATTAATCTTTTAAATTTTCCTTGCAAAGTTACTTAGTAATTAAATAAAAATTCAGCGTTTATTTTATTTTTTATTTTATGTGAGAGAATCTATATTTTTTTAATATGTCTTTTTTTGTTTTAAAACGTTTCGATGTTTCTTATACATCTTCTTCAGTTTTTTTTTGTATATTTTTTTTCTTGTTATATATATATATATATATATATATAGTTGAGAATATAGTTTACTTTTTTTACGAGATTGTTTTTTTTTTGTGCTCTGTCCTGTACAATGTTTCCTTGTTTTATATACATTATAGAACTTCCAGTATTTTCATGCAGATAAATGGCAACGATCAAGGTTTACACAGGTGTATTTATATCTGACGAGTGGCAGCAAAGTGTTGTCGATCTCTCAGGAGAAAAAAATTAAAATCATAAAATACACCTTTTATAATGCCAAAAATAAATTAACGCGAATTAAGCATTTCATTGCTTAGGCTTCATAAAACTCCTTTAAAGAAAAGCGTATCCTTTAACGCAAATTACTAATTTATCAATATATGTAAGGAGAATGGAGAAAACTAATGTTGTGCACAACAAGTTATTAGAACATGCTCAATTTGAAAGCTGCAAAAAAACTTTAAAACTAAACTAGGGCTGTGCATTTTAACCGGTTACAGACGCAAGACGGTTATAACTTATGTGTAAAATAATGACCGGTTAACCGGTCACGCCGGTTAAACGGTCAAATCGGTTAACCGGTCAACTCAGTTAACGGGACAACTCGGTTAACCGGTCAACTCGGTTAACCGGTCAACTCGGTTAACCGGTCAACTCGGTTAACCGGTCAACTCGGTTAACCGGTCAACTCGGTCAACCGATTAAATGCTTACGGTTAACCGGTCACGAAATCTGCTCGGTTGCACAGCACTAATGCTGACATCCGCGATTGAAGTCGCGCGCTATTTCTGATGCTATTTTTCTGCGATTTTGTTTGCTTATTAATTACACGCTAAAAAATATATGCAATTCCTACGGAAAATTCCAGTAACGTATACGGTAAAATTGCCAAAAATTGGGAAATTTACTAGAAAACTTTAGGTATTGTTTATGTTTTGTTTATTATTTTGTGTAATCACTAACAACACTAATTTTTGGTAAATTTACCCTATACATTACTGGAATTTTCCGTAGGAATTGTTAATATTTTTTAGTGTGTATAGAAAACGATCTGTTCGGGTGGTTATTCGGACGGACCTGTACGGTTTTTCTCCATATCGGCGATCGTATTTTACTGCCGAGAGCTATACTTCTTCAATATGCTGGATCGTTTAGCAACACCTATGGATTTTTCACGGGTCATTTCCAGTATTTTTATTCACTTAATGTACCACTTCTCACAATAACATCAAAACAGAAACTAGAATCGCAATAATACATTCCAAATGACCAAGTGGGGTACGGATGAAGCCCTAAGAGAAAGAGAGAGATGCTATAAAACAATAAACAGATTAAGATGATGCAGTTTTGTGTTGGGGGTCATAAAATATTTAATTAAATTTTCTATACTTAATATTTTGTTGAATTAAGTCGCAGGTATGTTTTAGACGAATACATTTATCCTTTGGTCAAACTTCCGTGGACAGTAGTGTATATAGCGAAGAACACATATAAGTAATACAGATTCCGTAAAATGCTAATAATTATTTTGATTGATTATAATCAACATTTTCCAATATAATTATCCATATAAAAAGCGTTGCAAGTATAGATTCCTTCTTTTACCTTATGTAATAAGTAGAAATCGAAATCATGGAGAATAATAGTATTATTTAGACTTTGCAATATTTGTCGCAAAAAGTAAATATATATTTAGCTGAATTAAGATACACAGGCCAATTATAGGTACTGCATTGATTGTTGACAACAAGAATTGATGAAGTAATGAAATCAAAAAGAAATTTCACACCGAGAGCAACGTATAACGACCAAAAAATACACTTAAAACAACGCGATGGAACTTGCAGTGTTACAAAATTCCTTGGTCTAAATTTCTATACTAACTTAATTTGAAAACAGTGTTTTGAGTAGCCAAAAAAATACATACAAAAGTTTTTGCTTTCAGATGCCTCCGCTGGCAGGTATATACGAGTGCCTTATGTCATTGTATTACGTGGAAATACAATCGAGCGTGCAATATGGTTTACTAATCTGGTAGCTCTCCTAGCGCAAAGCAAGTTTTTCTTGTCGAACAGGCCGTGATCAAGTCGACGATGCGTACCGCAGCGAGCATTGTAGACCGCTCTTTAGTAGATATAACCCGTTCCGTGGATTTACACTCTGGAAATTAGTTTCTTCATAGTAAAAAAATGAGAACTCTATTCACACTAATGGCGATATACATGAGCATTGCTCTGGTGATAACCGTAACCTCCGTATCCAGCGGTATACAATGGGTGCTTTTTTCTGGGACTTATGGGTACCAGAATTTACAACAAACTACCGACTGATATAAGGGAGTGCATGGTATTTAGATATTTCATAAACAACCTGCGTACATATTTATTGCAGAAGTTGTTTTATTCAATAAACGATTTTCTTACACGAGTTCCTACGGTTTTGATTTTCCTTGCTTTTAAGCATACTTTTATAATTTGTTGTGCTGGATAACTTAGCAAGAATTTTCTCCTTCTCTTTGTACTTTGATTGATTCGTGGAGACTGTCCAGCCTCTCCTCTTGCCTAACGTTATTTTTCTTTTTTGAAGTTCTTACTTAAGAAATAATTTCCATATTACTATATGGAAATTTTTGATTTGAGGAAGCAAAGTTAATGGGATATTCAAGCTGTTCTGTTCGATTCTCTACACACATATACCATTTTTATATCATGCATATGCGAATATATATATGACCAAACATTCCGTACGGAATAGGGTCGCCTGAATAGCCTTCAAATTCTTCCATTGCGGGGAATTACTCCGTTGAGTTCGATTGCTTGCCTTTCATCACAACATGGTTCTTGCTGCCTATATTATTTTGTTCCATTCCTTTCTGTTCTTGACTATTCTTCTTGCATCCACTATTTTCAATTTTCTTGTATCTTCCATTACGTGTTCCTCCCATCTTATTCTTGGTCTGCCTTTTGGTTTATCCTCTACTAGTCTCCAGCTTTTTATCTTCTTAATTATCTCGTCATTATCTCTTCTTTCCACATGTCCGAACCATTTCATTCTTTGCGCTTTAATATAGTTAATAATGTTTTCCCCTTTCATTATTTCGTTTACCTCATGATTCCACGGTCTATATTCGTCTTCGACTTTTTTTGATCCTAATATTTTCCTTAAGATCTTCCTTTCAAATATTCTTAGGTTTTCTTCATCCTTACTTGTGAAACACATTGTTTCCGCCGCATAAGTCGCTACGGGCCTGATTGTTGCATTATATAGTTTTAATTTAGTTGTTTTGCTAATGTTTCGATCATTTATAAATTTATTGTAGTTCCAGTAGGGTCTAATTCCCGCTCGTATCATCTCTTTAATTTCTTCACTTCTATTGTTTCTAACATTTACTATGACACCTAAGTATTTAAAACTGTTTACTTTATAAAAAGTGTTCTCTCCTATTGAAGATTGCACGTTTATGGCATTATTTGATAAAAGATGTTTCACATCATAATTAAAGATAAGTGCCAAATGGGAAAACCGTGATATAAATCCTTTCGATATCCGTCAGGTGGCTGAATTTGGCCTCTAGTTCTCTTTGATATTGTACACCTTTCTTGCACTTGTAACATGAAAAATCATATACTAAAAAAACTCGAATATAATCAGTTGGAATGCCAACTAATTAATTAAAGGAATCAGTATTACTTACCTCTCGAAGTTGTCTAATTTTAAGCATATTGAAAGGACAAACAATCTCTATTGAAAAGATTTTCCCAATATTTCAAATATGTCCATATTATAAAAATTACACTTAAGTGCAACACCCTATATGTCTCGCCATTGTTTCTTACAACACGTAGATTATTCGAATCGATATTGTAGTAAAGAAGAACAACTTTTCAAACATTTTCCATATTACAAATATTCCCATCATACAAGAGTTGCCCTTAGGACAACATTCTGTGTATTCCGCGGTTCCTTGTTATGAAAGATTTTCCGATACGAAGTAACGTTTGCATTTAAAGATTACCTTTATCTCATATCGTTCGGAATAGAAAAAAAACTGAAAACTAATAAATCACTTCTTCAAAGTGAATTTTCCTTACATATCCAAACACGCTCTACATTCCTTTTAAGTTTCATCAAAAATGAATTTGACACCTGGACAGCTTTTCTTGTAACTGCAAATTCATATTCTTTTCTAAAAACATTTATGCTATTTTCTAATATCATACATAAGTGAGGTTGAGTAGGAGTACGGCTGTACAACGTTAAGATCACGATGGCAACAAATTATTGCTTAGCGCTTAGCGACTAGAAATAGAGTCTTTTATTTCTCCCTCTGTCTCGACAGGCTGTTGATACCCAATAATTTGTTGCCATCGTGATCATACATAAGATTTGTATATCAGAAATATATGTAATCTGCGTAATAGAAACGCCATGAACTGTCCATAATCCTAAACCCATAATCAGATATCACCATCAAGACTATTACAAGAAGGAATAAAAGCGGATGAAATGATGAAAGAGTATGTAAGAACGTTGTATTTTTTATTTTGAGAAAATTATGAGATGTGGTACTACTGCACATGTCGTAAACAATATCTGTGTGTTTGTGGTTTCTTTACGACCAGCGTCATTGCGATAACATAATTATGTTAATGCAATAGTCTCATGTTTGGATAGAGATTGCATAAAATATAAAAGTACAGCCTTATTGTGTAACCATTTACGAATATCCAAGGTATTTAAAGAAAACTATGTATGTAATGTGCAATCTATTTGTATTGTTTGAATAATTACTATGAAGCAATATAGTCTATACACATTTTTCTTCTAAAATAACGCAGCAATATACGTGATCCTTCTACAAAGAATTACTTTTGTATTAAAACTTTGCTAACGACACGATGAATGATCTAAGCTCTTACAATTTGAAAGCAGTATCCTTATTATTATAGAATCCCATTAATTTTATTCAGGATGTGTTCTAAAAATGCGCGTTTGCATACCTGCCCACCTACTATTGTAATGTCGATGCTATTAAGTATGTATATACACATACTTTCCCACTACAAAATTATAAACAATTCCCTCTTCACTTTTGTCGGACCGCGGCTATAAACGCTATCCATTGTTTTGTTACGGCACCGTTTATGATACGCCTACTTCGCAATTCTTCCTTTGTATGTAGAGTAGAACCGTGGAATTTCTCCGTGGCATTCATTGCCATAAAACTATCATTAAGCGAATTTTACTTTCCATTTCTTTCGAGTAATATCTAGGTCGCACCTGTTGTTGTCCGTGATCTCCGAGCCAAACTATACAGCGCGTGTGTCCATGTCGCCCATGTATTTCCTTTTGTGCACTGCGATACTCTATATTCCGTAGCCTGGGTACTGCGAAAACTTTAACAATATATAAGAATGTGTTTCAATTGAGCAACTTCGACTCTATTGCCTCTTAATGCATAGACCTCATGTTTTGTTATGTACAAATAACATTTTAACTGTGAATTTATTAAAGTGCATTGCGCCAAGGCGAACACGTTTTTACATTTCAGCATCTTCCCGCCCAAATAAAACAGGTCCTTTAATGATTTCACACTGTAAAAAGCGCATTCATTGAAAACAGGTCCTGTTTGAAACAGGTTATTTTTGGTAAAATAGGGAATGACATTTTGGTGACATTGACAGATTAATTAAAGCAATAAATAACGAAATGCAAATCTCTCTTTTATGGTCATAACCATATCATCCGTCTTTGCGAAAATCGTTGAGAAGGTCATAAATGTTCGTTTAGTGGATTATTTACAAAAAGAAGAAAAAAGCAATTTGATTTCTATCTCTCAATTTGGGTTTGTTCCCAATAAGTCTACAGCGGATGCAATATATCATGTCCTAAACTATGTTTACAAAGAACTCGATAAAAAACCCGTGGGGGGGTGTAGTTTTTGATTTAAGTAAAGCCTTCGATGTTCTTCACCGGAAAGTGCTTTTGAACAAAATTAAGGCTTTAGGTATACGTGGGGTAGCCAGTAACTTGATAAGAGTCTTTACTCAGTAATAGAAAAAGCTACGTCTGCCTGAATATGAAGGAAAACAACATACATCAACGGTGTACTTCTAAACCTATTAATTTAAATAGTGGTGTGCCACAGGGTTCTATTATTGGTCCCAGGCTATTTCTTATATATGTAAATGATTTAGATTCATCATTGAGGACATGCGTGTTATCTCAATATGATGATGATACCACTGTAGTGGTGTCAGGAAATTCAATGCCAGATGTGTCCATCTCTATGTCAAAGGTAACTTCTAGCATGTCTGACATGACTGGTGTGGCAGATGGGACCTTGTACTGAATAAACAGAAGACTAGCATAATTCAATTTGGGACATGTTCAACCTTGTCGTATTATAGTCTATATGTTCCTTTATTTAAACAATCTATCCCGCAGGGATCTTACGTGAAGTGTTTGGGACTAACTGTAGATTCCTGCCTGAAATGGGAAGCCCATTACATTGAATTAAACACTAAATTGTGCTGGCATGGAGTCATTAAGACTTTTGTACTTCTCCTTTGTTGCGTCGCGTCCTAGGTATGGATGATGTATGTTAGTTCAATGATAACACATGTACGGAGATAAAAAAAAACAAACCCAAGGTGGGAGGCGGCTGAATCACCATCCCCACTTCTATTTTCACATCCAAAAATACTATTTCCAATTAAAAGCAGTGGTTGATTGGAAGTGATTCTGTTCTCTTTAACATGAATTTTTGCGAACAATACACGACCCAGCAACGAATTCTAAACATTAACAAGTCAACTAGTTTTTGATACAAACAGTACATAAATAAGCAACGGCATACTTCTTTGGGAAACTTGTTCTTTTGCGTAACGTTCGTTATATCATTAACACGCACACTTTGTACGTATTATGCTGCGTCATTTTGTATTTCACGAGCTCGTGTACATATCCATAACACGTTAGAACACCACACACACAAAAAAGAAATGTGGATCACAAGGACAAGGCTCCAGCGCGCTAAAGGAACGTGATCGCATTGTTCCGTCCGCCTACGGCAGCATCGAAAGAGCGAAACCGATTGTGGCTTGTTGTTGTTATACTGTCGTGTTCATCAGTCGTCTCCGTTCCACATAGCCTCGCTGAAATTAACATTCACCTTCAATTAGAAGCGAGATAATTTTTATTCACGTGCCAATGTGCCATCGGGTCTTTGCGAAACGATGCGAGAAGTCGCCGATTGAAGCATGAAAATGTTGTGACACTCCGTCGTTGTTTGTCGCTGTTATTATTGCACCTGTAATGTCATGCTGCTTTAAGGTAATTCTTAATAATATGACTTGCGTTGAACTTCGATCCGCTTCAATGTTGACATTAAGTGTAGTACAGGTGCATACCATGCGACACAGTCCGCGTTCTAGAAGACTTGCAATATGATAGAAAGAACAAACGTTTTTTAGTTAGAGAATCTATGTATCGGTTGTAGTTTTCTTGTCGAGTCGATGGTGGAAATTACATATGGAGTCGATGCATAGAAGCAAATATTACAATTGAAGTAAAAAATATTTGTGATGATACAAGATTTCTCAATTATCCATCAAAACTAACACCGTGACAATTTATATACCTATGCCGTGCAAAATACTAACAATTACTATTACTAATAAATAGTAATATATAGATTGATGGATATTAGAAAATGCAGTGCCATATCCCTGACTTAATATGATTTAGGTATCTAATATATTTGTGTAATCCGTAGTGGTATTTTTCTCAGTGTAGGTTCATATTGCATAGCAACCGCGCTATGTGTGTGAGACAAATAAAACTATTTGTTAGTCCTAAACGACGAATAAAACCGTGCTGAAGAAATGTATTAATAAAAATAGACTTACACCCAATGACAAAAAGTCGTAGGATACCGCATAGAACGGAACCTTTCCGAAGCTATTGCTGTATCTTGCTATTTCGAGATAATATAATGTAATATGTTGCATGTTATGGAAATTTTAAAAGAGATTATTATTATTAATAATATTGGAGAGAGATGGTGTCAACAAGAAGGGTTAAATGTAAACTCTCGCAAAACGACAATGGTTCCGTTTACTTGGAGGAGGAAACTTCCAAAACTACAGTGCCCAGCCATCTTCGGCTTGAAGACAGTGGTACCGAGTGAGGTTAAATACCTAGGTGTTATTTTGGACGCAAAACTGACGTACAAATCTCACCTTGAACAAGTGTCGAACAAAGCCACAAAGGCCTTCTGGGCCTGCAGAGGAATGTTTGGTAAAACGTGGGGGCTAAAACCGGCAATGGTGCACTTGCTGTACACGAAGGTCATTGTACCTTCCATAACCTATGCCTCGTTAGTCTGGTGGCATAAGGCTAGTCTGGGCTACGCGGTAAACGCGCTCAGCAAGGTCCAAAGGACTGCCTGTTTAGGCATCACGGGAGCCATGTCCTCGACGCCGACTGCGGCCATGGAGACCATTCTTGGGCTTCCTCCGCTTCAGTTGGTGTCGCGGTCAGAAGCTACCCTGGCAGCTTATACAGTAAAATGTAGCGGGCGTAAAGGTTTCTCTGGCAAAACTGGAGACCAGCATTTTCAACTACATCGAACAGACAGTACCTCTGTCCACTAGGGCGGACAAGATTCCGCCCGTCTTCAGCTTCACTAGGAAATACTCCGTAGATATTTCCAACAGTGAGATCTCCAAAGCATACATTCACATACCGAGGCGATGTTCTCATCGCTGGTTTGTGGATGCCTCGAAGACGCCGAATGGCACAGGCATTGAGATCTGGAGAGATGGAGAACCGAATGGCGAAGCCATCAGCTTAGGAGGCTCCACTTCCATCTTCCATGCTGAAGTTATAGCCATCCAGACCTGTGCAGAGAGCATCTTAAACTGCCCGCATGGGAATGGATCGGTCAAAATTTTGCTGCCCTCAGGGCACTACAGGCTGTCAAATTTGCTTCCGACGTGGTACTGAGGTGCCATAGGAAGCTGGAAGAATTGGCGGATCATCACAGCATTACGCTGAGATGGGTGCCTAGTTACTCTGGGATTAGAGGCAACGAAATTGCTGACAAACTAGCTAGAGGCGGCAGTGGTCTACGTTCACTGGTCCAGAACCGTCGTGCGGGAGTTCCTATGGCAGTATCAAAGCCTTTGTCAGATCTCAACTCGCTGCTAGTCACCGCTCCTATTGGAATGGACTAGTCGGCGTGAGACACTGTAAAATCCTCGGTATTTATCCGGGAGACGAAAGACTCCGCAAGGCAGTCTCTATGAGCAGGGCCAGACTGAGACATCTTACGGGAGTCCTAACCGCCCACTGCTCATTAAACAAGCATTTGCACTGCATGGGCCGAGTGGACTCTCCCCTGTGTAGAAACTGTGGGAGAGCAGAAGAAACTCCTGTGCACCTCCTTGCCGGCTGCCCGGCAGTGGACAGGGAGAGACGGAGCTGTCTAGGGGTCGCTCGATTGGACGAACCCAGTATAAGCAAATTAACTCTCGACCAACTTGCGGACCTGTTTGTTCGAGTACAACCAGGTCGAGAGGGTTAAGACATCATGGGGGCACAATAGGTCTTAAGGCCGAGTTGCTTCACGGGGTAAACCTGTCCATGAAAGCCATTTTTTTAATTTAAACGCATTGCTGACGGTCAGTACGTGCACAGAAAACAAAACGATGATGGTGAACGGATCCAGTGGCTAAAAATAAAATGGATGCAATACCCGACAGAAAATAAAGTCGGAATTATAAACTATAAAGAAACATTTTCCCTGGACCATAGATTTAAAACCTTTGATATAGCTAGGAAGTCAACAAACAAATTATCCATAGAACCAAAACCACTGAATGATAAAGAACTGCCATTAAGGGAAGGAAAAGTAAAGGACTTACATGCACTTTTGTCGTTTATTTAGAAAACTAGCCAACCTTACTGCCAACAATTCTTAAACAATCTAGTTTCAAGTCCTGCTATTGAAGATTACATCCCTGACTGGTCCGAAGAAAGTGAATGAATAACATACTGTATGTATTTTCCTGATAACTTTTGTTCTGCGTTCCAAATTTCAATATAAAGTCTTAAACGAATCTATACTGATGTTTTTTGTTTTATTTTCAGTAGCTATGTTGCAATAAAGGCCAATGTCAAAAATATTGAATATTTTTTACCCTACAAGAAGGTCAATGTGCCGTTAAAACTAAAAATTAAAAACTATTTTGTGATTTCTATTATAAAATTAATATTTAGTATAATTTAGTTTAATAGTTGAAATACAATAATATGTGTTATAAAATATGTTAAAACAATAATAATAAATTATTGTAAAAATGACATTTGTTTTTTGTATTTTCTTTTTCAGATATTCCGCTCAATTGAAGCGCATTTCTTCATTCGGTACATAAATATAATTCTCTTTAGAAATATTTAATTTATTTATTCAAAAATTTGTTCGAAACTCAGGTATACCGCACCGACAATTTTGTTTTGAGCAATCCCCATGTTACACATGATGTAAAGATTAACCAAAGATGTTTTCACCAGCACGGTATGTCTGTGACACACTAAAAAGCCTACTACTTAAAAAAAAGATATATACGCCCATATAAATTAACTCAAATATTTCAGAAAATTAAGATAAAATAGAAATTGGCCTATAATTGTTTATGTCATTTCTATTCCCTTTTTTAAAACTGGTATAACCTTAGCATGTCCTGTAATTGATTGGCAGTAAAAGCTGCAGTTTTTTTTTAATGTCAGGTACAATCACCATGTAAAAAGTTTTATAGATAGTGGTTACGTAAAAGGAAATATTGCTTTTACAAATTCTTTGCCTCAATACCTAATTGCCTAATTACCTCAAAACCAGTGATTTTGACATAGGCCCTTTTGCACAGATTTATAACAGACAATAATCTCACATTCTTATAAAACGTATGTATTTGTACACTTAGTGTTTCGCCTTTAATGAAACTATTACCAAGATTAAAAAGAATTCCTTATACTGATGGAGCATCCTACGAAATATTTACGATCACAATTCAGTAATGAAATGAAATTAGTCGCATTCAGGCTAATAACTTTACAATAAGGAATGCACGGCGGCTTTATGAATGTTATGGGATATATATAAACCTGCCACAGAATGATTCTTAAAACGTCATCCTCATACCAATATAGTCGCGATAAATCAATAACCGGCGACGAACAGTGGCATTTTCATTTTCACACGTAAAGGAGGCAGCTTTTCTCCGCAACCTCGCCACGAATTAGTAAATATTTCAAGTATAAAAGAATTTCGCCCGAGCAGGATATAAAAATAATATTATTAAAACGTCCTGTCTCTATTTAGAGTACATATTAAGTCGCTTATGATAATTAGACAATCAACATTATACGCCAAATACGACCGGAATGAGACAAATAAAAACATTTACGACCGTCGCGACCTCATTTCGCAGACGAGATGTTAAATCAATATACGGAGCGCGCGGTTGACATTCGGCAAGTCGGGGTCGTTGCTTGTTATTTCAGTCGGTGAAAGCAAAACAGGTACGTATTTATTTTGTTTTTCCTTTCTCGTATCGAAAAATTATTCATTATTACATCCTGCAATATGAAAACATCCTGAGAAATTAAGTTCTAAAATGGTAATTTAGAAATAATTATGAAACTGTTAACATATCTCCATTATGAGGATCTATTAAAAATGGTTTACAAATCTCGGAAATCCAATTAATAGAGGATATAGGTGATATATAACTGTTGTAACATTAAATATATTTATGATTTCAAAATTAATTAATTTATCGATTGCTGCAGTTAAGTATATATTTAACAATTTCACAATCTAAAATAATTTGATCATATAATTTTGGAATTCGTATCATGCGGATTAGAATTGATAAAATTCCTAAAGGTTTTAGACTCTCCTTTATATTCTTTCTAGGAGCTAATACCTGGCTTCCAAATCTTCTAATCATTCAAATGGTAAATACAAGAATTATGCATGGATGGAAAGGGCTCATTCATTCAAAGAATTATGGTTT
This sequence comes from Cetonia aurata, assembly GCA_949128085.1. Taxonomy (NCBI): domain Eukaryota; kingdom Metazoa; phylum Arthropoda; class Insecta; order Coleoptera; family Scarabaeidae; genus Cetonia; species Cetonia aurata. Next base: position 18,019,442 of record OX421883.1, read on the forward strand.
TTAAATCTGGAATGCCGTAGCATGCAATAGTGTAAAATAAAAAGAAAAATTTTAAATTTCTTCTCAATTATCTGCCTAGAACTTGTTTGAATCAAGGAATAATCAATTTTATTATAAATAAATACTTTGCAATCGAAACTTAACTTATTTAATTAAAAAAAAAAACAAATGTAGGTAGTACTCCAGTAAATATTTTACTTCATTTATTATCGACAAGAAATCCTTGTGAGGCTACCTTGCCAATCGCATTGAGCGGTATACGCTAAAAGAACTTGAATTTTAAATCTATCCTCATAAAGATTCAGCGGAATGAGTATCTTGTGCTGCCACCTATATAACGTTTACAGTAGAATATTTAAAAACTCGATTAATTATTTTAACTGATAAACCTTTTATAGCAAAAAAAAAATCTTTCTTTACAATGCAATACCCATCAACTCTACAAAACCAACAAAAACAATTTATGCAACTACAAATTTCGTTTTTAAAAGCAAGTACTTAAATATTTCTTGAACTATAAAAAATACACTCGAAACCGTTTGAAACAATTATGAGTTGCATGTGAAAACCGGAGGTTTTTCTTTATTTACTTATTTATTTTTTATTTAAAAACACCAGCAAAAAGAATAATTTTCTTTATTCATTTGTTTAATAAAAAGAATCTTTTCTATCAGTTTATTTCAAATATATCATTTCTTTCCTATTTAAAATATAAAATCTAATAAATAGAATTATACCATGAGAAAATTCGAATTTTCAGTTGAATGGAAATAAATGTTTTTCCTTAAGTGAAAGAATATTTGGATTTAAGAACATTTTAAATACATGGGGTTTTTCAGCTAAATGTTCAGAAATAATAGGAAAATATAATTTCTTAATAGAAATACGTGTTTCTTTGAATATCAGTAATTTTGTCATGAAACAAAGAAATGGGCTTAAAAAATAAATCTCTGCGGTTTAAACAATACTTTCTATTGATCTGTTTCTATTTATTGACATAATATTCTTTTAATTTAAATATTTTTCCTATTTTAGGGTTAATGTGAAACTGATATTAAGACTTACATATTGCTGTGATAATTATGAAAATGTGAATTATTTAAAAATTAAATTAATGCTTGTGACCAAATGTCTGAAATTAATTATTAAGTTGAGCGCCAACTCTAAAATAGAGTAAAAATTGCTTGAAGAGCATGGGATTCAAAATCCCAGTGGTCACCTTCTGAAGGTAAACCTTAAGAAACTGAAAGTGGGTGTAAATTGACCACGATGTGGGGAAACAAATTAAAACAACAAAATTTGAATTTTAAAATTAATACGAACTTTAATAAATAAAAAAAAACAAATAGGAAGAAATTTAAAACCTTAGATTAATTAAAATCCAGGCTTAAAAGAAAACTCCCTATATTTAACGTGAAAAATAACAAGATTAAGAAAATTTAGAAATATAAAATTTTATACACCACGTGTAAATCGCAAAATGGCGTTCTCAGGTGAACGTCTTTACCTTTAAATACTTAAAACTGCTCAATTGTAATCAGCTATTACAAAGCAAGGTAAAAATACCTTCAAAACAGTGAACTACAATCAAATCTAATTGAAAAGGAAAAAGAATGAATCAAAAATTAAATAAATATCAAATAAAAAAAAATGAACTCTCAAAAAGTAAAATTAAATCAGCTATAACAAACTATTTGGAATTCCAAATATTATACAAAGAAAATTAACTGAATTGAGTGTAAGATGCCTCTACTAAGGTTAGATTTGTAAAAATCAAATGACACGCGGAAACAAAATGTCTTCAAACGACATACATTTACAGCGCTCAGGAAAATGATCTTACCTTCGCAGAGTCTAATTGTACACTGCCTTCTCTCTCTCGCAAGCGAGCATTCGCCGGCCCCAGAGAAGCGCACGCAAACGCGTCGATCTTACACGGTGACATTACTTAAATCAGGCAAACAAACATTTAAACCAAAAACTGAGCTAAATGAAAATTACATTGCTGTAAAACAAAACTAAAAATGATATTAATAAGAATTTTTCAACATGTTTCAACGCAACTTAATACTAACTTAACTTTTACGAAAAATTTAGTGTCTTTTAAAAATCTTCTCGAAACAGCTGACTTGGACGAAGGGGTCAACGCACTCACGCACAGTTTTTCATCCCCTTTTTCCACAGCACATCTCCCGATTATAAAAGAAAAAAATTGCACTTGAAAAGTGTCATTGTTTTGCTTTTGAAATCGCACGCACACAAAAGAAAAAACAAAAATTGACAGTCCGAACAACGGAAAATAAAAAAAAAAATTAAAATCCTGTCTCCGCACACAGGGGTGAAAACGTCACTTCCGGGCGGCGAGCTACCCGGGGTCGTGGTGAAAGTTCTGGAGGGCAGATATGTGGTACCGACCTTTGTTCTGGGTACCGTCCAAAGTGTGCAGTTCGTAGGTGACCCCATCAAACACACGGGCCACTCTGTACGGTCCAACAAACGGAAGTTCCAGCTTTTGGCAGGTTTGCTGGTCACGTCTTCCTAAACGATATCGACGCACCAGGACTTGGTCGCCGACATTGAACCGGGTACGCTTTGTGATCTTGGCATTTTCTTGGCGGACATAACGTTGTCCCCTGAGTTGAAGCTTCCTTCTGGCTTCCTCTGTACGTGCCTCCACGTATACATCCTCCTCGAGAAGGTTCCACGGGCGACTAGGCAACCTTCCATACATTAAAGTGTATGGGCACTCCTCCGTGGTGGTGTTGGGAGTGTTGTTTATCCAATTTTCGATGTTTTGGACGTGGCGGACCCAATCAGGATGGCGTTGATGGGTTTGCATCCTGAGAAACTTGACGATTTCCTGGATGTATCTCTCGCAAGGATTCCCACAAGGATGACGTATAGAACAGAAAGAAACATTAATATCACGCTCATTCATGGCGTCAACAAAACGATGCGTGTTAAAATAAGTGGCATTGTCAGCAAGAATGCGGCGCATTTTACCTTGATTTCGTATAAAATTGTCAATGCAACGGATTGCTGTATCAGTGTTGTAATATCTGGTGGGAAAGAGTCTTACGTATTTGGTGAAAACATCTACCATGACGAAAATGTTGCGGTAGCCATAATGTCCAGGTATGAGATTTCCAAGAAAGTCGACGGCGACGAGGTCGAGTTTGTTCTCAACAACGATGCTCTTGATGACATTCTGGCAGGTGCGGTTCTTTGATTTTCCCAGTTGACATTGAAGACATGTGCGGACGATGGATTTGGCAATGGTCTTGTCTCTTGTTGCGAAGAAAGCTTCTCGGAAGGTGAGCCAAAGTTTGTGACCTCCAATGTGTCCCAGGGTTTGATGTAGCTCCTGCATTGCTTGACGTGCGAATGACTCGGTGAGTACGACATTGAACTGGTCTCGTATCCTTTTCATTAGAATACCATCTCTGATGACAAAATCCTTGTACTCATCCTGGTGGACTAATGCCTCTCGTATTCGATCGAAACAATCATCTTGTTGCACCTCGTTGATCCTGACAAAGTCAAACAACCCCTCGGCTTCATACATGTTGTATGTGTTTACCTCAACATGGTTGAAATGGCTTTTCAGATTGTGCATACGAGACAAAGCATCAGCTGTTACATTCAAATCTCCTCTTATGTGTCTTATCTCAAAAACATATTCTGATAATAATAAAGACCAACGATAAATTCGGTTGTTTGAGAACCGAGTTGACATTAAAGATGTTAGAGCAGCATGATCTGACTCAATTATGAATTTCTTGCCTAGTAAATAAAATCTTAACTTGTTCACTGCATGGACTACAGCTAGCATTTCTTTTTCTGACACAGTGTATTTTAACTCATAATTTTTCAAAATCCTGGAGACAAAACAAATTGGTTCTTCTCCATTCCTGCCAATTTGAATCAAGACACCACTGATGGCTGTGTCACTGGCATCGACACGTAACAAAAATTCTTTACTAAAATCTGGCAATAATAAACATAATGATTTGTGAAATTTAGACTTTACATTTTCAAATGCTTCTAATCTTTCATTTGTCCATTTAAATTTTTCATTCTTTCTCAACAATTCAAATAAAGGTGCACTGATGTGTGCTAATCTTGGAACAAACCTTTTGTAGTAGTTTACTACACCAAGAAAACCTCTTAAAAGCTTTATGTTGCTAGGTCTAGGGTACTTTTTGATGACGTCTAGCCTAGATTCATCAACTCTGACATAATTCTCTGTTAAATCATATCCTAAAAACTTTACTTCATGCTTTACAAACTCACATTTTCCTAAATTCACTTTTAAACCATTCCTTGCTAAAACTTCAATAACTTTGCGCAAATGCACAAAATGTTCATCTAAACTCTGACTAAAAATTAAAATATCATCGATGTAATGAGCTACAAACGAATTGTATGGTTCTAAAATCTGTTGCATTGCCCGTATCAACGCGGCAGCCGAACTACTTAACCCATAAGGAACAACCTTAAACTGATACACATTTCCATCTACCATAAATCCACAAAACTTTCTAGATTCTTTGTTCAACGGTACCAACCAAAAAGAGCTCTTTAAATCTAGCTTTGTAAAATAATTCGCATTTGTACACCTTGCCAACAATGTTTCAACCGTGACTGGAGTTTCGAACTGCGGTCGTGTGCGTTCATTCAGACGTCGGGCATCAAGACACAAACGGATGTCTCCATTCTTCTTTTGGACGACGACTAAAGGATTGACGTACCTTGTTCTTCCACGTTCAATTATCCCATCTTGAAGCATTTGGGATACCTCATCTCTGACTTTTTCTTGCATGTTTTTGGGAATTGGATAGTTCTTGATTTTGAAAGGTTTCGATTCATCTACTTCTAAAGAATGTTCATAACCAACTGCTAAACTTGGGAATTTGTCTACTAAAGAAATGTACTGTTTTAAAATTTCTTTGACTTTAAATTCAAACTTTTCATCACAATCAATCTTAAATTCATTTAAATCATCTGGGAATTCAATCTGGGAATTGTTTGCTTCTAACTCTACTACTTCATCAACAACATCTACTTCTTTAACCTCATCAACTAATTCACTACCCTGTATACTATCACATTCAACAACTTTTCCATAACTCTGTATATCATTCTTAAAACAATCATTTTCTTTCTCTTTTCTTAAACAATTAACAATTTTCTCCTCATTAGGAGTCTCATCACACCAATTAACTCTCTCCTCTCCTATCTGAATTAGTCTCTTATCAACATCTACCACCGCTCTCATCTTGTCTAACAAATCTATCCCAATGATTCCATCTCTCTTTAAACCTCTTAATGATATAAACTCTCCCAGAAAAGTTGAATTTTGTAATTTGAATTCTACGACAAAAACTCTGTTGATGGCAGCAATTATCTTTTTTGTAGCAGTAATGATTGTAATTTTTCGAGTTGGAATGAATTTCCCTACTTTTTCTTTCTCTAGCATTTTTACTTTCTCTTCGTCTAAAATTGAAACCTCACTTCCCGTATCTACTAAACATCTTAAAACATTCTTTCCAAACATTGCATTTACATGTGGCAAATCTGAATTGATCGATCTTAAATCATTTTGTAAAATGGTGTACATTTTTTTCCTTTTGGTTGGACTTTCTAAAAATCCTGCCCACGAGCTTCATCGAGTAGTTCTTTCGGCTTTGTTTGAACCTTTTGCTCATTTAAATTAGACCTAGTGTCTTTGTGAATTGCGCCAGTGCTGTTTGATATCTGATTTGTTTGAATTTGATTAACGTAGCGATTTGAATTCCACTGCACAGAATCTCTAGGCAAAACTTTGTCAGCTGACTTATTTGAATTCTGATTTTGTGGGGAAGCCACTTGATTGACGTTTGACCTTGTCTGGACATCGTGACGGTCATTTTGGTGCGTTGTGGATACCTGAGGCACATTCTGATTGTTTGAATTTGGACTCTGACGTCCACCATTTCTAGGAGTGAAAGACTGTCTCCTGTTGAAATAGGGAGCTGGTCTCGGATTTACATTAGCTCGCGAATACTGTTGACGGTTGAAACCATCATTACTCGAACTGCCAGTTGCCTGATTGTGGTTGACATGGCCTTCAGGACTTCGCGAATTGCTAGGATTTACCTTGCATTGTTCCGCTTGATCTAATCTCTTCATTAGTTCCAACAATTGACTAACAGAGGTTATATTTTGCATCGCAATGGCTTGAGTGACCTCAGGCTCAAAATGCCTGGATAATTGCGTGATCAAATCAGATTCCAAAACGGGTGGTGTTAAAAATTTGAGAATATTGATTTTCTTTATGACATAGACTTCTCTACTATCTAATCCGCACTTATTATAAGAACCTAAGAATAAATTTGTTCTCACCCTTTGTTGAATCGCTTGACTCCAGTATTGTCGTTGAAATACATCTTGGAAGTGGTCCCAGGAATTGATCGTATCTGCGACGAAGTCAAACCAGGATCTCGCTTCATCCTTCATGGCGTTGCGGGCGATCCGCAGCTTGTTTCTTTCTCCCGGTACGGATTCTAAAAATTCGTTCAAATTTCTTAGAAACGCCATTGGATTGGGCGTTACCGAACCAAAAAATTTCGGTAACTGTTCCATTTGAACAGGCATTGACAAAATACTGTTGCCAAACTGATTGACATTGGGAATTTCTTGAATTGATGAAATTTTTCTGTTTATTTGTTCTTCTGCTCTTTCCACACTCTCAGCAATCTTTTCCTTCACTTCGCATTCTATTTTTCTGACTCTTTCTTCAACCACATATTCTCTCTCATCCCATTACTTTTCATTCCTTTTATCTCTTTCTGACAATGTTTAATTGATATTTCATTAGCTGTTGATCTTATTGTATTATCTAATACTTTATTCTCTACTTTCTTAACGTTTTCATCTACTCTTATGATTTCTGATCTAAAATCACTCCTTATCTCATCAATCTGTCTCTGTATCCCTTTTGTTACATTCATAATCTCATTATTAGAAGCAACAAGCTGTCTAAACATCATCATCACATCTTTCATTCCTATACTTTCCTCAGTTTTTCCTGTCTCACTCTGCTCCAACGTCTCGATGTGGGACTCCCTCACATCCGTCAAAAGTGCTTGTGGAAGCTCCATCTGCTTGCTCTCCTTTTCCTCAGGAAATGAATCCTCCGAATACGTCTTGTTTAGCACGGTTGCCACAGATTCCTCGCTCGTGTACCTGGGTTGCTCCCTCCAGGTTCCTTCTGGGACGAACAATTTGTCCTGTGCTTGGTTCTCTCCGGACATCTCGACGATTTTCAAAATTTTTTAAACACAACAGGTATTAGTTTCCCCGAAACAGTTGAAAAATTCACGAAACCTTGTGCAGGGAAAATTACAAAGTAAATCGTGGCCAAAAATGAATCAAAACAACAATGAATCGTGAGCCCCACGTTGGCAAAGCCAAATAATTATGCTGTGATAATTATGAAAATGTGAATTATTTAAAAATTAAATTAATGCTTGTGACCAAATGTCTGAAATTAATTATTAAGTTGAGCGCCAACTCTAAAATAGAGTAAAAATTGCTTGAAGAGCATGGGATTCAAAATCCCAGTGGTCACCTTCTGAAGGTAAACCTTAAGAAACTGAAAGTGGGTGTAAATTGACCACGATGTGGGGAAACAAATTAAAACAACAAAATTTGAATTTTAAAATTAATACGAACTTTAATAAATAAAAAAAAACAAATAGGAAGAAATTTAAAACCTTAGATTAATTAAAATCCAGGCTTAAAAGAAAACTCCCTATATTTAACGTGAAAAATAACAAGATTAAGAAAATTTAGAAATATAAAATTTTATACACCACGTGTAAATCGCAAAATGGCGTTCTCAGGTGAACGTCTTTACCTTTAAATACTTAAAACTGCTCAATTGTAATCAGCTATTACAAAGCAAGGTAAAAATACCTTCAAAACAGTGAACTACAATCAAATCTAATTGAAAAGGAAAAAGAATGAATCAAAAATTAAATAAATATCAAATAAAAAAAAATGAACTCTCAAAAAGTAAAATTAAATCAGCTATAACAAACTATTTGGAATTCCAAATATTATACAAAGAAAATTAACTGAATTGAGTGTAAGATGCCTCTACTAAGGTTAGATTTGTAAAAATCAAATGACACGCGGAAACAAAATGTCTTCAAACGACATACATTTACAGCGCTCAGGAAAATGATCTTACCTTCGCAGAGTCTAATTGTACACTGCCTTCTCTCTCTCGCAAGCGAGCATTCGCCGGCCCCAGAGAAGCGCACGCAAACGCGTCGATCTTACACGGTGACATTACTTAAATCAGGCAAACAAACATTTAAACCAAAAACTGAGCTAAATGAAAATTACATTGCTGTAAAACAAAACTAAAAATGATATTAATAAGAATTTTTCAACATGTTTCAACGCAACTTAATACTAACTTAACTTTTACGAAAAATTTAGTGTCTTTTAAAAATCTTCTCAAAACAGCTGACTTGGACGAAGGGGTCAACGCACTCACGCACAGTTTTTCATCCCCTTTTTCCACAGCAATATGTTATAATTTTTTATACTTTTCTGAAATATGTAAAAGCTAAAAGGCAATATTGATGTAAATATAGTTTTCATGGAAGGATCTTGATTAGACATTTTGTCAAATAGCTTATAAAATTCAATTTCTCAGTTATTGTTAGAAGAAAAAGAAATATCAATACAAAAATTTATTCATTTTCTTACAACTCAATTGTTAGCATTAACCTTCTTAAATTAGAAAATACTGTTTGCTAAAGTAAATTTATTCAGGAATCTAAAGTTTCACAATTTATTTCAGATGCTGTTAATACAATGTAGAAGACTTCAGTATCATAATTAGAACTTACGCCTGCATCAAAAAGTACGTTAAACTTCAGAATCGTAATTATGCATTCTATCTTTATGTGTATGCCAACTTCTTCACATCTTACCGTCAAATAAACAAAAAAGAAAACTGTTTTGCATTGTAGTAAGATTATATTTAATATTAAAAAGAAACATAGTTATTTGATGTTTTAAAGGTTGTCACCCTGCAGTTTTGGATATGTTTATAAAATATTTTTCCATTTGCCTTTAATTATGGGTATATTAGGTAGGTATGTAATTTAGAATTTAATTTGAAAATGCAGGAATAAAATAGAAACTTATAAATAAGCATCAGATGACATCAACCCATTAAACTATGTGAACTCAATAATTTCGTTTATAAACAGTATTAAAAACGTTTTTAATTGTTTTTCTACAAATGTTGTCTTAGTAAACTAGTCTGCTTTCAAATCTTAATTTTACAAAGCCAATATTTCATATATAAAATAGTGTTTTCATTTAAATACTCAGAAATAATAAAATGATCACAAGAGTTTATTGGAAGAATATATCCGAGTTCTAGAATTGATACACTTCCTATACATTTATATATTGTTCAGGTTTGAGTTGGTAGTGTGCGTAATGTATTCGTTCGTTTGGCTCCCATAAGCTTGCTTACTGTCAACTCAATTTGAAAGATTTATACACAACAACAGATTGTGTCAGTCCGGTAATGCAAAGGATGCACATGATCAGTGCGGCACAAAAGCAACTAAATGCAATATTGTAACAAATAAGGAAATACTTTATTATTGTCATTATCAAACAACGCCCAAATTCGATAAGAGGCTTTAATGTGGGCGTATTCAATTCTATAAATAAAAATAATTTTTATTACATGTAAGTATTGTAAGAAAAACGCAAAACCTGTGCGAATAAAATAAGTGACAAAAAGCATAGGCGCCGGTTTAACGCCGTCGACGGCCAGAAAACTCTCTTATGAAAGTCATATGTAATTGCTTGCATGTATTTGTTGGACGGATATTGTCATAAACGAAATTTTAAAATTTGTAGATATATAACTAACATATATTATTAAATACTTCAAAATATCATTACTAGAAATTCCAATTGCATAATTTGATATATGATGGTATGATATGCTCCACTCCTCTACTCTTAAAAGCTTGTTTAAAAGCAGTTGCTTGAAGAATGCTATACAATCCTAATCATTATCCAACATATATATATAGTCAAACAGAAATATTACTTAAAACTGTGACACCGACAACACTTCAAAACACCTTACAACAAACACAGTACATTGGACGCACATTTCAATAGCAAAGCTATTTTTACCGGCAGTAACATTGGAATAAGTAACTATACTAAAAAAAACATACCTATTCTAATTTATGCCAAAATTGGTATGATACAGTGATCATTGTCATAGCTGACTGTTGTCATGTTTAACTAACCATTAAACCGAAACTCCGTCTAATCTTTCATTTCTTCTCGCTTGACTTAACAAACAATAAAAGCTATATAGAATTTAAAGATCGTAAATCTGCATTTTTCAAAACGTGTTTGGTTTTTATAAATCTCCATATCTTCACAACAACTTAATTGTATATAACTGTTTACAGTTTTAATTCATTTCACCATGTTTACTTTACGATTTTCTTCCAGCAAATTACGTAATCTGTCCAATGATTACGGATGCATGATAAAACAATATTTTCCTTATTTAGGGAGGTCCTTATTCTAGTTATGTCATGATACTTCCGTGGTATTAGGTATCATGTAAATATATCGTGTCCATTTTCGTTTTGTATAAATAATAAAATTCATAAAATTGCTTGTGAATACTTCTGCTTACTGTGTATCCAATTTATAATTTCTGCGAATAAATTTGACGTCATAATCAGCACAAATTCGTCCTTAATCAATGTGCAATACTGATACATCTTTCGTAACTTATTTAACAAGATTTAAAAAATATATATATTTTTTTTAGTATTAGCCTTGTAATACTCCTAATAATGGAATAATCTGCATCTTCATCGTGTTTCTGATACAAACAAAAAGCCAATGGCCTTCATCGAACGAATAAACAAACAATAAACCTTCCATCATCATTAAATAATTTAATGAAAGTGAAAAAAACATCGATTTTTTGTTGTTCAAATCTTGCTCAAGACATGACAAGTAACTTGTTTTGCTTATATTACAAAAAGTTTAACCTTTAACTAATAAGCAGTCAACAGAAGTGCGTGCGGTTTCTTTACCTAACCACCTCAAGAAGATTATATCTCAAACACATGGGATTCTATAATTACCACGGATGATGATGATGAATGTGCTCATAACTATGCATACCTTGCTGAAAAAAAAACCAAATTCTTTGGTGCATGCTGTGGATGAATACTAAAAACTTAACGCGCGATTGAACAGCTGAATGCTGAGGTAATTTCCACTGGTCGACCGACCTAACTATCGACGAATTCGAGGTAAACAGGGGAATAAACCTCTCTGGCTCTATACGTGCTGAGACGACCATGTGTGTTAATTTCGTGAACGCGGACATCAAAGAGATTATGAATATTAATATTGTATCTGAAATATGGATATATTATACGTACAGCTACGGTATGAAATATTAGGACACGCATCGAGGCAAACTTTCTCGTAGCTATTGCTATCTCTTCCTCCCGTTTTACCCCGCAAATTTTGCCGCAGGCGCTATACTACTACCTGCTCGTTATCATAATCACAAATTTATTATATGTTGAACTTGAACCATTTATAGAAAACGGGAAACAGTAGCGATAGGATTTATGAAGGCATAATGCAGTACAGATTGTGCGTTCGGAAGCTTACCCGTTCCAAAGTTAGCATTGAAATACAATATTTATAATCATAACTATTCATAACATAATGCAATTAATATAACAACGTTCGGTAGCTTAAAGAGATAAGTTTTGTATGTATAAAGTAACATTTAAAAATATGTAATTAATTCTGTAGCTATTATTAAAATCACCGTTTGAAAACAATTTTAGTATTTTTTAAAAACGATATATCTATTTAAAAGTATTAACCGTGTCCTTAATTTCTTATTGTAAAAGTAAGGTATAATTGCATAATATGAAGAGGTGATATAAACTAATGATGACAATTAATCTTGTTTTAGTTATAATGTCTTGCGGTACTTATTCAACATTTAATAAACAACGGACTATAAATTTTAATTGAAAAAAAAAAAGTTTCCCAAAATTAATGGAATGTAACTTTAGATATTCAAGAAAAAATTGCGGCAGGTCTTGCAATTCTTGTAAGGGCCCATCGAACTGGAACATTTTGTTCTATCTGATATTAAATAAATAATTTTTTGGTTTTTGTTTTTTTCTCTTGATTTAGCGGCTTGGTTTTTAAATTTAATGAATTATTCAATAAAACTCTTCATGACGTTTCGACAATCTTATTTTTTATTGTTGTCTTCCTCAGATTATTTTATATAATTCACAAAATTTTGTCTAGAAATTATGAATGGATTATGTTATTAACATTTTTACAACTTTTTTATGCGTTTTATACTTACAAAATTAAAGACATTCACACAACATTTTAAAATAGTATTCAACATTTTTTTATCTTTTCATTTTTCTTAAACATATACTAACTGTTAATTGTCATTTAAAATTATTATGCATGGCGAAACATTTTGTGTGAACACTGGAGAACTACATTTAAAATTTTAACACACATTCAATTTTAATAATACAAGTATTTTAAATAAAGAAAGAAATTATAAAGCGCGATGTATATTAGAAATGATCCAAATAAAAAAACAAAATAACGCAGTAAACGACAAAACAGAAATAGAAAACTTATCAAAAATTTATGCACCAATCATTTCAACATACTTTTCGTCAGTAATATATATATAGGTAAATTTACAAATAAACAATTTTTAGTACAACAATTTAGGAGAAAAACGCCCATAGCTGAGAGTGCCTTTCGGTTTATTTTAAATGTAGTTCTCCAGTGTTCACACAAAATGTTTCGCCATGCATAATAATTTTAAATGACAATTAACAGTTAGTATATGTTTAAGAAAAATGAAAAGATAAAAAAAATGTTTAATACTATTTTAAAATGTTGTGTGAATGTCTTTAATTTTGTAAGTATAAAACGCATAAAAAAGTTGTAAAAATGTTAATAACATAATCCATTCATAATTTCTAGACAAAATTTCGGGAATTATATAAAATAATCTGAGGAAGACAACAATGAAAAATAAGATTGTCGAAACGTCATGAAGAGTTTTATTGAATAATTCATTAAATTTAAAAACCAAGCCGCTAAATCAAGAGAAAAAAACAAAAACCAAAAAATTTAATAATAATAATAATAATAATAATAATAATAATATATTTCATTCCATAGATACAAAAGTGTGTGGAACAAGTCAATGTCAATTGGACTTAAAAGAAATACACATATACACACATACACAATATACATCACATTACGATAACAAATAATGTAAAACTTGAGTGTTTGCTAACGTATTTCTATTGCAAAAAAATCTTCAATTTTATATAAAATATTTGATTTAAGAATTTTCTTTAATTTGTTTTTGAAAGTTATGAAAGGCAGGATTTTTAAAGTATTTGGCAAATGATTATAAATACGTATGCATTGGAACAATGCAGTTTTCTGTAATTTAGTCAAGTGCGTATAAGGTGGCACCAAGAAACCATTTAATGTATTTCTGGTGCCATGACTATGTGCAAGTTCAAATTTTTTAAAAAAATCATTATAATTACTTTTGACAAACAAGGCGCACTCAAGTATATAAATAGCCGGAACGGTAAGTACACTAAAGTCTCTAAAAATGTCTTTACACGTGTCACGCCTTCGTATGCCAAAAATTGATCGTAGACACGCTTTCTGCAGGATGAAGACTCGCCCCACGTCGATGGAATTTCCCCAGAAGACAATCCCATATCTCAATCGAGAGTAGACATTGGCATAATATACTGAAAGAGCTGATTCAATGCTCACATTTTGTGCAATAACTTTCAGCGCATAACAAGCACTGCTCAATTTGCCCGATATACACTCATTTACAAGCACGGCTAAGAAAAGATCCCCATCAATTAAATAAATGATGGCGTAGTGTTGCTACATATTTAAACTGTAATTAATTATTCTACGTTTCGGATTTGTCTTTGAACGTAGAATAATAAATTACAGTTAAACATATGTAAAATTTTATTGAATTATATCTACCGTATACCCAAAAAAGGAAAAATAACACTTTAAAATATTACTATTAAAGGATAAACGGTAGAAGAAAAATATCGATGAAGAAGAACATCTCTCGCATAAGTTAAAGAAATTATAAATAGGCAAAATATCTATTATCCTACAGATACTGGATCTTTTTTGTACTTGCGCTAAAAAGCGATGGGACAATAGTCATTGAAGGCGAATAGCTCCAATATCGTTTCATTAGTGTATTTCTTATATAGTTATAGGTTGAAAACAAGGTAAAAAAAAAATAATTAAATTTAAAACAGAGTTTAATAATTGCGCCCGCGCAGCGTCTTTAATATGTTCGCTCTCAGCATTCGCCTAGGAGTGAGGAAAAGCACGGTAAAACCTACACTCTGAGAGTTGTCACCACTAAAAATACATGTCTGAAATTACAAAAAAAAAAAAAACGTTTTTCAAAACGATCAAGCAAGAAAACATGCATGAACAGTAAAAGAAAAAAATAATAACTATAAAACTTATAACAACAATAAAATTAAAAAAATTCTAAAAACTACAAAAACACAACTTAAATCATAACTAAGATAGGTAAACAGTGAGAATATCACTTTTGTCAAACTTCCTCAAAAAAAAAAAACAAAAATATAAAAAAAAAAATCCTCTTCTAAAAAAACAATTAAATATAAAAAATTTAAAAAAAAAACAAATAAAAAAATTATTAATAACGCGTCCAGTACCCGTTCCGATCTATAACCTCCTCCAATCGTCCACGCATGGACGCCACGAGATTCGAACAAGTTTCCCTTCCTCTAAAGCGTTCCCACACCTCGGTAACGTGTTGGTGAAGTTCTACTTGATTTCGCGGAACTGGTGCATCGCGTAGATCCCACATTCTTCCCATAGCCGCCCACAAGTTTTCAATGGGGTTTAGATCAGGGGACTTTGCTGGCCAGGGAAGGACTTCTATTTCATTGCGATGTTCCGCAAACCAATCCCTCACGATCCGAGCTGAATGGACTGCAGAATTATCTTGCACCAGTGTAATCCGATGAGGTGCAGGGTATATAATTCGGACACTGGGAAGCAACACTTCTTCCAGGACACGAATGTATTGGATGGCGTCCATGCGTGCTTCAATCCGGGTCAATTCTCCAGGTCCGGCACTGGACATCCAACCCCAATACGCCAAGTTAATTCGGCTACTTTGCCGAATTCTGACATTGCTTTCTTCGAATCTAGTGTTGTTAGGGCGCCATACCAGTTTTCTCGCATCCTGAGAGGTTGAAAATACTTTCTCATCGGAAAATATAACCACATCCCAGTTGCGGTTTAAATTTGCTTGCGCAAAGTTTAGTCGACTCACAATATGGCGCTCCAAGAAATCTACCTTCTTCGCCGGACGCCGACAGTGAATCCCACTTTTGTGAAGAAAGTTTCTCACAAGACGGGCACTGCAATTTAAATGCAGTGCTTCAACTATCCCCACAGATGTACAGATTGGATGTTGTCCTACGTACTCCAGGATTGTATTTCCGACGTCAGGGGTAATTTTCCGTGGATGCCCAGGCCTTGGCCTAGTTCTCAGCGCTACATTTTCGTTTTCAGTTCGCCATCGATGCACCCAATAATGAACGAGTGACTTCTGTAATAAACCAGCAGTATATTAAATAACGTTCACGTGGTGTATAATCAGAAAAAAAACAACTTTTTTTCGTTTCATTTAAACCGAAACGATGTTTGTAAATTAAGGATATGTAAAGAGAATACTTACTGATGAACCTACTTCCGCAGCAATTTGCCTATAAGACAAACCACGCTCCCAAAGGGTAACCACCTTTGCCCTTATTTCTATGCTTGTCTCCGGACCGCGCATGTTAACTACAGTACCACTGACCTCTAACTAACTTGGAAACCTTAGCTGAAAGGCTTATATTTTGTAAGATTTTCAGAAAAAAAAGAATTTAGCAATTCTTAAATATACAATAATCTCTATAATTCCCCAGTCACAATTCTAAAGTATTTATGCATACAAAGAAATTTAATCCTAATATTATTTTAATTGCATTACAGAGTAATTACTGAATAATTGCTCTTGGATATATTTATTGCAGTCAGGTGTTAATTTAGAATACCTAAATAATACATAAATACACACATTAATTAAAAAAGTAATCAATGTAAGGGCATGGGTAATTTACACACTTTGGTATTAGGTATTATTAGCCCCTTTAATTCTGGAGGTATAATTCACACTTCCTATTGGCAAACAACAATTGCTCCACTAATCCTACTATAAAAGTTAAAATAAAAGAGAAAGGAATTTTATATTATAATTAAGAACAATTACCCTACAGGAAATAGTACCAATAATTAAAGTCGGTGCAAAGTTTGTAACCGGCAAGGAAATAATGACCACTTACATTTTTTTAAATATATTACATATTTTTGCCAACGTATTTTTTTTAATGCCTATGAATCCACACTTTGCAATTTTAAATAAAATTAATTTCATTAAATGTACTTTGTTTATTTATAAAATTTACAATATAGTTATATTTGTTGTGGAAATCAGCTGTGGGACTAGTTTCTTTTTTATATACATATTTTTTAAAGTAGGAGAAATTTCCTATCGTCATACCAGTTCATTAATAATCCAATACATAGCTTGCCCCTTATTGTTCTTCGGTTCTTTTTTTTTTATTTTGTTTAAAGAGGTTTGATCCATCATCGTTAAAATGCTACATCAAACTTTAATACGGTCCTACAGCAGATTAGTGCAAGTGTTTATTATTGCCATCCCGAGACCCCTTACAATCCAATAATATATTGCAGTCATTTTATAAATTACTTTTCTCAAAATAGTCATATTCCTACTATAAATGTATATGCTGCAGAAACTACCTCGACTCCAAACGGAAGCGCGCGCTTCATACATAACTCTGTGCATAAGTTTTTGTAGTTTGTGCGGTATATTTTGTATTTTATTCACATTACACCTACAAGCAATTATAAAGAGGTAAACACAAAACCATAAACCCTAGCATTGACGGCTACCTGCCGACTGAGAGCGCTTTATCAAGGTCGACCATTGTATCAGAACTTAGGCGAGGGGGAATGAGAGAGACAACTATAGCTACGAAAAGATTCGGTGCTCGATGCGTGTCCAAAAATTTCTTACCATGATTGTACGTGCGGGACTCAAACGAAGATATACGAGTTTAAATGATCCCATAAACGTTGCAACGCCCGCTAAATGGAAATAAACGATGTATGGGTTTCGTAAATTAATAAAGTTGTGTGGCATATCACCGGATGTTATCGAATAAATTCGTTATCTTGAATATGATTACACAGCTGTATAATTTTATTTTGCCCATATTTTGGCAGTATCGTTTTTATATGAAAGGTTTGGAGGAAAGCAATATATTTTTTAATAAATATTTTGAAATAATTTCCCTGTGTGTGTTTTCCCTGTAATATCGTAATTATACATAGTATTTTAAGTTTATAGTTTATTTATGCATTTACTATGCTCGAAACATGTATAGTTAAAAGATTATTATTAAATTTAGTTTGGATAGAACTTTGTATATTACTCCAATTTTTCAACATTATATGTACACCAATTCAGAACTTATACCACCATCAATTACATCATTGTCACAAATTTTGTAAAGTATGTATTCCGAAAGTCGAAGAAAAATAAACACCCTAAAATAATTAAATATACATTTCTTTTATATTAAATGTAAACTGAAATTGGATATATATAAACACAACGAAAAAGTAATGAACGAAAATGAAATTTTAAAATGGGTATCAGGATTGTAGAAAAATGGGAATGGATAAGGAATAGCAATGGTCCCGGAATGGAGCCTTGATGGACTCCATACTTGATCCCTCCAAGTAAAAATTGTAAATTGTTCAAGTCATTTGTTAAAAAAAACTGTCCTAAGAAATAACATTTTGTCTAATATAAGGTACCTTTTCCCCGAAACCGCAATAGATATAGCCACCACTTTTTTCTTGTAATTAAGGATAACATTTGTAAACATTTTAAGTGGAATAATTTTACATATGCTAAAAAGAAAACCGAGAAAAATTCTTTGTGTGGGCCGATTTTTTGTCTATAAATACATAGGTTATTCAAATTGTTCTTATTACCGTTATCAGCTAAAAAAAAAAAATTTATGTCTACGTAATAGTAGTCCTGTAAAATAGTACATTAAGAGCTAAAAAAAAAAACATAAAATTTTAGCAAAACCTTTCTAGGGTTATCAAGATTTCAAAAATTAAAATATTCAATTTAATTAATTATTTAATTGAAACTAGCATCAAATTAAAGCTTAGAATAATCCTTTATTTATTAAAGGAATCCACATTAATTGATAAAATACTTTCGAAAACAATGAAAAAAGAATTAAACTTGGGTGTTTACCGCAGGCGCCACTACGAAATGGCCCAAAGGTACTCCCCTTAAGCCGCAGTACTCTAGTTTCTATAGTAGGATATACATCGTTACCGAATCAAAGGTCGTTGATAGATCTAAAACTATCTGGCTCCACTCACAAGAATCAAAAGCACCCTTAAAATGCCGAACTATTTGCGATATCCCACTAATTATTGGGCAAGTCTTTCTGTAACCATGCTATTTTGACGAGAGGTGGCTGTGCTCCTCAAAGTAATTGCTTAATTTGGATACGATTGCCTGTTCAAAGATCTTCTTCGTTTCAAACAACTTTGCTCTGACAAGAACCATTCCAGATAAGCTTGAAAGATCTTAGGAAAGGACAGTAGTGTGGTGATAGTTTTGACACTAACTTCTGTTTCCTTTCTTGTATAGAGGAACAACATCCCCTACTTTAAATATGCTGGGAAATACTCCTTGTTGCACACATTTATTGAATATTATTGTCAGCGGTTCACATAACACTTCTGCACTTCTGCGAACGTGGTGAAGTTCCATATACAAAAAAACCCACATTTAAAGATTTTAAGGACATATAATATCTACGGTAAAAAATTAGTCTTACATATATCTCCAAAAGAATAGCAATTTGCTTACTTGCTTCATCATTAAGGTGTTTTTTTTTTTAATTATAAAAAGGATTACAGCTAAAGATATTCAAGATATCCTACCATGTTGGCGCAGGAACTAAATCTTCCTTAATAGCAAACGTGCACTCTTGCAAAAATTTCCAAAAGTGTTTTCTCTAATTATTTAAAAATAGTGTTCTATTCGTCGGTATAAGTCTGGAAGATTATCTACCGGTTTCGCGTACACTAAACTTAATAAAATGAAAGGTGTCAAAACGGAAGACCTTGAAGGTCGAAACATTCGGACTCCTTCGCCCTATCCATATCCTAAAAAATGTATTGCTCAGATGTTCGCTACCAATCTTGCATAAAGCCAAAGGATATGTGGAAAATTTTGGCACTAAGCCCAAAACTAGTCCATTGGCTATATGTATATGATGGTACTACGTCTAACCATTACCTAACGAGCGATAAGATGAGGGCAGATGACTCTAGTCTATATGCTAATCCCAACTTTAATCTATTCTAATGTAAATCCAAAAAGTTTCCACACCATAGCACCAAGCTATGTGGAAAAGCGTTGGCAAATATGGCAAAATGTTACCCCTAAATTCTAATAATAAATACCTATATAACTATTTTCCACGCTATCTTTCAATACTCGCGTTTTAAATTAGAACTTTAGAACGAACTTGCGAACTTGTTAGTGCAGTTTACCAACGAAGTCCACACAAGTCGACAACACGTGCAAGTTTGGTACTACAAACTCCGCAACCAAACCTGTGGAAAATTTTACGTAAACGACTAAAACAGATACCTTGCAGATTGCAGTTGGTACAGCACCTACGTGAAGATGACAAGCTTAAACGTCAAGATTTCTGCAATAAAATGCTGCAACGTAATGAAGATGAGTTTTGTGAGCGGATAATTTTCAGTGACGAGTCAACGTTCCATATAAGTGGCAAGGTGAATAAACACAACGTCCGAATATGGAGACTGAACCTCCGAGAGTGTTGGTGGAGCTTTTGCGTTATTTTCCAAAGGTGAACGTGTTCTGTGCTGTATCTCGCACATGTGTATGGTCCTTTCTTCTTTTCAAGAAAATACAGTAACGGGAACTACATATCTTCAAATGTTGATCAGTTAGTTGATGCCTCAACTGCATGAGGACGGGAGGAACTTCATCTTCCGACAGGATGGAGCACCTCCTCACTGGCACCGTGTCGTTAGAAATGATCTGGACGAAACACTTCCACAGCGCTGGATAGGCCGTGCAAAAGCCGAAAACCACATTCTCGTACGGCGGCCACCAATGAGCCCCGATCTTACACCGTGCGATTTTTTTGGATTTGTGAAAGACCTGGCTTACGTCCCTCCGCTTCCTAATGATTTAGATGAGTTAAAACAACGCATCACGACAGCTGTGGAAAGTGTCAATGCAGATATGTTTGGAATGAACTACACTATCGCCTTGATGTGTGCCGTGTGACAGGAGGAGCCCATATTGAGCACCTATGAGTTCCCAAAGTAAACTTCAAGAATCACTTTATAAAATAGTTTAAACGAATTCATAATAACGTTATTAGTTTTGGATTAATAAAACATTGACGTGTGTCTATTTCTATTGTAGTAACCCTGTATATATGTCCAAGCATGTCTAGTATAACTAACAACTAAATTACTAAGTTTATCGCTTAAACTAGTATATATTTTATTCAGATTCACTAAAATAAAGAAAATGATTTCTAAAAGTAGTTTTATTTTTCTTACTTATTTATTGCTACAGTGCACCTCAAGTTATGTGTTTCATTTATTGTTTTAGTGACTACTTAACTATCACTACAGAATAGGTGAAGTGATAAAAATCTGGCAGAATTGAATATTAGATAAATCTTCTTATGCACACTAGACTAAACTTGTATTATCAGTTCTGACTGTCCTGGTACCCTCTGATAAATTAAGAATAAAATTAAGATAAAATAAAGAAATTTATTTCGGTTTTTACAGAATCATTGTTAATGAGATTTTGTATAATTTAAGTGTGTATAATTTATGTACTTTTTCACATTCAGTAAAAGATGGTTGAATAAAATTACCCATAATTAAAACCGTTTTCGAACCGAATTTTAAACGTAGTCACCCAGCACTTTACAGTTCCGTTAGCATCGTAATTTTCAGCAGTCTTTCATCTCTTCCAATTAGCGAAGTTAAACAAGTACCAATTATCTCCCTTAAAATCTTCCGAGCATAATTAATTAGTATCGAAGGCGTCGGACACAAAAGACCGAATATATTGAACATTTCATATATCTGTTTTTAACAGCATTTACAAAGAAACACATTAAGTATCCATTTAACACCGCTTGCTTGCTTTTTATGTTCTACGCAACACGTACTTTTCACTGTTCGTTGAATACATTTCGAGTGTTTGCGGTATCTTAATGTTTCAAATTGAAATTTCGCAGTTGTCAGCGAGTAGACAGACGGATGTTTTATACATGGAGCGAGTTGTGTTATACGAGTATTCGTAGAGGCGTACGTATTATTCGGAAAATCGCGTGCAATCCGAAACTTCCCTTTTTCCTCCATCCAGCATCGCATTATCGCGGTTAACATTGATGGATTAACGTTTTTAGAAACGCAGACGACACCGTGGGTGAGCAACGGAGGCGCACGAACATAGAAAAAGATGAAGAGAAGAAGAGATCGGAGTTTCGTAACGTCTAAAGAGCTTGGAGTGTATCCAGCTTCTGATTTGTACTGACTTTCTTACATCTTCCTGTTTACCGCTGGGGTAATTTATGGCCTGTGCTCACGGAGACGCGTCTTTCCACTGGTGTTATTAGATATTGTAGCTGACTGGGTATATTAGATAGTTGTTTTTTTTTTTTTGTTCTCTTTTCTGTCGTTACGTAGCAACTTCACTGGTGAAACGACTTCTTTATTTCCCAACATTTATTTCCGAGGTTATCTTTCGTTGAGGGAATATGGGAATCATAATCATAATTCTCAATACGACTTCTAATAAACGGATGACATAGATGGCATACTCACCATTTTGACCCATATTTTTAATTAAATTAAATTCTTAATATATTTTCAGATCAATTAAGTAGTACTCCTCTGATCCCTGAGAAATGTAAGGTGAATTTGCATCATTTTAAATTGGATATAAAATTGTTCTATTTAATACATCAACTAAAAATATTTATTATTCGTTACTGGTGAATTTTGCTTTTGTCATTTATTTGTGCTTACAAAACAATGCCAAAAGCAATACCCACAAACAATGACATTACTTTTTTAACTACCAAATTCGAGATTTTTCAAGAATATGCTAAATATTGCATTTATATACATATCGGGTGAGCTGAAAAGTTCGTAGGCTGACACATATGTGGCGCTACTAGTATTAAATTAATATGACTTTTAGTTAGCTCTAACCTTCAAAAGACACGTGTACAAATTTGATAACTGTCGTACAATTAGTTTGTGAGATATAGTATTTTGAGTGAAGGAACTTTTGTTCGTTTAAAGAAATGGATAAAAAGGAATTTCGTGTGTTAATAAAGCATTGCTTTTTGGCGAAAACAATACTATTGAAGCCAAGGCTTGACTTGATAAACATTATTCGGACTCTGCACCAGGAAAAGCAACCGTTGAAAAGTGGTTTGCTAAGTTTAAACGAGGCGAAATGAGCACCGAGGACGATGCACGCAGTGGACGCCCCAAAGAAGCTGTTACCGACGAAAACATAAAAAAAGTCAACAAAATAATTTTGGATAACCGAAAAGTCAAGTTAATTCAGATAGCTGAGACCCTAAAGATATCGAAGGAACGTGTTGGACATATCGTAGATGAATATTTGGATATGCGAAAGCTCTGTTCAAAATGGGTGCCGCGCGAGCTCACAATCGACCAAAGACAACTACGAATTGATGATTCTGAGCAGTGTTTGAGGCTGTTCACATCGTAATAAATCCGAATTTTTGCGTCGATATGTGACAACGGATGAAACATGGCTCCATCATTTCACACTGGAGTCTAATCGACAGTCAGCCGAGTGGACTGCACGTGATGAACCGACTCCAGAGCGTGGGAAGATGCAAAAGTCGACTGGCAAAGTTATGGCATCAATATTTTGAGATGCACGTGGTATAATATTCATCGATTATCTTAAAAAAGGGAAAAACCATCAATAGCGACTATTACGTAGCGTTATTGGAGCGTTTGAAGGACAAAATCGCGGAAAAGCGTCCCCATTTGAAGAAGAAGAAAGTGCTGTTTCATCAAGACAATGCACCGTGCCACAAATCAATGAAAACGATGGCAAAATTCCATGAATTGGGCTTCGAATTGCGTCCGCACCCACCATATTCTCCAGATTTGGTCCCCAGCGACATTTTCCTGTTCTCAGACCTCAAGAGATTGCTCGCTGGACAGAAATTTTGCGCTGATGAATAGGTGATCGCCGAAACTGAAGCCTATTTTGAGGCTAAAGACAAATCGTACTATAAAAATGGTATCGAAAAATTGTATGACCGCTATAATTGTTGTATCGCTCTCGAAGGCCACTATATTGAATAATCAAATCTAATTCTATAAATTTCTGTGTTAGCCTACGAACATATATCAAAAATACATTGAGGAGACCAGATTAAATTTGATGCAAAATTTATGTTATTTGTAAAGATAACTCAATACTTAATTTATTAAGTCATTAGATATGTACACTGCCGGTCATTGAAGTTAGGACAGCCAGTACAATTTCAAAAAATTTTTTTTTTCAGTATTTAATACTTTTAACATTATTGTAAAATTTTCTGCAACAAAGTATAGTGGTTTTCAAATTATAAGAAACTAACTTTTAAATCCTTAATGCTTTTATTGCACCTCCTGTAGTAATACTCTTGAGAAGGGTACTGTTTACCTGCTTACACTATATGAATCGCCGGGCCGTATTAACTATGAATTACGGCCCCATTAAATAATAATATAATTTTAATTTTAATAATATAGGAAGTCATATATGTATAGATCTCATCGGTTTGTTTGCATAAAAGATAATTGGATTAAGCGGCCCGTAATACTGCCGCTGCGTAAAATTGCGTTTTACTATTACCTTATAGTGCCGTAATTTATACTCAATCCGGCCCCTGCATTCATATGCTGCAAGCAGGCAGCCCGTACCCTTTCAGTGAGGCGGGCAGGTAATTATCCCCACATAAGATGCAATAAAATCATTACAGGCTTAAAATGTTACTTTCTTCTATCTTGAAATGAACTATAAGCATAACAGTAAAGTATTTAAGACGGAAATCATCATTAGAATAAGCCTAATGAAGAGAAAATTTAATTTAACCGAATAGCAGGTAATAAAACAATTACAAACGATATTCAAAGGGACCCCGACAAGCATGTTTACAATAGAGGGGTGGGTCAACAAGGTCGTAAAATTATACCTGGGTGTTACCCAAAGATCTCCCACTATAGCAGGGAATATTTAATATCGTACTCGTCGTGAATGATTCTACTAGTAACCCAGTTACGATGCGGTTGTTCAATTGCGGTGTTTGTGAAAATAGTATTTAAAAAATGCCGAAAGGAAAGCCGACAAGCATAGAAAAGAGATCGGCTATTATCACATTATACGAGGAAGGATATTCTGTGCGTGTGATAGCCGAAAAATTAGGAGTTACAAAATCTACAGTCCATACACTATTCGTCACTACCGAGACACCTTAACATTCGAAGACCGGAATCGCCCAGGTTCGTCGCGAAAAACAACCCTTACGGAAGATCGACGCCTTCAGATGTTGTGTAAGAGAAATCGGCGATTGACAGCCCCCGAAATCGCAGCGGAGATGAATAGGCGACGCGAACAACCGATATCTGTGACAACAGTTCAACGCCGCTTAAGGGAAGCCGGTTTATTCGGCCGCGTTGCGGTAAGAAAACCATTGCTTCGTCGTGGAAACCGCCAAAAGCGACTACAGTGGGCCGAAACCCATAGAAATTGGACCGCAGGAAATTTCAGAAAGGTTCTTTGGACTCACGAACCAAAGTTTGAAGTCTTTGGACAGAAGCGCAGGGTTTTGGTAAGACGCACGAAGAACGAAAAAATGTTGCGCGATTGTGTGGTTCCCAAAGTAAAACACGGTGGTGGTTCAATTATGGTTTGGGGTTGTTTCAGTAGTGCGGGGACCGGAGATCTCGTAAAAATTGACGGCATTATGCGGAAAGAAAATTATAGACGCATACTGGAGGAAAATGCTGTAACATCAGGATTGCGGTTGATTGGGGGAGAATTTCGTGTTTGCGCATGATAATGACCCCAAACACGCGGCACGGATCTGCAAAAATTATCTATCGTCTCAAGCAGAAGCCAATATCTTGGAGATATGCCCTGGCCTACGCAGAGTCCGGATTTTAATCCCATCGAATTACTATGGGATGAGCTGGACAGGCGAGTAAGAAAAGTCTGCCCAATTTCGAAAGAGTACCCGTGGCGGCTCCTCCAAGCCGAATGGAACAATATTTCCTAGGAAACTGACAAAATTAACAGAGCGCATGCCACGGGTGGTCCGGGCCGTATTGACAGCAAAAGGAGGCTTCTTCGATGAGAAGAAGGTGTAGTTATAGACCAATATTTTAATGAGAATGTTTTAATTTATTTTGTATTCTTCTTGTTATTTGTTTATATTTTTGTTTCTACGAATGCATTTTTATTGTTTTTTCGAATTCTTGTCGTTTTTATTTAGTTAGCAGTAATTTACTAGTTGTCCTAACTTCAATGACCGGCAGTGTATATTGAATTTTGAATAAATATCGGCAAAAAATGCTTTTAGTAAAATTGAACAGCTCTTTTAAAACAAGACAATGCAAAGCTCCATTAATGAATGGAGACATAGCAAGTTCAAAGAGTTGCGGTAAAAATCATCACGGTAAAACAAAAATAAAGTAAAAGGCCTGAATTTACAAAGTAAGTAAAATAAAACTGTTGAAGTTAAAACGATAGTAGGTCACTGTTGACTAAATAGGCACATGCACAACATAAGACCTAGCAGAGGATGCTATTCGCAGGTTCTGCCAAGACGAAGAGGAAACCCTAAATTATGTTCCGTACTAATAAGGTGCAAGAAAACAAGATTTCTGCTACTGGGAATGGAGAATCTCAGAAGAAATAAAGCTTAACGATGCACTGAGAGAACAAAATGCATTAAATTAACAAAAACCATTTTGTTGAAAAAATATTGTTATATCAACAACTTTTTTAATCAAATCGAGCAAAATAAAAGGTTACGACAACTGCAAAAAATGATTGATAATATTTTGTTAGCCCAACAACATACCATTTGTTAACACGAAGAGCAACAAAATATTTCGTTTCATTGAATTAAAAATATTTGGTTATATTGACCAAGTCATAATTGTTGAAGGAAAACTTTACACTAGCATATATTGACAAACATAAATATTTACTTTAACAAATTCACTTTGTTAATGTAAATGCATAGCATGATCTGTTATGTATTGTTAAACGAAACAAAATGTGCATTAACATGACAGAAAAGTATCCAAGACAACACTATGTACTTATCTCTTATTTCTACGGTAGTAACCTTAGGTTACAAACATACATAGGTATGCCTTTATGCATCCGTTTCTTTTAAATTGGCAGTTTGAAGAGGTAAAAGAAATTATTAATGTAACAGTTCAAAAAAAAAATCTATATAATAATCATTCCTGCGCCTAAAACACTAAACAACCTATATATAAAACTTGATCCTAATGGAGGTTAAAATGAAATATCCACGAATATATGTACTTCTGTTGTCGGGCATCTTTTAATGGAAATATTTTTTGAATTAAAATCTTGTAATTTATAATTTGTTCTTATCATTTAATCCAAACTTAATTCATGTTTTATCTAATAAAATAGTTGCGGAAAATCATAATGTTTTTACCTATGGCTATATATGCAAGTGTAGCTGCGCAATAAGAATTAGATGTTCTGTGTTTCGGGGTTGTTCGCGATAATAATTATGTTAGTCAGCATTACCTTTAAGGCAGTTAGAGTGTATCCTTCTCCATTTATATTTAGTGTATATGTATATATTGCAATTGTATCGGTAGATCGTTGTACAAGTCGAAGTTCATTAAGTTCAAATTTATGGTTTTGTAATACTTGAGATTAAAAATTCAAGTCATCTGCTGAATTACATTTTCGATGATAGAGTTAAAATTAATAGCTAATATCACCGACATAAAAATGATTCGGCTGATCATTTGAATTTTTAAGCTTGTATTAGGAAATTATCAATTTGAACTTAATAATTTTCGCTTGAACAACCACAATATGCATCTGTATAAGTGTAACTAAATGTATAGGTATAGTATAACGCAATATACGGAGGATTATTCCATACCAAACGACTATCATTAATTTAACCAAAAAATCATATTTAAATGAATACATTTTTTTGGTTGAAGAGAGTATTTGTTTTTATAGGAACAACATTCCTATTTCGTTGATTTAACAACTGTACATATTTACTACAAACAAAAGTAAATAGTTAACCTAACAACTTCTAATTTTAATGTTAATCAATTCTTTTGGTAAACTTAACATAAAATAACTGTTTGTTTAACCCAAGGCACTTGTTGCCCGAACAATTTCAAAGATTCAGATCAAAATTACCTTGATTGTTAAGACAATGCTAAAAATATTGTCTAATCTACACAATTATAGTAACAATCACATTTTGTTACCTTGACAAAAAATTTTGTTTGACTATATTTAACCAAATGTTTTTGTTGGATAGACAATTTTTTTGTTAACTTAACACATTTTGTTCTCTCAGTGTGCTAGGTCTAATTAAGAAAACAAAATCACACAGCGTCTTCTAAGATAAAACGGATCATAACTAGTAGTAGGTTAATCGCATTCGAATGATGATTCGTTAATCATTCAAAATGTCGTTCGAATGATCATTCGCAACTTGAGAGACAATAACGAATAAGTGGACAAGGGACAATTCAGTGGTCAGCAAATTATTTTTTTTTTACAGATACTGGGGAAAGGCGCGGTGCTGTAGTATCACCTATAAATAGAATAAACGCCTTTATGTGTCAGTTACCCGGTGTACAGCAGACTATTGTCTATGTAAAGGGCCAATATTTCGTTATAATTTGTGGAAGCTCCGGGCCGTATCTGGGGAGGGGTTTTGGGGGTTCAAACCCCCTCCGAAATGAAGTCCAAATATACATAATCATTAGTGTTCACCATTTTGCTGCGTACCAGGAATTGCCCTCAGATAAATTGCTCCAGGTCTAGCTAAACGCTTGTTATCAGAAAGTCCAACTGCCATCGACGCGATGGGCGCATATATACAAGTTAGAATTCCATTTCATAAATTTGGTGATGAATATATAAACCGAATAGGATATCCTAGCGTTAACGTTTGTATCTACAAGCAACTTGTAATGCAGAAAAAAATTTTATTAGTGTAGACTGCAAATGGTTAGGCTCTGTGCAGGATAGCAGAAATGTCAGAAGGTCTAATACACAACATTCTTAAAAACACAGAAGAATGTGGATTATTAGGAGACGCTGACTATTCTATATCGCCTTGGATCATAACTACCTGGAGAAATTCTATAACCCAAGAGCAGCAAAATTATAATAACATTTTCTGCCGAGAACGTGTAATAACTGAAAGATGTTTTGAACAATTAAAATAAGGTTTCCTGTCCTTCAGTATAAAATTAAGGGCCATTGAGAAAAACTAACATCGGTGATAATGACCTGCGTTAAGCTTCATAACATCGCTAAACGTTTAAATAATGAAGATTTTAATGTTCAACTCAAGAAGCTAAAATGTTGAAATTAACATAAATATTAACAAAATAACCACAATCTAACATCAAGTATAATTCGTCAATTATGACAGCAAGAGAGAATTGACAACTAAAATCCTCTTTAATAGTCATGCAAGTATCTATGTAATTAATAATCTTTAAATCTATTCTGTTTTAACATCAGGCACTTATGATTTATTAAGAACGGTTTTATGCCAAATATCAACTGCTTGTTGATTTCTTCATCATTATTATCAAATTCCTCATAACTCGAATTTCCCATATCACAAAATGAATTTTTTTATTTTTCACTAAAGGCAGATGTACTGAATAAATCCACGTGGTATTAAAATCACTTATAATACAAATTCGGCACCACAAGAAATGGCTGTAAACTGAAAGAGTAAATTGAGACCATCAAAATTTACAGGCCGAGATCTGCTGAGTAAGCAATTGCTAGAGATGTGGGAAAGATAACATTTGCTTAAAAATGTATTCATGCGAAGATTTAATAATTGATTTTACTTATAGCATTTGCTAGTCAAGCAATTGCCTTTTCTAAATAATTGCTAAATTTTTATTTATCAGGCTGATTAAAACATACATATTTGAAACTAAAAAGTGCAAAATATTGTACTGGTAGAATCAATCGACAAAGGCTATTCAAACTTTTCTCGAAGTTTGCCAGATGAATACTAAAGAACATTTGTCCAATCATTTTTCAGTAGCATGCAAACCCTATTTTGTGCATGTTTGTAAACGCCATCGGTCACATAGATAAATTATGTGGAAATGTAATCGTTAATCAGTTTCTGCGCTTTCATCTTATTTGTAGAAGTAAGAAGTAAGTATAAGTATATAAGTATAAGTATTACAGTACAAAATATCTTCATTATGGTGAATAGTTGTTTACAAAATCTATTAACATAAACTTGCTACCTAAAAAATTCTTATAGCATCGTAGAGAAGTTGTTAAGAATAATAGTGATGGCACCTGTGTTTGTCCCGAAACTATTATGACTATTTTTCGGAGAAAGCCAAAGCTTTCCATACTGTTCAACCAAGAACATAACAACAGAATATATTCCCATCATGCTTTCATTTCAATTTACTGCGTAAAATCGGGTTTGAAAGACAGTGATAAATGCAGAATAAACTTGAGTACGTCGAAGGATACATCAATACGCCGTATATCAAATAAATAAATAAATAAACGTCAGAAAAACCAGATTGGATTTCTATATACGGACACAATACGCGTACACAAGCTTAATCGTAGAACAAGGTCAGGCGATATCGGCGAGCCGTCGAAATCTTGAAACGTTGAAAAAATGAGAACACAGAACAGTAGTAAACCTTGGCTTGCAGACGGGAAGAGTCGCAACACAACTCCACGTCGACGAGCTGCAAAAAATCGCAGATATACGACATTACGCATGCTTATAAATGCGTAGCTATTTGTGTAAACAACGTGTATAAAGAGCACTGGAACGCCCTGATATTTAACGCTCGATTTATTTAGAGCCTACCGTGACAACAACAAATAGGCCATAGCCAGATATTGTTCGGGCAAATAATTAACGGCCGGAGGACAAAAGAGAATTTCCGGTGTTTTAATTAATGCTGCTGACAAGCAGTCTGTTATTTTAATTTTACAAGGTGGAAATGAAATAAAATTATAATAGATTACACCGGCAATATGTCAATTTACGTTGTATTAATTTGCAGATTAAAACAAAAGTTTTAAGCAGATGCAATTAACCAAACTGAAATAATATGCAATTCAATTTAGGCAAGTATAGAAATAAATGTACATATCTAATTCTACAGTGGGTATAGATATACAAAACTGCTTTGATGCTCCTTTTAGTAATGCAATTACAGATGACGCACAAACCTACCAACTCTAATTGCCACAATGTTCACGTTGCACTATGGGACAACTACTAATTTAACAATTTCAACTGTACCACGGAAAAATTATAACACTCACTCCAACAAACAATAAATTACTAACGCAAAGATGCAATTGTTTCAGTGTCATTCTCTTTAATAAAAATCTGTCAGCCTGCTTATACCATGCACATATAACTTATTACTTATTATTATTATTAACAAAATGTTGCTGTAAAACGTCTGATATTCCTAATCATTATCCAAGAGCGACCTACTTATTTCTATTTTTAGCCACCAACTGCTACTATGACTATGAGGGGCTTGAGAATGAATCCATGTTTTATGGTTTTCTACAGTTTAATACTTATTCAAATTTTCTAAATGCTAACTGTTTTATACTGATTGTAAGTTATTGTTTAACTTGATCTGTTCGTTACTAAATGTAGTATTAGCGCACTCTTGCTGTGCGTAAATTGACAGCGTAATCGTTACTGTAGTCCACTTAACACAAAAAAAAATTAGTTAGGTTCTACTACAGAATTTGTACAAATTTCCGTGGAAGGTAAGACTGAAGTTCAAAACAGTTCAATATCTTTAACTAGAAGCTATCAGCACAGTGTCTTAAGAACTTATGCAGCAGTGAACTATATCTAAGCCATTTTATGCATTACTAATTAAATATAAAGTGAACTTGATTATCAACACTTTAACTTCCATGAGTACCATGTTAAGGTAGGTACTCAGGAAAATGTCTACGCACGCGTCCGTTACAGGGTATGATGTAGCGATGGGCGATTCGAATCTTTTTACTGATTCGAATACCAAAGACTCCTAAAATTAAAGATTCGTATAATATGATTTGTACTAGCGGTGGGTGATTCGAATCTTTTTAGTGATTCGAATCATAATGACTCCTAAAATTAAAGATTCCTATAATATGATTCGTACTATAGCGGTGGGCGATTCGAATCTTTTTAGTGATTCGAATCCTAATGACTCCTAAAATTAAAGATTCGTGTAATACGATTCGTGTAATACGACCGAAATATTGTAAAAAATTCATACAGATTTGTGTTGATTCATGACTCTTTGTGATTAGAATTCTAATCACTCTTTGCACTTTATTCTAAGGAACTTGCAAAAAAAACGGTAAATTGAAATTTTCGTAAAATAAAACAAAGTGAAACAATAATGGATTATTTTGTTTTATTATTTGTTAATAACAAAAGGAAAACCTCAAAATTTCATCAAAGGTTAAACACAAAATTGTCTTGATGAATACAGGCACATACATAGATAATATACATAGCTAATATACAGAGGTATAAGATATTAATAGACATTCAATCTTTTATATTAAATTAAGAAAAAGCAGATACGATACCATCTTTGAATTTATTCTTGACCGTTTATCTGTCACTATTTGTCCACTTTTTGAAAAAATACGCTCGCATGGTACGGATGTAGCGGGTATAGATAATCTCTTTCTCATTAACTCAAATAATGTTGGATATATTGTTGGAGTCGAAGTCTGACTCCGACACTGACTCCGACTCCGACTCCTTGACTATACTAGTATACAAGAGTCGTACTGATACGGATTCGTACCGTACGAATCATATATGGGAATCGAATATACTGATGAATCATACGAATCCGACCCACCTCTAGTATGATGTGTGTGAAGGGCTTTAAATGTTGCTGTGACCCCGGGAGATGAATAAAAAAAAATATGGCGGGAGTACGTATAAAGCACGCACAAAGTGAAATAAGGCGAGAAAGGTAACACATTTATTGGTTTAATATATCTCATTTCGTGACAGTAATTACACGTGGCTTAATTGGTGTTTATAGGATGCCCCTATATTGCATTTCTTTAAAAGCATTTAGGGTTTTAAGGTTTCTTTATTATTCCCATTGATGAATTGTTTTAGTAAAGTAATTGCTTCATATTTTGTCGTATTGTTGTCTTAGTAAAATTTAAATTATTGTCAAATTTAATGTTTAGGTAAGATAAATTTACTGATATCAAGAGAGAATTATTGCTATGCCAATAATGTTTTGTTTCGGTGATCGCAGCCCTCATTCGGAAGGTCGTTACGTCTTTAATAATATTTTGGAGGAGATAAAAAGGAATGGTCAACTTCTGGAAGACCAAAGATAGTAACTGATGACGGTATAGAACGCTTTACTTTGTTTTTGGTAAACCTCAAATAGCCAGTAGATAGCTTGCTGATCATAATATCTAAGAAATGTTAGAAAGAAAAATGCTAAAACTATTTAAACTATATCCCATGAAGCCGTATGTAATACAAAAACTAACAGAAGATAAAAAAAAAATGACAGGCAAAATTAAATTAATGAAAGTTCTATTAGTAATATTGTCTTGTCCAATGAGGCTGATTTTTTGAGGTCCTTACTTTTGAGGTACTTTGTAAGTTAGCTTTATATAAAAAAGTTAGTCCTTTTTTAGCCTGTGCAGTAAACTCTTTCCTGCAGATTTTATTGCCTTCAGCAGCCTCTTCATTGATTTAATGTGGCATTTTATTTTCATCTGTTTCTGTGCAGAAAATTCTTTAGACAGCCGTGTCCTGTTATATCCCAGAATTGTATTCGAGTAAACACATCCGCAGTTAAGTACTGGGACAATTTGCTCATTATCTGTTTGCTGTGCTTCTGCCGATTTAGCATCGTTCCTGTTTTCTTATGATCCACTCAGAAAATGCATCACGTATTGCAGACTTGGTTATTGCCAGACGTAGTTCTGGTCCAGTAAACGTCTAGCAAATCTTTATAATTGATTTTCGGCTTGCCTTTTACACCAACAGCAACACCAAAGTAACTTTGTTATGCTTGGCCCGTATGCTTAGATCTTGCAGACATTTTCAAACTAAAAACAATTGGAAAGTTGGAAAGTTATCTGGTACCATATTTAATGCCCTTGGGGTAGCTTGACTTTTTTAGTGCACATTTGTGTTGCAACTGTTCCGCTTTATATATACGATGAACAAACCACGGACAAGATAACTATCCGTCTCTTCACCATTAACGTAAGAAGGTGTAGCAAGTTGACCACCAACTTCTTTGTCCATGCTCTAACAATGATATATTGCCTTAGCGCCACCTATTCTCAATCAATTAGAGTTTATGCATATGTACACTCACGGACATCCAAAATGTCCGGTCTAATGCGTAGTCTAAACGCCGCGAGCAACTCGGATATGTGAAACGTTGCGCTTAGACTGTGGCTTAGACCGGACATTTTTGGCGTCCGTGAGTGTACATACCTGTACTAGAACCGCTGCCTCTTTTCGCATTTGGGTTTAGGTTAAACGCCTTTGTAAATAGGTTTAATTGCTGATATTGGCTACCAATAATTTACATGGAAGTCCCAAAGTTCAACACAAAACGTAGAAGTGAAAACAGAAACATTATTGGCCCATCCCTTATTGGTGGAACTGTAACATCATCTATCTACTTAGAATGTTTACAAAATCAAACTGTATGTAACGAGTAAAAAAAATAAAACTGAATTCAGTATACCCACAATCTGAGCATCTAAATAACTGGCTTCAATAAAATAATGACCCCACATCACTTTGGCCATCAAGTCTGTTATTATTTAAAGAGACAAGATTCAATGGCTTCATAGTTCGACAAACATGAATGGACTCAAATGGGCTCTTACTTCTGGAAACGATGTAATGTAGAATGTACCTATAAAAATATATAGGGAAACAACCTTCAATAATTTTGAAACTAGGATTAGGAATGTAACAGCAAATTTTCTACAATGCAACTTCATAATTCAGCTCAGCAGAAGTTCGTTAATGGCGACTTTATTTCTGATAAGTAAACAGGCAGTAACTTCCTTTATTTGCAGCCGTTTCTGTTTTGCTTCCTAATAGTATGCTTATTATTATTTTTGAATTGACTACGTTGTGACGTTGGTTCTTCGAAATCTTTATTATTCTTTAATCGGTGGATCGCCACATCAATTTCAATGTCAGTGTTTATGTTTCACGATAGGTATACGCATGGCAGTTAACCTGTTAATAAAATAATAATGTGACATTTTCGGGACATCAATAACATAAAGTTAGTTAAGCTTACGGCAAAAGTAGAGTTGTAATAAACAGTTTAATGATACCAAGTATACTTTACTGAAACGACATATCAAAATAAAAAGAAAAAACTAGCACATCTTCAGAATGTAGGGACTACTCTACTAAATTCATTCTTAAAACCACAACTTACAGTGCAGAAAAATACCAACTGAAAGTCAACGCAGACACCATTCATTTAAAAGCGAAATGTGTCAAGTTTATCGTTTTTTTCTCGTCCAATTAAGCGCTGCAAAGTCCCCGCTAACGCACCAAAGAAATATTTTAAGTGATGTTTGTAGGTCGTGAATCTCATTAACCATTTCCCTTTTGTATTTTTTTATGTTGGCAATTGCCAAACGCCGTCTTGGACGCACAGAATTAGAAGCGATAGTAAATATCGTTGAGACACAGAACAAATAACAAAAGATAAACCTTCCAATTATTTTTTCATTACAATAAATCAAATTTTAATAAGGAATAATAATGGAGGTCAACCAGGTATTAATTTAAAATTGTCAACAATTCAAAAGCTACGTCAATTAAGTTTGAGGAAAAAAACTATATTTTTATAAGAAATGTAGATGTATTTAACTAATTATTTAAGAATTAATAAGTATATACATATACAAAGGTCATCGGCAAAGAATTCCGTAATAGTTCTATTAATACACAAATGACGGTAGAATTTCAAATACTTGTTTTTGACCAATCGGTCATTCACACAAACCATGATAGGTATAGGTATGAGTATCAGGCGTAAGCGTTTGCTTTAATTAATACAGCAGATAGCTAAAAGATGTGCTAAATCGTCCATATAGGTTTAGTGTTCCAATAAACTCCATCTTAATGGCAATGCAGGTCATTAAACCATCTGAAACTCAAATGATTAAACGAACCGGACTTTATATGTGGAAGGAAACATGTTTTAGATTAATGGAGTTATTTACTCCCGGAACTTCGTAAATACGTAGTGATTATAAAAATTGGCTGAATTATCATGACGTATACCTGATTTATTTTAGGGAAAATTTACTGCTGAAGGCAAAAACCATAAACAGGTGTTAATCTTAGTGATTTTACTACCTGAGTCTGCACTAACAAATTATAAAATTGTTTACGTAAGAGAATAATTTAAATTTTATTGTTTTCTTAATATAAAGATTATGGGAAAAATATTCCCACCATATCTTCTTAGAGTACATATGTGTATGGCTAATTATGGCAATTACTAAATATTTGGCATCACGATTTTGTGAGATATGTTTCACTAAATACATATACAATACAATATACAATTTATAACAGTAAAACAAGGTGTGCCACAGGGAAGTATATTAGGGCCACTACTATTCAATATTTTCATTAATGATATTTCTAATATTATGACTTCGTCTGAACATCCTTTAGTAAACTATACTGATGATACTAATATTTTAATTCGTGGTAATGATGCTACGCATCTGAAAAGAGAGTGTGATTTTTTCTTTTGCAAACTTAATGATTGGTTTAAGGCAAATAAACTAATTTTGAATGCTTCAAAAATTTGCTGTTTGGTATTTTCTGCCTCAAGTGCTTCTCAAACGAAATATACTATTACTCTGAATGGTTCAACTATTGATACTGTATCATCAACAAAGTTCCTAGGTATATACTTTGATAGTTATTTGAGATGGACATTACATGTAGAGAAATTGTGTAACTATGGAACTACTATGGAATTTTTTATCCGCGTATAAAATATTAAAGTTCTGATATCAGCAAAGTTTTCTTGGTGCGAATTATTTTAAATATGTCTCCATACGATAGTTGCAGAAACCATTTTATGACACACAACTTGTTGACAGTTTACGGAATCTATATTTATGAATGTGTAGTGTTTTTACTTAAACACCAGTCTCATGTCAATAATTCAAAAAATGAACACTTGCATAACACTCGTTTTAAAAATGCCAATTATATTTATCCAATACATGGATTGTCTTTGACCGAGAAAGGATTATTTTATTCCTCTATGAGACTATACAATAAGTTGCCAATGTCTATCAAATCCATTGCTTCTATTAATTGTTTTAAGCGTAGATTAAGGTCTTTTTTGATTGAATTTCTTTGTTATTGATTTTCATCACTTTGACTTGTTTCATCTATACTTTACATTGAAATAAATATTGTTATCATTATTATTATTATACAATCAAATAACTGCGAACAAATTTTCTACATACAGTATCAGACAAAAATGAAGCAACAAACTACCTTAATAGTATATTTAGATATTACCTAAAATATCAAAAGGTTTCCATATCGCATTTACTCAGTTGACACATGTACAACATGTGTTTGTTTCCGTCACACTACATGCAAGTTTTTTATTTACAACAACTGATTTAATATTAGTTCAGTTTGAGCACGACATAAGTAAAACAGCATTCATTATTTTTACCAAAGTTTACGCATTTTACAACTTGAGAATGATGTGAAGGGTACTAGAATTTGCTAGACAGCATATTACGTGGACGACAAATGATTGGAAAAAAGTGCTGTTCAGTGACGAAAGCAGGATTGGGATACGATAGTATTGTCCATCATATCAAAGGCAATCTTCTGGGAATGAGATTAGACTACATGCTTTCGGCACATCTATTTAATAGAAGTTTCTAGGTGGAAATCACGGCTCGAATAAGCTGGAATCAACGCGACTACAGAGACAGGACTCGGTGGATCGATATGGCTTACTGACGGATCAAAAACTGAAAGCGGGACCAGAACTAGACTATACAGTTTAGGTGAGAAATACAATAAGCACTCCTCCACTAGGAAAATATGCTACGGTTTATCAAGCAGAGGCATACGCAATATTGCAATTTTACAACAGAAAACAAGGTTTAGAAAAACATCGGGTAAGTATAATCAAGGCTGATTTGGGAATGTATTCAAGAACTGAATAGTCTGGCAGACCGAAATAAAGCTACTTTGCAATAAGTGCCCAGACATCGAGAATCGAAGGAAACGAAAAAGCCGACGAGCTGGCAAGAAATGGACCAGCGGCTTCATTAATAGGCCCAGAAACTGTGCTAGAAGTATCCAAAAACATAGCCCGAGAGTAAGTAAGGATTTGGGTCCAAGAGAGACACAAAGAACAATGGAATAATACAACTAGACAAATTTATGGAAAGAACTTTATTAAGGGATCACCTTCGCATAATAGTAATTCTTCTTCTTCTAATAGGACAACACTGTGCACTGCAACGAAAATTGGGATCAACATTGGAAGTACCCATTATAGAGTGTATAATAAGATGACAAAGATCGCGGAGGAAAAAGGAAAGCAATTTTTGGCAAGCCAAAAATGAACCCAGAGGATTATTTCGATCGACCAGCCAGATACCTGTACAGATTAGTTACAGAGCACCAGGATATTGGAATTCCTGGCATGATTTAACTGGTAAAAGAAATGAGGAGATTAAAAGCCAAGGGGTTGCTGTGTTTCCGGAGACTCCATGTCAGATGGTTCCTACAAAAAAAAATACAAAACGAAAGTAGCGGTTTAGAGTGGAATTGATTACAAAAAATATAAAATAAAACATACTGAACAAAGTATAGATTCATATTCTGAGAAAAAGAAATTAAAAGTGCACGGCAGAAAAGTAGAACTAGCGGATACATTTCGTTTATATCAGAACAAAAAGAAATATTAGAAACAATAACTGGACAAAAATTTGTATATTAACCCCATTAGACACTGCCGGGAATATTTAGAAAGAAGTTGGATAAAATATACAAGATCACTTACTACATCACAAACTACAAGTCATTTCACAAAAATGGCCAGTATGCTTGATAGTTTCGTCGAAGCGACACCATGTGAAGGCTCAAAGGTCTCAAAGATACATATTATAGTCTTCAATATAGCAAAACAAACATTTTCCAAAACAAATCAATATTTACCATGCCAGATATATGTTTCTTTAATGAAGAAAGAAATATGCTCATAATAATGTGTTTTCTTTCTGCTTAAAAAATACTTTTTATCAATATAAGCAAAAACTGGCGTACACAAATGAATGTCCATAGCTACATAAAATCTTTAACAAGTTGTGACCTAAAAATAATGGAAAATTTACTTGATAATAACGGTAAACGATTTTGTATTACCAATGCAGGAATGTGTTTATCTACACCTTCTGCATCATAAAGATGTTTATTTTCAGACCGATTCGTTCACGCATCGCTATTTCCTGTGCCTGAAAGAAACAGTTAACACATGTTCAATGGGAGACGCAAAAGTATGCCTTAGCATAATTAACTGGGAACAAATTAATGACATTAATAAATTAGCAAAAATAAATTTACCTGAGGTAGGTACATAAATCAAATTCTTTAACTATATAGCTAATTGAATCGTCTAAATCTTCAAAATGTTGTTTCTAAATCCCAAACAAACTTATACGGGTGACGAAAACATACATGAATTCATTAATAGAATAGGAACTAAACTGAAATATCTGTCCGGGTGTTATTAGAATTATGTTCCTACACTGAGAAAAATGAATTGTAGAAATTAGATCGTAAATCTCTTTATGTTAATTACTAAAATAATTATTGTTAAAACGACAATATGTGGCGTATTAAGAGTAAAAAAACCAGATTTTATCATGCTTATAGTAAGAGGCAAAATCTGGATGTTATCATCTACATCTTATGGATGTAACAATTAATATACTCTATTGCTGAAAGCCTGTATAATGACGTGGATTATATAGATAGTCGCTGCGATTGACTGCGATATTATCAGGTATTCGATGCATATTCAATTTCTAACATAAATGTTTGTAACGCTCTTCCCACCCCTTGCTCTA
Organism: Cetonia aurata; assembly: GCA_949128085.1. NCBI lineage: Eukaryota > Metazoa > Arthropoda > Insecta > Coleoptera > Scarabaeidae > Cetonia > Cetonia aurata. The sequence continues at coordinate 18,059,346 of OX421883.1, forward strand.
TTCATTGTCGATCTTTACCGAAGAAATCGATCAAAAAGCTGTTTTGCCGCGACAAAATTACTGACACGTGTTATGTACGTGTGATACAGGTGTACGTATTCGTGTCGGTGCATGTTTGTGTCTGGTCGTTCGTTGATTTCTGTACATCGTAAGCAGAAATGAATGCAGCAAACGTGGAAAACATTTTAATCGAGTGGGGGTTTCCACAGTTAATTAATATATTCAAAGGTAAGCAATAGATATTATATGCATATACTTCGTAGTGGGTACTTATGCTTTGATAGAACATTAACCTAAATCTAACCTACTAGTGAGTGTTATGTTAATGAAAGTAATATACGTTGGATTTTTGTAATAATGGTTTTAAGGATAAATAAAAATATAAAATCAATATTATAGTTTTTATTGTGTAATATTCCACTATGCATGAACTGGGTAAAACCTTGTATAGTACTATATTTCAAATTACAGGTAAATATCGCTGTATAGTGCCCGCATATGATCCATTATAGTATTGTTTACTATCTACTATTTTAAATGCTAAGAGACTTTAGATTATTATAGTAGAAAATAATATTGTAAGTACTACAAGGCTATATGGTAAGTATGAGCATCATGTATCGTACATAGTAAAATATTACATTCTACTGGGTACAATAAAAAATTTAACAGTTATTATCAAATATAGTCAGTGCTACTAGACATTTTTTTCACATTTACTAACATGTATGCTCAAATTAATAATACAAATATAGTACACCAACTTTACCATACGAGTTAATAAAAACTATTCACAGAAATTTACTATACAGATATTGTCACCGGTAATATAAAATATGATTGTCCCTATAGGAGCTATAAAATATATTAAAGTATACTATATTTATGTTAAAGAGTACAATCTATTTCTCTCAGTGTATGTAAGTAGTAAGTTAAGATGTAGTATATACCAAGTAATTGTAAGAGGCATAAAATTTTACAAAGATCTTGGTTATACAGTCACCGACAGAATTGAGTGGACACTAGGCGATTTTTAATTAAACTATAAATTTTACTCATACTTATTTAATGATATACAAAATCATATGATATTCTAGCAGATCAAATAGTTAAACATAAAAAATATCCAAAAACATACTAATATCACAAAACAAATATATTAATAATAAAATATAATACTATGTCCATTCAATTCGGTCGGTGACTGTATATCTTATAATTTTAAATTATTAGAAAAAGTTAATTTTTTTAGCATAAACTAGATATTTAATAAATTCATTTATATACGGTAGTATTAAAACTACAAACATTCATTAAAATAATCCAAAGAGCATTAGATTGACAGGAAAATATTATAAGTATACTTAAATGCACCTCATCGGGTTTTGTAGTCGTATTTATTGCTGTGAGCTTTATTCTGCTAATGGTTTATGCAATCAAACAACAGAATCTATTTGTAATTTGTGTGTCTCCGCTCCAAATTTTTATGATAAATTCGCATAAGAAATCACAGAGTTTTTTGTCAATTATAATATAGTACTTAACCGCTTTATTTTAATAACAAACAATTTGTCTTCAAAATGGTTTATTATCTGTCCTACATTCTAATAGATATATTACGTCTATTTATTATATCAGAATTATGGCAAATAATAGCATCCGTGCCAACTCTAATATGCAACAAAACTGTGACACATTACAGAAATATGAAAGAGTAAGTAAGGCCATCTGTGTTAAAATTAATATTATGATTAACGAGCTTAGACATTTTGGAAGTAACTGTGACACTTCAACTTGCCAAATAGTCCAGCAAAAATGAAGTAAGAGTCCGGCCGCTCATAATCCGGAGGCAGGGTCGTGGATCTTATATTTCTTTTCTTAAAAAGATTAAAAAAGGGCGCCAGCTGTGGCCAGCAGCGAGGTAGCCAGGTTTCAGCAACAAAAAAACAACAACAGCAAGATTAATTTCAAATAACAATTTAATAAATAAGAAAATATGTATATATATATCAATATTAACAGCAATAATTAATAATAATAATAATTGTAATAATTACACAAGTAGGATAAATGGAAATATAAAATTAGAACATTTCAACAGTTGGCTCAGTAGGTAGTTTTCGTTAGATCTAAATGATTTAATTTGCAAGTGACACAAAACGGTGACAACTTGTCTATGTTCATAACATAACCCGTATTGAAGTAAATAAATTGATTTAGTATTGCAAATAATGTCACAAGGCAATGTGATCCTAGTTATCATCCAGATTCGCAATAACAGCTGTCATTTTGATCAAAATGATTTACAGAAGGTGGTGAAGTAAATACATAAACCAATAGGTTATATAAATACACATATAAAGTACGGGCTACAAAGTTAGCAAAATTATAATTACAGCTGAGCCACAATAAAGTATTGCTGATTAGCGATGAAGTTTCTAAGGTAAGTTTCTAATATAAATATTTAAGTACATTGTTTAAATTAAATGGTATTATTATTAGGAATGTTCACAGCAATGATGCAATATTTTAATAAAAAATAATTAAATATAAATAACGAAGCAAACTTGTTATAACATAATCGACGAACAACAGTAAATAAACTCGGGTATCCTGCGATTTGACTTTCCGAATAGATGGCAATGATCCTACCTTATAACTGTGCCCAACCGGACGCTTCCCGATAGGTACTTCAAAAAGCAGATAAACTACCGTCCACAGGTCAGCGAAGAATTGTACCGGTTACGCAGGAGAGACAGAGGAACACTCCCTGGACTCCGATATATGAGCACTTCCTTCGGATAGTTTAGTAGGTCGGTAATTCCGCTCACAGAATTCCAATTAATAGCCAATAATTCCCATAATCATCAAGCAGGTTACACAGGTATACCCTCAAAGTGGAGACCCAATCAAAACAGTTAAAATAAAGTAAGAAGAAAAGCCTACAATTGGAAATCAGTATTACCATGTGCTCTACATAAAAAATTTAATGTGACCATATCAAAGAAATAACGAATAAAAGTAATACAAGCTATATTATTTTAAGTTATAAATAGTTAACTAAATAATTAAGATATGAAATGTAAAAAGTAATAAAGAAATTAAATTGTTGAAACATTACCTAGGTGTTTTAAGCTTAGCTCCCTAGCGTGGCAGAATCGAGAAAGAGCGAATCTCCGCACAAATTCAACCGTAGTCGCTCGTCGCGAGAAAAACAAAAGTAAAAGAAATGTACAAGGAAGATAAATCAAAAAAATAAAAAATAAGATTGTATTTTGGTATATAAAATATTGAAAGCTATTTAATAAAGTTACAAATGAAATTAATAAATAAATGATGAATAAAATTAATAAATAAAAGATACTATATATATATATATATAAATGTGAGCACATGGAAATATGATGTACAGTGCCGACCAAAATAAAATAACCGTTACATAACATAGAAACTTATTTTTAGCTTGAAGGTTTAAAAATTACTCCTTAAAAACGTAGGTATACCACATACCGTCGTGGCAGTTTTTCGTTTGAGTGTAAAGCATTTCATAAAATGCAATTGCCGCGTGCATAGACCAAACTGGCAAAGTAATGCACATAGGAGTACCTTAACCATGATAAATTATACTATGAATCACTTGCATACCTTTCACAAGATACAGGATGTTTTCTGAAATAAAAAAAAAAACAATGCGTGAAGCAAACGGGGATTATTGTTAAGTAAAATAATTTTAAAATCTAAAAGGGAAATAATAACCGCTTCCGCAATTGCTTAAGATATCCTCGGTTAGAAAAAATTGGTACTAACTGGCACTTTGGATGGATAAGTGAACAATTTCTTCAAAATGTTTATGTAATTGCGGGTAATTGCCAAATTTTTCACGGGATGCATTTTAAGCAATTGCCAGACGTGTCATTACCTCCGTTTTATATCTTAAATTTATTGCAGCCAAAAACAACATCACAGGCATCACATGATCACAGACATTCTTTTTTTCAGAAAACTATATTTTGCGAACTGGAAGAAAATGACCCATAGTTATGGGTATCTTCGTAATTGAAAAAGGCAAGAGAATGTCCGTTAAGAAAAAGATGCCCTTACCATTAAAAAAAATGATGGTAGTTAGAATGCTAGCTGGAAAACAGGAAATGAATAAAATATAGTTTTTGTCATCTAGTGCCTTTTATAAAAAATAGCGTGTTTCAAAATGATTTTAAAGAATCATTTAATAATGAAGTTATTAAGAATACATATTGTGCGCTATACTACTGACAACCTGTATACAGGCCCGTATTTACGTTGAATGGGCTATAGACGAGAGCGGCAAATATTCCTTTATTTAAAGTAAAGGCAGCGCTGGAAATTGTTAGGGTACTGGGAGGACCTTTTTTTTACTCAAAAACAGTAGATGTGTTTTAAGTAATTCTTTAGTAGGTAGAAATTTTATTTAGCCAGGAGTGGTATAATGTAGGCGAAAATTTATTTTTTTGGAATGTGGCTAGTAATCGAATAAAAAGATTTACATTTTACGTTTCGGCTTCTTTATTTACTTTTTAAGCCTTCATCAGAAACTGATTGTATACGTTATCGCCAAAGGTCAAACACATAATATTAACAATAACAATTTTTTTTACACGTTAAAAGAAGTGTAAAAGACGATAAATTACAAACATTATAGAAACAAACAAACGTATAACTTTACAATCATATGATAAATGTAATTCTTTAGTTACACTTTGCATTTTACCATAACTTTCGTTGACACCCAGCACTGCTGGGGGGAGGGCAGTCAGCCGGATTTAAATATCCCGAGTAGGCATCGACTGTAAATATACCGCACAGGTATATTTACAGTCAATGCCGTATATTTTAGTAATTATCCATTCAGATTGTGCAAAAATTAGTAACGACTATACAACACTCGACTTTGACAATGAGAATTGCGAACCCGATGTTTACCGGCGATCATTCGTCAGACAGTCAATTTCGAAAATCGTCGGATATCCTCGAATATCTTCCGATAATCCAAAATACGCCTATTGTGGGTACATAATCTCCCACCCCAAAAAATTACCCCCAACTCAAAAGGGTCAAATGATGTTTTGAACTTGGTTCAAAGCTCGAAGCAGGCGGAACAACTTTGATTTATTTATTTATTTAACATGCAGTGTATGTATATTTACGGTTAACACTCTGTAACTTTATGCACGTAGACTATCAATTACTTCAAATGCGCATTTATATAAGCATATTCAAGTGCCTTTTCGAAGGTTCATGTTTAATTACACATCAAATAAATCTTGATATGGATTAGATTATGTTTGTGTTTTTAGTAAATGTTATTGTTTAAATCTATAAATGCGCATCCTGAAGTAATTGATGGTCTATCTGCAAAAACTCCCAGACTGTCAGCTGGAAATCACCATAACACCTCACGTCTGCACGTTAAAACAATAACTAGATGGCAAAGTTTATACTATTTTTTAAATATGTATTATTATTAATTCTCTGTAGTTGTAATACACAATCTAGCGCCTTTTTCTTGAAAAATAATAAAAAGGGATTATTAACAAAATGGTGTATAGGGTACTCTGTGCTCCATTACAAGCTTCTTGCGAAGATAGGTTACGTCATCTTTGCGACTATGAAATCAGCTGTATATTATGTTAAAGATATTGATATTCCTAAAAATGAAAAATTGCACAAGCAGGGAAGGGGGCTGTAGCCGTAAATCGGGCATCGGGGGGGATGTGAAGGCATGAATTATTATTATTATTATTATTATTATTATTATTTAGGCAGAAAAAGAAATTGAGTCCTGCTTCTACCATGGCACTCTTTCAGTCTGTAAAGTTTCATGGAAATCGGAATTTGACAGTTGCCGATTTTCCTTTGTAAGTACCAATAGGGTAAATAAATGTACCAGTAATCGGGCATGTTCTAAACATCGCCCATTCGGTCGAATTATTAGCTATAATAAAAAAAAATGCACCTGTTATCGCGCCGTTTACTAACTTAAACGATACCTCGATGGTGTTTAGTTCACTCAGTAACCACTAGTCAGCCAATGAGGTAATGGAATTTCTATAAATATCCTTCCTTTTTGTGAAGGTTAACAGATGGCACAATTTTAGTATAACTGTCATTCCCTATCATATCAAGAACGTCGTGACATACTCTTGATGTTGAAGAGGAATCAAATAAAGTAAGTACCACAAAATACCATATCTAATTCATCGTCACGTATCCTCCTTCTAATTATTAGTGTCTTAAACATTTCTGCTTCTCGATTTTTAATTATCACCTATGTCGATTACTGGGGCACTGGAAAGGCATTGTTGCACCAGTATTCGGACACCTGGCCGATTACTGGTGCAGGAACATTTATGTTAAACGTACATTTTTCCATAATACACTTACATGGCCATTACATATATTTTGTTATAACGTTAATTATATGGAACTATATAATCTATGGACCAGTAATCGTCATGCCTTCTAGTGAACCTCAAATTGGCTATGTTAGGCAAAAAGTTTTGTCCGATCACTCGGACTATTGGTGTGCGAACTTTGGAACATTCTTCTTTGAAGCATTAACTTTAAAAGCTTAATTCATATGGATTTTTATATTTTTCTAGAATGCCACAAAACCGAAATTATTGTGTTAAAAATATGGAAAGAGCACTGCCGTTAAAGACGGTATATCTTTGTGAAAAGCAGCCAAGTTGTTCTGCGTGCCCAGATCAACTTGCAGTTCAATTGCGATGAAACTGCTTTCTTCTAAAGCACGAACAGAGAAACATTTTGTGCAAATAGTTGGTGAAAAAGAATATTCCACCTCCTATAATACTCTTCATAGACGGTCATTCTTCTCATGTCAGTCTTCCATTATCACAGTTCTGCCATGAAAAGGAATCATCCTAGTTTGTCTATATCTTAACACGACACATACTTTTTCTAATTGGATGTTGCAATAAAGCTAAAACAAAACTGTTACAGTGCTGATATGAATATTACCGCACACTGTGCTGTAATGAGATATTAACGCATTAGCGGGGCTCTTGCCGGAACGTAATATAGGCGATTAATGTTCAAATTAGAAAAAATATTGTAAAAATGCTGTGCCACAATGACTTGTAATGCTCGTACTTTGTCATTGTGACACTTGTGTTTTAAAATACTGTTACAATCGCTTGATGTGGCGGTATTCCGTCCAATGATGGTTCTCTGGAAGAAAGCAGTTCACGAATGAAGAACAAACAATCAGCACAACAAAATTAGCTGTTAAAAAACTGTCTCTCCTTTTGGAATAAGTTCTAAATCAAGTGTTTGCCTCAACAATTAAAAACGGTTTCAGAAAATGTGGGCTTTTTTCCTTTTCAGCGGATGGTGCTGATTATTCAAAAGTACTTAGAGCGCCTGCTTCTATCACAAAAAGAGTTTAACTTTTTATTTTGTATTGGCTTTGATTAGGTAAGCTTGCGTCCGATTATTGGGACATTGCGACTTAATTATAAAAAGAAAATATATGCAAACAAATTCATTGCGCACAATTTTTTTGTGGTTTTGGAAGTCCATCCGTTCTAAAGTGTCCGATGACTGGCACAATTACCTTAATTTCATTTTGAAAGTAATAGGAGTAATTTACGTATAAAGTACAAAATTACTGAATATTTTACTTGAAGTACATTTTTACTGGGAGTACCTCAACTCTGAATAAGGAATTGTAATTTATTAAACTCGGCAGTAAGAAAAGATCTTCAGTGAAAATAAAATAAAAGTATTTTAATGTTTATGTTCGTGTATAGGTCACCATTTTCACATTGTGTAAGAAGATAGGGGGAACGAGAACAGAAAAAAATAACGAAGGTATTTCCACAAATCGCTACACTATCTAAACAGCGGAAAAGTTTAAACCGCATCGATACCGACCTGCCTCTCTATAAATAATTATGAATTTATGGATTTTGCTTTCCTGGCGTTCGTGCCGATGTCCGTTTCCACGGAACTTCTGCTTGCCTTGTTTATCAACGTGCGAGTCTGGATATTCTTTTACTGTGTGTCTACCGGTGGATCTTCTATTTGATTTATGGAATGATAGTTCACTAACATGATTTATATGTAGGGCAGGCGAAACAAGGTGGAAATAGAATGGCAAACAGAACGCTATTTCGCAGACTAAGTGACTTTTCAATAATGATAAATGATATATGACGTCAAATAAAGTAGAAAAATATGGTAGGTATATATATATATGGGACAAAATTGCGAGAAAAATTAGGGAAACTGATTAAGTACATGAGAGGTGGATAAATATAAAATTACCACACAAAAAAATACGAAACATCTAACTACTTTACATTCTCCTCTGCTAGTTACTCGAATCAATATCTGATATTAGCGCAATATTCACTTGCACAAGAAGAGAAATCCTCCAAGACGTAAAGAATTCACTGAACTGCAGAAACCATCGAGTTAAAGAATTTCGCAAGCGTTTATTGCCTCAGACACGCATACAAGCCTGCATGTTATTTCCATTTTAACTTTATGAAAGAAATATTTATATTTATTGTAAACAAATTCATTTAATGAGGTTAACTGAACTCTTTAGAAGAAATCTGGGTCACTACTGGTAGGTAGGTAATAACGCTCAGAACTAAAATTTAAACTTTTCCAAGTATATAAACTCACAAAGTGGTGGCTATTGTGGACGTTGCAAAATTCTATTTTCGGTTGTATAATACGATGTTCAAATTTTCGTAAAAGTACACATTGCATGATCGGTACATGGTTCCATCATAGTAAAAAGAAATTAAATTAGTATTATACAATAATCTTAGCATTTTAACATTTCTATAAATAAATTTTCTTCCAAACAATACTTTCTCTTCTCTCTCGTTATTTCTTCTAAAAAGAACAGTCTGAATCGACTGTGATATTCGCACTCAATAATAATTTTATTGTGGATTGTTTATGTAGAAATTGGATTTTCGTCAACCGTCAATATTAACCAGCAAAATCGCAAACTAGGGCAAGCAATATTACAAATAGAATTCACTCAAAAAGTATAGGGCAATTATGGATTTTCAGTTTTGTTTGTTTAAGTACGTAGGTCAGCCAACAGATCAATCCCATAATAAAATAAGATAATATAGAAAATACAATAATAGCAATTGCAACACATATGCATGATGAAATATGCAGAATATGAAGCCTAAGAAACTGATAAATAACTATTGAGTTCGAATATTTTTGGCTCAAAGGTGGTTTCTTAGGAAAAAATATACATTTAGTAGAATCATTAGTATGAACTGAACAGAATACTGTCCAATTTAATTTAAAATTAAAAATGTGTGCATATATGTTTGTAGGTATAATGAAGTTACAAAAGAAACAAATTGATTAACATTAACTGCTGAAGTAAATGATATTTTTATGTTGAAACTCACAAAAAATCTTTTAACATTGTTCGACAATTGAGATATATACAATAAGGGTTTATATTGAGTATTGAGTTTTTCCCCATTCTAAATCCCGTGAGAAGCCTGTAAATTGATTCTAGTATACAACTTGCAGCTGGCAGCTACGAAAAGTAATCTGTTGATCAAATGCGGGATATAGGTGTTTTAAATTAAGATTCCTTCCAAAGTTAGTAAATCCTACCTCATGTTTGTTTGATGGTTTATTTTTGCTATTCTATTTTTAAGAATTAAAACGAAATTTATTTTATATTTTGTGGGACAATTAGATTGAAAATCAAGCAATCTATTTGAGTTTGACGGCTTTCTATACCACCCCAGTTTTATCTGGTTATTATGTCGGCTAATAACAGTGTCGAGGAACAGCAAATGTCGTTCTGATTCTCTTTCACTGGTAAATCTGAGGTTGGAATCCAAGTTGTTCAGTAGAGTTAAGGTATTTTCTAAATAATCTGCAGATAGACAACAAGCGAGATCATCAACATACCGGTATAAAAAACCGACATTGAAGCGACCCTGAGATATGACCTTTTCAACTATGGTTTTCATCGCTATATCTGCTACAATAGGGGAAAGAGAACTACCCATAGGTGTCCCATGTATTTGAAGGTAAAATTTTCCTTCATATAGAAAATAAACCGATTCAAAAATCCATTTAGTAAGTTCAACAATAAATTTTGTTTTAGGGATGGTAGTGTTGGGCTCTACTAAACCCCAGTTTTCATCAATGATCTCCACAAATAACCTGATCGCGATAAGACTTACAACATCATAGGCAAAACTCATTAACTTATTTGATCAATGCAAACTAACATTTGTAGGTTGCTGTGCAGTGCAAATAATTATTAAATTAGACCTTTTCTGCCACAAAATAAAAATTGCTGTTTTTAACTGTCAGCTACTGGCAAAGAATAGATATAGGGGAAAGTGACTCTTATATTTGGTATTAGACAATTCGTCCAAAGATGATGATGTAACGACACCATTTTTTCCAGAACAAGGTTTCTTTCTTTAATCTCTAATGCAAACGAAGTTGGAGCAACAGGGTCATACACTATAAAACATTTTTGTGAAGGAGAGCTGAGAAAATAAATACTGAAAACCGGTTCGGTGAGGGACGAGCGAAAATAAGTGGCGTTGGGGTCCATTGAGACCCCACGTTGTCCCGGAGAGGTAATATCTGGAAGGTCATTGATGATAGTCACATCCATCTTTAATAGTTGTAAACAAAGGATTTATGTCTACATCCAATGCCATAATCAGAAATGTTGTTTTATTAAAGAGTCTAAAAAGTTCTATAAGATAACGTATCAAACAAATTATTCTTTGAAGTATACTTGCATGCTTCATAATAAATAAATTATGGATGTTTTCTGTTTCTCTATTGTCAACTCCAGTTTAGTTAACAGTTGGCGACACGTTTTACACATAAAGATTATCAATATGTACTAAGAAAGAAAATCTATTTGGTCCGTTTAGTACCTTTTGAGTTAATATTGTACGTTATTCAAAAAGCAAAAACATAAAGTGTTCACGTACATAAATAAATACAATATAGGAATTGTTAATCCAACAAAGAAGTGTTAATGCATATGTGTTTTAACCAAACACAGTAGCAGGTAGTTTTTCTCATCGCATAGTGAGCACAATATCTATCTTAAAAATATCTTAGTGATTATTTGTTCTATGATAGCAGCTTGATCATGGTCAGACTAATTTATATGAATTTCACAGAAGTACATATGTAGGTAGATTCATCGATTAATAGGCTTCATTTTTCTAATAGGTTTATATTTTTTTAATTCTACACAAATGATCATTTTACTGTTTAATCATAACGTATTATTTTCCATTTCATATATCAAGAATCTATAGCGTTGTTATAAAATTTACTGCATACAAATTTTAACACGTTTGTATACACATTTAACAAAAAACGGAGTCCAATATTTACGCTTATTAAACGTTTTAGCTATTTTATCATTTTCCCTTATCAACTCGTTCCCCCTTCAAGCGTATATGGAGGGTAAATATTTGCTCAAGTAATTCGATTTTCCCCATGGAATAAATCTACACCGTGTTTACATTGGATGTCAATTGAGAAACGAACTCGGTTGCTATTATGATATTAGATCCAGAAACGACGTTCTAGTATCTAGCATAAACAAAAAATCTACATAGGACGCATAAAATATTAAAAGCGCCGTTACCGTGACAACGGATATCAAAACAGCTCTACCGGGTGATACGGTAAGTACGTTTAGTATCAATATAATTAAGTAAAGTGCCTTCATAAAAGCATTTATGTTCTGCAATCGACATAATTATGTATACCTAATAAATATTAATGGCTTAATAATCAATTTATTTCATGTAAAATTAAAATCGTGTATTCTCCACATATGGCAGTGTGAGCAAGCAATTCACTTTGTCATCCATTAACGCAGTTTAGTACGATTTTAAAATTACATGTTGCATCAGCTTAATGAATGCAGGGGGTACACTTTCTATTATTTATTAAACAGGAATATTTGTAAATACATTCAATAGAAATATATTAAAACAATTAATCCACATCTAAAGTAAATTATTCTTTAGAGACATCTCCTTCCTTTTAGATGTGTTTACCATTATTTCTATAGAATATAATAGTGCGGTTCAACTTTGGCGATTCAGTTGAAAATTAATATTTAATATAGAAATTTCAAGACATGATTGCACATTGTTTATTCAGCAGAGTATCATTTAAACTTGTTGTTTCTAGATTTTCCTTTGAATTTAATAAATAAAAACATACTGATATTACTTCACAAGCTACATTTGAAGGTGGTAGTGAAAGAATATTTCAGAGAAAACGCGCTAGATTTGGAAATTCAAGTTATAGCTTTCTTCAAAGGTTTAGTGAATTTTAATTAATTAGCATGTGCACTGTGTCGTATTTGCCTTGTAATTTAACCAATACACTTCTAGTGTATAATGAGATGCAATACGGTGAAATTGCATGAACTTAGATACTCTTGTTACCGTTAATAGATAATCCATTTCCTGTACATCACTCGCTTATCTGTTGTACGTCTTGGGAACAATTAACACTTAATATAATATTAGTAGAACTGCTACTTACTAAATTAATATAATCCGGGGATAGGGTACACTTACTGTTAATATTTAAATTTGCTAAATTGCAAGTTCATATGATAAATAAGAGAGGCCCAAGGACAGATCCTTGTGCCAAACCATCTTGAATGTGCGCTTTCTCAGATTGAACAGATTTCATCTTCACAAGTTGTCGCTGATTTATGATGTATCACATTGGCCAATTTTTGCCAACCCCTTGGATATCAATGCGCTATCAAATGCCTTATAAAGTCAATTAAAATAATAATAATAATAATAATAATAATCCTATTTATTGACAATATTTACAAGCCTATGTATTTAATACGTATTGCCAAAAAGACCATATCACCGATAGGTGTTCTTCCTATAGCCTTGTTTTTTCACTGGATCTTCACATTGCGTGGTCAGTCGAGGTGTTACAGCTTGCGTGGTTTTCACTATTGCAATTTTAAATTTGTTATTTCGACGAAATTTCGAAAAATACTAGTAATTTTGCTGACATTTTGACATGCAATTTCTCCTTTATCAATCCTGCAGTATGCCTCATGTAAGAAGTCAATCAATGCAATTACTGTAGAATGTCCAGATCTAATACCATGTTGATGAGAATTCAACAACATGTTTTTATGCATAAATGATAGATGATTCGTTTACTCATAGCTTTCTCCATAATTTTAAATATTACAGACTGTAGAGTGATTAGTGTAGTTTATTATTATATTTGTACTAACAGGATCGATCTTGATCATTTGGTTATTTAAAATCATTCCACTATTCATATCGGAAAGTACAAGAGCAGGATAAATAATCGATTATTAAGAATCATTGGATTGTTAGAATCACTCCATTATTTATTCTCAATTATGCCTATCACTGCTAATGGGCTACTGGCTTTTAAAACCGTTAACGGAAGTATGCATCAACCATAGTAGTTTGCTACTAAACACAATACTCTTGCAACACAACATTTAATCAGTAAGCTGAAGCGTGTTTTAGGCGTAAGGCAATGGTCGGGATACTAGGAGCATTTATAAAAGACGTGTATAAACACATACAATTCCTAGTTCTACGATGCAAAAATTTTCGATTGTTCTTTGTATATATTTCGTATATCTGTTAGAGTGTCTGTATAGAGTGAGATAGAGATGTTGGGTATTCCCACGACGCAGAAATAACCGATATCTCATAGCGAAGTTTCGATCAGAAGTGGATTTGACCGATTGGGGCGATAAGAATCAGATAAGCAGACTTACTCGACCGATGAACACATGTTACTGAAATAGAACGCCATGCGATAAAATTTCTATTTTACATCGTATTGAATAGTAACGCACACGCCTTGCCGAACGAAGAGACTGAAGTGGGCATGAATAAAACCGTTTTTTGCCCAAAAGCCTAACCCACGCTCTCCCCTATTAATCACTCAAACACACTAAATCTCCAATCAATGGAGTGAATGAAATATTAACAATTTAAGTAATATACACTACCGTTCATATATTTGGAGACAATTAAAAAAATACAGATTTTTTTTAATTAGAATAAAAACAAACAGTTATTTATGAGATAGAAGATAATACTATTGTAAATTATGTTCATACATATAGAAATGTATACCCTTCCTTATAAACCACAATTAATTATTAATATTTCAGTTTTGTTTGTTTTTTCGAGTTTTTCTTCGTCGTTCCAAAATATATGAACGGTAGTGTATATGCGTATATATTACAGTTAGGCCAACATATGTTAATATTCTAACATTTTCTACTCTTACTTGAAATTAGCTCTGATATACTCATGTTAGTTTTAGCAATAGTGTCCTTTTTCTATTTGTTTCTGTTTTCTTTTTTTTTTCTATATTTGTGTGAGTTGGCTCTGTACTTCGTTTTCGCCAGCTTGAGTTAGTCTTAACCTCATTTTCAATGTGGTTGTCTGTTAAAACCTTTGTAACTTTAAATTTTAGATTTTTAACTTGGATATTGTGAATCGGTTCCGTTTTAATTCTGTTATTGTAGTTGTCTCTAAAGAAGCACTAACGAAAATTGTCAAAGCTTACAAGGTAAAAAAAAAAATGAATTTCGTATTAATCTTCTCTTGCTGCATATCCAGAAAATCTATTTCTTCAAATCCCTAACAAATACAGTCGATACTTCTATTTAACATCACCATTTAAGTTCATTTTTAACACTACCCTAATATTTCAAATTCTTCAGAGATAATTTCAAGAAAATACGAAAGATGTTCAATGTTGCAATGATATATAACCACGCTGGATAATTTAGATGATATAAACTACACAAACACCTAACTTCGTATTTTATGAACAATGGCAATAAATACGCCAACGTATCTTGAACATGTTTATTCTAACGCGAATGCCATCCTGTCGTAAGTGTACCAGAACCACAAATATTAATTCTGTTCTGCTATTATTTCTACAGTTAAGGATATGTTTGTAAACAAAATAAGTAATCGCCTTAGGTATCATTAACTTCCGCCTACCTATTTAATGTCTTTCCTATTTTGGCAGTAGGTATGATTTATGGTATCGAATCGGAAGGCTGCCTACGCGAATTCCATTTTTAGTAAACAGTAGTAATAGTAAAATTCTGGCGTATAGCGTTCTTGAAATAAGATTCCTCACCTACGCACGCCATTGAAAATCGAAGTCTATTTCGTTTCCGTAATAATATGTTAATATGAAGTTATCACACCGATATATCAATGAAGTATTATTTATTGTTACGTAATAAGGAAATGTCACATATGCTTTTGATAAGCATTGACAGGAAAATAAATAACATCGACTTACATGCATATTAAGTAGATTGTGTGTGATAGCGAGAATGTAGAAGCAATTCCAGCTTACCTGTAACAAAAAAAAAAAACGAAATGTAAATCATACAACAGAAATTATTTCAATAACAGCACTTTGAATTAGAGAAGTTAGTCCTATAAAAATTTATTTTCAACCTAAAGTAGTATGATAATATTAGCATAATAATGCAATAGCACTATGAGATAACAATCCTCGATATACACAAAGTATTTATTTACTTTCATAACAAATAAAATAAAAAAAAGCACATAGATTTTTTTTAGATTATTCCAAAAGACGTGTTTGGATTACAGGCGTCTTAGATCTTACTTTTTTGTTCATTAAACTAGAACGGATTAGAAATCTAAGTCACGGTATCAATTATGCAAATGATTCACACCCAATAAGGAACTTAAATCAATCGAGGAAAATTAGAGTAACTAAGAAGGAATCTGGTTTTATTTTTAATTGCCTAGTTGAACTGGTTTCAGTGGATTATAACATAATAATCTGCTAACATTAGCACCTGTCACCAGAACACATAATTCTAATGCCAAAACGGTTGGCCTCTAGAATAAAGCACAAACATTGTTTTTTACTGTTTGAGCGAGTCCTATAGTCACCTAGCGTAATCGGCAATATTCGGAAACGCGAGAGAGAAGCCATGATAATATGTATATCTAACATCCGTTTATTGCAGTGCTGCCACGTTTAGTAGTTTTAGCCTAAATTTACCCTACTACCGTTTTTTGACTTAAATTCTATCGCTTTTTCTAGATTTCAAAATTCCGAAATTAAAAGTAATAATTAATTTTCAAGGGTATGAAAATCACCAGCCTTGTTTTTTTGTTTAGTTACATTTCAGATAAAGGAGAGTTGTATTGTTGTTTTGTACTTGGGGTACATTTTTTTTGTTGTTGTAGTAAAATTGATAGTAAAATCGATCCATTTTACTATCAACTTCACACACTTTCACTTGTTCACGGTGTCAGTATAAAATCTACCGTTTAATACTGCTATTTTATAACTTCGCCTACCGCTTTCAATTGGGAGGATCTGGCAGCATTGCTTACATCTTAGATCAGTTGTGTGTTGGCTACCGAATCCATGTAGAATTACACCCACTATCGTTTGGTTGTTTTATTTTCGTAGCATACTTTATAATACTCCCTCTGTCCAGAAATAAGTGTCCGATTTTCATTGTTTTTAAAAATTAAAGAAAGGTGGCGCTGCTTTCAAAAATTAACTGCCATTTTGAAAACAATTTTTATATGTCAAATTTTTGACAGCAGTTTGAAAGTTTTGTAGTTTTTCAAGAATTTATGTTTTCAATCAAAAAACAAGATTTTCTCAAGACTTGATATAAATCTCCGCCTTAAAAAAAAATATGGCAGATGTGATAAACATTTTGGCGAGAAACCATGGTAAGAGACCTAATTTGACTCTAAACACAAGGCAAGCGGTTTGCCATGCATTACTTGAATTGAGCGACAATAATAAACTGAAGCAAGGTTCAATCAAGGCGACAGCCAATAAATTCAAAATTTCTGTGAAATTAATAAGCCGAATATGGCATCAAGGACGAAAATCTTTAGCCGATGGTGCTGAAGTAGCAGATGTCAGGGCACGTAAGCAAGGACGCGTTGGTCGAAAACCAAAAAGTTTCGACCTAGAGCTAATAAAGTCACTACCACTCAATAATCGTCGTACAATTCGTTCGTTGGCTACCTCTATTAACTTATCAAAATCTACAGTTCATAATAGACTCAAGTTAGGAAAATTACGGCGACACTCAAATGCAGTTAATCGTTATCTCACAGACGCCAACAAAATTGAAAGACTCAAGTATTGTTTGTCAATGCTGAAACCTGAAAGTTTAAATCTTCAATCACCCGCATTCATCGACATGCATGATCGGATTCATGTAGACGAAAAATGGTTTTACATTAGCAAAACAACTAACACATATTATCTTGTAGAAGACGAAGAAGAACCGTTCAGGACCTGTAAAAGTAAACGTTTCCTCACAAAGGTGATGTTTTTAGTCGCTGTTGCTCGTCCACGTTGGAATCATACCGAAAATAAGAATTTCGATGGAAAACTTGGTATTTGGCCATTTGTTTCTTCAGAACCTGCTAAACGGAGCAGTAAAAATCGCGCAGCAGGAACGATTGAAACGAAAGTGATTACTAATGTTACTAGAAAAGAGTACAGGAGTATGATAATTGGAAAATTATTACCCGCCATTCAACAAAAATGGCAAAGAAGCGCTTCACGCAAAAGAATTTGCATTCAACAAGATAACGCTAAACCACACATTCTTCCTGATGACATTGAGTTTAATGAAGCTGCGAATAGAACTAGATTTGAAATCAGAATAATATGCCAGCCAGCTAATAGTCCCGACACCAACGTCTTGGATTTAGGCTTTTTCAGTGCAATCCAGTCATTGCAGCAACAATCGGCTTGCAAAACTGTAGACTAATTGATCCGTGCTGTTGAAAACGCTTTTTTTGCATTAACTCCTGATACTTTAAATAAGATTTTTCTTATTCACCAGCAGTGCATGGTAGAAATTATGAAAATAAGTGGTGGTAACAACTATAAAGTGCCTCATATGAGAAAAGACCATTTACAAAGACTTGGTAGGCTTCCAGTTTCTATAAATTTTGATTTTGAGCTTTATCAACATATACAAGACATTACTAATTAAGCTTAACTAACTCAAATTATTCCTAAAAGTTTGTTAGTAACAATATTTGTAGTTAAGTTTCAATAAAATACAACTTTAAAAGAAATCGGACAAGCAAAAAAATCAAAACGGACACTTATTTCTGGACGGAGGGAGTAATAATTTTCTTAGTGGATGCTAATTTTAATTTTTTCACAACTAAATTCTATTTATTTATTTTTCTCTAAGAGAGTTTTAGATATCTTAACTTAATTACTCAGGGTAAAGGAAATAGCTTTTAGAATATTCTAACATCCTTTAGTTGTTTTACGCAGATTTTACAGTTTTTCAAACAAGTAAATGCTTGATCTTTCGTCTTACAATTCTCTTTACAAAAAGATGCAGGCATGATATTATTATTTTCCGAAGATTCAAAAAAGAAAATCACCACTTTCGCACCAATTTATGCCCATTTAGTAGCGTGTCATTCTCCTGTAGGTATCTCAATAAATCATCAAGCAGTTCCTTCGCAATCTTTCAAAATGCTGAAATTGTTCTATAAAAAATTGAAGGTCTTTTATCGAACATCTCCTGGTTCATGAAAAGCGTCGAGATTCGTTTATTCCCCTGCTACTACATTTCCCCCTGACGCCTTCTTCGAGGATATCGATTTTCTTATTAAAATACCTATTTCTCGCTTCAATTTCCCGAGCAACCGGAGATTGTATTACATTGAAACATTATACATTCGCCACTCAAATTAATGAAAAATGAGAGACGACGCTATCGTCGACGCCAAGGGATATTTTCCGATGGGAGCGAAAATATTTATGCTTTTATGAGGGAAATTAAAAAGCGCTTCTTTCTTTTTCGGGCGCCTTCGAGAGCATGAAAATGTCGTAGTCTACCTTTCCTTATATTTTTCTTTGTCCTGGACAATTTAATTCTAATTTATTTTCGTACAATATTAACGAACAGAAAGTAGATATATCTCCAAGTAATAAAACAGCAAATAGTTACGAACAGTGCGCAGCCAAAAAATACAGAACAAGAATAGCACTGCCAGGCTAACCACTGAAAGGACGTCTCAGTGGCAAAGCATGTAAGATTATGGGAAGATTCAAAAACTAGCAATGAACAAAGTTACCATTACCCAAGTGCAGAAATACACGGGCAAAAGCCCAGAGCGTCAGCGCACTCAAAACGTCACTTGTTGTTTGCCCACTGCTCGAGCTCACATCATATCTGATGATTCCATTTTTTAAGTACATCATGTGGTAATCCTTAAATTTGGGATTGGAATTGTGCTTCACATTTGCGGGATTCATGGTTCACCTACATTTTCAAATATTTCTTAACCCAGATGGTAGTCATCAACGTCAATTGCAATGGATTATTGGTAGCGTGAATATGTCACGTGGTAGATCTTAGGTTTCGCTTAGAGCCTAATTCATATTTTTTATGTTTTAGGTTTCTTAATGTATATTTCGTCTTCACATTTTCATCGAAATGCTATCTTCTGCTTGTGCTAAGGCTTTTAATCTAATCTTAGAAATCCTACATTTCTGGTTGTTGATGAAAGGATATCAGAAAAGGCGCATTAGTTTGCATATCCCGGTGATATTGCAAATTGGGTAACAATCTGGGGGATTTATATCCTCTTAAAGAGATCCTCGTGGTAACTCTCCGGCAACAGCACTCATGTGAACGCCCATTGCTCCCATCCTCTGTCCCGTCTAAGCATATATAAAAGACTAACAATAGCGCCTGGATCGCCAAAAAAAATGGGATTGATTTGTGCCGGATAGTATTTTTTAGAAACAGCAAGCTTAATCATACCTTCGCTCATAATTCGTCAAAATTTATCGTTTGCCATATATTTTGTTGTCGATTTTAATTAACAGTATATTGCAACTATTATTGGGCAGGTTTTATTTGTTTTATTTTCACCTTTGAATTGCATACCAATTGCTGCTCTCATAATGAAATCTTTTGTTCAACGAATTTTGATCGAAAGATTTTTTAATCAGTCTATATTTTGATATTATTTCGATCCTTATATTTTGTTTAATCGTGTAATGCCCGTTTGCACCGACACGTTAAGCTTGGTTTAACTTTAAGTAACACTTTGAATGTGATATTTTATATTTAAAACATACAGCGAGTGTCACATTCTAAGTATGATTTAAAGTTAAACCACAGTTAAACCCAGCTTAACGTGTCGGTGCAAACGGCCATAAGTCATTTAAAGTGGATGTTTGATCATTGAATTGTAAGCAAAGACAAGCAACCTTCATGTAATATTTATTTTTATACACACTGGGTATCAATTACACCATACACAGTACAGCCCAGAAGTATGATATATTTTTTTTGCATCACAGCATTACGCTGAGATGGGTGCCTAGTCACTCTGAGATTAGAGGCAACGAAATTGCTGACAAACTAGCTAGAGGCGCCAGTGGTCTACCGTTCACTGGTCCAGAACCGTTGTGCGGGAGTTCCTATGGCGGTATCAAAGCCTTTGTCAGATCTCAACTCGCTGCTAGTCATCGCTCCTATTGGAATGGACTAGTCGGCGTGAGACACTGTAAAATCCTCGGTATTTATCCGGGCGACGAAAGACTCCGCAAGGCAGTCTCTATTAGCAGGGCCAGACTGAGACTTCTTACGGGAGTCCTAACCGGCCACTGCTCATTAAATAAGCATTTGCACCGAATGGGGCGAGTGGACTCTCCCCTGTGTAGAAACTGTGGGAGAGCAGAAGAAACTCCTGTGCACCTCCTTGCCGACTGCCCGGCAGTGGACAGGGAGAGACGGAGCTGTCTAGGGGTCGCTCGATTGGACGAACCCAGTATAAGCAAATTAACTTTCGATAAACTTGCGGACCTGTTTGTTCGAGTACAACCAGGTCGGGAGGGTTAAGACATCATGGGGGCACAATAGGTCTTAAGGCCGAGTTGCCTCACGGGGTCAAACCTGCCCATGAAAGCAAAAAAAAAAATTATATATTTTAATAGTTTATCTATGTATATTGTCCCTAGCAGTACTCCCTGCAATATTCAACATTTTTTTAAAGTATTTTGAATATGATCTTATTATTTGAAGCACCCTTAACGTAAGATCATTAAAGGTTAGAGCGGTGAGGACTGAAGTTCTGGATCGTGTTTTGCCATCTAGTAGCTTTAGTTGGCTTATTATTAGACAAGTTTGGCGTTACACTTTGGCGAGAGTATTCCAGGTTATGATTGCAATACATTACTGCACCAATAATTAATTGAGCACGTAATGAGTCCCTCCCAACAATTTTGAGAATGCGTAAGCGCTATAGATGAAGTGACCACACATGGACACAAAAAAGAATGAGATAAACTGGGTTCAGCAGACTTTTTTAAAGCTGAATCTTTCATCAGCGTTACCAAATCACAAATAACAGGATCCATTAAAGAAATGATGGAAAATGGCACAGTAAAAGACGGTTCTTAACGAAACGAAGACCTGCATTTATAATAATCTTACTGACAATAAGTAAAGACAGAAGGACTAGCAAAATAGGAATATATATATACACCATGAACATAGCAGATGTTGCCAGTTGCGGATTCAGTCAAGGCAAAAAGAAAACGCCAATCCATATTCTATAATGCCGTCAGGATGACTTGACAAAGCTCAAAGTTTATACTTCTGCTCTAGAAGAATCCGAGCAGACAAAATTAAAAAGCTTTCTTTCAGGATAAAGGAAATAAATCTGAAAAATCGCTGTGAAATAAGCCTTTTACATCTCGGCTCGGACAAGCGAAAAGCATGCAGTCTATGTAGAAAAATCACTCTTAAGGATGACAAGCCTAATTGAAAAGGCGCAGTGAGCACAATTCTAAATCTGGAAATTGTTACTTATTCTTATTCTAAGAATTCCTAAAAAAATTTGTATTTCAGTAAGTGTATTTCACACTCAAGCGCAACTTGGTTTTTTGTTCTATCTGCATTTGTCTATTTTTACGGAAACAAAGTATCAAAAATGCTTTACCAACGAAAACTATTTTAACACTGAAATTCCCATTAGTTTACGTGAATAAATACGTCTGCAAAGTGTCGCTATTTTAGTTTAGAAATTAATGTTTGTTATGAAATCCTCGAAAAATACCAAACGCTCTAATCAGTTATTTCTCTTATGGAAGTGACAATTATGAATATGAATCTTTTATATTAAGTGTCTCATGTTTAGTATTTTCCAGCATTGACCAGCAAAATTTGGTGATAAAAGTAACTGTAATTACCAGAAGTGCAAGAGACTCGTATTGATTAGTGTGACAAGTGTATTCAAATTAATTCTAGCGGAACTATGTACATAATGCAGACTATTGTATTACTAACATGTTTGAAATAATAGAGTATTAATTGAAAACTCGGCACAATTGTTACTCAATATAAACGTACTAAACATACCATGAAACCACATAAGCACCAAAGTTATATAAACTGTAGTAACAATAAGCAATAAATATTAATAGGCTAATAAATCGTGTTTACGAGAAACAAATTGAAAAATAACATTTAAGAAGAGAACATTCTTATTGTATCAAATCTTAAATTCACCAAATAAAGCTTACATGCATATCTCTCTGTGGTCTCCAAGAAGACTATAAAAAGTCGAAACTAGTCGCGAAACTGAACACTCGTAGTAAATAGAATAAAAAAATTAGGAAAGACCCAAGTTTTTATTTAATTATATGCTTATCATCAAATTAGCAAAATTTATTTAATGTTTTTTTTTTAAGTTTAAATAGTTTTTGAGGTATAAATGCAAACATAAATATAATCTGTATCGAGGGCTCTCTCATTCGCTGTTTTTCTTAGGTGTGAGCTTGTTTGCATTATTTGTTTTTGATCATCTCCGTTATTCTTTTCGTACTCTTTTTCTTATAACGTTATTATTTACAGTTTTTCTTTGTTGTTTTTAATGATGTTTATTGCGATTTTATCAAATCCATGTGCTTTGCTATTTTGGACTTCATCCATTATTTTATTTACATTTGTTTTTTTAATATTTAGATTTTTTAATGTTATAATTATTATAATGTGTATGTTAAATACTGTTTTCAATGTAAAACAAAACACAAATAAAAGTCAAACATAAGAAATTATTAGGCTTGTTCGCGGTGCAATCAAACTAATCACAAACTAGTCATTTCTGTTGGACCATTTCAGTTATGTAAAGAATCGTAAATTAGGCAACCATGATTATTTTGCTGCTTAAACGAAATGAGTAGTAAGAAACTCTCAGGGACTGGCACCGCAAACAATACTATTATAAAATACTAATGGATGTATAATATGCAAGCATTTTTTGCTGCTTTCACATTACTCACGTAAAAGACACGGTAACTGACGAGATAGGTATTGCATCTGATAATTTACGTTATATGCAGCACGCATTACTTACACAGGGTTTAATTCCTAAGAATGTTTACGAGAAGATGAAACTTTCTCACAATGCCTTGATGAAGACTAAATTGCTGACTAAATCTTCAAATAAATCCATATCATTAAGAAAGAAACAATCGGCAACACAAACTTGGACAAGTTAGTAATTAAGGATTCTCCTGATATATGATCCTGATACTTTGTGTAAAATTTTAAAAAAGCAGAGCCGGATTTCGTGTTAGCCATAGCTACCTGCGCATCGGCTCTAACTCGTATAGTGGATGACATATGTATTGCGGCTGATTGTAGAAAATGTGTGGCACTTGTTCTATTAGATTTTTCTAGAGCTTTTGATTGCATCAACCACGACATACTATGTTCAGTGTTATACTATTTTGGGTTTACTTTATCAGCTATGCAACTAGTTAGGGCCTATCTCACTAATCAAGTCAAATTATTGCATAGTCAAACCCAACTTGGAGCAATAGAAAACGGTGTGCCGCAGGGCTCTATATTGGGATCGCTACTGTTAACACTGTACATATCAAACCTCGTTTTTTCGAGATATACGAATACAATCGTGTGGATAATCGATTCAAATTCAAGGTATTATCAATTCAGGGTTTCAAAAATAAGATTCGCGGGCTGCTACAGGGGGTGTAGGGCAACTCATAGTTTGTTAGGTATTTAATGGAATAAGGGGAAAAGGAGGAAAAGTAAGTCACATAGTTAAATAAATGCTTTTCTGCTATAACTATAATTTTTTTTATATTAAAAATTTTACTTCGTGTCGGATTTGAACCAGGCACCGTCCGCTTGCCGGGCGGACACTCTACCAGTTGAGCTAACCTAAGTGTCTGGTCCGACACGAGGTAAAATTTTTAATACAAAAAAATTCCTCATATTAAAATTACAGTTATAGCAGAAAAGCATTTATTTAATGATTTCACACTGTAAGAAAAATTGCACTATTGCAAGTCACAGAGTTGAAAAGGCAACGCCAGCACCGAAGAAATCCGCGAGCGGATTCCTGCGTGAGGTGCGGAAGATGACTGGGGAAGGGGTGTTTAGTCGGTTAAAATCCCACATACCCTACCAATGACAAGGGTGGGCATCTTGATAGAAGATTTTCCCCTCCTCATAAAAAAAAGGTACCTATTTAACTTGGTTTTCTGCATTATTTGTTTATTTTAAGCGCCAAATGTTTACTACTTTAACCACGGTGATGTGGAAGATCAGTTGTCCATTTAGTGGATTTAAGTTGAACATCACCCTGAGATTTGTCTCCATCATACTTTATTCTTTTCCACAGTAATTGTATGTATATCTATGTGAGGTGGTCGGAAATAAATGAATTGCTGGTTTGCTTAAACTCTAAGACATCTCACTACTTCAAATACTTGCTGGTTTGCTTAAACTCTAAGACTTCTCAGTACTTCAAATACTAAGTTTTTGGGAAGCATTGTCGATGTCCTGTGATGGAAATGTCATATTTCAGTGCTATATGCCAGATTGTATTCGTTTGGCTATTCCATCTGTAAACTGCGGACTAACGTTAATCTTGAAGCAATTCTAACTTTCTATCATGATCACATTTAGCCTCGGTTGAAATACGGTGTTATCTTTTGAATCCTTTCCCTTTTCTCGATGCTTCTTAATGCAAAAGACTAATATTAGAAGTATATTTTTATTAAGGCGGATAGATTCGTGTCTGCCAGTATTTCAGCACCACCGTATCATGTCTCTAAGCTCACTGTATTTGTATGGGTGGAATTTGTCAGTAATGAAGACATCTTAGTTTCAGCTCAGAGCTATTTTATTGGTAAATGTTTTTATAGTATTTCCTACTATTTCAAATAAGATTTTAACCATCGTCTAGGTTTTGAGCAATGTATGTGTTCTTTGTAATTACACATAGATATATTAGTTACTATTAGTATTGACCATTTTACCATTAATATTATTTGAAAATATCTTCAAACAAACTAATCAATACACAGCCCTTTCTCTAATTACTTTTATTTGATATTATGGGAACCAACATTTGTCATCCTAAATAATCTATTACTTAATGTCTGAGCCCATGACGACAATGAATAATCCACCTGCCTTCATCTAAAAATAAAACCTCATAGGATTAAGTGCACAATTTACTGCTCGCCACAATGCTTACTAATACTTTACCTTCATCAACTAAAGTACATCGAAAGAAAAAGAAGGAGGAGGGAATTTCTAATATACGCCGTATCGTAATCGATTAGTCCGTAGAGAATAATCGTTCAGAATACATCTCATTTCATGTTCGCTCTCGTTTCAACGTTCAGGCATAACGCTCCCGCCCCAAATATGTCGAGCCGTAGGTTCGGAGGTGTGTATAATGGCCCAAGGCTTACCACTCGGTTAGTGTTTAATCGTTCCTTCCGGTGAAAAAGGTTTTCGTACGCTCGTGCTGCAACACGAGTCATTCGTGCGACAAATCAACGGTCATGCGATACGATCATTAGGAATTGAAATAATAATATTGCTTGGCGGGTGTGTAAGGGTCCATTAAAAGTCCATTTCGAGCGGACCGCCGGCTGTAAGGTGGGAGGCGAGGAATTAATCGAAATTGGAAATTGTCTACGCCTGTAATCGATTTTATAATTAGGAGTTCCGGTCAAAACGAAAATATCACGAACGCTTTGCGAAGTTAACGCATTTTAAGCGTCTCATCCAATGTTTCAATAGTGCTGTAAACTGTAAACCCGTCGATAGTTAGGATAATTCAGTGATGTAACATTCAAGATACGATCGGTTTAATTGTTTACTGTTTTCTAAACAAAGCGGTCACAATCTGTAGAGAAAGCGAATGGAGCGCAGCGAATCTTTCTCCTAATCGTAACGATCGTTAACTGTTTAAATAAACAGACCACAAATTCGACAACAGAAGCCCGTTGGTGCCAAATTAACGCTTTTGATGTGGCCTTCCTCTGTAACTGTTATATGATTATACATGTGTATGTTCTCTTTGACATTACGAAATAGCCACTTTTTGTTTCAGCATGTTTAGATTTAGATAATTATGCTATGCGGTTCTAAAGCATTCGGTTTTGGAGTTTGTTGAGCGAGTAATGTATACGTATATCTACCTAAAGAATACCCTATTCTTAGAAACTATTTTTGAAAAGGCACAAACCAGGCGAAATAGCTGATGCAGTTCATGTTAACTCGAGCAAAAAAAGTAATAAGTCTCTTTTATGATGTTAGCAAGATTAGAGAATTTGTCGGTGTTAGGCGAATAACCCTTAAATATACAGGTTGTCCCTGAAATAAGAGTACAACGTATTAAAAATGGGAAGCCCTAATTTTATTACACCTTTTATCTAAATTAATTTTTCCAAAATTCCCACGCATACGTGAGGACAAAAATGGCAAAGATATTTATTAAATATCCGTCACGCCACTGGTATTTGAGACACTACACTTCTAACCAACGAAGGTAGGGCAGGCAACACGCGACGTATAACTACGCTCTGAGTCTCAGTCTGTCTGGATCCTTACGCATGAACACATCGGATATGGCTTTTACCACACGCGAGTTGTTCGATATGATTTATGTCTACGGCGAAGCAGGAGGAAGTTGTCGAAGAACTCTACGTATCTACCGGCAGCGATACCCCAATCGTAGAACCCCGTCTTACACGTGTATAAAGGATACCGTGTTTAGATTAAGAGAAACTGGTCGATTGCTACCAAATTACGAAGGTCGCGGACGTGAAAGACCACGTCGAATTTTACGAGCCGAAGAAGAATTGCTGGATATTGTGAACAGAAATGCAGGTGTAAGTACACGTGATGCTGCAGGGCAAGTGGGGGTATCACGCAGTACGGCACACCGCATTTTTCGAAGAAACTTGTTACACCCGTATCACATTCATAGATGCATGTTTGCTAGCTGAAGGAGGACACTTCGAACATTTTATTTAACACTTCTCCTGTTTCGCCGGTTTGCAAATCGGTTCTTTTCAGAACCAACAATTGATTATGAAAGAGAAAAAAAGAAATAATTACGCACATTACCTTCGTCACATCAAATATCAACTTTTAACAATGATGTTTATTTCAGACAGCTGTCATTGATCAGATTACGCACAAGTGAATAGAGTTATTCATTAATAGATTCCACATTTTACTTTCAATATCTTCTTTGAAATTTGCTTTAAATTTCGCGTACGTAATAATATTGGAGTCGTTGACTCGTATCAGCTGCATACAATGATTATCTGTATATCACAGCTGTATTTACAAATGACCTTAAGATATAGTATAAACACAGATAGTGGATCCATGGGCGGCACATTCGTGACGTTTCAATGAGTTTTTAATTGTATATTCGATATTGCAATTGGCGTACGAATTTTTGGATACTTATTCAGTATAATTTGGGTTTCCCATTTTTAATATTTTGTACTCTTATTTCAGAGACACCCTGTATATAGAGGAGTGAGCAACCTGGACGGATCTAAAGATATGACTGTAATACGTGTTCGATTGTGAGAGGAAATACATTAAACTCCTACCCCGCCCATTTAATTATGCTCGCCTCAAAGATATTTAAAAATGTCTGCAGAACATTTATTGGATTAGGATTAGGTTATTGTCAGCTTAATGTTAAATCACTCCCATATGTTATTTTGTCGCCCATAACAAGAGGCCCTTTAAAGAAAACCTTTAATACATTAATATTGTTAAGAAATAATGCATTTATGTTCACAGTAATTGCATCACAGGATCTTACTCCCGAGAACTGTGAGAACCGGTGATGTAATTTGTATTCTTTTTTTTATAATGTATAAGAGACTTTTTAAAGATAACTTGGCTGTAATAATTCAGTATTCGTTCTTAACGATTATTCATCAATTGGGTATGGTGCGCTAAGTAAAAATTAGATTATTTTTTCCTTCTGGTAGTGGAATATTTCTCTGTGCACAAGCTATAAATGGTACCTACTTATATTAATTTCATTTGATCTATCTACTGATATATAATAAAATAATCGGAGTAATATTTGTTTCTCTTTTTTTTTTTGTTTCAGAGCAAAATTCAATGAATTTTATAGGATAGCATTTGGTTCGAAAATAGATAGATAGATAGATAGATAGATAGATATTTTATTTATGTAAGACAGCTACGGCTGTGTACACACGTCAAACATTTTTACATTCATATCCCAACAAAAACAAACACTTTAAAATATACACTTATTTGTTAATTATACATTTTAAAAATCTGCAGTCTACAAACTCCCCGAGGTCATAGAACACATTCTCCCGCAAGAAACTTTTAATTTTATTTACAAAACGCGAACGATTCATATTTTTCCAACTGTTTGGTAGTTTATTATAATACTTTATAGATGTAAATTTGAAAGACCTCATACTTCGCGATTATATTATATTAATGTATAAAATAAACAAAATCGGTCCCAGAATTGAGCCCTGGGGAATACCGTACTTCATAATCCGTAACCGTGATTTTTCACCCCCCGCGTCAACAGTTTGATATCTATCCGTTACATAACTCTTGACAAAAGAAAGCGCATTCCCTCTAATACCTATTTGTTCCATCTTTAAAAGTAATAAATCATGTGATACGCTGTCAAAAGCCTTTGTTAAGTTCAAAAATTGTGCCATCACCATATTCCCTTCTTACAGTTCTTCTATAACATATGACATAAGGTCTGTTAACGCTGTTTTTGTTGATCTATTTTGTCTATACCCGTGCTGACATGTTCTGCGATGACCACTATTCTCTAGATAATTCATTATTCTAACCTTAAAACACAATTCTATAATTTTTGAGATTACCGGTACTAAAGAAATTGGCCTATAGTTACTTGGGAGACTTCTATCCCCATTCTTAAATATTGGTATTACTCTAGATAATTTTAAACATGAAGGAAATGTACCGCTCTCAAAACAGTGATTAGTAAGATGTGCAATTTTTGTTGATAACTTACATTTAGCAAATTTTAAAGAATTACTATTTAAATTGTATATATCTAAAGATCTGGAGCTACTCAGATTGTTAATATGATTCATTACTTCTGTTTCTGTTACTGGATATAAAAATAAAGAAGATGATGATACAGCCGTAGTTGTATTACAATCAAGCCCGTTATCTCCTAGCGCAGAAACTAGGTCTTCCCCCACCCCAGCAAAGTAATCATTTAATTGATCCGATGAAATATCGTTTAGCATAGTAGAATCTTTACTCGGTTTTATAATAGACCATGTTGCTTTTTGCATATTATTAGAGTTTAAGATTAAATTACTGTTATGTTCAATCAAGGTATTCTTTAAAGAGTCACGGTATTTTTTCTTATAATTTTTATAATTTGCAGATAATTCGGGATATTTTTTACTAAGGCTGTGTAGCATTATTAAGTTATTTTTCATTTCTCTTATGTTCTTGTTGTTAAAAACCTTACTCTTTGTAGTACATTTTATATTTCTTTTGGGGAAAGAGCTGTTCCAGCTATGAATTATACTATTTACCAGAATCTCTGCCATTAGATCTATATTTTTCGCTTGATAGAAGGAGCGCCAATCAATATTGGATAGTGGAAGCTTATAATTGTTAATGGTAAAGTCATTCATAATTGTTACTGATTTGGTTTCCCGTACCATACTTTGTTGTTTTAATGTTTTATGTATAAAAAAAACTCCTTCATGGTCCGAGAGGCATGGATCAAAAACAGTTACCACACAATCTACAATATTAGTGAATATGTTATCAATTCTAGTTTTTGAGGTTAGTAGCCATTAGATGTCAGATAAAGGTTTAAATTTGTATTTTTCATTCCACTGAGGATTAATAAAATATGTATTTGCTTATTCTTAGTTTTATTCCTATAATTCAACAACATTGACGTTTGGAAGTCCTGAAGCTGCAACAAAATTGTCTAATAACTAAAAATTATTATTGTTTTTGTACTTTCTTTGTACTTTGCTTTATAAGTCTATACTTTCCCTTTAATTAAATAACTGTTCACAGTAGCTTGTGATATTCATGTGTATTTGTTAACATTACAGAATATTAATGGTGATTTTTAGGTAAAATTATACAATTTATATTACTGAATGTTACCAAATTTATATTGGAATCATCGGCACTCTAACCAGGAATTTAATTCGAGTTACAGTATGCTGTAAAAAGTAGTAAGGTTGTAATTTGAATCACACACGCAAAAGAATTTTACTGTACCATGTATATTTACACATGTAATATTTACCTTCTTAGTATTTTTACCTGCCTTCCTTATAAAATTACTTGACTGTTCGGTAAATATACAATTTATATAAATACTACATATGAATTTTACAGAACAACGTTTGAAAAATATATCAGCCTATGAAATTTACTAGTGGATAGAAATTGTTGTATGAAGTAAATTTACCTGTAATATCGTAGGCAACTTTGTTACCAACGATTTTACATGTAATTTTACTAGAAATTTTTTTACAGTGTATATACGAAGTACTTTTTCAGGGATAGATATTAGTATATAAGTGTCAGAATCGTTGAAGATGGTTACTTCTAATGAAAGCCACTATTTCTTGGAGGTAAAGATATAGTTATTTACATTAGAGTGCGGTAGAAGTCATTTATAGCATAACTCGTCGAAGGCGAGTCCCCTAAAGAGTTGGAGCGTTGCAGATTTGACCTAACGCGCGACATTTGTATTACATTCTTTGACCGAAAAAATATTTAGAAAATTTTCTTTAAAAAAAGAAAAATATGTCAATGTAACACTGATGTTACGGTCGGTAGACGTGGATTGGTACCACAGCGTTTTGACAACTCGACTGAGGCTTATGTCTGTGTAAAAGTGAATCTTTTCATGATAATTTTTCGATAATATCAATTAAAGCACTGGTAAATGTGTTTTATAATTAAATGAACGGACATTTTGCATAATTTACATTGGAAATAACTGAAATGTGAAACAATGCAGTGCTCATTACCGCACTAGAGCGGTAAAATGAACCTACTGCTACTGACAGGCAATGCTATGTTTACCTGAAGAGAATTTTTTATTAGTGTACGAAATTAACATGTTATGTAATGGTTTCATTACAAATACAATGAATATTGCTAACCACATGCCATATGCATCCAGGTATTATTTTAACATCATCTCTAACACAACCAGAATGTTTCTATATTTTACTTCTGAAAAAATAAGGTTTATTATTAAAAAACAATCTTTCACAGTCGGATATAGAAGAATTAAAAAAAATATCCAAAACATTTACATTAAAAAATAAGTATAAAATAGAAGATAGATTTACAAATGCCCTGGATATTGACCCAGATGTAATCTTTTTTATTTTAACTTGAGAGCCGGCTTTAAATACTGTATTTAATATGATTTATTTACCTGTTTCTGTTTTAGCTTCTCTTTAATGTCCCGATAAAAAGAGGGGTGTTCGTTAGCGAAACGAAAATTGTATCTTCGAACTACGTATAGCATCCATCTGTGACTATGGGGTGCATTTCGACCCAGTAGTCGTTATAGCTGAATTTTGCCATGTCAATGTTCTGCACATGAGTGTACGAATATCCATCAGATTAAAAAGTCAACAGCTTTAAAAGATCGACTTGTCTTTATTTTTCACAAAACATACAACAAATTTTCCTACCAATATTAGCGCATATTTCACGCACCCAACATTTGCAAGATAAAGACTGTATCATGTCTTCCTGGATATCCTTGTTCACACATTTTGCATTACCACTAATCATTCATGGCATTTTTCCTAATCTTTAATGCTGTCACTCCTTTTTTAATACACTTTCAGCACGATTCAGCCGAGTTGACGAAAGCGCAACAGCAAGAGGGCGTGC
The DNA here is from genome assembly GCA_949128085.1 of Cetonia aurata. Lineage (NCBI taxonomy): Eukaryota > Metazoa > Arthropoda > Insecta > Coleoptera > Scarabaeidae > Cetonia > Cetonia aurata. The sequence continues at coordinate 18,091,747 of OX421883.1, forward strand.
TCAATGGAGTGAGACACACCTGCAGAAATAAAGAGGATCGGTATAATTCGCGCAACCTACCATTCCTACAAAATCCGTAATTCAGTTTCTTATTGTACAATATGTATCTGCCATACTGTGTCCTCTCCATTCAGTGGGCTCCGCCCGCCACTTCGAGCCCGTGACGTTTGCTGAAGGTAAAGGCGGTTCTTTCACCAACTCGGCTGATAGTAATATTTATATTCATCAGATGTTGAAGCTGCGAGTACCTTTTCACTTAAGTGTGTACAAAACTCTTTTTGCTTATTTCTAAAAATTAAAAACTAATAAATTCACTGTATATTACGACATAAAAATCAATCTCTTGAACCGTAGAGGTATTAGGTATTACAGGATGCCGCTGCTTGTTGCGATAACAGAGAGTGACGTTTGGTATCATGATTAGCTTAAGCTTTACCTGCGGTCACTCCACCTGTTTCTATCATCGCCATTTTCACGTATTACTCCCTATTGTCACATTAAGAATTGTTGGAAGAAAAAAAGTCTCTATTATCGCATTAAGCAGTGATGTACGGTATATGCAAATGACAACAATATACGACATAAACGTTGAATAAGTTAAAAAAAAATGTTTGTTTTCTATTCATAAATAGCAGAATAACAGAAGGGTGTGTAATGAACCAACATATCCAATATTATTTCTACAGCAATCTCGTTTATTAAATACATACATCAAGTATGCTGTGTGAACATGTAGTGTTTATTTCAAAAATTCATCCAACAAACATGTTACAACGCGGCGAGTATGCAATTATTCTAGGATACCCCTGCCTTTTCTACAGCCGAAATTCCAGGTTGTGCCAATTAGCTTTCAAGCTGCGCTCGAAAATCCACGCCTCGGCTACAGAAATTCGTTATGAATGCTATAAATTAATTTCCATTGCACGTTCCCCTTATTACCTGTTCGCTGTTTTTGCCAATTAAACAGGATTTCTTTCTGCTTATTTACTGTGTCGATATATGAACATAAACGAGCTAAAGATACCTGAAATAGATGTAGGTGTAGGTACACATACAAAAGTAAACAACGACCTACCAAATAATAATTTTGGATGTCGAAACGTACAAATACAATATTTAAAATTATATTGTAAATAATGGCGCGATTTTTCTAGATCACGATTTCTATACCATAGTGAAACACCAATATGTAGTAATAATAAGTGGAACTGGAATGTGCAATGAATTTCAATCATTTTATCTTCAGGAATGTTAATCGAATAAATGGAAAACTTTCACTAGAAAAGCATTGAGGCGCATAAGTAAGAGCAATTTGCTGCTTTTATATCTGTACGTAATAAATAAAAGAAAAATAGTTCAGTAACCAACAGGAAACTCTTCACTAAAAATTCCACAATTAACAGACTTTTCAAGCGAATCCATAACTTGAAAATAATTAACGGGGAAGTATCATTATTATTAATTATGGCTCATCACCGCAAGTGGTAAAGTTGCGCTCTGGTTGACAACTATAAATGCCAGATTTACATAACATGCCAACGTCAAAGCCAAATATTTAATAAACGGTACATTTTCTTGGTATTTATACGGAAAGAGTTCGTTGACACTGTAAATTCTATTCGGCTTGGTTTAGCACTGAAATACATTTATTATTTGTTTGGTTCATGAGGAATAAAAAAAAAAGCAAGGCCAAATAAGTAACTGTGGTAAAGGAAGGAAATGACTCAAACGTTTAGCTAGTATTCGCTTATTTTTTATGAACTAAAATAGACAGTTCTCAATTTTTACTTACTTCTGTTTTATTCGAGTCAGAAAAAGTTAAAAATGTCCAAAAGCTCAAAAGGTAACATTCATTTTTTAAAAATAGTGTTAATTGATTAAACCACTAATCTGTTAATGTCCTTGTAAATTTTAAAAATGTTTTCTAAATCTATCTTTTCATTTTATAAAGACTATAAAGAAATTATCGTCTATTTATTTTTGATCAAGTTTTCAATTAATTGTCACCCTGTTGACAACTTCATCGTTGAAAATCAGGTATATTTTTATCATTGAACTATTAATATAACATTATGTAATTAGAAATATATTTTTTTGTAGATTTCACTGATGAAAACCACAAAATAGACTGTCGAAACGTTTTATTTTCTCTAAATAACTTTCTTTATAATTCAACAATTGTTGAATTTTCAATATCAATTCGAAGCAATTATTGCTTTTCGTGATCAATTCAAACATGAATGCTAATTAAATAAAGTATAAAGCAAGGTTTCAGTATGTATTTTTATAATGCTAAGCACAACAATTTACATTCTTTCTATGATTTCAAATAACATTGGAAACGCTACACTTCTAATTAAAACTAAAAGTGCTTATATTGTCATTTTATGGTTCACATTTTCTTCCTGTGCAAAAGCTGAGGTAATTTAGACCATATTTTGTATACAATATATGTTTGTTTTTATCGGACAAACTTTACAACATTTGTCTGAATGATTAAAAGGACATGTAGTAAACAAAAAATCAAACTTGGCACATGATACAAACAAAATTATTTATATCAAAATTGACAATCTATACAATTCAACGGCATTTTAATCAGTCCTGTTAATGTTATACAGCAAAACCTTGGTCACCTCATTTTGTTAGTTCGGGCGGATTAATGCTTTAGCGCTACAGTCGTCGTCGTGCGGCGGGTATGAAAATTTGATGTTTTGATACAAAAAGTGTTCGAAGGAAATTTCCAATTTACGATGAAGCGGTGAGAATTATTGATAATAATTACAAATAAAACAGGTGCGAAGAAAGACGGAGTTGGCACCAGAAGCTATTAGCTTATATAAAGTAGCAAGATCTTTGCAAAAACGAGAAGCGCCCCTGAAAAAAATTTGCAAAAGACTAGAAAAATCCATATCAAATTTTGTCGCTTGTCAATTAAGGAATGGACACCATACAAAATGTGGCAGGTGATTTACCAATTTCATCATCAATCAATGTACCAGATACAATAAGATTGCTGCACAAGTTCTGAGAACCGAAGAAAACCGAATGCGAAGAGGGAATTAAAGACTGGAAAAGTCTAGCAAAGAGGAAAAGGGAATGCAAGGAAATTATTTATAATGAAGCCATGAAATCAATGTCTTGATCTGCTTTTGAAGATGGAATTATTATTATAATAATAATAATTTATAATAATTGCTCTTGTTAATGTATACTTTATAATTACTACAAGTACTAAAGCAATAAATAAGTTAAAGAAACAATAAAGAAATGATTGTACAATTTTTTTACCTGAAAAATATTCTAATTTGCACCTACTCATATTATTTAATATGTCTTTAGATAAAAACATTTAATTAGTCAACGGTATTCTGTAAGCTCCAATATGTTCATATTTTATTCCGTAATGGGAAATTTTATGGCACAATTACCTACTTGTTCGTATATCTACAATATGGTGAGTACTGTAGCCATTGTGTACATAGGCGGATCACACAATATGGAAGCTGTCAAACGGATCTTTGGTTGTATATACAAGTATACTTAATATGCAAGTATACACGAATGTGCCTGAAGATAACTGATCATTAAGGTTTTATTTCTTTTTTATAACTGATACTTGAATATGAGTTTAGAGAAATATAAACACATCGTAAAAAAGTTGAAATGCTATATACATTAAGAAAATGTAAACAACAAAAAATATTCTGTACTCTAAAACAAAGCACAAACAGTTTATATTGTAGAATCACGTAAGCAACACATACGTATACCTTTTGTAAAACAATAACTTCATTCATTGAGTAAAATGAGAATTTTAATAGAATCCCTTTTTAGCAATAACAGAAAAAATAGTTAATCAAAAGAATATTTTTCAAACTTTTTCTTGAATCGAAATGTGGAAGAACCTACGTTAAAAAATATAATATTTTTGCATGAATGGGTAAAAACTATTTAGGTACATACTTTGAGTCTCGTGGAATTTTAACAGAAAGACGAATTCAATGAATGGGATCAATGCGTTCTGGTATGTTTGTGCTTAATGATGTAGCAAAAAGTTCCTGGACTTAGAACACTCTGCTTCATTTAAACTTTATATAAACGAAACTTCCGCTTACGTAAACAAAGCCTCACACGTTTAAAATAGACCAAAATATTTACTTTTTAACAGCGAAGTGCACGTGAAATGATTGAAACACTAAGAATAAGTGATCGTGCAAGAATTACTTTAAAATCTATTGGAGGCAACGAAATAAACATAGTTCAGATTGGTGTCTAAATGATACGTGACGCATAATCTTATCTCAATTTCGAAGATAAAACACTAATCGCGTCACTACAAACAGTGATAACATACTGATAGGGGGAATGGATATTCTCCGTTCAAAAACAAAAGTGTTTGGACTTACGTGATTAAAATTATGTCCGGGATTTTAATTAGCAAAATTATCCTGACGTTGAAAGTCGCAAGAACGAATCCCCGTCCTGTTGGCGCGTTTTCTTGATGATTCACCCACAAAAGAAAAAGCCCGCGTTAAACTAACGTAAATCCACTAATCCAACTAATTAGTCAAATTATTTGCGATTAAAATAAATTGTTATTTATCTACGTAAAGAAACACTAGCGGCTATAGCAGATGCTGTCGAATATACTCTGGTGATGAAGCAGACGACAACGCACATGTGAACAATGGAAACTGAATCGTAAAACTACGATGGAGAGAAGCACTGACTGACTGACTGACTACTGAGTATTACAGCCTACTAGTGATGTGCAGAAAGTATGTATTCGATACTTTTGTATCCGATACCTAGAGGGAGCAAAAGTATCGGATACAAAATATAAAATGTATCGGATACTAAGTATCAATTAAATACATATCGAATTCGAACTGATTCATTAATTTTATTTTAGCAGACCTATACAATGCTTACACATATAAAATACCAGTGCCTTATCTTATGAATATGACATCATAGTTTGGACTAATATGCTCGTGTTTACAAACAGTACATAATGAACTCGAAAAAAATATTTATCGACGTGTCGACTGCCAAACATCCTATTATTTATATTCATACGTTTATTAGTAAAGGTAACTTTTAATCGCTGATAAAATACAAATAAACCGAAAACAAGAATTGAAAGCTTAAAGACGCCATTCATTTGGTACTTATTTTTAATAAACATTTCGCTTTGAACAATTTAAAATCAATTTGTGTACATATTGTTAGAAATAAGTCACGTAAAACAATTGTTTAAAAATGCTCAAACTTTATTAAACCCCTTTATTGGAAATACACATACTCTTTTTAAATACATCACTTATAAATCGTTCTACCGCAGGCGCGCTAGTCAAGGTCTGTACCGACTGTTGCGACAACGGATGATTCTATCTCCCTTCGCATTCCCTTTTCTCAATGTAAACAAATAATACAGAAATCTGGTACTTACCCATAGGTCTGGGCCTAGCCGAGCAGACTAAACATTAAGAAACTTACGTAATCATACCAGCTTATGCGAAAGGCAGAGAAGAAAAAAAAAGAAATATTTTCGAACGCTAACAATATATATTAGGTTTTTATGTCTAAACAGATATAGACGGTTCAGCACCTCCACTATAAGTAAGACTAATTTATATGATGTTGATACACCATGGGCTAAATTTTCAATTGGATTACCATATGCGTTTAATAAATATACACACCCTTGTGGTGGAACTATGAAAAGGCTGTAGTTAATATAGTGCCGCCGAATAGTAACTTTGTCATTAAACGATAAGATATTCGGTTAGTATTTTATTCAATTCATTTTAAAGAAGTGTCGATTTTACGTGTACCTTTAATTAAAATATGGCAGAAAGATCAAAACGGAGTTCCGTCTGGCTACATTTCACGATTGTTAATGATAACAAAGCCAAATGCGATATTTGCAAGGTAGACTTGTCTTACAAAGGTGGTGCTACATGTAATTTAAGAAAGCACTTAAAATCCAAACATCCAACCGTTGAAATTGAGCAGTCGGTGTTTAAAAAGCCACGACCAACCAGCAGCGGACCAAGTGAAGATGCTTCTACTTCTGTGGATACACCAAGACCGAGCACATCAACTACCGTTTTTGAAAATCCTGCTGAGACAGCTATTACAAGAACGGAAATTAAAAATCCAAGCCAGAAGCGACAGAACCAAACACAAATCTCGTCTTACGTCATTCGGCCAATATCTATTACTCGCCAAAAGAAAATTACTGATTTGGTGCTTAATATGATCATACAAGATCTTCAGCCATTTACATTAGTTGAAGATAAAGGATTTCAACAGTTAATAGCAGGACTTGATCCTAGTTATAAATTACCATCAAGAACCACGTTTAGCAGATCTTTATTGCCGCAAAAATATGACAGTATCCAAGCAGAAATCAAAACGAAAATCAATGAAGCGCAATGGATCACTTTAACGACCGATACATGGACATCAAGAGCAACTGAAAATTACATGGCAATTACAATGCATTTTTTAAATAGTAAGTGGCAAATGAATTCTTTTTTGTTAGACTGTTTTAATTTTGTGGAAAAACATACTGCAGAAAATATTAGAAATAAACTCCTGGAAATATTAAATTTCTGGGAAATATCCCACAATATTCACGTAGTGGTCACAGATAATGCACGTAACATCACAGCAGCAGTACGACTAACTGGTTGGAAACATCTACCTTGCTTCGCACACACGTTAAATTTAATTGTCCAGGATGCACTTAAGTTAATTTCATCAATACATGCTAAAGTTAAAACAATAGTTGAATATTTTCACAGAAGCGTAACAGCTAATCAGAAATTAATGGATTTTCAAAAACAGTTTGGTGGAGAATCCCTTAAATTAAAAAATGATGTCGTAACAAGATGGAATTCCACCTTTTACATGATTGAAAGGATTTGTAAAGTGCAAACGAGCCTTGAAGCCGCATTAGGAGTTCTCCATAATCCGGTAGAAGCCCTCTCTGCAGAAGAATGGGATATTTTGAAAGAAGTATGCATTGTTTTGAAGCCATTTGAGCAAATCACTATAGAACTTAGTTCTGAAGCGCATGTAACTATATCTAAGGTAATACCAATGATGCGAGGCTTGCAGCGTGCATTAGCTAAATTGGAAAGTACTACAAATAGCCATACAGGAAAAATACTTAGAAATGGCTTACTAGATGGAATTGCTAAGCGTTTTAATAGATTAGAGTACAACACCCTATTAGCAAAATCAACATTTTTAGATCCACGATTTAAACAAAATGGATTTGTTGATAGTGATGCTCTAAAACAAATTAAAGAACAATTGAGCTCAGAAATGGCGGCTGTTCTTTTGCCAGAGGAGGCAAAGGAAAACATCGGGCAAGAAAGCAATATAGCATCTTCGGAGGATATGATATGGGGTGAATTTGATGCCAATATATCAATTTGCAAATCTACCCCCTTGTCTTCATCTCTAATAGAACTTCGGCAATATACGGAGGAATCAAACATAAGAAGACAAGAGAACCCTTTACATTGGTGGACATCTAGGGAATTAGTATATCCTCGATTGGCTATATTGGCTAAGAAATATCTGGGAATTGTGGCAACATCTGTTCCAAGCGAACGAGTTTTCTCCAAAAGCGGACAAATTATATCAGATAGAAGAAGCCGTTTAAAAGCAGATCGCGTGCGACAATTAGTTTTCTTAAATGCAAACATGTGATACTATAGCGTACTGCTACAATTTTTTTTAATTAAAAAAAAAAAAAATGAATTCACTCTTATGTACGTATCTTTTTTTGTAACATTGAATTATTTCCATTGTATTTTTTTTATTGACTTTTTTATCCTATTTAAGTAACAGATTGTTTGTTGTAGAATTACGTTATTTGTAAATCTATCAAAATATATTTGATTTATAGATTTTATGAATATTCAATTTATACATAATAACTTATGCGTATAAGCGAAGGTATAAGTCAATACATACATGTATAATACTCTATAGGTTCTGTTTAGTAGATTACGTCTTGCTAATAAATCGATGAGTTCAAGTATCGAATACAAAGTATCCGATACAAAGTATCGAGTACGAGCGGAAAAAGTATCGGTATCTACTCGATACTCAAAAGTATCTATTATGCACACTACTACAGCCTACCCGTCTGGCTTTGCCACTGTAACTAACGAGGTAGGCAAGGTGCTGTACGTCGAGAGAACTAAGCAGAGGCCAACCAACAAAGCATTCCCCGCTCGACGGTATTTCAACGTGCTGTTTGTTACGAGATGTAAAACAACAAACGCGCTTTTATGAAAGGACTGGCGCAGGACCGGCTTCGTGAAGCACTTACTATTACAACAAGGTATAAGATAAGTAGATGTATTTAATTCACTATGGTTTATTGTTTGTTTCATGCATTGTGCCAAATAGGATACAAATATAACATACCAAATACGTGACACGTCATATATGCACCATTTTTAGATGCAATACAATGTTGAAGAATGCAATGCAGTATCTAAACTTACGTGAAAGCTGTCATTATTTTGTCTTCCTTGTAAACTTTTCCGCTCCGACAAATGGAATTTTTGGAAAAACACTGTTCATACATAGTTTCTTAAAATCATATACAGGTGATTGTAAGCGGACGTATTTCATTGAGGACAGGATATTACACCTCATTTGCAATAAATTTGGCCATCATATATCCACTATGCCAAATCTAGCGGTTTCAGAGATATTTTAAATATTGTGAAAATGAAACGCTCTCTGCTAGTTACTCAAAATTACAATAAAATAAAACGTTAAATTAATTTAACGTTAAATTTAACGTAAAATATTTAAATTAAAATAACCGACGTGTAAGATTTTAAGTTTTTTAGTTAGTATATACAGCATCACAACTTACGTCAGAAAAAAGAAAACCGGTTCGATGCATTCTTAAAATAAAAACCTTACACTTTAAACCTAGATTTTCAAAAATAAACAATAAAAACTTTTACTTACATGACCTCTCATCTCGAAAATTTTATACTGTAGGGTCGAGTGGTGCGAATGTGAGACACAAAAAAAATGGTGTAAAAATGAGACAGGTATTTAAAAAAAAACACACAAATTTAAGTTTGATTTTTTTGGTCAAGGATAGCTTGAAACCTAATGTCTCTTAATGGACAATTCAAACCCGCAACCATATTTAACAATTTTTAAAACAGAAATAAGCATAAACTAGTATATGCTTATTTAATTGAACAAAACTTTAATTTTATCTAAAGTTTTTGGTGTATGCACAGCTGTGGTTCGAGAAAATTTGGCAAATTCTCGGATTTATGTAGTAAACTTCTGGTTATCGGTTGCTTTACGTGACAGTTTATTTTGGGTATTAAACTAGTTGCAACGTGTTGTTAAGCAGATGCAAATGTAAGACGCTCTTCGGAGTAATTATGGGATAAGGTTGGTTTAAAAATGAGACTAATAATTATCATCATGTTTAACACAATGCCGAGAAAATACATTACGAAACTTAAAAATATATAATAGTGGTAGAGCAACTAGCTTTACTAGAAAAGGTAAGGTTGGTGTAAGAAAAGCAGCAAGAGGTTTTAAAGTTAAAAAGTCTACGTTAAGTAGATGGGTTCTCACTTCCGAAATGGAGAATGATCTGGCGGACAAAATTGAGATCTTGACCAAACGGGGTTTCGCTATGACAAAACAGGAAATCCTGGAAACAGTCCAGTCACATCTTTTGGAGAATAACCTTCCTATTAAATTTGAAAACGGCAAACCTGGGCACGACTGGGTTCGCGTATTCTGTAAACGAAGTCAAAAGAAGCAGTTAGAAATAAGTAGAAGGGCTGTTACAAGTGATTCATTTTTGATTTACGGATTCTACGATCGTTTACAACAAAATATCAATGAATTAGGCCTAAGTATTTTACCATGTTTGGAACATAGACGAAATTAATTTCTCAGCTTAGCTCTTCTGTCTAAGCAAAAGACAGATTGCATGTGTTTAACCATCATACCTCTGTTACTCGGTATTTAGAAGTTCGCTATTGCCAGCCATAATTTTTTGGCATTTTTTTCTAATTGTATTTAGGCATTTTTTCTTTGATGTTTTTATTGTATCATGGTAAATCGCAGTTTCGCGTTCTCGTTTTACACTAGCTATCTAGCGAGACAGACAATCCATGCTTGCTAGATCTGTGACTGCATTACCGATTAAGCTGTAGTGGTTTTGTGCGTTGTGAGTTTGCTTGTATCCCCTAGGGAGCGCGCATCCAAACTCTTGATTTCTTAACAGGCGATGGTGGTTTAAAGCGTAAAATTTCTGTTTTGCGAATGCATTACACCCGAGATACGTTGTGTGCAGTGTATACTTACTAAGAAAATTGATTCCTTTGTTACCATTTCTGTGAGATAACCTGTATAAGTTAGTATAACGAAGAACTAATACAAAAGCTGGATGAGATTTTAGGTAAGGAGGATATGTGAGGATGAAATATAGAATAGACCCTGAATTTAAGGAGTATTAGGTATAGAATTATGGAGTGCAATAGAACAGGAAGAAAAACCGAGTGAAATATTGTAAAACTAAGAATTGTTAAAAACCCGCAGCCCTATACATATATGTACATATATCTACATCTTCTTTTATTTTTATACTTGATTAGATATTCGATAGCTTATTTTTTCCAAGCCATTCGTCATCGATGTCCTCGTACTGATTTGATCTGTGTTTACCTTTAACAATGTAGCATAGTTTCTAACTCTACACGGCTTCTTTTATTTCAAATATCTTTCTCTGTTTGAAATATTGTGCTGTCAAAGCATTCAACTAATTTGAAGAATGTATTGGAACTCTGCCATCTACAAATGCATATACTCACGGATTTAAATAGCCTTTACTTTAGGTAGGTAGAATAGCTTCCATAATATGCTTAGGAAAACTCAGACTTCATTTCCGTGCATCTTTGACTCAACGGTGGCTGATGCATACTTCACAGGCGACATAGTAACAATGATGGAGTTTCTTCGTATAATTTTACGAGAAGATAGGAAGAACTTCAATCAATGTCACTAATTCCCTCGTCTGTGACATGCAATAGCCTTACTTTGAATATTAATACGTGTTTGACCACCGATTAATTAAAGCAGTTGCATCACATTGTTATTGCATTTTGTGTTGTGAAATATGTAAAACACATATCTTTCTTACGAAATTTTAGAATTCCTTTGATTATGGCATAAATCTATGTACATATTTGCATCAATTTAAGGTTCCATAAGAACTATTGATATTCTACTAAGCCGATCCTGTACAACTCCTTTGATCGTAATGAAACGGGTTTTAGAAAAAGCGGGAGTGAATCTGCGGACCGACGTTAGAACAACGAGTTCGTTCATGACCATGGGAAACACCGTCGTAAAAAATACTATACCCAGAAAGAGAAGTTAGATGTTTCGCTACAGTCTACGTTTAGATTCTTTTATCATCATCAACGAGGCGAAGTCATTGTGATGGTCGGCAAAAGACGCCGTAGGCAATAATAGGTACGGGTTGAACGTAAGACAAGTCTAGATTATTGGTTTCTTTCTCGTTCGACTAATCGTCGCTTTGCGAACAATAAGCTGCTAAGAACGGATTACACTGCGGATTAGAGAATGGAAAAAACAAAGAAAAAAACAAATACCAATGAGTAAGATTTTTAATCTATGTGGATTATGTTGTAATATAAGTTAAAACAAATATTGCAGAAGACAAATAGGTGATAACAAACCTATAAACGTAGATAACATAAGCAAGCATATAGTGGTTAATGTAGTACAAAATTTTCTTTCAATGGTTGATATGCAAAATTATGTAGCATGCAGGCCAATCTGTTTGACCTCTGTATTATACATCATTAAGTTTTACATTAATATTAATACATAATTTTTCATTCAATACGTCCTGTTATATATACTTACATATACATGTATATCTACTACCATTAAAAGACAATTTATATACATATGTCCTAATGTATATTCATACATTTCACCGAATCATTTTATCATACGTATCCTCAATATTTACTAAAAACTGATGGCAATCCTATTACGTTTCATCAGATACCAAACAAACGTTGCAACATGTGATTACTTTTATTGCACTTATTTATATCTACAATTCCTTGCGCATATGCAGTGCATCAAACATCTCTGTGTTTGAGAAAAATCTAATCGATTTAAAAAAAATATATTTTTCAGTTGCACATCCGGTATTGTTTTTACAATGACCTTAAACAAGTTCTGACGGTACCTTCAAATGGCAATGTAACATCTTTGCCTGACTTTTGGACAGGCATTTTTATAAATCCTCTAATTGATAGAAAAAAGTCATACCTTGCAAATTAAAACAAAAAAATGTCAAAATTTAAGAAACAAATAAACTAAAGAGAAATTTGGAGCAAGTATGGATTTGAGATGCCCAGCACACACATAAAATAGATTTCTTCTGTCAAGTAAATATATTTCTTTAAAACGTTATACTTCTTTCAAATGTATCTGTATTTGAAATAAGAAATTATACTTGTATAGAAAAAAATATTTTACTTAGTTATAACGAATGATATTCTCGCTTGTAAAGCTTGTTTTAAGAAAATTATATTTTCTCCAAGAAACAGATTTCTCTATGTAAGAAATAAAAGCGGCAATGAAAGAGTGGTGTAGATACTTGAATTAAAAAAGTATATTCTTTTGTTAAGGATTTAAATATTTGAAGCAAACCATTTGTATACTTATTTTAAGCTGAAAATCGTTTTAAAAATGATGATGGAATTTTCATGGAGGGGTGAGAGTGGCTACGTGACAAACGAACGATTACCAATAATGCAATAGTTTTTAGCGTGCATCGAAAGGTGGTGGTACGTGGTGCTAAAGACGCAAAATTGTGTAATTACAGGAAATCGGTAAGTAATTCATAATGTCCTTATTTATTAAATAGTATACAACAAACATACTTTATAGTATACGTATTGATATGTGGCTGATATATAATTAAATCTGTAGCTAACTGATTTAAATGAAATGCTTGTGAAAATATGATTGAGACAGTTTCTGAAAGTGCAGTTTTTAACCGTATTAATGTTTTAACAAAACAATACATAGTGATTTCTTAGGATATTAATTTAAATCTATATTATACATTGGACATCTTCCTTATAGAATAAAATAGGTTAGGTTACTACTTGCTCTTAAAATATTGTGCTTCTTTGTACCATGTTTGAGAGAGGTTTTTTTTTAGGAAATATACACTTGGCCGAAAAAGTTAATTTTTTTTTCTAAATTCAATGTATTTTAGACGTTGCAGAGGATGAACAATTGCAAAGATCTAAAATTTGGTTGAGAGAAAGAAGAGAGCCATGGGATGAGGTCGTTGTAAATTTACCCTATACATTACTGGAATTTTCCGTAGGAATTGCAAATATTTTTTAGTGTGTATAATTAACTCTTGTATAACTGTAGGTATGTTTTCGTCAATATGGAAAAGAGCACTTATTAGGCCTATATCCAAAGTTTGCAACACGTAAGAATGTAATAAAAAGTTTGGGTTTGCTTATTGATGAACATTTGAAGTTTAACGATTATATAAAGAAATGTACACCAAAAGCTTATATTAATTTGAAGTTCATCTTCAATAGCAGAAAATTTCATGGGGACTTTGTCTTGTTGCACTTGATTCCAATGGATGTTATTTATTATGGTATAGAGGAGAGAAAGAAGAGAGCCATGGGATGAGGTCGTGGTAAATTTACCCTATACATTACTGGAATTTTCCGTAGGAATTGCAAATATTTTTTAGTGTTATAATTAACTCTTGTATAGCTGTAGGTGTGTTTCCCTCAATATGGAAAAGAGCACTTATTAGGCCTATATCCAAAGTTTGCAACCCGTAAGAATGTAATAAAAAGTTTGGGTTTGCTTATTGATGAACATTTGATGTTTAACGATTATATAAAGAAATGTACACCAAAAGCTTATATTAATTTGAAGTTCACCTTCAATAGCAGAAAATTTCATGGGGACTTTGTCTTGTTGCACTTGATTCCAATGGATGTTATGTATTATGGTATACGGCATGCATGTTCTCCTTTTTCGATATTTTGGAATTGATGTAGGGTAGGTAGAAATTATCTGCTTATATGCAATGTATATGTGTGTAATGTCGCTGATGTGTATTTATAAATTTATAATATTAATTTAATATTTTAATAATTTTAAAAACCATTTATTATTATATATATATATTATAAAACTACAATAGCAGAAAAAAATAAAAAGCAAATTGACGAGTGTAACCTAATAAGTGCTATGTCTAGTTGCAGGTACCACATAAGGCCTGACAGACAATTTGTTCCAAAGATTGATTATTGCAGTTTTGTACGAAAATTATGACACACACCTTAATAATTAATTATTGCTACAGCTAATAGATTTTGGCTGTGTATGTATATAAGTAAATTAACCAAAACTTTTGATTAATGGTGTATATTGCAAAAGTCAACGTACTAAAAGAGCTCTAATTTCCAATTGCGTTAAATTAACCGTCATGTAACATGCCCACTGTGACGCATGTAATTGCTACCGTATTCTACTTAAAGGCATGCAGCAGGTGGAACAAGTAGGTACGCCAGTTATGATTCAGCGCCACGTTTGACTCAACATTGTTTAGATTCTATTTCTAAACGGACACTTGCGCCACCGAATCGCTGTCATCCCCTCGTGAAAAGAACGATCGCGATATAAGCTTGCCCAATGCGAGATGACTTTCGGACGCAATTTAAAAATATAACCCCGCTCGTATTTTTTATGACACGTCAGTTCTCGACTTTGGCACAAGCACTGGCGGTACGTTGAACTAAAAAGTTTCGCAAGGCCGCGCAGTTGATTGAAAGAATGAAATTTCGAAATTGTCGCGTAAATTTGCGGTAGAACTGCGGAACCGGTTTCGTTGACTACGCGACTGAGACGAACATTGACCTTAGGCGGTAGAGCAAAAATCGTGTTGATCTGTAGAAGAGTGGAACTAATCAGGAAATGGGTAGGTATATTGGATTAGTTTGTGAGTGCAACTAAATTGCAACGTGCGAAAATAAAATCATGCTATAGAATGAAATATACAAACAAAAAATAAAATGGAGGGAGTACATAATGTTAGTTAATAGGCCGAGAGAAGAAAATTATTTCCGTCAATCAAGATCAGTTTGTTGTAAAAATATTATTGTATTAACAAAATTTTTAAACAAATTGAATAAAAACTGAAGTTACAACAACTGAAAAAAAGATGTTAACATTATTTTTTGAGGTAATTCAACACTGTACACCATGCCCTGTCGACTAGACCTTATTTGCATTGAATAAATTGCAGCTTAGTAAGCAATAGTAATGTATTCAGTCGCGATACGCGCTGTAATCGAACCTTTTAGGGTTTTTATTTTTTAAATGTTTCTCTTGCTTGTTTTCAGTTTACGTTGGTAGTTACTAACCATAGCCCACGTGCTGTCATTATGATTGTGAATTATTCTGATTCTTGTCAGAGATATTCTTGTTGACTTTATTATATTTTGTAGTGCGCGTGTGATCGTAAAGAAGGGAGAGAAGTACGTTTATGCTTTTGTTTGTTCAGAAATTGTAATTGTTTATTTTATTGTATCGTTTCAGGTTATATCTCGTGTTCCTTACTAAACACAGTAGATAAAAATAGTACCATAAATTGGGACGAAGCAACAGCTGAGCTGACTTATTGCTATCATGACTTTGTATTGTATTACCTTGTAGCATGGGCTTCAGGTGCCTAGTGCAGGGTTGCAAAAGCACTCGACAGGATACAATATTACATAGTTTTCCAAGGGATCTGGAGGTAATATAATATTTCTTTTGTTTCTTAATATTATTTGAAAGCATATATTGTATTTTATAGATGTTTAATATCTGGATTAAATATGTTGGGCGGGAAGATAAGTGAAATATCCCAATAATGATAATAAATAAATTTAAATTATATTAATGAAGTTCGCCTAAATTCGCTGGTTGTTTGGCTAAACGTATTTTAAAAATTGTTGGCAATTGTGAAGAATGTAAATCCAATTTAATATAGACTAGCACACAGTCAGTGCATCATTTAATTGAATCAAGACAATACAGTACTAAACAACTAACTAAGCCAAACACAGTTTCTAAACTTATTCAGTAAATGTGTAGATGTGGTTCTATTTTATTTACCAAAAATTTGTCATCGAAGCAAAGTCCAATATCTGCTGTTGCAAAAAATATTTAATTAAATATCGCATTTAAAATGAAGTGTTACCATCAATTTACATGCGGCAATCATAAGTTACTTGAGACTTCTGTAAGGGAGTTTGTACTCATATTCACATAGAGAAAGCATGTAAATAACTGTTTAAGAGAAATAGACACTATTAATGAACATATAAAGCAATTAGTAATGGATCGTTATAAAAAAATATGAGGTCAAAAAGTAAACAATGAGCAAACATCTGCAATAATTTTTTTTTTTGTAATTTCTTGTGTTGTGTTCTAAACACACAAAATTTCATTTCAAATTAGCGCGGTAAAAGCAGCGCTGCCGGCGACTGAATACACAACTATTTTCGTCTAGTTGCATTGATTCCTGCTAGTTACCTATCTATAAAGGGCGGAATATATGCAAAGTGCATATATTTGCATATTTTAACAAATTTCACAAAAAATTGCATATTTCGGCAAAAATAAAATTTGTGTGCATATTTTTATGTTTTTCGTTTTATCAAAAGATGAAGTGCGACCCTTGCAGGTAATTGAAATAATTTAAAAGGTGGGTAGGTTTTGTCGACTCGCCCGTTTTATTATTATATGGTTTATTGCCGGCATTTATTGGGTGTTTAGGAATTTCCAAGTAATCAGCTTGCCTAATGGAGAACAGATGTGGTCTATTCTTTTGTATTTATATTGTATAGTTTAGTTTGTCGATAGACTCCAGTGTGAAAAGAGTGATTTCGAAAATATTTTATTTCAAACGCCTAAAATGCCGAAAGCCGCTTCGTGGATTAAAAATTTTCCTGAGTTGGAGTTTAGTGGGGATAAAGTGTTTTGCAAAGTTTGTGCCAAAATCATTGTTTGTGAAAAGAAGTTCCAAATTGATCAACACTTGAAAACAGCTATGCATAAAGCTAAGTTGCAGAAAAATAAATCTGTGCCTGTTCAACAGTGTGTGCAAACCGCATTTCAAAATGTCAAACCAAAGAGTGAAAAGGAGGTGTTTCATCAAGACTTATGCAAAGCTTTAGTCGCAGCAAATATACCTTTGAAGAAACTGCAAAATACACAATTCAGAGATTTTTTGCAAATTATTGTAATCAAAACATCCCTGACGAATCCACACTTAGAAAGAAGAATGTGCAAACAGTATACGAAACCGTAATGGGAGAATTTAAAGTTTCACTGGGCGATGAACATTTTTATATTATTGTTGATGAAAGCACAGACTCATGTGGTCGATATATCGCACATCTTATGATTGGAGGGCTTCAAGAAAATGAGCCAGGGAAACCATATTTAATATCTTCTAAACAGTTAGACAAAACAAATCATGTGACCGTAACTCGATTTATTCAGCAGTCTCTATCAAATTTTTTTTTACAAAATCCAGTTCCAGTAGAGAAGTTTTTAGTGTTTTTCTCTGACGCAGCGCGGTTAAAGTAGGCCAAAACTTAAAAATATTTTATCCCAATATGGTACATGTCACTTGTCTTTTACACGGGATAAACAGAGTTGCAGAAACTATTAGAACAGCATATCCCTTGGTGAACAAATTAATTTCAAATGTAAAGAAAGTGTTTTTTAAAAGCACCTCTAAGAGTGCAGATCTATAGAGAGAAATTGCCAGGAGTTTGTTTACCTCCAGAGCCCGTAATTACTCGATGGGGAACATGGATTAAGGCCGCGATATTCTACGCAGACCATTTTGAAGCCATTAAAGACATAGTTTTAGATTTAGAAGACAATTCGCAGTGTGTAGTGCACAGTCAAGCATTATTCAAAAATGTAAATTTAGCGATATAAACACACGGAGGTGTTAAAAATTTCGCATAGTGTACCGTTCGATAGCTTAAACTAGCTTAAAATATTTCATTTGAATATATTAAAAATATTTCATTATATTAACCAAATCATAATTGTTAGAGAAAAGCTTTATATTAGTATATCCCAAAAAAACGTAATTAATTACTTTAACAAAACTCAATGTGTTAATATAAAAGTATTACATGGTCAG
Organism: Cetonia aurata; assembly: GCA_949128085.1. Taxonomy (NCBI): domain Eukaryota; kingdom Metazoa; phylum Arthropoda; class Insecta; order Coleoptera; family Scarabaeidae; genus Cetonia; species Cetonia aurata. The sequence continues at coordinate 18,110,069 of OX421883.1, forward strand.
ATATATTTTGTTAAATGAAGCAAAATGTCGCATGAACACTGGAAAAAAGTAAGTCTTTTTTTTCTTTATCAACATGACTTCTATAACCGAAAAATGCCACTACGGCGGGACTCATGGTCTGTTGTTGGAATCACCATAGCAGCAAAAGCAATGAAAGGGGAGAATAGAACTGGAGACGGACTCGAATTTCTGGTCATCACCGTCACTCTGAGTGCAAAACCACTTTCATCTTTCATCGCTATCGCATCTAAACCCATTTCCGCCCATATAGATGTGCACCCTTTAGGGAGCACAAGCCAAACGCTCAAGGTATGCCGATAATGCGGTTACAAATCCCGCCATAGTAGCATTTTTCTAATTGAATGTAGGCATTTTTTCTTTGACGTTTTTAACATCACTTGTGTTTAGGATTTAGAATATTTAATGAAAATATTCTTATTATAATACATCGAGAGACTTATACTTGTGCACGTGTAAGTATCCTACAGTACTCTGACTCAAGCATTATTACATAAAGCAAAATTTTCTCCCCATATGTAGCAAATACGTTAAATTGTCGTAAAGATGGCGGTACTCTTGTTTCACACTAGTAATAATTCATATTATAAACTAAATGTACGGCAGTCACAATCATAAATTATTTATGTCGTATATTTGCTAGCTACACATCTTATAGGAGGTGTAATCGTTAAAACTGCCGCATCACCAGTAGTTACCTGACTGCAGCGAATCAATAATAAAGATATTATGTACATCATATTATTAATATGAGCTGATAAATATAAGACAGTCGTTAATAAAGTATCAATTATAATATTTTAATAAAAACACCATATTTAAATCAATGCAGTATTTTAGATGATGTATGTATTTCTTCAAACCAAAGCACTCATTTAGTTAACAATTTTAAGGGTTCAAAACACAATTATCTTGATTGCAAAAAAATATTGTTAAATCAACATAATTATTTTATCATCCGCATTTTGTTACTTCAACAAAGATTTTTGTTCGACTGTAATTAACCAAAAATTTTTTGGTGGATACCTATTTCTTTCTTCTCTCAGTGCAATTAATTAATTTGATTTTGTTCAAACACATTCTACAATATATAAACCTATATATGTATATACACACAGGAATAGCTATCATTTTTTTTTACACATATTCATGATGATTTATGTAAATATGTAGTAAAAGGCAGGTTACTGATGAAAAAGCATCGGAAGAATGACGTTTTATAACGAATAACACTGGGAAACGTATACGAAAAGAGAAACTCTAAGAAATAAAGAAACACAAAACAGGCTTATAAAAGGACACTTGAACGAGAATTAAAGATGACAGGCAATTGGTAAGACAAAGCAAGCATATCAAATTTTAATTTCTAGAATGCCATCTATATAGAAAAGGTCAAAGGGAAGCCACAAAGTGAAACATGAAAGAAGTAATCCACTCTCCTAAACAATGTATTATCAAAAGCAACCGAGTCAATATGGAAAAATGTCCACTTTTCTCATGTAAGATAATAAAAGACAAACATATACACAAGATGAATAGATATTCGCGTAAGATCTGTACGTGGCGACCTTCTAAATGCTCGAAATGTCCTTCTCTCACTTCAATACATGCTTCACAACGGCGAACTAAAGAGTTTTATTAAAAAATATTAAAATAATTACAATCACATCGTTGAAGTCTTCTATAAATACGTGACTCGGACATAAGTCCCAATGATGTCTTCTTTTTATTAAAATTGCATGCGCTGTCATATGGCAAAGTTTGTCGCTGAGCTAATAAATTATCCTGTATAGCAACATCGTACAACGAATGCAGTAATTAAGATAGTATCATAAATAATTAATTGGAATTGTTAAATTTAATTGTGTCTATTTCCGTTGTGCCTGTCTTTCTGTTGCACAAAATAATTCTTTATTGATTTTAGTGTTCATTTAGTTCCTTGCTCAGGCTTGCGCGTTATATTAGTTTGTCATTTGTTAGTTTAATGAATTTCAAAATGTAATTCAAATGAGGACGAGGCAATGCGAGAATATCGTGCTACCAAAACAAGAGGAATCATACAGCAAATGCTTTCGAAAGCTGAACCAACGTCTCCGGGAAACGAGAAACTGCAAAGCAAATATCTACTACCTACTTCTGGTAGAATGTTTTGATTTTACCTTTAAGACTTTCTTATTACGTTAATAAACTGAGGTCACCTTAGATGAAATTATAATTACACACAAAGAAAAACGGTGTTACTTTATGCCCTCATTAAGACGAACTCGTTTAGTACGAATTGTCGTTTAACATGTACGTTATTCTTTCACTCCTTAAAATGCGATAAGCTTTTTAAATTATTTCTATAGAATCCTCGGGTAACACGAATTATTCGGTTAACACGAAATACGAACAGTAATATATCAAAGGCACAATAGAAATACCCGGTTAACACGAACTCACTATATCAAGCAAGTAGATAAATCCCTTATATATATATGTATGTAGTCTTTATGCGCTGTTTTCTTTTTTCGTATTCTGCTTAATTTAAATTTTGCTTACACAGTCAAAATGTCGATCCCGTGTGCATACATACAATGTATGCAAAAAAAAGTTCTATTCACTTCTGTAATGATAAACATTACGTTCCATTTGAAAAAGAGAAAAGAAAATAGAATTTCAAGTCTCAGATTCTTAAGGTAAGTTTTCTTTTACAAGCAAAAATTAAAATTTTCATCCGTAAATATTGTCAGACAGGATGTTTTACTTTAGAATAGACGCTTTTTGGCATCACTTCAGCCATTTCTAATCGAAATAAGATATGTTAATTGAACAAATTCTGTTTGGGGGCAACATGGCAACATGGTGCGCGGTATTATCCCTTACTAAAATTGTTTACTTAGTAGGTACTTTGCGTATTTTGTTGTTGGAGTCAGGCTCAGTTAAAAACAGCTATAGAAGCGGTCTTACAGGTCCCAAGAAAAAGAACTCGCTGAGCACACTCTGAAGCTGAGTAGACTATTTTATGAAATGACCCCGTTTGACATCCGAAAGTTGGCGTATAATTTTGCCGAAGCCAAACTAATCAAAAATGATTTCAATAATCAACAAAAATAGCCGGTAAAGATTGGTTTGCGTTATTTCTCAAACGCTATCCATCCATATCATTAAGAAAACCCGAACCGACAAGTATAAACCGTGTCGCTGCGTTGAACAAGGAGGAAGTCGAAAACTACTTTAAGAATTTGCATGCAGTTTTTGAAAAGCAGAAATTCACCGAAAACCGAATTTATAATGTAGACGAAATCGGAATAACGAAGCGACGGCGCAAAAGCCTGGAAAGTATTGGGACCAAGAGGAACAAAACAATTAGGTGCCTTAGTATCACGGAAAGAGGGAAAAACGTCACCGTGGTTTGTGCTTTCAACGCAGCAGGAACCCTATGTCCCACCTATGTTAATTTTTTATTTTTTTTTTATTTTATAAATAAACACTTAAATTTTATTTTTCTTATAAGTATATGGTATGGTGTTCTATAAATAAATAAAGTGTATATTTACTGCAATAAAAATTACAAAATCAAGTCTAAATTACATAATATCGTTATAATGGTATAAAAACAGTAAAATATTTTGAAAGTATATGACAATAGACGTTGTATAAACACATGAGACACACTAACAATTGAAAGAACAATCACAGTCGAGAAATTCCTGCACCGAATAGAAAGAACTGGCCATTAGCGTTCGTTTTAAGCGTTTGTACATCTTTTTATTAGGGAGACGTTTTAAGCTTTCTGGGGGCTTATTGTATATTTTAATGCCCCAGAATTCTGGACTCCTTTAGGTGGTCTGCAGTCGATGGTATGGCAATTTTAAATCCTTTCTTGACCTGGTGTTATATTCGTGTGTGTCACCATTCATACTTAAATGTTTCTTATCTCGGTTCTTCCCAAGGAAGAGAATGTCGTCCCAACTCGAAAAAAAAAAATGGACCTGCGGAAGCTATTTACAAATGCTCAGACAATGGATTAATGTTAACTTATTTACCGAATGGTTGAAACATTTTAAAAAATTCTCTAAACCTACTAGTGAAAGCCAATCACTTCTGGTTCTCGAGAACCTTACCAGCCATATTTCACTAGAAATTTTTGAATACTACAGGGAACATTCCGAATCTAGTCAAACGAATCATTCTGAAATCGCCTTCGTTGATATTGCTCCCATACCTCAAAACTGCATGAAAAAAAAAAAATGAAAAAGGGAGAAAACAGCACTCGGAAATTTTAACACCATCACCTCTAAAAGAAAAAACTAGAAATTGCGGATTCAAAAATAGAAAAGAAAAAAAGGTAAAACATCTGAAAAACCAAACAAAAGAAAAACACGGAATTATGATTCTGGTGAAAGTGGCTTTACAGATGTAGACGAAAAAGTTATATGTGACGATGATGATGATGATTTGGACCAATTATTCAACCATTGTCTGGTGTGCCTCGAGAACTACACGGATGGTGATGAACTTAGCTGCACAATTTGCTCTGATTGGACCCATCTAGATTGCAGCGGCTCGGAAGTTCACGCACTGAGAAACATGGATTGTAGAAATTAGATCGTAAATCTCTTTATGTTAATTACTAAAATAATTATTGTCAAAACGACAATATGTGGCGTATTAAGAGTAAAATAACCAGATTTTATCATGCTTATAGTAAGAGGCAAAATCTGGATGTTACCATCTACATGTTATGGATGTAACAATTAATATAATCTATTGCTGAAAGCCTATATAATGACATGGATTATATAGATAGTCGCTGCGATTGACTGCGATATTATCAGGTATTCGATACATATTCAATTTCTAAAATAAATGTTTGTAACGCTCTTCCCACCCCTTCATTGTCGATCTTTACCGAAGAAATCGACCAATAAGCTGTTTTGCCGCGACAAAATTAGTGACACGTGTTATGTACGTGTGATACAGGTGTACGTATTCGTGTCGGTGCATGTTTGTGCCTGGTCGTTCGTTGATTGCTGTGTATCGTGAGCAGAAATGGATGCAAACGTGGAAAACATTTTAATCGAGTGGAGGTTTCCATAGTTAATTGATATATTCAAAGGTAAGTAATAGATATTATATGCATATACTTCGTAGTGGGTACTTTATGCTTTGATAGAACCTATTTGATTAACCTAAATCTAACCTACTAGTGATTGTTATGTTAATGAAAGTAATACACGTTGGAATTTTGTAATAATGGTTCTAAGGGCAAATAAAAAAATAAAATCAATATAATAGTTTTTATTGTGTAATTCCACTTTCCCTATGCATGAACTGGGTAAAACCTTGTATAGTACTATATTTTTCATTACAGGTAAGTATCGCTGTATAGTGCTCGCATATGATCCATTATATTATTGTTTACTATCTACTATTTTAAATGCTAAGAGACGTTAGATTATTATAATAGAAAATAATATTGTAAGTACTACAAGGCTATATAGTAAGTATGAGCATCATGTATCTTACATAGTAAAATATTACATTATACTGGGTACAATAAAAAATGTAACAGTTGTTATCAAATATAGTCAGTGCTATTAGACATTTTTTTCTTTCACATTTACTAACATGTATGCTCAAATTAATAATACAAATATAGTACACCAACTTTAACATACGAGTTAATAAAAACTATTGACTGAAATTTACTATACAGATATTGTCACCGGTAATATAAAATATGATTGTCCCTATAGGAGCTATAAAATAAATTAAAGTATACTATATTTATGTTAAAGAGTACAATCTATTTCTCTCAGTGCGGCAATTATATTTGAGATTACTGTCTGCGGGTCTCAAAAAAAAGCGCTATAGGCATTAAGTTTTTGCTTAATGGTTGCTTTTTGTTATTATTTTAATAATACAGGTGAACTTTAAAATCGAATAAAAATAAAATTGTATGGCATAATATCCTTATTGTTTATAAATACGAGCTTCTTAAGAAACTAGAAATTCAACGCCTTATTCACAAAATTTCATTACAAACGCGCATGCGTAGTATTTCCCTACGTGATGTGCGGAATTACCCGTCGTATGAGGGATTCCCGCTCAACTGCACATTTTAGAAAAACTATTATTAAAACAATTATAAATGGATTAGACAAAAGTGAACTGCTTGCACTAAACACTTAATCGACGCACTTAATGAATATTGAAAGCTGGTACTTCTAAACTCATTATTGTACTTACTATTCCACAGTTCCCTTAGCTGAGCGAACTTTCCCTAATACCTATGACCATGTACTTGCATCCATCATGGGATCTTATTGTCTATACCTTATAAAATATTTAATCTCATTGAAAAGAACCTTAACCCTGCTGCGTCGTTCGTTTTGTCTACACATATAAGATGCTCGGGTCTTAAATGACCCGTTCTGTTAATATGGCTGGATAATTACCACATTTTTTTTTACATGCAAATAAACATTTCTAGCGTAAAAGCAAACATTTAATAAAATAAAATTAAACAATACTTCTTATAACAAGCCAAAAACTAATAATTAACTATTACAGAACGTAAACATTGCGGTATATAAAAATGAACAGTAGCAGAGGAAAAAACAGAAAAAAAACTTTATAAACAAAAAAAAACAAAAGAAGAAGTTAATAAAAGATAAAAAAGGTACATTATCTATTTGTAACACTGCTTACATATTTGCTCTAAATGTTTTTTACAACAGTACTTTCCGCACTTACAGCACAAACTAGAACACTTATTGTCTGTTTTCTTACACATATGGCATCTGCCCCTCTTTTTAGGTTGGGTCGATGTTGAAGGTTCTTCTTCTTCTTGGACAACCATTGTAGCAGATTTTATATTTTCCACAACATCCCTTGCGGCTTTTGTTCTAGGAAAGTACTTTCGTCTTTCAATATGCGGTTTTACTAGTGACATGCCCAAATTTTCTAAAAAATGTCGTCGTTTTCGAAAATCTTTTGATCCCCAACTGTTAGTTACTTTTGAAAATAAAACATTTGCATTGTAACAACTAATGTCAATTATATTATAGAAGACAATAAGTGGCCAACGGTTTGTTTTTCTTTTTGTTGTATAACACATAACCGCTTTAACCATGGTATCGACTGCCCCTTTAGTTTTATTGTAATCTAATATAATTTCAGGCTTTTTACTATTGTGGTTTGATACTGCTTTTTCTGAATGCAATGTACTTTGCAATACAACACATTTGTTAGTTCTTTCTGGAAGGTATGACACCAAACAAGTATTGGAAGTAAATGCAAACTTTGAAGTCATTTTTGGTACATTTTTCGTTTGAAGTAGTTCTGGTGGAATACAAGTCTTGTTTCTTTTCATTGTGCCAATCATTGTGATATTTCGTTTGAGTAGGAGCTGTCCGAGTTCATACGAGGTAAAAAAATTATCACACGTAATATTGTGACCTTTCAATCCCATAAGATAGATCTAAAACAACTCTCATACCCTGATTTTGTTCTCTGGTTCCCCCAGGAGGTTTCCCTAGGTAAGGCTGGATGTTCCATACGTACGATGTGTTATTATCGCACAATACCCAAAATTTTATCCCGTATCGAGAAGGTTTACTGGGCATGTATTGCCTAAAAGGGCATTTGCCTCTAAATCCAACCAATTGTTCATCAACGGTTACATTTGAATCTGGATTGAACAATGTTGGTAAAATCTCTACCCATTTGTCCCAAACTTCTCTGATAGCCGCAAATTTATCACGAGCTCGTCTTTCAGTTCGTGTTTGTTTATCGTCAAATCTTATTATTCTAGAAATTCGTTTCAAATTTTCTAAAGACATTGTTGCACGAAATATACTTCTACCTTTTTCAGCATCCCACAAGCTTTCTGTTGACTCGTTGTGAGATTTGAAAACACCTGCTAAAATTAATAAACCAATATAGGAATATAAATCTTGCGCATCCAAATTTTCCCAATTTTTATCATATACTCGACGACCTTCTCTGTTTGAATTTTCTAAAATTATTTTTTCAATTGATGGCGGAAAAAAAGCATAAAAGCAGATACCTCATCTTTCACCCTCGAAGTGGTGTACCTAGTAAGGCCAGGTGTCATTGTAAGAACGTTGTGTGCAGAAAACCTCCCTTGCTGTATACGAGGTTCGGTAGACCATTCAATTTGCTTATCTTTTGATAACAAAATGTCGGATGCCACATTTGAAATTTTAGGTTCTTCCTCATCCGAGTCACTTTCCGAACAAACAGAAACGTGATCTTCAATTTCAGAGCACTCCTCTTCATCAGATGGAACCCAACCATCAGATGAATCTTGAAAACTAACAATATCGTCGTCTGAACCATAAAGTGCTTCTTCTAGTTGCTTTTGTGTCAAAGGAGGCACAAATTTTGATTGTTTGGAAGTCATAATAAAAAATAAAAACTACGCACAAGATGTACACAGAACTAAGGTTTAACACTCACTAAACAATACACAAGCACTGTGAGATAAAAATAATGGAGGGATTTACCTGCAAGTCAAAACTTGTTGGTATTACTCACATACAGCGGTTATGGAATTATTCGAGTTTCAACTTGGTTCGGCTGTTAAAGAGGACAAGACAAAAGTGACCCAACAACCTATGTGTGTAAATTTTTACCACTAAAAGAATAAAATAAATATTTTCTTGCTAATTAGAAAATCTTGAAGCTATATTTGTTACAAATAAAGTACTAAAAGCCCAAAACTGTAGAACAATAATCAAAAGTTTGGAAGATGAATAAAGCAGCAACTGGGTCAAAAAAGACCCGAACGACGCAGCAGGGTTAAACCTTAAAAAAAAGAACGTTATTTTATCATCGTTAAAAGGTATTTCTGAAACGAACAGCTCCCCGTTTGTGAGAAAGCAGTTTCGATTATACTGATGACTACCTGATACTATAATCGAAACTGTACAGCAAACTTCAGCGTCAGGCCGATAACTTTCATAGTATTGCAGCTGTACGCGCAACTTAAAACAAAAAAGATCGACCGAACCGCGAAACGTTGTTTTAAAAATTTCTCAGTTTTTCGTAAACATTTCCTAAAATAAATGTTACCTACATATCGCACATGATACAATAACTAAAATTAATATCAACCGAAGCGGATCAATAAATCTAAAATCCCGCAATCATATTTTGCAATTTTACATAATAGCGACTTCAAAAATAGAATGGGTGAATCTTCCTATCGCAATAACTGTCGCTACTAACGGCATAGAATATATAATATTTCATTCATTCCGTATACATTTGCCAAGAAAATGGACCTAATTTAAAGCCGGCGGAAATTGGCCGAATTAACATTCTCAGTTATCTGAAGTTGATTGAAGATCTAAACGAAATCGTATGTGATCGTAATGCGTGTTGAATACTGCCAACAGAGCTTGTACATTTTAATAAGTTTGTTTAAGTGTAACGTAATTACTGTCCTGTTTGTTGGATAAATAATATTGTTGGAAGACAAGCCGATAGCTAAAGTGCTCTAGGCTATGCACTACTAACGATGGAAGATATAATTATTATTGTTGATCATTTGTCCTGATGCTTATTAGTGACTATTGCTAATGTTCCTTAGGGATTCAAACAAAAATTTTGTAACGTTTCGACAATTTAACACACACATTTTAAAAGATTATTCAGTTATTGTATACAGTATGTCCCCGGATCGACTTTCAAAGAGGAAAATTTTTTTAATTTTTGATTTCTCATAAAAAATTTCACTCTTGATGTTTTACTCTGCTTGTTTTCAAATCCCCAAAACAGATATTACTTTTTATCGAACTCGACCGGTTCTCGAGATAATATCATTTTCTTGCTAGAAAATATACGAATTGAACTCAAGTTTTATTTAATAACTTTAACAAATAATGGTAAAGTAAAATAAAATTCTCAAAAAGCTAAACTATTAATTTCCTATTCAAATAACGCTCCTACTTTTTCTGCACACACTGAGAGAAATAGATAGAACTCTTTAACATAAATATAGTATACTTTAATATATTTTATAGCTCCTATAGGGACAATCATATTTTATATTACCGGTGACAATATCTGTATAGTAAATATCTGTGAATACTTTTTATTAACTCGTATGGTAAAGTGTACTATATTTGTATTATTAATTTGAGCATACATGTTAGTAAATGTGAAAAAAATGTCTAGTAGCGCTGACTATATTTGATAATATCTGTTAACAATGAAAACTATAATAAATATAGTTTAATAATTTTTAATTATAATTAATTAATATAATTTGATTAGCCGGTGACAGCCGGGCGAATTGCCGTCGTATCGGGCAGGATTGCGGGAATCAGACCGGCCCGTGTACTGTAGAGTACTACCGGTATTGAAGCGCCTCGTAATTCTCGTCTGTGGGCGATTGTCCACAGTACTTTTTACACGACGTTAACCATGTATAAGCATCATATAGATATTACGCAGCCACATTTACCGATCACAATTTACATTGAGTACGAATTTCAAAGATTATGAAACAAGCGTAGCGCCATCTTTACGACAAAAGCTGTAGTATCACATATTTATGTAGCTAAACCAATTATGAGTATTATGATATTCCTACTATACAGATATAAAACTATACAGCATTCATTTCATTCCATCTCATTATTAATGCCGTTTTCAATAATCAAAGTAAGGTGACTGTTGCAAGCACCTAACCTAACCTAAATAAACACAACACAGTAAATTTGCTACACCTGTTATTATAACTGTCTTCACTACATTATATGCAATTTATTATATTCACTTGTTGTAAAATATTGTAAAACATTTCACTATATTTTGTAGAAGATTGTCACACAATATTTTTAAACAATTTTATTGCTTTTTTTGTAACCGTGATATAGGAAAATGCAACGCCGTTGTTCTAAAATTTTGCACAATAGTAGGAATTCTTACTACAATTTCCGTCAAACAGTGAAGTGTAAATATTACAACATGGATTCTTCTCTGTGCAGACACAAACATGCACCGACACGAATACGTACACCTGTATCACACGTATGTACATAACACGTGTGAGTGGCAATACAGCTTATTGGTCGATTTCTTCGGTAAAGATCGACAATGAATGGAGCAAGGGGTGGGAAGAGCGTTACGAACATTTATGTTAGAAATTGAATATGCATCGAATACCTGGTAACATCCAGATTTTACCTCTTACTATAAGCATGGTAACATCTGGTTATTTTACTCTTAATACCCCACATATTGTCGTTTTGACAATAATTATGTTACTAATTAACATAAAGAGATTTACTATCTAATTTCTACAATCCATTTTTCTCAGTGCAGATTTCAATGCGAATTCTAAATTCATTGAAACTGCGTCTTATTTCTAAGATTGATAAGGACTGGATTGCATTTTGTATCATATTTATTAATTGCCCTTCATCATTGTCTAGTGGCTTACTGTACACAAATTGTTTTAAACGACCCCACAGATAAACGTCCAATATTGTAAGTTCAGGACTTCTCGGTGGCCATAAAATAGGACCACCTCTTCCTATCCAGTTATCATGGAACTCTGTATTGAGCCACTGGCGAACAATGCCGGCAAAATGAGCAGAGCACCCATCGTGCTGGTAAAACATTTCGATTCGGTAGTTTAACTGCAATTCATCCAGTACATTAGTTAAAAAATTTTGCAAAATTTCCAAATATGAATTACGGTTTAAATTTTGATCAACAAAATATGGGCCAATAATGCCATGGTACGAAACCCCACACCACACATTAACTTTTTTAAAATATTGTTTGCGACAATAAATTCTGAAGTTTGGATTCGTGTCACTCCAGTGCCGGCAATGTTGAGACGAAACGACTCCGTTATTTGTTAAGGTTGATTCATCGGAGAACATAATTCGTTTATGAAAATTTGAATCTTCCAAAACTCTGTACCTAGCCCATTTGTAAACAAAAATCCATACGTTTTTTGCTCCGGAATTTGAAATGGTAACTTCCGGGTATTTTTGATTGAGTTTTCTAATAACAACTCGGTAGCACTCTTCCCAAGTTCCGTAATATTGAATTATGTAAATTCTTTGTTGTAAAGTCAACATTATAGCATAAATTTCAAGTTAGCAAAGATTTAATTTACAATTCTACTAACTTAGTAGATTTGTCAACTGCCGTCAGTTGTATTTTTCAATGAAATCCGCCTACTAGAGTTACTTCTACAAATTACGATAAAAAATTTTAAGTCCAAATTTTGAAGAAAAACGATATTATCTCGAGAACCGTTCGAGTTAAATGAAAAGTAATTTGTGTTTTGGGGGTTTGAAAACAAGCAGAGTAAATCATCAAGAGTGAAATCTTCTGAGAAATCAAAAATAAAAAAATGCTCCTCGTTTAAAGTCAATCTGGGGACATACCGTATAATAATATGTATATATTTTCATTTGTGATTAAGAATTGTGTTCTTACATTGTTAAATGATAAGCTTTCTACAACTAATAAATATTATTATAAATGACAATCTCGTAAATTACAAATACTTTATTGTTTTCTCTTGAAATGTCTTTCTTTGCAGCTGCACCTTTTGCTTGCCAAAGAAAACAATCAAAAGTATGATTTGCGGCATATTATTCTTTTAACAAAAAATATATTGCGGTATTTATTACTAATAAATATACACAAATTAAAAAGATAGCTTATGTTAAACATAAGTTAACAATTATTGTTATGTGTGATTTCAATTGGATCAGTATTGCATAAAAATGATTTAAGTCTACTAAACCAAGTCAATAACGATAACTATACAAAAATATACCTTCAAATATTATTTGAAGTAAGTGCCATTCTTATTATAGGAGTTACATAGTTTAATTAAAATAATAAAAAAGTAAGTAAAGTCAATTACGTGACAGTTAAGACAAACTATTCACTGTAAGTAAGATGGATATTTAGTGCAATTAATACACAGTAACTAATACCAGCAAAGCGAATACTAACTCCAAATAATGCAAAACATTTGGAATAAATAATGCTTTTCATTTACCAGAAAACCGAGTTATTTAACCTTAGTCATCATTGTTAGAAACACGACTTTACTTGCTGTAAGTAGCTTGATCATTTGTCACAAATGTATACAAATGAATTTTTTAGTTGCCAATACTAAATTTTCACTTGCAATTACTAAAAATTTTTCTCAGTGTCATGGATAGGTTTAAATTCAATTCGGAGTTATTTTTGTGAATAAGGAATTATTAAGGTCAGTTGCTGTCGTGTTTGCACAGATAAAGGAAAGTCTATAAAAAAAATCATTTGCCAAAGTTATCAAAGAAAGTTCTTAATCAGTTTGTAAAAATTGTTAATTCTATAAACAACCAAATCATCACATATCATTCTCATTCACTAAAAGTGGGTTTGACAAAGAAAAGTATGAACCGAATGCGGGTTTCGGATAGTAGATGTTACTGTATATTAATTTTGCAAAGTGTACTGGTAACACTACTTCAGGCTTAAACGAACTCCAAAACAGATAATTGCAATACCGACTGCTAACTTAGCATCAGAGCAAATTTACATTGTAAAACTGAAATTTTACTCGGAAACATGAGTAGATAGTTATTAGTATTAAATTACACAGCTCAGCTTGTTTTTAACTACTTGTGCATTTTGTCGTGAGAGAACTACCGATGATAATTCTCTCACCACCAAATCTAACACCGGATTTCTTTATATGCATAATCTTAAAATTAATAATGCATATTTGACATAGATTGTATGCATGGCAGATATGGCCTTAGGACGCAATTGGTGCACAGTGATCATGTCGATAACGCTGTGCCAATTGAACTTAAAATATTTGCATAATTTAACCATAAAATGCTTTTACCATATTCAAGCTGGTAATATTGTTAAACTGACCGAGTTTGTTTAATTTAACACCTGCCGTTTTCTGGGGACAATAAAGGCTACTGCGGTACTAATTACACCAGTAATAGATTGGACAAGTGACTATTTTGGAATACCACAGTAATATTAAACCTCAGATAGTACCTACACCTCGATAGTGGTCGCTATAGTATCCCGTACAATTTTACTACACCATTTCTTCTGTGTAGTTTATGTTTACTGTAAACGTATTTTTCCCATTAAAATTAGCGTTTACAGTTATGTTTTTTTACATAAATAACATAGCAATACATGCAGTAAAATGCATCAAACTAACCTTGTTCGTGTAGGTACAAGTTGAAACCACAAACAAAATACACGATCTTAGATTTAGTTACTTTTGCTAGACTGGACGTGGGAAAAAAACAAACCGCATTAGTGCAATCTTATTATATAAAAAATGCATGAATACATAACAAAAACCTTGACATCTGCCATTGCAATCCATCCACGGTCAAACGAAGCAATAATGAAGCAATAAACAACTTCCCACTGACAGACAAAGAAGGAAATAGGTATGTGTGTATATTATTTCTGTGAACTTTCGATTCCGGTCCAAGGAATATCTAATTACCAGGTCGCGTATAAGCCGCATGCAAGCAGACGTTTGCTCATAGAATTACCTACGTTCGATTAGGACTCAAAGTGCCGTGCACGCACATATAGCGATATGTTTCTAAGTACATACGAAGTTTGTAAACACCGACACAAACTCTATGTAATATAGTGTAGATATTCGGTTCTGGGTTGCTTTTAATGTGACTTAGAACATGTTGTGCCGTTCCGCTAATGCTCCGGAGTCTCAACGAGATGCCTGGATATTAATAGTGTGGTCTGCGGTCTGTTTCACCTAAACAAACTTGTGTGCGTGGAAATCCAGAATGTACTTACATAATACATATGTATATGTATATGTATGGGTTGAACGAAAATTATTACCGTTTGAATTCACGTGTTGCCATGAATGCGGATATGGGCGGACATAGGAGTCGTTAATCGAAAATTATACGAGCACACAACTTGGTTATAAAAAACAAATATTTGCAGATAATTTTAAATGAGATACGGTTACGTCAATAAAAAAAAACATTTCACTATATAAAGTTACAGGAAAGTATATATATATATAATTGTAAATTTAAAGGTTCAAAAAGGCAGACATTTGCAGACCTATTCGAAAATACCAAGGAATACAACTACTTCTAATTAATGAAGAATGCCCCAAACAGTTGCCTCAAAAATGTATGTTAGATTCTATAGATCATGAAACAAGAGACAAAGCCAAAAATTTGCACCCATTTGGGGAAATTTTAATACAAAAAAAAATGGTGTCTAAGTGGTTGTATATAAGATGATTACTGGTTTGCTTGACATAAATTGCCGTAAACGTTAAAAAAAAATAAGAGTTAATTTTATGCGTAATATTGCTACGAAACTTGTAGACAATATTTTTCTAAATTAAATAACTGTTTAATTTTACTGAATTCCATCCCAGAGTCATCTGTGATACTCTCTACAAATTGAGAAATAAACCAGATCTCAATTTGTAGGTTCCCTCCCCACTGAAACAGTTTCACCCCTCCTCTTAACAAATAGGAATTATTCAGTATCTCATGGGACTCGACCTTCTACAGATACTCTCAGGTAAATAGGTTAATTTGCTATATAAAAACCACTATTATAAAGATTTCTATTATCCCAATTCAGACTAAGAACTTAAATCTGTCGATTTATAAACATAAGTAAAATTCAAATTTCCCACCAAAAATCCCACCATATGAACTTTCATAAGTCAATGCGCAAACATATAAAAACAAAAACAGTAACAAGAAATACGTACACGAAACCCATAGAATCATGCGCAACCTCATACAATACAAATTACTAAATTTTCACTATATAATATGTCAATTAATCACAAATATCTAACCTTGAAATATCTTGTACGTATTTTCGAAATCAAATGTTCAAAAGGATGATAAAATCGCTCACTGCTGGTACAAACAACTCATCCAATATAAATACCAATAAAAATGTGACAAAGAAATAGTCTTTTAACATATGATCTCAGGTGAGTAGGTTCATTTACTATATAAAATCACAATAATGAAAATTTATTTTATCTTAATTCAAACTAAGAACTAAATTCATTCGCCTGTTGCATGTCTCTTGCACTTATTCACACATATTACAATTAAAGTTTGATGAGACTGAATGTCGAGTGTATTTGGAGAACCAAGAGAAAACGGGTGTACCCCCTGCTACTGTCTAATTTCTACAAGGAGTAAGTATGTGATCTTTGGAAAAGGTGACTTTTCCCTTGAAGATCTCATTAAACACGATTCTGAGCTATCTTAAGTGTTTGAACTTTTTCGTTAAACATTAGGATAACATCCGCGCTACAATAACGTTTAGAAGTCACAGTGGACGAGATAATTAATCGAAGCATGCAGATGCTGTGTATCTTTCTATTGAACTAATAAATGAATGAAAACAATTGCATTTACAATAACAAAAACTACCAAAGCCATGGAATTGAACTGAAAATATCATACTATTCTTTTTAAATAGACACTGTAAAAACAAGGGACTCCAGAAAAAATGTAGACACGCTAATTTTAAAATTAAATAATTACAATATCAGTGATTTCCAAATGTAATTGACAAAGCAATTAGGTGGATGTGCTAGTCAGCTTTAATAAATACTTTGTGTTAACAGTTTTTTATAATTTTGATAAACGTGACAATACAGCAGATTGGTGTATTATACATATATGCAGACTTCTTTATGTTGTCAAACACAATTTGTCCGTTTTCATAATACTAAGATCTAAAAATATATTGGACATAATCAAATCGGACACTACCAGAAAATATAATTGTCTATGAATTTAATGACACTTATTAAAGGCGACAGTTACATTGTCGGCTTTTCATCTCTTGCCAACACGAATTAGCGCAATGCAGGTAGTTACATACACTATAGTTCAAGTGAAAAATAACACATAATTTTGAGAAAAATACTAATATCATAATTATACTAACATAATGGTTTATATAACATGCCATTGTTAGTTAAATACATTTAAATAATAATTGCCTGGGAAAAAAATAATTAAAAGTAGGTGGTTTAAAGTGGTACATGTATAATGCATGTACAACATGTTATTGCATTGCATTTGTCATGATCGTCCAGAATTTATTACATACATAATATACGAGTTTTGTGTTTACTGCAAGCAAATTTCGGTCTAATTTCCTCAAAAACAATAATTAATGAATAAATACCCCGCCATTACTTGTTCATTCTTCTCATGTGGGACAGAGAAAAAAGATTCTGAATACTTATTTTCGATATCTAATGCACGTAGTGGGTACGAATATAAATGCAAATATCTTCGATATGCTACAACTAAATATTGCCAAATTATAATTCATACTAGATTACATGAACGCAACGTGACCAACATGTAATAGATTAAATTCAAAGGTACGCGACTTATACATATACCAATTGTCCGCCTGCGTCCGCATTATAGCGATCCTGTAGTGTAAGCGAGATACACAGAGGTATCCGTGCATTAGAACGGTAAAGAAGTATACGGAATATTCGACTGGATTACATTACTTCGCATATTGCTATGATGCACTCGTATATGCCAAGAAATCCACATTTCTACGCTGTCGCCGCACAGGCGCAAGAGCCGTCGCTCAGATGCATTTTATATTTACTCGCTCGTACTATTTAATAAAACGCGTTGTTGGTAGGTAGATAACGGTTATTTCAAAAATGGAGTACTATACGCCGGAGCAAAAACTCTTCATGATTAAACACTTGTACGGTGGTAATTCCGCGGAAGTAACTCGGGATTTATTTGCAGCTAATTTCCCCGAAAGTCAAATTCCCAATGCAAGCACCATTCGTAGGACCGTTAATCGATTTGAAACTACATTTTCTTTAGTAAATAATAAAAATAAAGTTGTTCCGGATAAGAATGTAAGCGATATAGAAATTCGAGTATGTGCTTTAAGTTGAAGTATATCCCACTATGTCATCTCGACAAATTGCTCGCCAATTAGGTATGTCTAAAACAACGGTTCATAAGATTTTACGTACTAATAAATATCGTTCATACAAATTTACAAGTTCACAAGTACTTCTTCCCGATGATTATTATCGCCGAATGGAATTTTGCGAAAGAATGATAAATAAATATCACGATAACCAATTTCTTTTAAAAACGTATTGTTCACAGATGAAAAAACATTTTACCTACACGGGCATCATAACCGCGCAGTTTGTCGTTACTGGTCGCGTAAAAATCTACATTTAAATATACCAACGCGAACGCAGTATCCACAGAAGCTAAATGTATGGGCAGGTATCATTGGAAATCATATAATTGGGCCTTTTTTCATTGACGGTAATTTAAACGGAAATAGATACCTACAGTTACTTGAAAATAATATTATTCCGGCTATATGGGAGCGATTTAATATAAATGAAGTTTGGTTTCAGCAAGATGGTTGCCCAGCACACAATACACGCATTGTAACAAACTTTATAAACGCGGTTTTTGAAAACAGATAGATCGGTAACTCGGGCCCTATTAAATGGCCAGCGCGGTCCCCTGATCTAGCTCCAATCGATTTCTTTTTATGGCCCTTTTTACATAATACAATATACGAATACGGTGATCAACGGCCATCAAACCTAGAGGAACTGCGCGCGAGAATTATTGAAATCAGTAATACCACATAATACTGTCACAGCAGATATGTTAACAAATGTTCGTCGGAATTTTTATGATCGGTTGGGTTACTGTTCTTATCAAGAGGGAGGTTTATTTGAACACTTAATAAATTAATTTACTTCCAATTTTATTATTGTTTAAGAATAATATTCTCTTTTAGCTAATTGCAGGTTTATTGCAATGTTGAATACAATTCTGTTTTAAGAATTAAATATTTTATTTTCCATTATTTTATTATAGTTGCGTTTTTAGATTTTATACTTGTTGAACAGCATTATTTTAGTTTTTATTTTAAAGTTTAGGAGTTCTGATTATTTATTTTTGATTTTTTATGTTGTTTATGTGGCTGTGATGAATTACTTCACTGACATGTTATCAGTGATTATCTGATGCTTCAAACTAAAAATATTTACTTATATCGGGAACACACTACCTCTAACAGTGCTTTTTATTTTTCAGGAATAGTATTTTCTACCACATGTAATGTTATTAATCACTTATGCTATAACATGGAACTCTAAAAGACTTTGATTTGCCTATATGCCCCAATACATTTATACGTGTAACTTATAATACGTCCGCTATCGTTTGTATGCCATCCGCGTGCCGCTAAGTAGGCGTGGCAATTCAAGGTTGCACGCCCATTTATAGTCGACCAGTAGTTACTAATCATCGTGCTATGAACGGTTGCAACACTGTATAAAGAATTTGTGCAGGGTATTTTTTAAATGTTTTAAATTTTTAAATATAATCTAGGTCCTAAGTGACTACACCAAATTCTGTTAAAACTGTGAATAAGTTTGTGTCTATCAATTAGGACTGTGACTCAAAACGATAACACAAAATTAAAACAACTACATACTTAAGTTTAGACATGTTTAAAAGCCAACACTCACATTCAGCTTTTCAAAAAGGAAAAAAATACGGTTGAGAGAATAACCAATTTATTATGTTAATATTTAGTATAACTTTTGGCAATGCCTTCAAATAATACACAAAAAAAATTAAAATAGGTACTTTGTACTTATTTTAAAACACGCGCGATTACCAACAAGCTATTTTTCTTTATAAAAGATGTACTATATATATGTACATACTTATTTACAGCATATCAAGTTTTTTTACTTCTTCATTTAGAATTATTTAGATGACATTTTGAATACACATGAATTGTATTAATTTTTAAAGTAGGTAAGTACTTATTAATTACCTATTATTAAATAATTATTTTTAAATTACACATGTATATGCAGAAATATTGCATCCACCATTCCAATAATAGTTTTCAAACCCGATTTTAAAATCGATCTTGAAAACCAATTTCGAAATGGGTTTTTAAAAACGGTTTTGGAATCTGTTATTCAAAGCAAAAACTACGTTTCCAACTTCATTTACATATATACTTACATATAATCGTTGATCGACATTCAATGCAATAGCTCACGTAGGAGATAAATAACACTTATTGTCAAAGCAGATCATCCGTCCTTTTGCTCATATTTAATAAATACGCCAGATAATTAAGGGTAACTTTAAAAATTCAGATCTCAGGTTTCCTTAACCGTTGGAGCTTTCTCGTTCAGAACTCGTATTTACTACTTTATTTTAATAAAGTTAGGAATAAAGGAAATAAGTTTAGGATATGCTAAAGGAAAGAAAATAGAAAGGCAAATATGATTTCCATTTGTTAGAAAAGAAAAAGAGTGTACGCAATATTCTAGTGTGCTACTATACTGGCGAAAGTTTGGCTTGGTACATCTTTATCACAGATCGATATTTCCTATCCATCCTCACATATATCTGTCCGGTACATTAGATTCCCTATCAATAAGACGATCGCGGGTAAAAACGCAACATCTGTGCCGAGTGCAACTGCAACAGCAACATACTGTTATCTAAATGTGCAAATAATTTTTATAATCTTTGCATACGCAGTCGTTGGTAGGTTCTTAATTGCCATGCTTACGTCGAAATTTTGTTCCAATCAGCTATTCGTATTTTCCCTTAAAGCATTTTATTGGCACCTATACGATTTACGAAATTAACATGCCGGTGATGCTTGAAGAATGAGACAGTAGATCACATCATCTGCCTCTGTCCAGCCATCGTTCGAATCAGATATGTGATCTTTCGGACGGCTAGTATGCCCTTTCGAAGATCCCTTTAATAAAGGTTCATGAAGCAAGTTCAAACCGCTAACAGCTTAAACTTCTTTTTTAAACTGTGTAGGATATCTGTTCCACAATAGGCCCTGGGAGCTGCAGTGTGCGTAAGGATTTATCGAATTATGCGAATGCCATCTTATATGCATTTGGACAAAAATATGACGATGAGTCACCATGAACGTTAATCTGCCGAAAAAGCAACCAAAGCGTTCCCGAATATAAGACTATCAATGCCTATAATGTATGGCCCAAAGGAGGTTAGCAGACGAATTTATGCCTCAATTGTGCAATCAATTATGTTATACGGTGTCCCAATATTGATACACGCAATGGATAAAGCCTGCTACAAACAAAAGTTACTATCTGTACAAAGACATACTATTGCTTATAACAATGGCGTATAGGACAGCCTCTACTGCGGCCCTGGTGCTTCTGGCAAGGACACCTTCATTAGATATTGTGGTAAAACAACAAATCCTGATGCGAGAAAACGGGATTAGCAAGATGACTTCGAACAATGAAATTATGATGGAATGGCAGTGGAGTAAGGAAGAATCCTCCGCACTCCAAGGATCTTGGACCGTGAATGGAGCGGAAACACGGTGAAGTGTATTTCTTTTTGGTCCAGGTGCTGACGGGATACCGGTGCTTTCGAGTCTATCTTCAGTGTTTCGTCGTCGGAGTTGGACACATGGGTACATTGCAGGTCTATAGATATAGCGGAGCATCCAACTTTTGAATGCCCAAAATGGTCCTCACAAAGAGCAAAGGCAATGCTGGTAGATCAACCCGGATAATCTAGTCAACATAGTGTTGAAAAGCGAGATTCTGACAAGGAAGATCTTGACCCTTAAAAAGAGATGATGAACAATAGGACTTGAATGGATGGAGAACTGCTCAACCAACGTTGTTCCAGGACAACTCGAACTCAATCGAGAGGAGTTTTTTAGTCGGAAAAAATCCGACATGTGCCAGCGACACGGGCGCCCGAAGTCTTTTCTCCTCTCGGGTAATGAAACAAAAAAACAATCTAGAATTCCCGAAAGGACAAGAAAGGAGATATTTCAGGAGAGAATACAAAAACATATTTTTAGCGTTTAAACCAATAGAAAATTTAATGTGAGCTAAATGTCATTACAAAAATTTGAAATATAAGTTATTTTTTACGTGATCAGAGGAATTTAAAAAAAAGTGTTTTCTTGTTAATACACATTACTCAATATTCTCTTTAAAAGTTATATTGCTATCTCGCTCCTAAAACATAGTTATAATTTAAATTTTGCAATGTTAGATTAAAAAAATCTGCAATGAAAATTGCTTTAAATGTACACCAAATTTTTAGGTTGTCCCCTAAGAAGAATATCTAAAATACTATCGATTGATTACCTTTACAAACAAAATTAATTATAAGCTCAATTATTCTTAGTTTACCTTTAATGAAATCCCAAATACATTTCTCCTATATATCTTTGATACAAAAGACATACACAGAGCCCTCGAAACGGTTTCCCAGGAAACCATATACATATGCTACCATAATACTACCTACTGTTACCCGCTTTACATCTACTGCAAATTTCTCCCAATGTCTTCGGAGAATTTCCAATAATTATATCAAGTTCTTATCCAAACTTCCCACAGTTACCTTCCTGTCATCGATTTCGGCATTTGTCGCCGTTTCCGTATGGTAAATTTCCCTAATCCCAGACGAACCCCGGCGTCAGATAGACGCTTACTAGTTCGCGAATCCACAGATAGCTTCAACGGGTTTGACCGCGAACATTACTGGGATCCAAGCAGCGCGACAAAAGGACCACCACGTGACTAGATGGAATCCGGACCGCCAGAGAGCGAACAAACGGTATGGAGCTGATCTTAAGTTTTAATGAGAGTAATGAAGTTAGCAGATAAGCCGTCTTCCAATATAATTCGCTTTCGGCGGACTGGAATCTGTTCGTTTTGATAGGCGCTACGAGAAATTAAATTGGACACGGAGCGTTCTTTGATGAATTAGCGAAGAAAACTGAATGGACGTTTTATCTCGTCGACCATGAAAAAATCGGATTCGAATAACAGTTGAGTCAAGGAATAAAAATGTATACAAAAAAGATCTATATGGCATTAGGAGATTGATTTTCTTAAATATTACTGTAATGCTATTCTTTGTCAGCCAATCTTAACTATTGTGAAAAAGAGGAGCAAAATTAATTAAACTAATTTCTTTCAAGGAATCTCCTATCGACATGCTAACTGTTAAGCCGAGTTCACCTTTCAACATTTTAAAATTGAGGGAACAAGATGAAAAGTAGTGCCATGTTGCAAAATGAAACAGTCAAGCGTTTAATTAAGTACAATTAAGTTGGTATGCGTATAACAAATGTACCTCTTATGTGGTACGAGATAAAACGATTCGAGATTTTATTACTCGGAATGTCCCGTCATATCCATATCGATGCGACTAGGGTGGCCACGTGAGAGACTGTGTGAAGAGACATTCGGAGCAATAATTTCTTTTTGTTTTTTTTTTAGAGCCGTCTATGGAAACACTGCAGCCTCTCGGCGTTTTGTATTTAATATCCTAGTTCTTTTACCCATTGAATCATCCCAGACATTTCAATATCCTGGTGTCCTGTACTAATCTATACAAGTCTCAGACTGGTTGATCGAAATATTCATCTGGGTCCATCATTGGCTTGCCAAAGAGAGCCTCTCTTTTCGCGTTCAGAACCTCACATTCATACAGGATGTGGTATGTAATCTATTGTCATCCTATTACACAGTCTGCTGTTAGTAGTTCTTGAGCCTTCTTCTTTGAAGATTCCATCACACCTAATAATAACATACAGCACGAGTTTTCGTTCTATATAGTCACTATATTTGTTATACGAACTCTAGCATCTAAAGGTGGTCCAATATACTTGTTATAGTAAATGGCGCAATAAATATATTAGCGTTGCAGGCACGGTTTCGCCCTCGCATTTCCGAAGACTTGCTCTTACACTATATTACAGCATAGCATAAATGATTATACTACGTCCATTGGAAGTAAGCTACATTGCAGCAGAAATACGATAAAATAGCTGTTAAAAAAATTACTACAACACTGTAGAAGTTTGACTTACACCTATGTGTAGAAATTTATTGTCTCTTTCAAGATATAGTGTGGACGTCAAGCTCCAACAGCTGCGACACCGCACTATATGTTGAGACGAATAATATATACTTACTACAAATTATAATATTTTTTAATGTAGTTTATATTTTTTAATATTCCATGTTCAAAAAATTCACTTAAAATTGCAATAATCTGGTATATTACTACCAAGTTGTATTTTATGATGTTGTAGTAAAGTTATAGGTACATTGTGTCACAGAATAACTATTCCTAAGTTTCAAAAATGATTGAAGACGCTCTTAAATAAACATTTTTTTTGCGCCTCCGTCCAGAAACACTGATTTTGCATTACTATAAATCGGCCGGAAACTTACCATTCTCCAGCCTAGGCCGTCAAAAAGATCACTAAAGGTTGGCAACATATATATTCGAGTTACCGACATTTCTGTAATTAATTGTAGATTCAATGACAGATGACAGAATTCTCGTTACACAATCTCTTAATTAATTCATATTCTTTCCAAATCAATTTGCGGAAGATTTTACAGGTAATGAATTGTTAATAACTTGTTGCGCAACCTCTGTAGTGTGCGCTGAAGTCCCCATTGCCCCTATTATTGATTAATATGTGTCAAAACTACCAAGAAAATTAAAACGTCAAAATACTAAGGTAACTTAACCCTGATTTCAAATTCAAAATTCATACGTAACATGTATTGCCAACCTGTACCGTTAACTCCCTAGCGTTAATTCTTTTTATCATTTTCAACAAAATTAAGATTTGTCGGCGCAAAAAATAGTGTGTAACACGCGGCTAGAAACTCTTTTGCGAGTATTCGCACTTGTGGGGCCTCGGCTTCGCCTCGGCCACACAAACCGTGCTCATACTCGTAAAACTATAGTTTCTGGCCTAGTGATACAAATAACTATTATTAATAAACTAGTGTCCGAAAATTATTCAGTATCGAAATAAAAAGAAATTGTCAATTAAAAAACAATAACCAATTTTGTAGTTATCATTTTACGTCTGTCACAAATTAATCTTTATTTATTAGATAAATTAGTTTGAAAATGCACCATTTTACAAATTTTGAATTAGCAGATATGCATCTTGCCTATGGAGCAGCTTAAGATAATGCTAACGAAGCAAAGCGAATTTATGCAGAGCGGCATCCTCAGCGTCACATTCCCTGTCATACATGAATGTAGCAGCGTATTCGAGATACTGGTGAATTCCAAGTAAAGAAAAGAGATTCTGGAGCCAATCGTACTGTCCGAAATGTTGACTTGAAGATCAAGTTCTGCAACAATTTGAAAATAATCCGAAAACAAATACTCGTGCCATTGCCCAGGCGATGCATAAAAGTCACACATCTGTATTGGGGGAGGGTATTGAAGGAATACCAGAAGCATCCGTTTCACATTCAAAAAGTGCAAACGTTAATTCCAGCTGATTATCCCAACAGAGTTTAATTTGTCGAATGGTTTTTGAATGAAACTAACGACGAACCAAGATTTCCTAGGAGTGTATTACTTAAGACTACATCATCAATGGAAGTTTTCCGTTAATATTTGGGCTGGGTTTGTTGAACATTATGTAGTGGAACCATATTTACTGCCTGCGCGGTTAGATGGCCATATGTATAGTATTGTTCTGGAACATACTCTACCAGAATTGCTTGAAAATATCCCACTTAATATTCGAAGAAAAAATTATTTTCCAGTATGATGGTGCGCCAGCACACTTTGGATTAAATTGCCGAAATTATCTAAATGTGCAATTTCCAAACAAATGGACCGAAAGAGGGGCACCGATTTCTTGGTCCGCACGTTGACCAGATATGACTTTAGCCATATTAAATCACTGGTTTATGAGACACCTGTTAATACAGAAGAAGAGCTAGTGGCTCGAATTATTCTAGCGTTCGTTAACATCCTCAGCTATTTCGAAAAATTCGACATTCGATTGCAAATCCTTATCGAAAATGGTGATCGTAACTTCGAACAATCTTTAATACACAAAGTTTAATGCAGTATTATTTCTAACAAAATGACTCTTAACTTAACTCTTTCCTGTTGTAATTGAGATCATTATTAAAGATTTCTAGTTTATCTTGACACCGAGAAATTTCCAAACAATAGTTTATTAATATAAAATGTTTATTTCAGTGTCCTCTATCATTTCTAAAAATTAAGAATAGTTATTCTGTGACACCCTGTAGAATCTTGTTAAAAATTACTTTTCTCATGTAAATTGCCCTAATTCTTTTAGTGTGAGGAAGACGTCTACCTAACAGAACAATGTGCACTGGAAGTACGCCTAATGTAACTTATTACTGCAATCAACACAAGGAACCGTCACTGCAGATCTAATAATAGGTTGTCAGAGATCGTACAGAACATCCGAAGGTTGTTGCGAAGGGAGGTTCTGGTCGCAAAAAATATCAAATAATTATTTGAATAAAAAGTTACTCCAAGATGTTCAAGTAAGCTGGATGTTATGCATTTTTCATAGTCTAAGTATTATAACGAATAGAATTAACGAGTAGCGCTAACACAGGAAGCGTAATTAACTCTAGAACGAGGAAACAGAACAGATGAACCCACATCACGATTAGAATAAAGCCCTTATTATGACTTTTAAGCCTATTACACAAATTTCTGACTTAAACATCGACCACGATTTTATTATTATCGCTAAAATACGACCGTTGGCAATCGGCCGGGAGTAGTGGATTTCTCGCGGGCCACGCAATATTTTAAAGTGTGATAAATCGCAATGGATGCCTCGAGTTAAGTCAAAAGAATAAAAATCCATCTTACCTCGCTAACATTAATCTATCAGCGATGGGGCAAAAGATCGCAAATCATTCATAAGCGAACGTTTTGAACACGTACAACAGGTTCTCACGAAGCATATTATGAAATCATACCGGAATAAGAAATTGGATAAGGTTGGGTGTTTCGAAAGACATTTGAAGCTTGAAAATAGAAAGACTATAACCAAATCTATTGTGATCCAATATTAAAATTAAAAGTAACGCTTTTAGTTGTGATGTTTGCCCATTACCGGCTTAGGTGCGGTAGGGAAGGACCTCATTCTGTGAGCGCCATATTGTCGATGATAGTAACTCTTATAAGATGCTTCCAAAACATTACATGCACCAGATGCATATATTTAGATGTGTTTGCGGAACATAATTTTCTCGAATAAACATTACAAAGGTGGTGTAATTAGCAGTAGCGTCATCTTTACCACAATTTCCCTAATGCAGAATATTTAAGTATGAATCTATACCAATTTTATACAACGGTGTCTTCCACTATATGGGTAAAATCTTTGCATAATACCATCTACAAAATCAATAAAGATTTTCTCTTGGTAGTATAAAATAAAAAGTGTTACATTCATATCATACAAGCAGTTTGTTGCATTAAAAATAAATAATAAAAAATGAAAAATAAATAAAACTTGTTATTATCAGCAATCTTTCCTATTATCTAGATTGTATTGGCTACGTTTCACTGTGTAATCATCAGTTTTATTTACCATTTAAGTAATTATCTGATTATTTAACCCACGCGAATGAATACAGCAAGCTCCAGGTCAGATCCAAACACCGGCAACTATCTACATGACAAATCGTAGTACTATCTTGCATCGAACACTTTCACTCCGGTCAACGTCTTGCAATGCACCAATCGCCGTCATGCTGTATACTGTATTCGTGTAGGCATGTTGTTTCTGTTTTTTATCTTGTTACATTCAGAAGTATATAGTAAATTTGCATACTGTTTGCACTATTGACCGTGTAATATCGTGTAATATATACTATAGTAGAGGCAAGATAAATATCGATGCACGCGCGCTTTTAAAATACATATTAAAGAATTTGTAATCCAATTTTCAACGTATAAATTGTTCACATCTCAAAGCCTATCAAAATGACTAAGAAAAGACAAACAAGAAAACGGCCAACGGAAAGTAGGTAAATCCCCACAGGAATCTAGGCATCAGGATATTGTGCTGTCCTTGGTTGTTAATTTGATTATATGTTTAACTGCAAGAAAACGTCTTCTAAATGTAATTGGGGGTTCTCTTGCTTCAATATGTAATGCAGTAATTGGAGTTGATCACGTGGCCCCTACACAAATGCAAAGTGCTTTATTTTGTATAATATCCAATCTTTGCAAGTTTTTCTTTGTAGTGTAGCTATATAATGTAAAACCATAGTCCATTACTGATCTAATATATGCTCTGTACACATTCATCGATGTGTGAAAGTCCGAACCCCACCGTACGTACTTTAGTAATTATCCTCAATAAATTAAGCGCTTTCTCACATTTTTCGACTATGTGGTTTATATGAACCATCGATTCTAGTCTGCTATCGAAATTTAGATCCAAGTATTTGATATGCGTAGGTATAGAAAATTTATCGCCGTCAAGAGTAATATTACGGTTTGGAATGTTAGATGTCCTTGAAAACAAAACACATTAGTTTTTTGAGGAGGCAGTTCCAAAGCATTGTTAGACAGCCAAATCTTTGTACTAACTATGTCTTTTTTTCTTAACTAGTGGCGTCCAAATACAGTGTTGTAATTGTAATACAGATAGCTGCAATATAACCACCTACTAGCACTGACATCTTTTTGTATAAGCTTCGTTTTCCTTATGTAAAAACAAATAAAGATCATTTCTTTCGTAACTTCACGTAACTAACGTAGAATTACCACAATTTTAATGAAAAACTACAATAAAATATATCACCGGTCGATAATATAGTTTACTGTAAATAACATTATCTATTCAATGACAAATTTAAAGTGAGATACTTCCCTTAAATACCAACAATAAATCTCAGAAGGACAATATGTAGAAATAGCAGCAAAGAAACTGCGTCTGCGATAAATATACCTAGAATCTTTTTAAAAACATAATCTAAAACCCTCAAATCCGACTAATATCTTAATTTAGTAATCGAAAATACAACGCTTCATAACTTTATTATGATTCGTAAGAACAAACTTCTAAGTAATTGTCGCTTCACCGTGGATAAACCATAAATCTACAACACGAAACTAATTCTTATGTAACACAAGAGCCCAACAGCAATAAGAAACTGAAAGCCAAGATATTAAATACAAATGTTTTGACATCTTAAATTAAAAATGACGCAGACTCAAATAAAATTTTAAGTATAAAGCTCTCTCCTTTTCAGTATGGCATCAATAATTTAATAAAATAATGCGTTGGTCTTAAATTATAAAAATGCACATGGAAAGCAACACAAATAAGTAACCGGAACTGGTAATATTTATCAAATTGTTATTACAAATACATAGGGCTACAATGGTATTCAATAAGATGGCTACTTTTTTAAACGAAAACTGAAAGTTTAAGTTGTAGTACAAAATACTAAGAAATCCAAGATGTTTGTTAAAATAAAGTCTCTAATAAGAAGGAATATTGAAGAAGTCCGCCTAAGAAACGAATACATGCACAGTGTGCTTATGTAAACAAATAGTGCAAAATTAGAAGAAACCACAAGGCTAACGGAAGAACAAGGCAATAAGATTTAGTGTTTTTGATCAATTTACAATACTTATAATTGAGTTAATAAGTTAATGCGAATAAGTAAACTTGGAGATATGCTTAACGCTTAATTTCAAATAATTAAACTGTAAATCCGGGCATTTATCACCACTGTTCAGAATTTTGTAAATGCTGTATTTACTTTCGAAGCAGTTGACCGCTTGATTTATTCTCCAATATTATTAAGTTTGCAATGTGAATACAAGCATGCAAATGTTGTAAACACAATTAGGCGCATCTAATGCAAATTTGAATTCACTCAGGAAATCCTAAAAGTAAATAGCCGAAAATTGCAAGAAATTGTACTCACCTGAAATTAAATCGATAGATATCGCCAAGATCCTTCTTAGCACAGGTTCTTGGCTGATCTGAAACAAACAATTCCTTTTACAATTGGCACAATTTCTTAATGGTGTAGATTTACGAAATTTGTAACAAGCAATAACTGATCCTAATTATGATAATCTTAGATATCGTAATTTGAACTATCTACTGCCAAAAAGTGGGCATAATATAAAAAATAAAGAAAAGTAAATTATTAATTCAATTATTATTAATTTTAATTAATTTAGCAAATAAGAAGTTAGCGAAAGGCAACGAAACGTAGCAATTAAAAAGGGGGCAAAAACAAAATATGCATTGTAATACGGGTTTATAAAAAATTATAAACAACTTGACATGCTCAGACAACCCAAATAATGCAAGTTGGCTATTCTAAGCCGTCAAAGTTACTAACTCCTATAATTATTAGCGCTCTGACACAATTGTAATAACATTTTAATCAACATGTTGGTTAAAATTGTGATTTTGTAAAAGGCACGACACCTGTATACGCAAGCTGATATATATAATCAATATCCAAATTTATTCATTACCTAACTAAAATGCATTCCTTTTCCAACTGTTCTAACAGTTTAAACTAGTTCTGCTTATGTAAGCGGTATCAAAAAATTGTTGACGAAGCAGTTTTCTTTTTTTTTCTTTTTCGAAATAATGAATGCTTTTCGCACATAATAGTGTTCGCTCCCGATTATTATGTGCACATGAGAGTAGGTACATGTGCACATCATACATATTTACAAGTTCGTTATTCATATATGCAAAAAAGTTGTAGGCAGAAGTATCTATATACATAACTAATTTCAAAATATTTCAAAACTGAAGCTAGATATTTCTTTTTACGAATGGAGGTTGCAGTTAATTTACGAAGATAAAAAGTTTCCCGCAAGCAAAATAAAATACAAATAAGTATCCTGTCATATCATACAGTCTGAGTTATACTATAGAAAGTATTTTGAAATATGATACAATGTGAACAATAGGAGACAAAATGATTTTCAGCCCAGTTCATTTTTAAATGGAATATTGTATGATGTATTTAATAAATAATGTGTGCAATATATTCAATTTAAATAAGAAACTAAAAATAAAATTCCGATTAAATAAATGACAACGTTCAGAAATTTACTTATAACTCTAGGGGGGGACATAGATTGTATTTGGATTTATTTTGTTTTAGACTCTCATATTTTAAATGCCATACATACACACTTGTTTTGGTACAATAGTGAAACTAAAATCGATGAAATCGTGGGCTTACTGCAAAAATTCGTGAAGTCAATTTTTTTTATGAAAATGGAGATAAATATACATTTAAGTAATAAAAACTATACCGCATCCAGTTCTAAAATCAGTTAGGCCCTCATTGGAGTGGTGATAGTACCTATTAAAATCGTTTAAGTCCCACCGTATTTCTATACAACTAAAACCGTACATGTCCATTTAATTGTAGTAGAAATTAGAAATACGTTACGTAGCGGAAAGTATGGGGACTTTAGCAGTAAAAAGCAATTACGCAGCTTAAACGGAGATTGCCTGTAGCATCTTATCATATTTGCTGAAAGTGTTTTATGAACCGCACTGAGAAAAATGGTTAGTTTAATCTAACATAAAATTTTGGGTTACCGTTTTTATGTTAATCCAAAACAAAATAATGTTGAAGAAATCACTTATTGTGTTTGATTAAAATATATATGTAGCGTTAATATTTTTGTTTTGGATTAACAAATTTATTGTTGATTTATGCGTGAACACTTTATTTATGTTCTTGTAAAATAAAGTAAAACGTTAACTCAAATTTATAAATTTGTTTTAATACATAGAAAGTGTTCAAATTATTAATTCATTTTCAGGTAACCATAAATCAGAGATACATAAATGCAAAATTTTATTGTTATTATTTTATTATTTATGCAAGGTGATTGCCCAAGAAAATATCCAATTGCCGATGCGTAATTTTCTTGTTGAAGTGTTCTGATTCTGATCTCTGCGTATTGCGTTTGTACCATAACGAGTGTTGTGTCTGCTGTTTATGTACAAACTATTATGCACAATTTACCAAAATAAAGTACATTTTCGTATTTAAAGATAATTCTAATTATTTCTTCTTTTTGAAACAGAATATCAAACAATAGAATATCTAGAACACTATAATGCATATGACATCGAAAAAGGTCATAATAATTTAATTTTAACTATAAGAATTTATTTTATGTAACTTCTTTTATTTGTCATGTTATAAAAGAAAAATATCTTGTTAGTATGTTAGCGTAAATATTGGAATAAATGTATTTTTTATTGAAATTCTTATGTTTTAGCAATTGCATAATTGCTGTAACTCTTTTATTAACCATTTCATTATTTGCTAATCTATTGCTACGTTAATAAAAGAATACAATAATTTGCAATTAAATCCCTGCCTACATCATATCAAGGATACACAGCAGATAGTTTTTAATCGCTTAAAAAAAATTTACTTTAATTGTGATTCAAAACTACTACTAATTTTTGTACTGCACATAAAAGTACTACAGTTTTTTGTAGCCTTGTTTCAATAATTAATGTTACTTTTGTGGATATATAGGCCTTTTATATGAAAATACAAGTTATTTTCAAATATTTGTAAATAACCTGCATTTATATATGAAAAGCCTATATATCCACAAGAAAGTTGTTTTAATTACATAAAAATACTGTTGTTTTAAGTTACTTTTGTTGTTCACCCAACACAAAGTGTTAATGTATTAATACAAACCAAAATAATGTTTACTGGCCCATTACAATAAGAGGTATTGAAACTTTTTTATATAATGTTACTTGAAAGAAATTATATACTAGAACCAACACAATGTTGGTTTGCTTGAAACATAAACTGGGTGCAGTGAAAACATATTTAGCGTTGACATTACTTATCTTTTTGTATTTTTTTTTGTCACTTAATTTAGTGCCCAACCAACATTCTAAGGTAACACTATTTTGTTCAATAAACCCAATGGTTGTGTTGTTTATATACAACCCAAACAGTGTGTTTTAATTAATACTTTTTGCGTTGACTAAACGCAATTTTTGTCTCAGTGCGAAATCAGTTAAATTCACTTAAAGAGTTTTAGTTGTATATTATTCTAACATAACCTCTTCCGTGCATTCAATTCGATAAGCAACGTTTTATGGATTTCCTTCTCATTTGTCTGTATAATGGACTCAAAATACGGAAGAACAGGCGAATTCTTCAAATGGCACTAGAATCAGTTGCAGAACAAAATTGAAGTAAAAGTTAAACTAAAATTAAACATTGTAATACTATCTCCTTTATTATTTTTTGAGGTTAGGAACATATTAATCGCTGAAGATCATAAACATACATGCAGTGAGTCTACTGTTACTTTCCACGTATATTGAGTTAATCAACACTTGTTTACAAACAAAAGTTCATTCGCATCGTAATATAAGGTGACTAAATTTTCCTATGAAAGTTTACATACAGTTTGTTCTTACAGGTGCTGAGAAATTTTGAGAGAAAAAGTGTTCTAATTCATTAAATGAACAAGTACCGAAAAGTGTAAATGTAACTAGCGATAATGTAACGCCTAATTCTGCAAAATATGATTACAATTGCTTGCCTACCGTTTCAAAAAGTAAAAGTAATTTCGTAGAATTTAACAATCATAGTGAAACAGACGAATTTGATTCGGACTGACGTGTTAAAGATCCTGATTATCAACCTGGATCAGAAGAAGATAGTATTCTAGAAGTAACACCGATTACCGGAAACAGAAGATATTATAGAAAAGAAGCGGAGTTGTTGGAAGAAAAGTAATAAAAGTGAACCTTCATGTTGGAAAAAAAAAATATGAAAAAAAAAAGGCGGAGAATTGAAGCAAAGAACCCGAAACCAATCAATTGTGACAAGTGCCGGTACACGTGTAGTAAGAATTCAGACTACAATAAGCAGAAAGAATTTATTCTCGGAACTAACGAAACTGTGTTACCAGCACGTAGAAGAGAACGTACACATAGCTCAAAGAAGGCCAGAAGTAATTTTAAAATATTTTATCTAATATACTGCGGCTCTGAGAAATGTAGGGTTTACAATTTCTTTTACTAAAACATGATGCATGATCAGGGGATATGATCGAAACCGCTTACAAATATAAAGAAGATGGAAAAATTGTTATTCAAGTTGACAATAGAGCTAAAAAGGAACATCATAATCTTCCATTAGATTGAAAAGAATAAAGGGACACAGAAAAATTTCCCAAAATGGAATCACATTATTCAAGAAAAACTCAAAAGATATGTACCTGGATCCTCGGTACTACGAAAATGTAGTCTCTATGAAAGAAAATGCTTAGATGATAGCTGCAGGCTTGTTAGTGTATAACATAGGCGAGTATTCTGTACGGACTGCAATCTATCATTCTATAAATCCAAAAAAGATCAGTGTCAACTTTGTATACGATACAATAGTGAAAAGGACACTGTTAAAAAGCAAACACTGAAGCTTGGATTCACCATATTCAACAAAAATATGAATGCTATGAAGTTAAAGCCACAGGCAAAGAACGATGTCAACGTGAAAAAGATTTTATCTGTGTTTGATTTATAGTCAGTGTTGCTAATTCCATCTTCTGATGTGAGCTCTATGTACTACAGTCTAAAAATATAAATAATGTGAACCAAATGATGTATTTTGCTTCTGTTGGACTGAAAACGAGGAAGCTCAGAAACTGGAACATGTTTACTCGAGTATGTAATGCAACTGGAACCAAAAGTAAAATATTTGTACTTGTATTCAGATACTTGTGGTGGTCAAAACCGTTCCAAAAATGTAGCTGGTTTATTTTTATACTTGGTGCAAAACAGCAACCTGGAGACTATCGAACACAAGTTTTTAGAGTGTGTCCATAGCTTTACGGAAGTGGATCCTATTGAGAAAGCTAAGGAGTATACTCTTCAAGATTGGCTGAAAGTTTTCAGAATAGCAAGATCAGAACGACTCAGGAATAAAAAAAAATTCACCGTACAATGTGTGTGAAATTCAATAACTTTAAAGATCCTAAAGATTTATCAAACGTACTGACAAACAGAAACAAGAATATTGAAGGAGAAACACTAAACTGGTTAAAGGTGAAATGTTTCAAGTATCAAAAATGTAAACCAGGTAAAATACAGGTATAACCCTTTTGAATACAAGGGAATTAACGTATATGGAAAAGGCAGAACAATTAACTTGAAGAATACCATAAAGCGTCTATATTCTAAAACACTTTCGATTAGCAACAAAAAGAAGAACAGTCTGCTTAAACTGTGTAGATCAAAAGATATGTCTGCAGGGTATCATGGTTGGTACAAATCCCTCCGTAAGGTTTACATATGCAAAGGATGTACTTGCTGGATCGAGCTCAGCAGTTGATCACACTGACAATGATCCTAAAGTAATATTAGCAATTTCTTAAATGCTCTATTTTTATAAAATTATGTTTAATAACAGATATAATAATGTAAAGTTATACCGTTCAAAATTAAAGCTAACTAATTATTATTTACCAAAACCCCTGAAGTGCCGTCGTTTAGGAGAAAAAGACAATTTCCCTTCGTGCACAGTAACAGGAAAAAATCCAGTACTTCCTATATACCTTTAAAAATAAGCGCAGGATATGACCCGCGGCTTTTTAATCGGTTTATACCAGGTTAAGTAATTTTCGTTTAAGTGTGTATCTTTAACAACGTTTTTCTCAAATGTATTATTCTTGAACTTAAGGGGTTTTTGCAGTAAGTCCACGAAATTATATAGTATAGTGCTAAACATTTGCTTAACTTTAGTCCAAATTGTCTAAGCCTACTAAAAATAGGTACCAACTATAATTTCTGATAATCATAGACGCATGACTAAAAACGTGTTATTAGCTTTATATTTTGTGATCTGATACTGATTGTATATTTACTAAGGGCTTTATTCAATTATATAGCGTTTATATAACAAGCCAACTTGGAAATTAGTGGAAAGTTCATTGCATTTATTTGAAATTAGTAATTATCTATAAAATCCTGCATCATAAATGTTTAGCATGAATTGAAAGGGCTTTGCGTACAAATATAATTCAGCAGATGCAAATAATATTGCCATATAAGAAAATCAAGTTATCTTGGGTTAAAGTAAAAAAATAATTTGAGGGATATAGGGTCCCCGCCCCCCGTTGTTTTTTTTTTTCTAGAATAATTCGCATCATCCTTCATTATATAATAAACTTAAATTTTTGGTAATATTAGAAAATAAAAAAAAATAATAATGTGTGGGATGTAGGGTACCCTGCTCCCCCGTTGTAAATTTTTTTTCGAAAATAATCTGCCACATATCCTTGGGTGTGTAATATATTTAAAATTATAATTTAACAAAAAAAAAAACCGATATAGTTTCCGAGATATTTACAAAAATATAGAGATCGTGCAAATCTTTGGGGGATGCTGTATCCTAAAATCTTAAAATGTCATCGAAATCTAAATTTTCAGGTTGCCGGTGTTCCCTTGTCAGTGAATAAGATGAATCTTGATTACAATAAAACCAAAACTTGGTTTCTAATTGCGCAAAAAAGCTAATTCAGCTTCGCCAAGATCATATGAAACAAAATTGCTAATTATAGTAAAAAGTGAAAGACAAATCAGGAAATATTCAACAAGTCATGAAAACTCAGAGATAAATGTAACACAAAGTTTATACTATGAAAATAGTATAGCGAAACTGGTCAAACTTCTTCTCTTTTTCATATTGTATATAAAGCTGTCTGCATACAAAAAAAAATATGAAGAACAAGTAATTGCTATTCGACAAAAAAAATATGCATACAATGCTTTCTTGTAGTAAAGAAACGAAAGTTCCAAAGTATTTAGGAAAAAAAAGTAAAAGTCATTTATCAAAAAATATAAATTAAGCTGCTTAAGTGACTTTATAAACTAAAAACGAAAAGAAAATGAAAAAACTAAAACTACAAACAAAAACAAACTGTAGTGCAAAGATAGAATGTAGTTTGCAGAAGTAATCGTATACCATTAGTATGTACCTTCTTTCCTAGATGCAGATATTACTATTGGGAGATGGTTGGTTGTAAGATGACAGAGTTGATGAAGAGGAAGCAGAAGCTTTTCCACAGAAAGCAACACGTTGTCGACGCTGCCAACGCCGGTCAAGAACTGACCAGTGGTCACCATACTATCAACTTATCAGTCGCAGATCTCCCCCAGAACAGAACCCATTGGCCTGAGAATCCAACGTGGCAACGATTGATTGTACACTAAGTAGCCATGGCGATAACATTTGTGGATACAAACAAATGAGAGCCGCGAAGCAGACGGTACCAATGAGCACTGCCACATGCACCGGGCCAATGTGGGTGATATTTGTACCTATGTATATTTTAAGTGGACTGCGGCCAGACCGGATAGGGTACGTATAGGATCGTCTTCCTTTTTTAATGACACCGTCGTATCTTCCACGTCAGTCACGAAAGATGCATTGGCAGTTGACAATTGCGGCTTTGCGGACAATCATAGGGTAGAAATGAGCGAATGTACCAATTTAGTACTGGGATCGCGTGACAAATGGATGATGCGTGTGGCAGAGTTTTCGATAAGGATACTTTTTGAAGTAATACAAACGAATGAGAAAAAAGCGCCTATCATTTAAAACTCTTCTTTTATCACGAACGATACAATTTCCTCAGTACATTGTGAAAAGAAGTGCAACTGCATTTTTAACGTTCATTTCTTTTGCAAACGCTGGCAACATTTACGAGCAGTACTAATACTATTTTTAGTACCGATTATGCTATACCTTCAAAGCTTTTTAAGAGCGTAATCTAGGGTTAGGCATCATAACATTGCTTTAATATGACTGACCAGCATTAAGTTTTCGTACTTTTCTACATAACTCTGCATAGTTTCAATTGTGCACATGGTCCACTTTAACCTTTGGATGCATAAACTGAACCTTATGCAAATTCCATGAACTAGTTACTCTTTTCCATCATGCCATTTGATATCGCTTAACTTCACAATAAGTTTATTAGTAGAAGTTGGGTTCGTCTTCAAAGAAAGCCAGATTTAGTGTAAATCTAAATGACCTCAACTTACAAGAAGGTCAAGAGATGTTAACCTTGTTTTGGTCGCGGCTTCGACAAGTGGTAATAGTGATTCCGTAGAGTATTTTCGCATGTTGTATTTGCCACGGTGATGATTGTATTATTATTAATTATGATGAAGGTACAAAAGAAGGTTTGATTTTCTGTATTAACATTATTACAAGTAGGTATATGTTAAAGTAAATATCTGTAATTAGTATATAAATAACATTTAAATCAAATTTCGATTAATTGTATTTAGTAATAACCAGGCTACCGTTGATTAATTCTGTAAGATATTGTACAAATATTTCATTGAAATGCGTTTTTCTCAACATTACAGTAAAATTAAGAATGTTTGATATTAAATGCTTTAAGACATAAATGCAACTGCGATTTACCATTGTGCATTCAATGTAGCATTGTAGCAATTTTTTTTTACTTTTCTTTCCTTTATGATAGAGACTTGAATAATGTTGAAATAAATTAATAATAGTCCTAGTATTACCAAGACAATTAATGGAAATACATTTAAATGTTTTCAATAAAAGATATTTATTTGAAATTACATATTTGCAGAATCTCCTCTTATTCAGAGAATAAAGTAACCGTAATCCTACTATTACCCAGTATCATTAACGAAATAAATTTAAATGTTAATAATTGTTGATATTTATTTTCACTTAGATGTCTACATAATTAGATAATGATAGTAAAGACAATATATGTAAGTTACAAGTTCGTTTGCAAGTTTTAGTAATGCTTTAATAAGCTTTATTATAATTCAGATTCAAATTCAAATATTTATTTATCCAACAAACATAAACATCTGTGGACAATGTCAGTTATACAGCTATGCTCAAATGTATTAGACACCCTATATTTTTTGCGAATAATCAAAGTAGAGTGAGTACAAAATAAAACTCTTAATTTAAATGTGTTATAAATAGTATTTTAATAAAGAATCTTAATAATTTGTCGCATTTCTGTAAGCTTTTACTACAGTTGCAATACTTTTTCAGTGCGTACAAAAACTGACATCTCAAAAACTTGAACATGCATAAAAATTTAATAGATATAGGAAAAGTATCTATAAAAACTGTTGTAAAATCATAAAAACGAATACCTTAACACTTACATTAACTGCCACAGATGTAATGCCAAAACATGAGATTAATGGTAAATCATAGAAATGTCTAATACATTTGAACATAGCTGTATTTTTCTTTTTACTTTTCTACTTGAATTAAATGTGTTACTGAGTTTATACTCGAACTCACAACCTTGGGATTACAAGATCGAGTCTGCTTTCCTTTACGAAAACAAGTTGATTTTCTTAAATTAAAACAAGAAAACAAAAGAATGCATCATATCTGCTACAGACGTGAGTTTCTTTGAATAAACAATAAATCCCATATGATACAAGTGTGCAAATTCATCTATTAGACCCCAAATCTTGCTACTCCACTTGCTCGCTTTCAAATTTTTACACTATAAAAATTTAAACAAATGAGTCTATCCAAACCAATGGAATGAATGGATACATAAGAAGTCCAAAGAGTGTCACGAAAAGCCACTAGAACAAAGTTATGCAGCTAAAACAGTTCTTAAAGGATGATTTTCCAAAAGACCTACTGAGCAAAAACTGGAAGACTGTTAATACAACAGTAGACCAGTCACTATAGTCTAAAGAAGGATATGAACGACAGAATTTGGTGGAAAATTTTGGAGATGTTGCCAAGGCGAAAGATGAACCTCACTCTATGTTCTGTGCTAATGCGACAGCTTGGTAAGGATAAAGTTCTACTACCGCGATCGAAGGCCACAGAGCTGGTATCTAGAAAAAGCAGCCAGTTTCCGTAAAAAATTGGTTTCAATCTTGAAGCAAAATTAGAAATCCCCTTCTAGGTTAAAGGAAATCACAAACATCGGAAGAGGTCGTAGATAAAATGGTCCTTTACAGCCACTCTAATCCGGAACGAATCCAACACTGATGAAAGCATAAAAAAATTTCATTGAACAACTCATTGTCGACAAAAATTCTGAATTAATAATTTTTTAAATAAAAGGAACCTGTAAACTATTTAATGTTTTGAAGGGTTATCTAATTGCCGATATATGTAAACATTTCAATGCATTATTGCTTTGAAGTAAATAATAAACAAGTTATGATACTGTCGAATAATTGGTTGCGCTGCAAAAAGTATAAAATCTTAGTAAAAAATTCGCCTAGCGAGTATACGAAATATGTCAAAAAATAAAAGCATACACAGTTTTTGCACAAGTATAGCTCATAAATCTCTATAAAGTAAAATATATGTGTATATTTCAGGGAAAATTCAATAAGGATTTGTACTTGGATCAAGTTATAAATGTTGCAGAGACCTACATTCCAGATAAAGAGAAAGGACGGTTAAGAAAACTTTGATTGTTACATTAAAAAAAAAATAAAATAGCGTTTCCAGAAATGCCCTGAATTTTGAAATTACAACATAAAATGAAAGAAGATGGTTTAGACATCCTTTTGCTTTTATCCGTCTGATTTCAGAATACCTGAAAATATGCTCTTACTTCTCATTGAAAAATGTTAACGGATTTTCGAAAACATAAATGTCTCAAAATCCCCATTTTCTAACTTAACTCCTTGCATTCATTTACATCTTCAACTAATAAAAAAAGATACTCGAATGGACACCGAAAAGAACGCAAAACTAGAGAAGCATAAGGAATTGAGAGGAATAAGCTCAACCTGCAATAACTTATGAAGATGGCGAAAGTTAGAGAAAGAAACACAGGCAGTCATCCATTGCAAAGTGGAAAGGCCTCTATTATGTAACTAGGATTCTGTTGGGCAGCATTTATCTTGCTAGAAACATTGGTGAAACATTATTAGTACATACGCATAGATGTCTAACTAACTCTAACTCTATTGACAGATTAAGCTGGTGGATAAAAAAAAACAAGAGAGTAGCCTAAAGTCTAAAATAAACTTACTGTGTTATAATGTGAATCCTGTATTGTACCAAATTTTTAGGAGGGAGTTACCAACAAATACCTGAATGTTTACCGATTGTAGAATATAAAAACTGAATTGATATGTACACCATGAAAATACCAGTAACGTATAAGGTAAAATTGCCAAAAGTTGGGAAATTTACTAGAAAACTTAAGGTATATTTTCTAATATTTGGTAAATTTACCCTACACATTACTGGAATTTTCCGTATGAATTAAAAATATTTGTTAATGTGTACTCTCAAAGAATATACTTAATTACATCTGGCACGGTGGCAAAACCATTTTTTTAAAATTTCAGAATACCTTTTCACATTGTGTTAAACTCGTATACACAAATAAACATCACCTCCCTTATCTAGTTATAGATCAGTTATCTATATATACAGTGTGCAATCCTCTCCCTAATGCAATCCCCGATACTAGCGATTAAATAGTTCTTATTATTGGCAGAAAATCAATAAGTCTCGTTCGACCAAGGGCACCTTCATCATGTTAAAATTAATAATTGAGCCCGTGGAAGCAGAAATAGCTTTGTGGTGAGTTCTTATTGGCGAGTATGTACTATATCGGGAAATTATTAAATGGATGGCATGCACGGCGGCGTATAGATAACACCACGCCTGTTGTTTATCGCGGAGGTTCGCACTAAAACTAGCGCATTCATGCATTTTGAATGGCGAATCTCGTGGAAAAGATTCGAAATTGCTCAATGAAAATTTCAAGTGCTCTATACCTAGTATCTACTATATGTGGAAACGAATGCTCGCGCCAACTTGGACGTGGTACGTCAGAAAGGGCGGTAGGTCCATAATTTATTTATAGACACTGTAATAGATAGCACTCCTCGTTCTGTGAATTTCCGTTGAAGGCGGTGGAGTCGTTAAGTGCTCTAAAATTCTATTAAACTTTTGCATGCGCCCATTTACAAAAAAAAAAAAACGATATCATAAAAATTTCAAAATTAAATGAATGCCACTCTAAGCAATTCAATGTCCTAAGCTTGCTTAACGAGT
Organism: Cetonia aurata; assembly: GCA_949128085.1. Taxonomy (NCBI): domain Eukaryota; kingdom Metazoa; phylum Arthropoda; class Insecta; order Coleoptera; family Scarabaeidae; genus Cetonia; species Cetonia aurata. The sequence goes on from OX421883.1 coordinate 18,152,148, forward strand.
AGTCAGTGTACAAACATCAACTACTTTGGATTAATCATGATCTTTCGAACTACAATCATTCTTATTTGGATTTCCATATAGAATTTTATGAAAAAATTCATAATTTTATATAAAATCAACGAATTTTTGGGTATTTATTCAGTATACAAGATGCAGGCGATTGAAGTTGTAATTCTACAGGCATACACATTTTGAATCATAAAATCAATAACATTATAGCAAGAATCCCTTACATCTCCCAACAGCTATCAGTACAATAACGACATAGTAACTGAAGATAATTGAAGTCGTCAAAATACTCATTTATAAAACCATAAGTGATGCAGTGAAACTTCGACACCAAGTCTTATCAGCAAAGAGAACAAGAACAATCATCAATTTTCATGTAATAATTTTGGTCAACCATAGGTGTCCGAATATGTAAAGTTTTTGCAATTACAGTCGGTAAGATACATGAATTGGAGAGCTTCAAAAGATGCAAGGAGTAACGTCTAAATAAAAGCCATGATGGCTACTGATAGAAAAATGCTAGAAACGATGAACTATAATAGGGAAAACAAAGGGAAGAGAAGTGTAGAGGCAAAAATTGAAGACCAATACAGTATGGTGGAACCATAGAAGAGAGGCAAAACCGTCTACTATAAGACTAACAGGGGCTCTAAGCTTTTAGAGCGAATTAAAATGTTTAAACAAACAAGATTAAATTCGGCAAAATATAGTACACAGATTATACAAGAAAGATTTGCGTTTTTAACTTTGTTTATTAATTTAATATTTTACCAGCATTTATTTTTAGTATTTAATTTACTGTTGAATTAATGCATCATTTCCCTAATTTTTTTAATGACAATTATACTTTTAAATAAGTACAACAAAATTGTAATTTGTTTTTGATTCGACGACATTTGTTTTTAATAATCTGAGTCTTTTTATATTGTTTGTCAATAATAAAGAGAGACATTCATTTTGAATTTATACAGGACTAAAGTATTTATGAAATTGTATCTAGATTATCATCAATCAATAATTCGTATATATTACGAGAAGTTGGAACACTATGATAGGAACAACAATACATAGAGTATCATTCAAACCTATCAAATTACTTTATATTAAAGTTAAGCAAACTTTTATGCTTATACTGGCGTGTACCAGGTCATATGTTTCAGCCCATAACTTTTTTATCCATGGATATGCTATTAATAAAATACAGAGGGTAGTACTTGTTACACATTTGAAACCATTTATCGCAGCTTCCGGAAATATTTTGGAATTTGAAATATCACTCACTATATTTTTGCATAATTGGATTTCTATGTAATTTTGCAAAACAAATAATTTATTAGTTTTCTTATAAACCTGGTATCAAAGTATCGTTTCCAGCTGATGTTTTATGCCAGCAGTTTATTTTGTAGTAATATATAGAAGTTACACTCGGCTACCACCTTTTGTCTGATGAAGACAAACCATTACCTGAAAACTAAAAATCCAAACTAGTCCCAAAAGTGTAGCAGTTTCCATGGTAAGATTATAGGCACTAAATCAGGCTCAGCAAAATACCTAGCATCTAAATATGCAAAACACAATGATAGGATGGAAAACAAAACAATAGCACAAAATTGCTGTTCGAATCATTCTTTAATTATTGATACAAGTCAACAATAAAATTATCGGAAAGAAATGAAGTTGATACGCCTATAAAGTTTAAAATTCACACTAATTTTGCGTAATTAACTTGTTTATAGTTACTTTAATAGGAAGCGCGGAAAAATGGAATAGTTTTACATAAATTCACGGCTAATTGAAATGTTTTATCACTAAAGTAAAAGTAACGCAATGGTAAAATTTGTGTTTGTATGAATGTAAAAACATTTTTGATGCGGTTATATTACTTTTATTTAAATATACATGCTTGCTTTGAAACAAACTTATTTTAGGTGGCTAATCTATCCTTGCGAAATAGTTGTAAGCAGAAATTACAAATTGTAGTTAGGTATGTAATTCCTATTATATAAATAAAAGTCTAAACACACAATGAGGTAAAATGTAACAAGACAAAAGAATATTCTGTAAAACTAAAGAAATAAATAAAAATGTGGGCTCAGGCTTTCGCAGGTAGAAGTTTACAGAAGAAAAGTTCAGTCATTGTATTGAATCTGTTTTTAAGTTGTTGAAGGATTTAAAATTCAAAAAAAAACTGCATATCAGAAGTTCTGTTGCTTTGCTATGCATGTATTACAAAATTTAATCTGATATATAATGATTTATCACTACAAAAATCGTCAATTTTCTGAATAGTATGAAATTTTCTTTTAATTAAATTATAATTATAGGCTAATTATTATATTGATTGATCCTAAATACATAGAATAACTAAGATACAATCCATTTAACAAATATTTTGCGTATTCAATAATAGCTTGACCAGGGTCGACTAATGTGCAGAATTAAATTAAATTCATTAAAAATGTTATAATAATTCATGTGTTAGAATGTATATTATTTTGCTATATATTTGCTAGAATTTACTTCTCTTTTTGTTAACCTTTAAGAGCTTACATACATATTTATTTTCTATTTTTACATTAGAATCCGTTCTTTTTTGCCTATTAAGTTTTAGGTTATTGTTGTTTTGAGGTAAGCATGTTTACTTAAATAAATAATATAAGGTCAAAGGTTGTTTTTTTTTTTTTCCTTACGGACACCAGTTTTAATGGCAAATCCTAATAATTAAGCATTATTCACATCTTAATGTAAAAGTTAAATAATATTAATAAACCATTCAATAGTTAATGTTTGTTCAAGTTATAGTAAACTTATGAAGCATTACTCTGTTGTTTCCTACTTCCTACGTTTTTTAATACGTTTTACATGTAGTAGACCACGGATTGGAAGGTTAACACAGAAGGATAAACAAGAGGAACGACAGCTATAATTTAAGACGACACTGCCTTAAGAAAAAATTATTTCATCCAAAATTTCTTTTTTGTTTAAAGATAACAAAAATGTTACACTCATGGGGAAATTTACAATGTGTGATTTGACACTTGATAAAAAGGATTTGCGGTAACTCTCAAATTTACTGCAAGAAAGTATTATATGATTAATGTCAGCTACAGATAGATTGTCACACGAACATTCAGACTTCTCTAACACTCCAATTCTAAACAGATGTTTAGGCGTACAGTTTGTTCAATTTTTAGTCGGGATTAGTGGAAGATTAAATATTATATTATATTCAGGAAATATCACTGTAGGTGAGGTAACAGAAGCTTCGTACGACATCCTTATTTGCTTCGATATTGCTAAATTATGCATTTCAGATGTATCTCTATAAGCTGTTGCTAATGGCGGTGGTGCCTTTCGTGTCCAGTATTGATTGACTAGATCTTCTACAGCTAATTTATGTACTGAGTTTAGGATGTTAACATTTTTTTTTGGCTTTTTGTTTTAGTAAAAATTTTCGAGCAAGATACAAACGTCGTATGTGTAATGGTGGTTCTCGTCCCTCTGCCAGGATTGTAGGGCACGGAGAAGACTGCATTAACCCAAGAGATATACGCAAGCTTTGTATTGACATCGATCTATTTTAATAAGATTGCTTGCACTCGAACACCCATAAAAAATGCATTCGTCGATTATTGACCGTATATATGTTCTATAGAAAAGTAAACATATCTTTGGGTCTCACCCCAGAACTTTTTAGCTATTAATTGAAGAAAATTGATGCCTTTCTCGCACTTGGATTTGAAATGTTCAATATGTTGTCTCCATAATAACTTTCGATCTAGAATAACGCCTAATGGCTTCACAGCAATTCTGAATGATAAAAATTGAATATATTCCATACTTGGAACTCTGTGTCTAGTGAAAAGAACAATAGCTGATTTTTCCGGGGACAATGTGAAACCGACAGTATTCAACCAGGTGACGAACTGTTCTACGTTATCATGTAAAATCCGCATACAAGACTCATAGGTTGGTTGTTCACTATAAGAACAAATATCATCCGCATATTGAATGCATCTAATAACATTATTACCTATTAAATGTAAAATTAATGTATATAAGTTATTGACCAGAAAGTAAAGTTCTTATTTATTAAAACATTGGAAAAGAGTTACTAATTTTTCTCTTGCAGATCATCCCCTAACTACACTCCGCCAAAAAAGTATCGCATAATTTAGTTTTGAATCATAAAAGTATCGCATAATCTTTGTTTGTAGCATAAAGTTGTAAATATACTTTAATGCGCTCTAAGATATAATTTCTATGATTGTTTAAATAAAATACAGGCCAAATAAAAACAAGAACTCATACTTGAGATGTTTATTAAAACAAGAAATTATAATTTTGGAAAGAAAAATGTCATAACAGTAGCTTTTAATACTGAGTATTGCCACCTCTGGCTCTTATGACCGCTCGCATACGGTTTGGCAGAGATTCGATTAACCTCCGTATATAAGCCTGATCCAAATTCTCCCACTCGTCACGGAGAGCATTTGCTAGTCCATGCAGGTCCGCTGGGGCAACATTTTGGGTTCGTATCCGTCTGTGAAGGAGGTCCCACACGTGCTCGATAGGGTTCATGTCCGGACTTACCGCAGGCCAATCTAAAACTGGAATACCAACATCGTTAAGGTATTCCTGGACGATTATTGCAACATGCGGTCGTGCATTATCGTGCATTAACATGAATTCGTTTCCTATAATTGGCGCATATGGTACTACATGTTCTTCTAAAATGTCCGTTATATACCTGTGGGCAGTCAGTGTACCTCTGTCTACTGGTACTAACTCTGTACGACCTGTTAAACAGATGCCTCCCCAAACCATAATAGAGCCACCAGCGAAATTAGGTCTAGGTCTGATATTACACTGCGAATAGCGCTCACCGTCTCGTCTGTACACTGAGATACGCCTATCTGAGGTGTAAAGACCAAATCTTGACTCATCTGTGAAGAGTATATTGACCCAGTCATTAATGTTCCAATTTACATGTTCTCTGGCAAACCTTAAGCGAGCCACTCGGTGGTTCCTAGTGAGACGAGGGGCTGTTACAGCTACTCTAGCTCTTAATCCACTCTGTCGTAACCTATTCCGAATAGTTTGAGTACTCACACGAGTATTTCTTACTCTAGCCAAGTCGTTCTGCAATTGTCTCGCAGTTACATGTCTTCGACGTAATGCTTGTAGTAGTAAATAGCGGTCATCTTGGCGAGTAGAACATCTTGGACGACCTGGTACAGGTCTTCTACTGTAAATGCGTGTTTCCCTATATCTGGCTACGGCTCTAGAAACACTTGACTGATTGATGTTCATCAAATTAGCAACGTATGCTTGAGATCGTCCATCTTCGATTAAAGCAACTATAGCAGCCACTTGTTCTGAAGTTAAATTGCTCATTTTAGTTTTAAAAGCGTTGGTACAGAACTCTGACTTCGCACTTTAAAATTTGTCCGTATAGGAAGACAATAAACAACTGAACAAACCTTAGACATATGCATTTTTCTAAATGTGTTCTTTTAGAAAAAAAAAAGTAAAAACGCTAAGTTCCATTATTTTGTTAGTGTTTTTATAGTTCACATACACGAGGCAAACTTTTTGTGAACGTATAAAAATATCTTGGTTCATAAATGCCCTTTTTTAGTTTATGCGATACTTTTTTGGCGGAGTGTACTTTTTCTATTAGGTCACTTCAAAATCCGATTCGTAAGATTTAGATTATCCACTATAGAGGAAAATTAAATGATTATACATAGTTTTCCCTTTTTTTTTCAGGTTAGTATTCAGAAATAGAAAAATATCCATTTAAAATAGCGGAGTGTGTAGTTTAAAATACTGCTTGATTAAGCAATGTTGAATTCTATAAAACTTTTCTAGAATAGAAATATTTCAGCTGTGAATAAACATATAGTCTGTTACATATTTATATTACCTGCATAAGGGCTGGAAGTTAAAGTATAAGGTCCTATTGGAAATATGTTAACATTATACATTACATAAAATAAAATAGGGTTCTTAGGCGCAACATAAATATATACAAAGGCCGAATAAAATACAAAATTAAGTCAATTATGTGGTAAGCAATGTGACCTAACTATACCAAATTGCTCCTTCCATGTAATAAAAATAATTGGGAAGCATTTCTTCCTCTCCGCCTAACCAGAAAACAAAAAACAACTCTAAATAGCAATATCGAACGGCATCGACAGTTGTTCTCGGTTGAGTTTTTTCCAGTTCTATTTTATTATAGACTAATAACAAGGTAAGTGCCTTCCACTTAGTTTATTAATTCGTAATCAACGGAGCATATTGTCCGTTTCCCTCGGCTTTCCGCGTTTCATAATTTATTAAAGCGGCAACCAGTGGAAATACGGAGAAAACAAAAGAATCCCGCGCATGCAACTCTCACAAAATTACACGTGTTCTTCTCCTGGCATATGAAAGTTACGTACCACGTAGTAGTAGCAAATGGTACGATCCGGTAATGATACGGTTCCGGCGTACGAGCGATGCAACTTGTGCAATTCTCGCATACATTTCTCCTCCGTTCTATCTACGTTAGTTATAATAACTGCCATGTAGTCGCCGCCAACTCGGATTCAATTACGACATTGTCGAGGAGCTTTTGAAATACGGTAACGATCGGTTGGGAATAATTGGGGAAAAGGACGCGACACAGATCGATATCTGAGGCTTAATAGGAGTTACTGAATATTATATGGAGCTGAGACGGAAGGTACGATACCTCGATGACCGTACGGATTATTTCCGACAATCTTCCAACGATTGTGCACCTATGTATGTGGCAGTACTTGTCTTCCAATTGAACTTGGTTAATGTTTCACGTGAGATACCGAACAGTTGTTCATGCATTATCTAGAATTAAGTTACAGAAATTAATTAATTCGATGTAATAATAGTCCAGTGCTGTTATAGCTTGAATAGATTATTCTGCAGACAGGTGCTTTAGTTTTTCTTGTCTTTCTCTATTAGAAGTAACAAAAACAAATTACACGTCATTTCGAAAAATAGAAATAAATATGTTTTGCTAATAACTTTGCTACATTTTAGGTAAATACTTATTGTAACTTACAGTTAGTATTAACACTTCCTTAGTACCTAACGATCTTTTTTAACTTATAAAATGATACAGGATTAGTTAGTTAATATATTTCTCTAAATATAATGTTTGAGATAAATCATTAACTGCGCAAATGTATATCCCTTTTTGTATTAATATGTAATAAATTGTAGAAATGAAAAAAAAAGAAAGTACAGTTAAAATAAAAAGTAATGTTGCAGAAAAAATAGCAATAAATCAAATTATGTTCGTAATGCTAAAAACAAAAACAAAATTTGAAAATCATTCAAACTGAAACCTTTAAAAACGGTTTTAACGATTGATTACCTCAGAAAAATCACCTCTCGAATGAAAAGACTGTTTAAATTTCTGTTTTGTAAAAACGCTCTCATCAACAAAGTAGAAACGTTTATTTCCGATACGTTTGACTTTGCTACCCCAAAAAAAAAAAACCGGAAATTTGCTTTCACGTCTGGAAATTTGCCTAACAAGTGGAAGAGGTAATTACTGTGATATTTTCAAGCCAAGTGCTACGAAAAATTGTTTGTTTTGTCGGTCAATACCGGCGACTATACAAATACATTTTAATTAAATATGTAAAAGACAAACAAATTAGATTAGATGAAAATGTTAAATTCAAGCAGGGATATTTACTGTTTTCAAATATAAGTATAGTCTGTCCATCGGTATAACGATTTGACTTTTAAGGATTATTGGGGATTATACACTACCTGGTGCCGCAGGTACCGAGTGATTATGTAAATGAGGTAATGGGCCGTATTAGGAGAAATTTTCTTAAGTAGAGAAGTAATTATGTAATTTATAATTACCATTTTCAATTTAAACTTTATTATTCTAAAGTAAACGATTCAAATTGAAGACAAGATAATTATATGTATATTAAATTTGTGATAATCTGTCACTGCATTTTAACAGTTTATCAGCCTGTATGTAGTAATCTTTCTGAATACGTCGCTGTAAATCACCCGTGCTCGAAAAGTATTATAGCGGTTGGGTAGCATTTATTTTCTGAAAATTGGGTGCTAATAAATAAGTCAAATCGTTATATCTATGGACAGACTATATATGAAATAATAACAACCCTATTAACCCGTAAAGGGAAACACGGTTGGATTTTCTCAAAGGACATAATCTAATTGTTTAATGAAAGATTTTCTCTTCGTTTTGCTATCATCGATCACTGCTGCTCCGTTGTAACTCGATTACTCTTTCGATAATTGTTTCGATAAAGGAAGCTCCTCGAAGTCTGCGATATGCTTCGTGCAAGCAGTGAAAAGTGGTGAATTACTGAAGTTTGGTCGAACTAGGAAAGTCCATTAAACAGAAACTATCATCGACATATCGCATGTTGATAAATTCATTATTATTGTTCTAGTGCCTGCCAGAATAATACAGGAAATCCTAAAAATATGCGCGCTGCTTCGAAGAATAACCACAAATCCAAGAAATTTATACATTTCAAACCCTTTCTAACACATTTAATTAAACGTCGAGCGCGTATAAAATCTTTTGTTTTGGAACAAAGGTACGGAAAATGGAATATTTCGTCGCAGTTTCTCGGAAACCCGGCTTAAAATTTCGTTGGAAATACGTGACGTTTTAAAGATATGCCTTGCTCTCGTAAGCGGTGCGTGTAATTTTTAAATACTGCGTGCGGACCTGTTAATTATTTTTTAGCGACCCGTCATTAACAAACTCTCGAGTTTTCGCACACAATGTACGTTAAATACAATTTCCGCGAATATTAATTTCGTTGCTAAATTTTTAGCTTCATTAACCCTTACTTCGCCAAATTTGGAACATCAACCTGTATATTCAAATGAAATTACGGGTTGACGCAGATTTCCTTTAAACACTAATATATAAAAACATCAGTAAATTTAGGAATCGGCTTTAAAATAGAAAATTATTTATTTTGAGGAATAACAAAACTAAAACCATCAGCAGCTTCACTAAATCATTGGGAAAAATTAAGTTACTGTTTAGATGACATAAAGTATTTTAATGCAACAATTAATTAATGAAAAATTCCTAAAATGAACGCTCAATGAAGATGCACCAAATATATAACAATAGAACATGATCTGGTTTAGAATAATAAATTTAGGATAAAGCATTATACAGATTTTTTTTTGTTGTTTGTTCCAATTGAAGTTACGTCAAACTCCAACTGTTAAATGGGAAAAAATACATCAAAATAAACCAAGGATAAAATAATAGATTATTCGCAACGTCATTTTCTTCTACTTGGGTACTTGTCTACTTCATTATAAATTTTTATAGGAACATGAAGCAATACATTTTTACAGTACATATTAATTTAAACCAAAAGATATATTATCACAAATCTGTCATACCAGATGGTACCTGAGAACGCATTATTTAGTAACAACAAAATTCATTGGTGGTGAATGTGAAAATATTAAAGCATTTTGTAAATTTCATCTTTTAAATTTAAATCGCTCGTTAAGAAAACCATGGAAATTCATTTTTGTTAAAATATACGAATTCATTATAGACCAGAAATTGATCAAGTTGTTAACGCGACTTCGAGCTTCAGGTACCGCCACCGAGGGCTGCCGCTTAACCGTAAGAGCCGATATGTCCTGTGATCGGGGATCGACGTAGACTAAACAATGATATCATCTCGGCCTCGCGGAAGAAATTAGGGACCACGGTTGTACCTCGGAAGGGCACTTGTTTTCGGGCAGTTGTCGAATTAATATCGAATGATATAGTTATTAATGTTAATGCTTGTTCTTATAATTCTTTAATAATATAGTTATTGTGTTTACGTTCAGAGACTTTTATTAAATCGTTTATAAAGTATTTAGTACTATTTAATCGGCTTTCATTTAATCAACGTGATTTTTTATTTTTCTAGAAAGTATTATATTATTAAGATGTTAGATCATTTCGGTCATGAATAACCGAATATTGGGTAAGTTTACAGACTTATCCAAGGCATTTAGTAAATCACAACATTCTGATCCATCAGCTTGGAAGACATATAGTTAAAAGACGAGTCCTTTTCAAGCGGTCAATTGGAGATAAAGCTTTTAGGAATAGAAAACAAAATGTTTTTAAAGATAATTTGCAACCAACTTTTATCGATGTCAACATCGGAGTAACAACCAAAGGATCAGCTGATTTATCTCCTATCAGATAGTTAGGCGGCCCTAAAGAGTTTAAACATGCTAGATAACCTTAAAACCAGCATGGAAAATCTAAGAACCCTGGCTAAACACAACAAAGTCACATTGGTGTGGGTGCCGGCGCACAAGGGCATACCAAGCAACGAATTCGCAAGCCTTTCTTGTTAGGTTCAAGAAAGATTTCCGAAATAGTATTTACTGGACCTGAACCAGGTCTGGCGATAACCAAAACTGCGATGCGTGGTGAAGTAACTGAGTAGTGGAACAGCGCAACCGGATGATGGGGCAGCCATCACGGCATTTGGCCGCGCATGTGTTGATTACTCTCAACCGAGTACAGCTTAAACGGTGAGTCTTCTAGCAGTTCACGGCTTTCTAAGGAAATAACTACATAAAATTGACATCTTTAGAGATGAGTCTATCTGTAGATAATGCAATGAGGAGTAGACAGCCTACCACGTTGTTTTTGAATGCGTTGCATTGGAACGGCAGACTGCTAGTGCTGGGAGCAACCATCCTACTGACAGATCTGACGGAAAAAATTTACCACACAGGCTACTAAACCCTGTTAAAGGGACTAGCCTGTAAAGAAACTCACTAGGTGCGGAATAATACAATAGGCCTTGGCCCGCGGTGTTAAGGGAATTATAAAAAGACCTAACTCCTACCCAGTGACAAATAAAAACAAACCTCAGGCATCGTTCTGGGCTCCGCTTTATTACTGTTATATATTAATGATTTGCCATATAATTTAACACAGCTGAGTTGTGTTAAAGTTAAAAGTTATTTTGTATGCTAATGATATCAATGTTGTGCAAATATATATTAATAATGTCGCATACGCACTTCCTAAACTATCCAATTCCTAGGACCCGAATCCAGATATGTGGGTAGTGAATCCGGATTTATTTGAACAAAGCTGGTATCATTAGCATACAAAATAACTTGCTGAGTTATGTTAAATTACATGGTCAATGATACACAGGTTCTATGTTTCTCAAAAATCAAACTGCTATCCGTTTTTGACGTGTCCGAAAAAAGAAGACCTTGGAGTAGGCATTTTAGCCCTAGCACCAAGGAAAATACTAAACCACTAGAAAACCGATAAATGAATTTTTCATAATTTTGAATTGACAATTCCAACCATTTTTACAAAATGGTATAATATACCTATGAGGTCACCGGTAATCTCCTTTAGCAGAACCGGATTAGGCTGTAGTAGCGTAGGATCTGATTAAGTATTTCTTTCTCGGAAATTAAAGATACTCCGCTTGATAACCGTAATGAATGGCGACCCTTGCTCTCGGTAGAGCTTAAAATGCTTAAAATTCTGGCATAGAAGAGAACTGAGATCTCCAATTCCTTTCCATCTTTATTCAGTAAGTAACATTCTGTTTGTTCATTTAAATCTTTGTAACCGAACAATGACTTGTTGAAATCTTTTGCACATCTTATTTCCAATGCTTTCTTCCACCAGTATTTGTACTTATGCATCTATTCCTTGACGGACTTTATTACTTGTGATTTGGTAATGCCCAAGAGAGAGCCAGCTCTAAGGAAAGATTTTGAGTCTCTGTCTGGCTGGTTCATCAACCGCTTCATTCTCATTCATACTTCTGTTGTTGGGTATTCACTCCAGGGTTGCTTTGCAACATTCTAATTAGTTTTTAAAGCTCTCATTGTTCCAGTTCTCTTCTTAAAATAGACACTACGAATAAATAATAAAAATCCTATAAATAACAAAAACAACTTCATCGGTCGCTAAAACGATGGCCAGAAAAATAATAGTGCTCTGTTAGTAAAAGAAAATTACCACAAAAAGACGTAAAATAGATTGAAAACTAACTTGTACAAGTAAAATTATATAAATTGATGTGATTTCCTACATCTTCTTTTTCTTTTGGCTAAGAATGTATACATTGCTGTTCTGTAAACAAGAAGACTAACTTTGTCTCCATCTTTCAATGACCGTTGCACGCTATCCTGTTGATTTTTATTCTTTCATCACAGTCTTTCTCTACTAAACAATATTTGCAATTCCTTGTTAAAATTCCAGTAAAGTATAGGGTAAAATTACCAAAAATTTAATAGAAAACATTAGGTATATATTATGTTTTGTAATTTTATCCAATACGTTACTGGAATTTTAAGCAGAAATTGCAATCATTTCTTAGTGTGTATTGTCTTCTTCGTATGCTATACTCGCTGTACTCTTCTCTTCATGGTTTACATATCTGTTTTAGTGCTACATATGTGTATATTCTCAATATTTTCATTTCCAATGTTCCTGCTTTGCTGTTTCGCTAAACCATTGGATCAATATTCAGCTATTTGCGTTGATTTTAAAAGTTTTTGTTGACCTCGGTATAAAGAACTCTTTCACTAATAATTGTTTAAGCTTATTTCGTTTTGAATGTTGAAAAACGGACCCTTCTAATTCTAGTTTACATCGAACTGTTTTTATTTATTACATTTCCTACAGAAATACCATAATATGAAAAATCATAATTTACTTAGGCACAATGACGACAATCAATGTGATTTTAGTGTTTAGCTTCCTGCAAAACCTCCAAGAAAATTTTCTAACAGTATACATATTAAAAAATATGTATACGATTACGAAATAATGCTTACCCATAACCAAATATGCCATAAGATTAAGCCATCTATACTAACACAAATCAAAACCGATGTCCATATTTTTAGCTAGCGTAGTCATAGTCAATGAGACGAAAACTATTTTTCACCATTTGCTTGTCCCCATTTTTAAGCATCCTTATATATTATGTCACGAATTGCAATATAATCGCCAGATAAACAGATTCATCACTCCACTAATAGAAAAAAATTATTGCATCAAAGATGTAGGGGGCATCTAAAACGCTAAAGAGAAAATATATTATGTTGCGGTACGCATGGTAGAATGCCGTCTATTTTTGATACTAATTTATTTTCGCTCCAGTTTTTCATCCGCGCGATTTTTTTCGCATGTCGCGACCGAACGCCGAAGCCCCATCGTTCTGTAGCCACAATTACAAAGGAGCCACTGATATATTACCGCTGAGATGACATTTAAATTGGTGAAGATAAAAAAGAAATTTCCCTGAACACATTTATTACATCAATAACTAACCAAATTTACAGCAAATTTAAGTTATAAATGTATTCGGAGGATATAACGTTGTCCGAAAATATATCAGCACCGGTTTTTGTTTGCGAAGAGGTCTTCTCCACAATAATAAACGTGACCTAGTGGCGCGCCCGCATAACTTTTCATCAACTAAGATGACATTTAATTTGTTGAAGTGTGGCTCAAACGAAATCGGAACGTTAGGAAAAAGTTAAAACGTCTAGGGGTCTCCGTTTGTCAACAAAGCAGCTTTGAAAGAGAAGTAGCAATGTTAAAAAACTTACAGAAGTAGGTCATCACTTCTTCAAAATTTTACGAAAATGAATGAAATCATTTATTAAAGTAAGTTTTAGATAAAATATTAGGTATTTGTTATTCAGGTTTCATGTTAAAACTACGGGCAATATACATATTTAAAATTACATATTTCCTACAAGTCATGCATGTAATCTCAAATAGCATATGCTCAAGGACTGATTCACAATAATGCGCAATTGGACGATCGCCACGGGCAAGAAGTGGTAATAAAAAAATTATAATCGGGCATACAGCTTCCGATGTGGAGGAAACTATTATAAACACTTTCAGAGAGTTGTAGATCTAGATATAAACTTTGCAGAGATCAAACTTATGATAAATAGGTCTGGTCAATACGCAGGATTACAAGCATGAATAAATGGATATAACGAATTAGCTTTCTATAATCCTTGAACTGCATATTCGCTGAATTTAATAGGAAATTACTCTGCCAATTGTCGCTTGGGTGTTACACATTTTTTCATGTGTGTCAAGGAATTTTATATTTCTTTTCGTCATCAACCTATCGTTGGGAAATACTGAGAGATGCAATTTCATCTTCATATATTGCTATACCAAAAAAACCTTAAACCTCAAGATGGTCAGCAAAAGCGGGCTATGAATCTCGCAAATCTACTTTGGGAAAGTATAACAATAAATCCTCACAACCACCCAACGTCAAAGCTCAATCAAGTGGCATGCATGAGAAAAACGATGAAAGCTTTAGAAACTTGAATTCTACTAGGTGTTTGGGACTAAATTCTCATACATTTTGATAACACCAGTAAAATGTGACAAAACATAAACATCGACAAAAATATATCGCTGTGAAATTGTATAAATCATCACTAGGATTTATAAAAAGCCTGAAAAATAATTTCAATGATTTTGAAAATATGGTAAAAAAAACTAGATGTCAGGATCATCAACTCAATAACAAAACGGCTAAGAATAGAAAGCTACAAGACGACCGATCCTAGAGTAAATAAGATACAATTTGATGGAAGGGAGGATAATGCGAGTAAATATTTTCATACAATTAGATATATTTTTTACAGAGCTAAAAAAAAATAATAATATAATAATAATATATGACAAAATTGTTGATGTATTCAGGTTTTTTGTAAAAAAAATGTATTAACACCTAATGAGAAAATAACGAACAAAAGCGAAGCAACTTATAAACGTATATAAAAACGATCTGGATGATTATTTTCCTCAAGAATGTGTTCACTATAGAAGATTATCTTTTTCACGTCTTCATATGAAAAAACAAGTGACTAATCAACGTTCCTCTTGATATTTTAAATTCTATTTCTGGATATTAAAGCAAAGAAAAAAGTGTTAAGTGTTTAAAAAGTGTTTACTTTCAGTTCAAATCTATGAATAGTCTTGTATCAGTATTAGACACAAATACAGCCTCAATCTCTGCAAAGTAAACGGCGGGGAAGTACATATACTCCCACCGTCTCCCACTCTACCTAACAGCGAGGTGAGGCGCTATAGTACGATAATAGCACGTGTAGACTGATATCAGTATTATTAGTCAGTTCAAGTAAGTTGGTTGTGTAAGTTTTAAATACATATTTTTGCGCAAAATGCCGCGTTATACTGTGGAGGAGCGAGCTGAGATTATGCGGTTGTATCACGCTGGCAATTCTTTTCAAGGGTATGCGACGTGTTTGCAGCTAAATACCCCGACAGGCCTATTCCAAATAAAGCCACAATTTTTAAATTAAAAAATAAAACCGACAACACCGGTTCGATCGAAAATTTAAAAACATCACTTCCAACTCTCAGAATTTCTAATAATACGTCCGTTTTAGTATGTGCTGCAGCTAAAATAAATTCGAATATGTCATCTGGCACTATTTCCAATGATTTAGACATATCCCGTTCTTCCGTTCAGCGAATACTCAGAGCGAATGGGTATCACAATTTTAAATATTCTAAACACCAACAATTATTTCACGGCGACGCATTTAAGCGTATGGTATTTTGTGAAAAGTTAAGTGATTTAATTAACCGAGGTGCTAATTTGATAAACAATATTATCTTTACCAATGAATCTTCTTTTCCTTTGGTTAGAAGTCACAATTTATCAGTGACAACATACTGGGCCAAGCAAACCGAGCACAGATATTTAAGTTCATCCAGTCAGCTACAGCAAAAGTAAATGTTTGGGCAGATTTGTTAAACAACCATATTATTGGGCCTTTTTTTATCAATGGCAATTTGAACGCAGATGCATATTTAGAATTACTGGACACCCACATTCTACCTACTGTACAGAAACTTCCCGACATAAATATGCAAAACATCTACTTTCAGCAAGATGGTTGGCCTGCACATAATGCAGTGGCTGTCCGAAATTATTTAAGCGAACAGTTTCCTAACCGGTGGATCGGAACTCATTCTGAAAATATCAAATGGCCGCCACGTTCACCAGATTTATCTCCCCTCGATATCTTTTGCTGGGGTTATTTAAAAGAAATAATTTATTGGAATGAAGACGTTAAACCAGTTAATGTATAGTTGCACAATAAAATTGTTCAAACGTCTAACAACATTAGCCCAACAATGTTGGAGAATGTTAGAATGAATTTCTACAACACATTAGGATATTGTTTAGTCAAGGATAGGGGATATTTGAACCTTTTGTTTGCAGATTCAATGATTTTTAAAAAACTAACGTTTATTTCATCTTATTATTAAGGTTTATTTTAGTTTTCAATTTTTTAAATTTATTTACCCAGAATTAGTTTTTATTTGTCCTTCATTAAATTTACTATTTCTTTTTGAGGGTTTTGCTCTAAATTCATTAGAATGTCTTTGATTTCCCTGTCATGAACAAACCCTAATTTTATATTTCTTTATTTATTACTGTTACGAATAGAATAGTAACCGAGCTGGTGTTAAAGTTTATTTAATTTATTATTAAGGGTGGCTTTTAAGTTTTCATTCTTTAAGAGGGTTTTGTTCTTCGTTCATTAGAATTACTTTAATTTTCTTGTCATGAGCAAAGACTATTTATATACAGGGTGTGGCATTTATCTGTGGACGAGCTATTGTGGCTAACCTGTCCACTTAAGTGAAATATGTTTTAGATAAAAGTGATTCAGGATCAAATACTCTACACCGTAAAATTATTTTTATATATACAGGGTGGTCAGTTTAGCCTGCGCGGTATACAACTTTGTTATTTTAAATGGAACACCCTATATATCATTACATTTTTGGATTCCTCGATGCAAAATAAAGTAGATTTAATTCACATACCCTACACCAAAACCGAACAGTTTCGGAGTTATTCGACTTTTTAGAAAAAAAAATGCATTTCCTTGGGTCACTTGGAAAATCAATACCACCGTTATTTATAACAATTTTGCGATTATTTTGTAATATAGTCGTGACAATATTTGAAAGTGTATAACCAATTAATAATTTCTTTGTTATGTTATACAGGGTGTTGTTAAAGTGACAATAAAGCTAGGCATCTTTAAATAGACGAATCTCATTTTTTTCAAATGGAACACCTTGTATATTTTTATGCCATATAATGCAGAATTAAGTCCTCTTTCAATCGCATGTAACATTTCCTATAGCTAAAGTTAATACTTTTTGAGTAATTTTGAATAATGTGCTATGTAGTGCGAGAAAAACAGTAATTGATCGATATTCTATGAAAAAAACATTTATGACATAATCAAGTGCTGTAAAAATGAATTTTTTGAGTAAACATCGGTATATTTTGTCCATCGTTGGTTTATACTAGGTACAATTTTATTTATGTACCTCCAGGATAAGCATTTATAGTCATATGCCCAAATAGGTATCAAAATAAAATTATAGTAGGCCATGTTTTGTGATAATAAATGAACTAAGGGTATCTAGCTAACTGTCAAATTTTACGTACAAGTATTGTGGTAATTACCCATTTTTCAGCATTTTAACAACAGTGTGAATTTTCTAGTTTTATTATTGTTGCTTGTTACTTGTTTCTTGGTTTATGTTACACATTCTTTGTTATCTGTTGCTTGTTATTTTTTATTATTAAATTTTTCCAAATTGAATATGAACTACTCGGAGGAAGAGCTTATAGATATGGCCTTTATCCTAGGTGAGAGTGAACGCAATTGCTTACTGGCAAGTAGAATTTATGTACAGAGGTATCCAAACCGCAGACATCCTCGAACGGAAGTTTTTGAACGTTTGATGGCCAGGTTTGTAAATGATGGTTCTGGTAAGTACGGATCTCATAGACGTTCAAAAACTGTGATTGCCGAAAAAAACGAATTAATGGTTTTGCAAACTATTGTAGAAGATCCTCATATTACTTTGCGAACAATGAGCAATAATTTAGTCATTAGTATGAGGTCATTAGGAAGAATGCTGAAGAAAAATAAGTATCATTCTTATAAAGTTCAACTCCACCAAGAACTGTTGCCAGCAGATTTGAATAGAAGGGTAGAGTTTTGTCGCAGAATTACACTAATAATGAACGAACATCCGGATTTTTTGAATAATGTGTTGTGGAGAGATGAAGCCCAGTTTCATAATAATGGATGCGTAAATAGACATAATTTTCACTATTACTCAGATGTAAATCCTCACATTATTCGTGAAACTCGTCGCCAAAACAGATGGTCACTTAATGTTTGGGGCGGTATCATTGGTACCAGTGTTATCGGACCGTACTTTTTTGAACAACATTTAAACGGTCAGAGATATAGGCACTTTCTTGTGAACGAATTAGGAGGCCTGCTAGAAGATGTGCCATTGCAAAATAAGTATGTGGTTCCAACACCACGGTGCGCTCAGCCACAACCACCATGCAGTAAGAGAAACTTTAAATGAAATGTATGGCATTAGATGGATAGGTAGGGGAGGACCTATTGCATGGCCAGCACGATCTCCTGATTTGACCCCCATGGATTTCTTTCTATGGGGGTACATCAAACGTAAAGTAAATGAGGAGGTACCAACTACACCAGAAGATATGACAGGCAGAATTTCTAGAGCTTTTAAAGAAATTTGCCATAATATGCTTCTGAGCGTTAGAAATTCATTTACCCAACGTTCAACGACGTGCATAAATAATGTAGGCGGTCATTTTGAAGTTCTTTTATAATTTTCGTTGTTCTTCTTTATTTTTATAATTTGCGATTTCTATTGTTATTAAATTATCTTTACCGTTTTGTTTTTTGTTTTAATTTCTACAATTAGAGATTCCAATTCTTGAATTAATAAAAGAAAAAAAAATATTTTTTTACAGTAAGCATATAATAACCATTTTTTTACTAAATAGCACATTATTCAAAATTACTCAAAAAGTATTAACTTTAGCTATAGGAAATGTTACATGCGATTGAAAGAGGACTTAATTCTGTATTATATGGCACAAAAATATACAAGGTGTTCCATTTGAAAAAAATGAGATCCGTCTATTTAAAGATGCCTAGCTTTATTGTCACTTTAACAACACCCTGTATAACATAACAAAGAAATTATTAATTGGTTATACACTTTCAAATAGTCACGACTATACTACAAAATAATCGCAAAATTGTTATAAGTAACGGTGGTATTGATTTTCCAAGTGACCCAAGCAAATGCATTTTTTTTTCTAAAAAGTCGAATAACTCCGAAACTGTTCGGTTTTGGTGTAGGGTATGTGAATTAAATCTACTTTATTTTGCATCGGAGAATCCAAAAATGTAATGATATATAGGCTGTTCCATTTAAAATAACAAAGTTGTATACCGCGCAGGCTAAACTGACCACCCTGTATATATAAAAATAATTTTACGGTGTAGAGTATTTGATCCTGAATCATTTTTATCTAAAACATATTTCACTTAAGTGGACAGGTTAGCCACAATAGCTCGTCCACAAATAAATGCCACACCCTGTATATATATACATAATAGATACTATAAATTAGTGTTTTACGCTTTCATTACACCTTTTGAGTTTATAAGTACGTGTGTCCAAAGCAATATTGCAATTTATTCATTTTCATAATAAAAATACAATACGTTTCACGGTCACTAAAAATTAACACATTTCTGCGTGTAGATTGAATAGCAAAGCAACCGCCGCGCTCGCGCCAGTATTCGTTGTGAGCTATGAGTGGCTATGACGAATGACTGAATGTAGGGGAATACCTACTGCAATAAGAAGAATGAGCGAGAGACGCACATGCGTGGTATAACCGTTGACTTTGCAGGGATTATGGCTGTATAGTCTTTTCTAATAAAAAGCATAAAGTATTTGTTTGCCTTTTTTTCTCAAGCATTATCATATTAAAAAATTGGTTAGGAGCGAAATGGTTTTAATTGCCCAGCGGCAAAAAAAAGTCTTAATCCGCTCCAGGATATATAGTAAGTCTGTAATATCCTCACTTTAAGTCCTACTGCTGGTGAGAACTTGGCATTATTTCGATAGAGCTCCTTAGGTCACACTTTATCATGAACTTTTGGGAACGTTCACTTATGAATGATCAATGTTTTCGCATTGTCCCACCCCAAATATTCGCCTAATCCACCCATTTTTCAATCTCGAATTCGTACATTAAGCTTTAGTAGTAATTAGTAAAAATTATTATAAATATGTTCCTAGCTAATGAGTGACCATCGAAATCCCCAGAATTGTGCGAAAATCAACACCTGCATCTGAGAGATGCAACACTGTAAAAGCATCTAGAAGCGGTGTGAAGCGGAATAAAGCCAGACATCTTTGTGATATTATAGCATTGCCATACAGACTGATAATATTAAAACAAATAATACAACGTACATATTAATCAATTGAATATATATTAAGCTATTTTTGTATAGATCAGCATACCAATTAAATATTCATTAAATGGTGGGTTGAATTCTTGTTGGAATTAAAAAAAAACTATAAAATGCTAGTAAGTTCGATCGTTAAAATAATCGATCCAAATTTTAAAATTCCTCGAGAAGATTTTTTGCATCTAGTTGGCTTCATCCGGATCTACATTATCAACTGGGAAAACTGTTGTTCGACAAATCCGCAGCAACAAGAGAGCTTTAATATTAACGAATGATTCCATCACAGAAGTAGCGCCATTAAGTAATTGAAGAGCACGTTGAATATTTATCACATTGAAACGGAACTTATTCCAATTTGTTTTGCTTCTTTGTCGTCGAGTTCATTCATTTGTTATTCGGCAAAATTCAACTGAGAGAAACACAATGTAAAGTAGGAAAATTAATTTCTAGTTTAAACGAGTAGAACTCCACGTAGAGCCTTTGCATCTAACAAACGCGGAATAAAAACAAAATGAAAGTATCGCAACTGGATAGTTAATAAAGTTACGAATAACAGTTACGTTTCCCGGAAACAAAAATAAAAAGCAGTACGCGAACGAAAACAGTTTATAAACTAGATTTGAGATGGGAAATTGTTACTGTATAATCCTTTGCTGTCGCTATTTAAATGCAAAACGCATTTATCGAACGGACTGAACGATGAAAGAAAAAAAAATGGAGAAGAGGATCCGCCGCTCATAAAAAAGCTTTATTTTCAGACTGCATTAGCGTGCTCCCTACACGAAAATGGGGCATACCGTTATCTTGCACAAATCCACTAGTTGACTAGTACATTTGCAATTTATTATTCAGCTGCTATATTAAACGAAACGCAATCGTCAGCAGGCAATAATTATAATTAAATAGATTTTGTTGGAATGAACTTTTAGCTTTGATATAAGAAACTGAAGATGTTTGATTTACAGTAAGGGATGGAAGAAATTCTATAGGAAGTCAAATGAAGCCATCAAGTTCCGAAGATACCAACAAAAAGTACAGAAATTCCAAAGAAAATCCTGTGAAAAGAAGGACAAAAGAAAATGAGAATCAGCTTGCAGCAATTGCAATGGTATTACAAGCTTAACAACATCTGTGGATTCAATTAAGATTATTAACTCTGGAAGGTGCAAATACGTACGGATAAAACAGACAAGATTAATTTAAAAATATAAAATTACGGTCCATATTGAAACTTAATCAACATATCCGCAAAGATGACTTCCGCATATTCATGAATGATGTCGAATTGCAAAGTACCTGCACATACGAACCCTTTACTAAAAAATCACATTGAGGTGCTGATGGTTGTATGCGCTTTAAAAATATTACAAGTCATTCATACAAGATTCTTTCGAATTTTTCATTATAGCTCGCCAAAGCTGAAAGCAGACGGTAATTATTAATCTTCCACCTCCAGCCACTAGGCTATACTGGTGTAGATAAATTACAGTATAATATTAATTTCTTCGTTTTCAAGTAATTTTATGAACTTCTCAATTTTATAAAAAGCATTGGCGATAAAATATGTTTTTCTTCATTTCTAGTTCTTGAGCTATGACGTCATTATTTACCTTCTTAAACTACAATGGCATTTTTCTTGTTTTCAAAAGACATAAATTTCCCGCACACAATGTGCCATTTGCCTTGTAAGGAAAAAAATTTAAAAAAGTGTAGCGTAATATAGTGTAATATATAAATATATATGTACGATATGTATAGTTGTGTAGTGTGCGCCTGCGTCAGCGTATGTATTTAAATGTGTGTTAGTCCCAAAATCCCCCTATTCCACAATAAACAGTGTCAAGCTTAAGTACTCTTTTATTTTATACCTGCAAACATCACAAAAAGGTTATAATGTTTGGAATTGTGTACTACTATGCGAAGATAAGGAATAAATTAGATTCAGAATTCAGATTTTTGAATTTTTGAAGTGGGGGATGGCTCACACATTGTATGCTCCCTAAAGAAGTTTCTCGACAGATAAGGATAAGTGTTTAATGATAGAAAATGTGAAGCATCATGTCTAGGAGCAGTGACCTTAATATTTGACAGAACTAATGCCAATTCTTCCAAATAAATTTCTCGATAAAACAAATTCAACAGAATGGGCAGGTCAACCTCCAGAGGTATCACTTGAGATCTTGGAACAGGAGGTGGGAGAGAGTCTATTTAAAAATCCGTCCAGGGTGGGTTGTGGAATCGGATGAGCAATGGATTGCAAATCAATTTTCTTGAATCGTCGTACAGTGCGCTATATATGTCCTACAGAAGGATCTCTATTAAGGGACGAGCAAAATTCACGGAAACTTTCCCTCATGCTTTGCAGCAGTAATCTCTTAGTTTCAGCAATGTATCTTTTCGCAATAATAAAAACATCAAAAGATTTTGTAATTTTGTAAGTACGCTTACCTTAATTTTATCAGTCTAGAAGTCTAGAGCAATACTCATCCCACCAAGGTGAGGGATTCGGCGAACTAGAGGAAGATGTTGGAATAACTTCACATGCTGCCGCTCCAATGTCTTTTAATAAGCTTTCGTAAGATGATGATATACATCTATTAAATTAGAATAATCAAATCATGTCCTTTTTGGTATTCAACTTCGTCTTGGACGGAGAATTTCCCTGACTAAGAGGGAATTATAAAACAACAGAAATATCAATTGAAAAATGATCACTGCCCAGGGTGTCTTCAGTAGTACGGAAACTCGAGGAGAAAGTCGAGATCTGAGGAGCAAACGGCAAGATCAATAACGCTGGAGCCGGAATTTTGAGGAGACAATCTAGTAGGAAGACCGTTATTAAGAACTACTAAGCAGTTAAAGTCAATAAAATCAAATAAAGATTTCCCTTTGCGATTGTTCGACGAATTGCCCTAAGAAGAGTGTCGGCCATTGAAGGCTCTAAAAAGGAAAGGAAATTAAAATGATTGGAATAACCTGTTCCAATTAGAGACAGACATGCTAACACCTGGTGGAATATAACCACCTGCAATCGATAAACCTTGAGCTTTAATGTTGATGAATTAAGCATTGAAAGAAAGACTGACATTAGAAAAATTATGTGAAAAAAAGCCCTGCTTCATCAACATAGAGACACCTCCTCTACTGTCATATTAAGATAAATTGAATTATATGCAGGGATAGCAAGATGAAATTTAGGGTTACACCATGTTTCGCAAGAACAACAATGTCCAAGTACTAAAGAAGGAGTTCTAGAACGATAATACCTATTGTAGATTTTCAGACAATATAACTTTTAGAATATTAAGGATTGATTTCGAGTAAGCAAAAAAATGTTCCTTTAGAAATGAAACCAACGAACAATTTTCCAACCTAATCTCAGGCTATTCCACCGAGATGTTGTGAAGATTTTGAGATAGACAGTATCCTTTGGCGGAAAAAGTCAAAGATCTACTATTTGGTTCAACCAGAAAATCTTGAGTGTGGGATTCAGACGGAGAAACTGATTTTATATATATTTTTCTGTACAACTTTGGAGAAAGAAAAATTCTTCCTTTTGGGAGATTCAGTAACTAGCGAGACAAATGGTAGAGTTGAAATTATTCGGTTGTTCTGAATAGGAGGGAAATTAGTCCTCATACCATTGAGTTTTTATTTTTAAATCTGCCTGTTTCGATGTAGCATTGTGATGACGTCACTCTTTTTCTTATATGGCAGCTCTTACTTTTTTTTAATTAGTATTCTATCTTTGTTACAAAGTGACGAGTGACAGTATAAATATTTTGACAGCTTACTTGAAGAAATTTTAATATGGGTATTGAAATATTTCATACTTCTCATCAGCAATATTATTAAGATTATTTTACATTTACATATTTCACAGGATTTAAAATAAACAACGAAATTGTGGAAGTCAAGTTTGTTAATAAAGGTTGTCTATAGTCGTACAAATAAGAAAAATTTTAAATATAATTAAAAACAAAAAAAAATATTGCGGACGGTTATCGAAAAGAGAAATACAAAAAATGCACACGATGATGGTGGTTTATTGAAAATTTTATTGTTGTATAATGAAGCATGATCTTCCCGTCATTATATAAAATCAAAAGAATTAATCATACCAAACTTGTGAGATTATCAATATTATTAGAATTTAATGTATATTTAAATGATCGTGGAAAACTTTTATTAAAAAATAAACCCCTAATGGGTGTAAGTTCTTTAATTTTGTTGTTTATTTTGAATTGTAGGAGAGCAGTATTTTGCCACGAAACGCAAGGAACATGTTTTTAAAAGTACCATTTAGAAACGGACATAATCAGAAAAGGAAAAATCTCGGTAATATAAAAGAAACTGCTATGATATGGTGGTGCTATCTAAAAAAAAGATCCCCGTAAGTATTATTAGGAAAAGATTACATGAATCAATTCATTAACATTGGAACTTATTATAGTAACTTCACATAAATATTTTCCCCGTAAAACAAAATAGATTATATAGGCACCATATCGATATTTATATTTTCGTATTTCCGTAAGTACAAATACTCAAGCCAATATCCTATTCATCTGAGGCGTACGGATTAAGAATATTTGCAACTTACGCCATTATTCCACGTATTTCTGTTAGGCCAAACATTGCAAATGGTCGTGAAACAGCGCATATTTTACAAATAAACGCCAATTTATTTAACTACAATAATTTATACAAGCTACCGAAAACTTCCATCAAGCATAGGTTATCAAGTTATCTATAAATAGAAGTTGATGCTGTTGACCGTTACTTTGTGGTAATCCATATTAACTAATGATATTAATAAAATAAAAGTCTTTTTATGTTTTTACCACGCATTTATTCTACACTTTCGTGGCTATAGTTTCTACTCTTTCGAGTTATTTTCTGTAGCTGTAATCGTTTGAAAATAACTCGAAAGAGTTGAAACTATAGTCACGAAAGTGTAGAATAAATACGTGGTAAAAAACATAGAAAGACTTTTATTTTATTAATATCATTAGTTAATATGGATTACCACAAAGTAACGGTCAACAGCATCAACTTCTTGAAATCAGCTAGTACGGCAAACCAGACCAAACTATATTACAGACTTAGGATCAAACACTGAAGCACCTCACAAAACATATGGCTTAATCAACCTGTAATCGTTTGAAAAGAACTCGAAAGAGTTGAAACTATAGTAATAATAATAATAATAATAAAGTGTAGAATAAATACGTGGTAAATACATAGAAAGACCTTTATTTTATTAATATCTATAAATGTTGGCTGCCAAGCGGGAATAACCCTGTAATTTGCATTTTATAAGTTGTGCATTTCGAAATAAATAGAAAACAAGTAAACATGAGTAGAAAAAGAGAATTGATTGAGAAAATCTATAGGAGAACCTATTTCCACAAGCATAATATAATTTTCAAGACACAAAAATTTACCAAACAGTGTTGTATGTACTTACTAAACGTATAGGCCCTAGAGGCAGCAGTTGATGGCATGATTAATGGTAGCATATGGGGCGCTCTTGTTCAACAACACTACTGAACGTTACTTAGAATTCCTTTATAACAAATCTAAATGATTACGAGGAAGGATTATTTCATTATTGTTGTGAGTGCCACAATACTGATACTCGCCCAACAGTTTATCTTGTAATAAATGTTTAGTACCTACCGCATCGGTGCTCTATGCATTAACATTCGACGTATATCTTCAATATTTTTTTGTATAACAAGCTATTATGCATACCAGAAATGGATGTAGTATCTTCCACTTATGCTCCCACGTTCTGTACTTCTAAAGAATACAATTTCCAAACCAACCCCCCGTAAAATAAACGACACTTATACAAATTGTTATGTCGAGTGCTAAGAAGACTTTTGGGACGGCCTAAATTCCCATGACAATTAGAAAAAAAAATCCGTAAGTGCTTCCTTCTCATCTAAATGAACTTTTCCTCGGGAGGTTTACAGGTCTACCATGCAGGTATTAATATTTAATTGCTTCGGCTCTACCATTAGTAGCATAAACATGACAATTCTTTACTTTTTTCTTAAAAGTATATACCTACCTACTCTGGCGCTGAGTGGAAATATGCAGGTTTTGCCTATGAATACGAATTTATTAATTTTTTAAAAGGACGCATTAAATATAAAAAAAAAAACTTATAGCAATAACCACAGATCGCTAGCGATGGTTGCTAGTTAATAAACAATTAATTCAGGGTTTCAGAACCGAACCATGCTTTGCCCATCTCCAATTTCCACAATACTATACAAGAAACTATCAACAAAATTATTAATCTACATTTTAAGCACCATGAACTAAAATTATTTATTGGCGATACTATTGCTGAATACCACGATTTATACGCAAGAACGTAAGGTGGTTAAAGCAAAGATTGCGTTTTTACTTAGAATCTTTGCAATTTTAGATAACTAGACCCGGCTGGTTTGTTTACGTTTACTTGTATCGTTCGAGTCAATAATAAAAACCCGAAACATAAAAAAAAAGGAAAGACATTACACATGTTACTAGTACTGGCTTATTTAATCCAACAGTAACAAATGATTATTAAAATGGTGCAGATTGACTCTACGCGAGTTGTTCATTTTGCCAAAATAAAATGGTTGGTCCTTATCTCGCAATACTCTTTATTAGAGAAACTGCTAGCAGCTCATCTTCAGGCAGCTGAAAGCGGATATACCACAATAAATAAATTTATAAATATAAATTATACAATGGTAATGAAAACATTAAATTGATGGATTACAAAAATTATGAGGTTAAACTGATTCTAAGAACAAGAATTTGTAGATGTAAATAGTTAAAAATGAAAGTGATAATGTTAAATCTATTTTAGGATTAGAAACTTGCAGTAACAAAATCCGAAAAAAATTTGTCAAAAAAATAAAATTAATGTACCTAACTATAATTGTAATATTTAAATAAAACAATTGTTCGTGGAATTTCTAGCTTTATTTGGAATATAATGCGGCATCACATTATCAATTATGTATCTGGTAACGTTTCAGTCAATAATATAGTCTTCTTCAGACATGCACTAAAATGATATTAACATTAAATATAAAAAAACAAAAGTAAAACGATGATAATACTTTATAAATTGCATCTGATTAATATTATTATAAAACAATTATTAAAAATTATATTCAACATGACAAACATTTTAAAAATAAACATCGAATGAGAGCTTATTGCATATTTTCCAAAACAACATACGTATTGTAAAAATAATATACATATATTGGCAATTTGTATCAAGGATGGTTATATTAATGAATAAATTTTAAACAAGTTTGAAATATGTATCATCTGTCATTGATACTGTTGTTGTCTCTTTTAATGTACGTATATTATTTCTAGAAAACTGGGTAATAATTTGTTTCTTTATGTAAGATTTTGGTATTTTTTAAATTAAAAGAATGTTTGAATTTCATTTCATGTTTATTTTAACGCCGTTAAATTTTTTGAAGATTTAATGACCTTGTAAATCTATTCTTTTGGTGTTTTGTTTGACCAACATAATTACTACTACAGTTGTTACATGGGATGTTATAAATTAGATGAGTATTTTTATCAAATGTAGTTTTAACTTTTAATTTTGAAAAGATACCTGTTAAATTGTTATGGTTTTTGTGAGATAATTTTTCTTCTAAAGATGGTATATATATATTTTCTCGACTTATATTAATTGTAGTAAATTTTAATCTCCATTGACTATTGCATCGTTAAGATGCAATTTATAAAATTCAGTAAGTATTGTCAGCGGTTTACTCATTTTAGTGCATGTCTAAAGAAGCCTATATTAATTAGTCGAAACGTTACAAGAGATTTAATTGATAATCTGAAGTCACATTATATTCAAAATAAAGCCAGAAATTCCAGGAACTATTGTTTTATTTATATAAACTACTGGCTATAAACTTTGATTCCTTCCAATATAAATCTACTTGCAACATACTTTTAAAAAACAATAATATAAGTTAATTGTAAGTGAAAATTATAAATTTCTAAAATACGTTAAAATATTGCTAGCAATAAAATAGAATAAAAAAACGAACAAATTGTTTTTACATGTAAACGCATTAAGTGTTCTCAATCAATAATTGGTAATAAAGTAAACTGTACAATATTTTTATGATAAAGAGAAACATCTATGAACGCACATATGAAGGTAATATGAAAAAATAAAAAACTGTATATGAAATCAATTATCGATCAAATAAGAGTTCGCATGTTAAACTTAAATCAAAATTAAACTGAGCATTAAGAAATAGCTCTTTATTTATTTTTTGGTGGCGTAAAATTTCCAAATATCTATTAGCCAAATGCAAAATATTAAAATTGTCATTTATGTTAAATTAATGGTCAGTATTCCTAATATGATTGGCAAAGTGAGATTATTCTTAAAAAAATAGAAATTACAAATAATAATGAAATGTTGTCACGAAAAGCTATATTTATGTTTTATAATTTGGACAAAGATGTGTACAGTGAGTTTTACAAAGATGTTTATAACAATTATTGTAGAATATATTTGTTCTATTGTCTTCTATTGAAGGACAAAATTTGCAACAACTGTATTTTACACTTTGTGGTGCATTTATAACGGAACAAGATGCACTCTCAATGTTTTTACTTCTTTGCACAATATTTTGCGATCTGTTTACACAATATTTTTACTTCAAATAATATATTTTTAGAAAATCTAATAAAATAACATTCGGCTCATATTGACCCCAACGGTATATGTGTAACTTCTTACAAGCGTGATCAGAGGTGTTCATTTGTGATTCACTGATCGCCAAAGTTAAAAGGAAAGGGTTCATACTAATGTCCAGTTGCCTAATAATTACCATTTGGTGACAAGGCAAGTACATACTGCTGTCCACTTCTCCTACCAGATACTACGAACTTTCCTCGCCACATGGTTTGAGGCGAGTTCAGAGCAAGTCTTCACTTCTTTAAAAAAAAATTAGAACAATCCCAAGTAGGACCTTATCAGTGTATATAAGAATCAGAAGAAAAGATTTGCTGCAATAGCCCGGCGAAAAATAAAGTAGGTAGTGCGGGTGTTACTGAATGAAGTTAATATGACTAATTTGCTGTTTGGGGTTCAAGCTATCAGTGGGATTTGAGACGTTACAATGTAAGCGCCATATCTAGTACACTATGGATGTAGATTATAAAAACAATTGCCATAGTTACCAGCATTTGCACACTTTCCCCAAAATATATACATACCTGCACTATCATACCTTATATAATTTAACATACTTTGAAAGTTCCAAAAACAAAAGCACAAAATTTGTATTACACTGCATTGTGTTCGCACCGATTTATTTTTTATAAATTCTTTAACAGTAAAACAAAAGTCATTTATTAAAACGAGTTCTCATATAATTGCTACTAAAACGAAAAGAGCCAGTTTTGATACTTTTAACTGTGAAAAGGCTTGGCACGCGATGCCCCAATAAGATTCTTTACTCCAATTTTAATTTATTATGGACATTAACTTCTAGGTAAAAAAAAAGTAAGTCGGGTGGTTACTCCATACATCATTGATATACCTATTGTTCTAGAGGTCACGCGAGTCCAGAGACACCTTGCGGTGGTTCTCTCATCAATAATTGAAAAGACGGGTGGCATGTGATACCCACTGAAAACCCTTCGGTCACTTCTCTCCGCTGAAGAGATGTTTTCGAGAGGCTCAAATCTAATTTGTCAAAATTTGTTCGGGTTTCTTTTTGTTAACATATGTTCAATTTAAGATGGGTAACGTGAAAAAGGTATACCTATATAAGTAATTTGATAAAAGCAAAAAAAAATGGTGCTGCTGAGCCGAAAACGTTTTGTGTATCCAACAAATGGAAAAATAAATTTGAAACTGCTGGGATTACAAAATTGCTTTAGTTATATAAACATGACAGTTTGATATTTGGGTTCATTTTATTGATAATCAATTATTCTATTATATTCCACAAAAAAAAATACTGGTGTGCGGTTTCATAGAAAACTTATAATGTTCCCATCTAAATTTTATACCTATTTAAATAGCTTCTTTCTTGAATTATATGTGGACAAAATTGCAACAATCGTTTTGTTGTGGTATGAAAAATAAATTAAATAATACTTGAAACCTTTGAAACAAAAAGTAGAAATGATTAATAAATCAAAAGTTTCAAAAGTGTTTGCCATGAATTAGATAAAAAAACTAATGAGATTGAAAGCAGGTAATGCCAATAGGAAGCAGTTCTAATCAGGGACGTTTTACCCATTAAACTAACTACGCTAAAGCCTCAAGCGCCAAATTTTCAAGAAGCGCCATTTTGGTCAGACATAACAGACTTCTAGTTAATTAGTAATTTGTTACGTTCCAAACCTTTTTTTTTTTTAATCCAACTAGAGGCGCCAGTTGATTGTTAGCCCAAGGCGCCTGCAAGTCTTAAAACGTCACTGGTTCTAATCCTATTAGATCCAAACCAATGTCAAAAATACATCATGGTAATTATAACAACAGTTTTCGCGTAAGTATATTACTGCATGGCTGCTCTTCGGTTCTCGGGTTCTCTGCCGTGTAGAAAGTTTAAATTACTTGACGTTTCGATCATCTTGTCGTGATCTTCTTCAGAAGTGAAGTGACTACTATATTACTGCATTAACGGACACACTGCAGAAGAAAACTATTTCTAAAGCCACGAAAAACATTATATCTTTCCGTCATCTTCTTCACATTCATTCTCATCCCAACTCACTATGACGAAGCATCCGAGTTTGAAACACTTTCAAACGACCGCGATTTCCTTCTTCACAATAGTTTAGTCACTTTGCAAAAGATTACAAACCTATTTTCAAGTGTGCGTTCATTATTCTCTACACAGAAGGTCAAGGTTATTGCACAATGCATAAATTCTTTTGTAAACATAGCCTAAACAATTTACAATGCTTGTCAGGCACCTTAGTTGAATTAAATCTGAGTGCAAAAAGACAGACAATTTTTGATAAGCAAAAATGAGCCCAGAACATTATTTCGATTAACCAGCCAGAAACTTATACAAATCAGAACAGGAAACCAAAAATTGGACTGATTGGTATGATTGAAGGACGCGTGGCAAAATATGGCGGGCATGTGTGACAATAAATTGCATTGATTCGGTACATTTATAGTCAAAATATTCAAATAATTCGTAAATAAAAAGGTGAAATGGAATCGTAAAACTATGCGTTTAATAATCACGTACGGTAAAGGAGAAATAAATGCTTAAGTTACGAGAAAGAAAAGGAAATTGGTGAGCCCAAAAAGAAACAAAAAGTAATTATAACGAATATAGGCACAGATTAAAAAATCCGAGAATACAAAAATTTAGCAGAGATAAACACCGCGGTAAATATTTTGCTGTAAACTAGGACACTGTAGAAAATATGCAGTTCAAACATTACTACATAGATGTCGCTATTATTTTGAGATGAATTATCAACAGTTCCTAAACGGTTTAGGGGCAGCTACGGGTTCTAAACACAACATAATTCGCGATAGGCAACCTACATGATACGATATGTATTTGTCAAAATTCATAATGAACATAGACATCATCATTTTGTATAGAGTAAATAATATATAGGTATATATACTGCTACGAAACTTGTAGATGAATCTTTTAAATTTCAATTAAATTTTATAAAGCAAACAACTATTTCTATTTTACTGAACACCACTCAGTGTCATCTGTTATACTCTCATTAACTCCTGACATATGCCAGATCTCTAATGATAGAGGGCATGAAAAGTAAATTTGGCCCCACCACAACGTTTTACGTACACCGCAAACGAATAGAATATTATATTCAGTAACACCCGGGATGTGAGAGGATATTGTTGCTCCGCCTAAACACCGATTATTGAATCCATTATAGCATATAACATTTAAATAAGTAATTAGTGATGTTCCTCTATATGTTGAATAAAAGAAACAAGTAAATATTCGTGAAATTTATTTAATCAAAATATATTTAAATGAATTACAAAGAAATTAATCTTCTAAAGATTTCTTCAGGGTAAGTAAGTTCTTTGCGATATTAGATACACGATAATAATATTTCTATAATCTTAATTCAAACTGAAAACTCATATTTCTCGTTTTAAATACCATAAATAAAATTCAAATCTCCCGCCGAATCCCCATCATAAAACCACATACAACTAAAGCAAATGCCAATGGTGTTCGACTTGTATTACAATTTTTAAATTTTATTGTTTTTTGTTTGTTAATACATGATTGCTTTATTTTACGAAAATTTAATTCGAATCGCCCATCGCTATCATATTCCATCATTGTGCGATCTACCATAACAAGACAAGTAAAATACGAGAAAACACATGTATACCATGAGGGTGAATGAGGATATTAGATCTATTCAGACAAAGAGGGAATCCAAGTTTATATTTTGCACACTACATTTGCTTGGCAAGGACAAAGTGTCGAAGTTTCCTCTATTGGGCTAACTGGAGTAGCACATCTCAAGAAAAATGCAAAACTAAAACTCCTCTTCTAAAATAAAATACACAATAGACCAGCAAAGGTCGCAGTGAATATATACCAAATATCACCCTCTCAATCGTAATCTAACCCATACAATCATGTTCTCATAAAATATATAACATGAAAAATTATGGAATGCCGCATAAAAATTGGTAGAACTTTCTGTTCTATTTTCTAAAATTAATTTAGATGATTGCGTTCCAAATATCTGCATTGAAATCAATGGAAAAACTCGCGACATTAAGCTCAGCCAATCAATTTTTCATAAGTAACCTCGCAATTAAGTGCTCGGCGAAAGAAGTAGTCACGACAAAGCCATGGAAATAGCGGCTTTTTCTTCCTAATTCGTGTACATATGCATACGTACGTGTGTGTATATGCGGTACTATCATTACTGGTATTTGTTTAGCGACGGAAGCATTAGCGGTTGTACGTACGACTGTAATGTGCCAGCGACTAATACGTTCTACCGGGAAGAGTAAATATTGTACAATTGATGGAAGGCATGCATTGAAAATTCCACGCGAACACGATGGCCGATCGATCAATAAGGGCAAGAAGAAAACTGTGTCAAAGTTATTTCGACATAACAACTGAAGATACATTTACTGTACTGTAAATTGAATAATGTGATATTTTCCCGATATTGCCACCGACAGAAATGCATACAATTGAGAGTCAGATGGAACGACGTTTTTCAAAACGAAAAACAAGTAATATTATTAAGTATAAAGGAAAAATTGCACGTTATAAAACCCCAAAAGGATATCACTCAAGGAGTTTATGCCTGAATAAACTATGTTGCATAGAATCATCACTATACACAGACAGGATTTCCGCCAGTGTACTAGAGGTGTCAGCCTCACACGCTTCATAATAATTGAAAGATAAAAGATAATGCTAATTAAGTTGATCAGCCAGTGTACAGACACTGGTATCAAAATTCATAGTGTGCCGTTAATACTTCAGAAACTACCGCGATCCTCACATGTTGCAAAAACTCCATGACAGCGTATTCCCGATGAAAAAAATCGCAGCTCAAATCACAACCAGGCACAAGTCATAAACAACATATGTTCTAGAAACAAGTCCAAATTCTGTAAGGATTGCATGTTCAAACCTTGCTCCAACCAATTCATGTAATCAGTTCTATCTGGGACCAAAACAAATCATTCGGAGGGAGATTTGGCGTAGTGGGAGTGCATAGTTAGGCCGCAGACACCTTCCAGTTTGACAAAATTTCAGTGGACCTGGTACAATATATCAATAGATGTCAGTGTGATCAAGTATTGCAACCTCAAACCCCATTAAAATAAAAAGATCTTTTGACAAACACCAAACACAAAGAAAGGTTTCTTTTACTCAAAACTATATACTTCACATCCAAGTAACTTTCAACAGTAAAATCAATATTCTTTCAAAATCAAGAAATATTTCCAACGACTATTAAAAATTTGAGTCAAATATACCTAATGAATGCTATTAAAAAGTATTTCAATCAAAACTTAAATTTAATTGTCTAAAAAGTAATTGTATTAGAGTAAACAATATTTACTTCAACAGACCAGTCAGGCGATACTAAGGGCATTAATGAACACCAAGATGTGACTAAGACTGCCTTGGGAATGTAGCCGAGCACTGAATTGCGCGACAAACCACAATAAATTATGGGTACCTAGTTAGCAAGAAATTTGGGTTCATATATGGGCCCAAAACTTGTCCAAGAGTATCCAAAAACGCAATACAAGGGTAGGTAAGAAATAAGCCCAGGAGAAACAAAACACTGGAACAGTAGAACCAAGCAAATTCTGTGGCAAATCTTTATTAAAAGACCATTAAAGAAGAATACCCAAAAACTACTAACTGCAGACTGTGTGTGGATGACAGAGATTACATCTCAAATCCTGTGGAAGTGCAAGATTCTGGACGAGGAAAGAGAGGCAATCTTTTGACAAACCAATAATGGACCCAGGTGAATATTTTAATCAACCAATCTGAGATCTGTACAGGACACCAGGATATTTCAATGCCTGTATGGGAAAAGGAAATGAGAAATTAATTACAAAATGTCAAGGAGATCGTAGGGTTTCCGTAGATTCCATGTCACATGGTTTCCACAAAAAAAATTGCTTCTCTCGAGGATAAGCGATATTTAACCGAGAAGCGAAATCTTTTTTAGTGCCTCATCCCAGTGAGACCATCCCGCTGATTGCAGTTGCCCTATAATCAGAAAGCATTATTTCCGAATCCTATATATAAAAGCTTCCAAGAACTTATATTAGTACCCTGTGTGTCATCTGCAGTGTGTCGAGCGTGTCTGGGATCAAGTAAACATTTATTAATTTTACTTTAAGATTGTAGGATTAATTTCAGCTTGATTGGAAGAAGTTTAAGAATATTTTCAATATACAAGATGTAATTATGACATCTTATGCAATAAATTATTTATTCAAAATACCTGCCACCATTTCAGAGCGCTCGCCCGAGCAAATTTGCGCCAGCATAAAACATCCCTTATTTTGTTTAATCAAAAAATGATATAATCAAAGTTCTATTTGCTGAAATTTTGTATAGGGGAATAACTTTTTTTAGTAGTATTTTCTCAAATCATGAACAGAAAAGATACTTTACCCAAAAATAAAATAGTTTTCGGCTCATTGTCAAGGTCGATTTGTTTTACACCCAGTGGTCAGTGGGCATCCGATCTATGCCAACAATATTATTTCAATAGGAATAAAATATCGACCGCTGTGTGTGTCTATCATTCAAACGAATTGGAATATAATTTTACGTACGTAATTTTGTTTGTTTGCGGCGGTCTGGACACATAATCATAAATTGTCGTGTGCCTTCTTACCGAGTTTCATAGGTTAACGCAGCTCTTCTGTTCAACATGACAACACATTAAACGCGAACTGATAACACGGCATGCAATTCCATGAATATCGTAACCCAGATCGTAAACGTAAGGTGCATAATACGTAGGTGTGCCACTCTTATCCTTCCGACGATCGCTATTGATGTTTGCTGCTGTTTTTGCAGCAGTTAGATAATCTTAATCTCAATTGACGCATTTCATATTTACCCCCAGTATGACGCAAGTAGAAAATGTCGAAGAAAACTGCTCCCAGAATAACTTAAATGAATTAGTCTATTGTTCCAAAATTACTTTATCAATAATATAGAAAACCTAGGATATACATGCGCCGTGCATTTGTAGCTGTTCACTTCAACTACATTTTATTGAAATATTTCTATAGCAAACTAAAACGGGTCCTCGATAGAAACGTTATTGTACACAGAGAAAATAAATTTTATATTTAGCCTCCTATATACGAAGAACCTACTAAACAAAGCAAGAGACACTATCCTGCGAGGGTTTACGAATCAGAAGTACGATAATATGGAACGCAAATATAAAAGAATATAGACAAATGATAGCTGGCAATGAAAGAAAAGGCACTCCCATCACTTTAAGATCCATGTGATCACGGTAACTTTTCTTTTGTTCTCATTAATATGGATACTACAAGACCGTGCCAAGCGCCACCCTGATTCGATTGACGAAGACGTTAAAAAGAACTTACTGCAGTTAAATTAATCTTAAATAAAATAATCAACCACCAATTATTCTCTTCACGAACTTCCCAGGTCCAGTGTTTTTAATTTTAGACAAGGATCCTAGCAGCAGACTGGTGCTAGGACAGTTTATGAATTAACCAATACCGTCTGAGATGTTTCTTTTTAAATATTTTGTGATGTGAGGACCCCTCTGATCTGGGTTTTGAAGATACTCAGAGCGTGTTCTGGTCTATAAAAATGGCAGGTGATCCCTCGCTTGGCCAGTTGATCTACCATCTTATTACCTTATTGTGAGAATGCCCTGGCATCCATGCCAGTGTGTTGTTGTTTGTGATAGCCAGCTACGCTTCATCATTTAAACGTTCCACACGTCAGTCCACATCCAAAGCTATTAGCTTTTAGAGCACTCAGAACTGGAGGTCGCCAGATGTTAACCCCAGATTTAATCCGGGGTTTACCAGTTGTTAGTGGGGAGTCTTTGGAGTACGTTTGCAAAATATTAGCCATAGATGGCCAGGCGTTTATTTTTTATGATTTTTTAAAGTTTACAGTGGTTGGTACTACAGGCTCGCTTAAGTACACTAGAAGCTTGTAAACCTCGTATTCGAGTGTGCGTAAGCGAGGCCATCAATCACTGTAAATTGTAAAACATAGATGCCTGGCCATCTATGGATAAAATTTTACAAAAGCAATCCAAGGAGTGTCCACCAACAACTGACAAAGCCGGGATCAAAACTGGGGTTAACATCTGGCGACCTACCCTTGTCAGCGTAGCTGGATTATCAGTGCATATATAAATGTCAATTCCCTTTATTCTTTTCTTGGGATTTTCTTAGGCACAAAAATCTATGACAAAATTCTCGTCTATACTCAGCAATTGGTGTAGCACGTAATTGCCATGGTTTGTCTTTAAAAAAATAAATTTTATGTAGCCATAAGGGATCTGGTTCTAGATTCTTGGATGAACAGGGTGGCTTGCTACGTTCACTTAAACCACTCTAACTAGGTCAATTGTGCTACCTCCCATAGGTACCCAAACGGAATAAAAATTCGAATAGTATAGCAGGTGAAACGCCGCCAAGGCTACTGGATCAAAACTCATGCAAGGTGGAACGCCTAAGCGCCTAAGATGTCATAGACGAGATAGAAATACCCTCTTTGAAACCATCACAGCTCTTGCAATTTATTAAAGTTCTTAGACTGGATGGGGAGCTATAAGTGCGGGCAAACCCTAGCAGCTTACAGCTGATGTAAGGGGGCACAATAGATCAATAAGTCGCGGTGCAAGGTTACCCTAATTAGATCTAATCTAATACCTAGATGTTCATCGAAGTTGAACATTGGAGTGGAGATATGAACGACCCACTGTCTGCCGAAGGCAAGTTATGACGGTATACAGAAAACCCTAGGATCGGAACCTTACAGCCGCTCCATGCAATGCCTTCTCCACGAACAAATCCGGAGGAGCAATACATAATTAAAGCATAGGAGACAGAGTTTATTTGGGAAACCGAAAGGCTACCCAGAGATGTATCGTACCCGCTCGGGAAAGGACCTGTACAAATTAGTAGAGGAAACAACTATTTTGGAGTGGGTTGTACAGCAACAAGGCACAATAATCCTGTACGCTGGCAATTATAATTATGGCAGTATACAGTCTAAGATCATTCTTAGGGAGAAAGCGACGACACTGGTTTCTCGATTTTTGTTTCGACATGTTTGCTCCCACTCAACTTTCCGTCAAATATGACATTCAGATGTTTAACTTTGTCCGAATAACTGAGAGTAATGGCACACAATTGTTGCGGACAAAATTGTTCCACCTTTCTTTTGTTAATAAAGAGTACGTGCCATCTCTGCCTGACATCCTGGTTTACAAAGAGGCCACGTGCTCTACACAAATTTTCGATAGACGTTAGGAGAGTCCAGGGCACAGCACGTCCTCGAATCTTGTATCAATAAGGACAGTTATCGTCGGCCGCAATGCAATTGTGCAGAAGCCAAACGTGTTCAGCGTACGAACGGAGTCATCCACAAAAGTGCTGACAAAAATCCTGTTTGCGTACAACCCTGACCTACAAGCCCTCTAACCATGGTATATCCCATATTTATTTTCATTGCCTTCTGCTCCAACATATGGTGTAACCAACCTACAAGAGTCGGCTCAACACCGTAGCGAGTTAAAGCGCTTACAATGCTATTGACGGGAACTCTATCGAAAAACCCATACGATCTCTAGGAATACATATTTAGCAGTAAAAGGTAACTAATTAGGGAAAATAAAAGGCAAGGAAAGTTGGCAGTAAACACAATTAATAATTTGCGGCATAACAGATGACAAACCGAGGTGTACCAAATCCATGAAAGAATTATAAATTGGTATATAACCAATCTAAGGATCTTTTTAAACCAACCTCACACAATTGACATTGATTATATAGTATTGTGTGCCTAAGAATTATATCTAGAAATGCTTAGTTATTTACAGATAATTAAAAATCGCTGGTCAAATACTTATTAATGGATATACAGACAAAATTATCATGATGCAGGGTATCATTTTGATCAGCAACTCCCAATTGTAACCATTTAAACGTTATTCAGTATTAAAACATATTGATGCTAAATGAATTTTGTTAAAAAATGTTCTTAATTAAAAAAAATGTCAAAATATCTGCAAAAAAACTGCTAAATCGCGACGGTAAACATCCATTGCTATACAGCAACTTATCAATAACGTACAGGAAAACCGATAAATGAAAAGCCCCGCAATAATCGGCAATGTAAGCACCGGACGTCCGCTGTAATGTCCCTCTTTTCCGCCGGCCCTGAAAGCACCGCCCCTCGTTCCGTACGATCGAACCGTCATCCCTCATTTCTCCGTCCTCGAACGACCCAGAACCAATAATCATTTTAACCGTAAATAAATGATGAACCGTATGCATTAAATATGTATCGGACACGCGGGGAATGTCGCTGGGACCGCGGCCGCCGGCCCAGCAAAGCCCCATCGCCACCGCCTTCGCGGTTGTGATGATAGCGCCGGTTGCTCGGCAACCGGTTGCCGTTCGCTTGGGACACGCGATTGCGTCATCAGCCGATTATCATCGTCCCGATTAAAATCAAATCGTAATGAAGACGATAACGGCGAATGACAATAACTAAGGAGAGATGGAAAGCGCAGAGGCAGAAGTTTATGTAGATGCAAATTACCTTTCCACGAAATTAGCGAAATAACAAGAACAAGTGTATTACTATGAAGGGTAGCGAAATTAATTAATTAAGTATCATACAGATGAGTCAAAGTTTTATTATCGTTCTCAACAAAATAAATTAAAAGTTGCTGTTTTCTTGAAAATATATTATCTTGATCTTATACAGGGTGCGTCATTAGTGTGTCGGCGGAATTTAGCACGAAAACTACGAAAGATAGGAAAGTGAGACTTTCTGTATGTATATAGTTGACCAATGCGCATATGGTAAAATTATTGTTAAATATACACGGTGTTACAAATTCCCAGAACCACTTTCAACTTTTTTATTTTAGATGGATTGCAATATAGCAATTTTTTAGTTATTATTTCGATAGCCACCTAAAACACCTTTGCAGTGATATATGGTTATGTGCGCTTCTGACTGTTAGTTTATGCTATATTGCAAATTTTGTCAAAATTTTGGCAGTTGCGACTTTTGAGATTTTAACTTTTATCTTAAAAACTGTTTTAGTGTCGCGCGTGAATCTTTTGTTATGGATTTGGGGGCTAACAGTTAGCATGTTTCAAGGCGGTATAACTTAGAAATATATACAGGGTGTTAAATATGTCATGGAACATTTTTCGAAATTCAAACGCTTTTCTTTCGATTCTTTTAAATGGAACCTATATTTTCCAATATAATCAGCAAATTCCTTGTAAAATTGCCTTCAAAATGGTACCAATAACGTAATACTTATTTTCAGTATTTTCGAAGATATACATATCTTTAATAATAGCAATTTACCCCTATTCATTTGTTCTTTTTTATGTAAGTTGTTTAGATTATTTATAACGTAACAAAAACAAACCGTACGTGACACAAAATTATTTTATTTTTTACACTTTTAGATATATATAATAATTTTAAATCAAAAGATGCTCAAATGTCTCTATTCAGCTCCGTGTGTATGGCCTGCCTTACATTTTCAAATATACATATTATCATATTATCCACATTTAACTGAAGAGAAGCATTTCTTATGCGTTTGTGCATGTTGTCTGCCGTTGCATCGGATCATGCATATGATGGTTTTTTATAGTAGGCCGTAGAAAAAATCACAACGGGTCAATTTGGTGATGCGGTGACCAACTTAATGAATCCCAATTCGTCTATTAATAAATACCTTAAAGGGTGCGCTTTTACAGCAGCACCGTAATGTGTGAATGCACAATCGTGTTGGTACCACAATCTCTCCATAAAGTTCCTATGGAGGCCTTCTAGCAGTATTGGTAAATTATTTTAAAAAAAGTTTCTATAAATCTCACAATTTAAGGTATTGTCAAAGAAGAATGGATCCACAACGGTGTTTCCTGATGTCCCCCCCGTTTGTGTTGATACTAAATGGGTTTTGTGTATCATAGTAGTGTGAAGTTTTTCTGTTCATTATTCCAGAATTGACAAATGTTGCTTCATCTGTGAAAAGCACAATAATCTAGAATATTTTCACCACCATGGTGAATATTAATTTTATAAGGGTGAAACTTATGTTTCTTTACAATTCTCCTCGTGATAGTGGATGCAATTCCATGATGTTTCGAAATTGTCCTTGTAGAGATTGGCGAATTTTCCACAACGGATTTTCTATAACCATAGTTTTTGTCCTTCCATAATTCAAATATTATAATAAAATCATAAAACATTGTAAAACGCTATGACACCAAAAATAAACTACAAAAAACAACATTATGTGGACATTTAAGCGGAGATTTAATGTTTCGTTATATTCTTCGCTTTTCTTTGAAAATCATGGCTATCTAACTATATTTGGTGTCCCATATATTGAATATTGTCAACATATTTTCCATAAATTTGTAATATCTTCGAAAATACTGAAAAAAAAAGTATTACGTTATTGGTACCATTTTAAAGGTAATTTTACGAGGAATTTGCTGCTGAAATGGAAAAATATAATTTAATTATTAAATTTCGATAAATGTGCCATGACATATTTAACACCCTGTATATATTTTGACGTTGCGCCACCTTGAAACATATAAATCGTTAGCCGCCAAATTAATAACCAAAGAATAACGCACGACACTATAACCGTTTTAAAGATAAAACTTAAAATCTCAGAAGTCGCAACTGTCAAAATTATGACAAAATTTGCAATATAGCCTAAACCAATTGTCAGAAGTGCACATAACTATATATCACTGTAAAGGTCTTTTAGGTAGCTATCGAAATAATTACTAAAAAAATATAGCAATCCATAAAAAAGTTGAAAGTAGCTCTGGGAATTTGTAACACCCTGTATATTTGAAAATATTTTTACCATATGCGCATTGATCAACTATATATATATTTAACCTACCGACAATGGGACGTCCACATATTGTCTCAAGTGCATTGGATGTGGCGTCCACCAGCATGTCGCGTCCGTATACGGACGCCACAAAACTGTTCCATGCTAATATGATAGCATTGACCGCTTACATCTCGTAAAACAAATATCAGTTGGACGTCCTTTTGATGGTCAGATCAAAGTTATTCGTATAAATTAGTTCGGGCAAACACCATACCGCGGCGCTGCGGAATTTACCTACTATACGTCTGATATACGGATTGTACCATTCTTCCGAGTATTCGACGTCCGACCTTAAAAAAAATATTTCACTGTTTCGCGTAAACAACGTCCTGTATCTGTGGCAACCTCGCATGTTTAATCGCAGCCAATCATTCGCCGTTGTGCTGTTACTAGGTAGTTGTATTCATTTCTGACTTGTGCTACTTGTACACTAGCCGATCCGTAAGGAAAATTCACAGTTCGCAAAATGCTTAATTTGTGATTGTGCTGGTCTTGGAGAAAAATAATTTAAAAAATATTTTATTTAAAAGAATAATAAATTGTTTTAACAAAACACCGGGAATTGGTAAACATAATTTGAATTATAATCATAAAAATTTTGGATTCATAAATTACATACATAAAAAAAAAAAGTAAAACCATCTTAATTCAAATTCAATTAAACGGGAATATGGAAAATTGTCTTATTGGAATACTTTATGAAAAATCGTTGATTAAAGGACCTATTTTATAATAAGAAACTATAACAAAAATCCAAAAGAACACATAGTGCCAAATCTCACAAAGTTTGCGCACGCTACTAACTACTTGCTGTTCTTAATTTGATTGGTTTGACATTTTTTAAGTAGTTTACATGTAAATTTTAATCTCCGGATAACGTAAATAAGATACTTGGATTCTATTTCTTTTGAATTGAGGGCTTAATTAGTAAAATTATAATATTAACAATGCCGTTATACACCCTCTCGTGGTCTATTACAAAAATCACAACAGGCTCAAGGCAAAAGCAATGAAAGAGAAATAAATACTGACAGAACGGACTTTACGTTGTTGCGTGTATATTTTAACTACATTAACCTTTTGAAAACAACAATAATTTTTTAGGATACTTAAAACATAAACAGCAACTAGAGAAATAAATATTGGATTAAGCTGTGCTACAAGTACAGGTGCCCAGATGTCGTTTTTGTCCTAGTAGATTCGTTAAATTTAAAATAAAACACGTGGAACATAATCAGTTTCGCGCCATTTTAGTCTAATTAGATCTGGTTTGTTACACGTTTAATTGTGCTGCCAGTATAGTATAATTCTAGTGTTTTTATTGAAAAAATCAAAGCTAAAGATTAAATTAGCGATGCAAACAAGAACAAGAAAATTATTAAGCCTCAGTCTCGAAGAGCCGCTTATTTTTTTACCAAAATGGGAAACAACTAACGGCTCAAATGTAGATGAACAAAACCAAACAATCGATGTTAAAGCTCTTTACTAGTAATTATGAAGTATTTATGGGCTTATACGGTAGAAATCCTCTAAAAGTCATTTAGGTCGTAACTTTTTTCCTATTCTGAGATTTGA
This sequence comes from Cetonia aurata, assembly GCA_949128085.1. Lineage (NCBI taxonomy): Eukaryota > Metazoa > Arthropoda > Insecta > Coleoptera > Scarabaeidae > Cetonia > Cetonia aurata. The sequence continues at coordinate 18,195,927 of OX421883.1, forward strand.
GTGTATTTGAATTACAATATTGATATTAAAAGCGTTTTATACGTGACCGTAAAACTTTTAGAATAATCGCGTAGCACATTTTTACATGATGCCATCGATATTCTTACAAAGTATAGATACAATTTATTCAAATAGGAAAAGGTAGTTTTCCATCATAACGAAAAATATCAGTTTCCGACGATCACGAGCTGAATTTTTTTTTAGTTTTTTAGTTTAGTTACACAACTCCATCTTTTAGTTTCTATAGGTTCACTCCTATAATTTATAAAGTTTGCGTTGTGGATATAGTTAAACATAACAATATCATACATATTTCATATACTTAGCAGATAAATTAATAAAATTTACTTCTAAAATTCTTTATCACACAGTAAATTTGTTAACTCACGAAATTAAATGGTTATATTAACTGGATTATTAGAAATTTAACAAATAACAACCCCTTTGGCGTTTTCCCAACAGAGATATTCCACAAAGAAAAAAACCAATAAAAATTGAATGTTTTAACCTTACTTTTACCCACTACATATATATAAACAAACAGAACAGAAAAACTATTTATTTACTTTGAAGTACATAAAAACGTTATTAATTCATGGAATCTTGTTTTACGACTAATACAATATCATGCACTGCGCAAGAAGACCTTTGATTAGGTCACGCCCACCTCACTTAGGCGCGAATCTTTCGAATTCAAAAATGTCTGTTATAATGTTTTTTTTTTCATTATGGTGTTCCACTTGCATCGTCTAGAAAAAAAATTATAAATTTTGGTGATTTTGGGTACCAAAACGTGTACTTCGCAAATAAAAAACAAAAATTAAAAAAATGGAGAGAGTGGTCGACGGAGACTGAATTATTTTGCTTTTTTTTTTTGGTAGCTACTAAAGAAACTGCATATTTTCTTTTTTATGTTCCGGTTGGTTTTCATTTGTTTTACTCGAAGGCCGTTCAATATTAAAAGCTGAAAATTTGGCTGTGGACCATTTGTAAGGGGGTCAAATATACCTATGTCCCAATTGCAGTTGTTGAGAGGAATCTTTCAGTATTTGTAGGCTTGATAAATAAAACGATTTTTTTTTGGTGGAGATATGTATATGCGTTTTCATAATTATTGAGTTCTGGTTGTTACATAATTGTACATACGTTTCGACATATTTATGTCTTCTTCAGTAAGTGTACATTTTATTAAGATGAGCATCAAATTTGTAAAAACAAACCCGGGAAAGAAAGGACCAATAACACATTAAAATTTAAAGTAATAATGACAGGATGCTCCATCACAGAAAACTATGTTTTTTATCCCAATTTTCAGTTAGAAATCCCCTAGGACCGGCAATCCATACTTAAACCGACTACGGCCTTTAATATTGCGATGTATCTAGAACGAATTTAATTTTTTTTATGATAAATCTTTCACAACACGGGGAGGGGTTAGATCCAAATCCAAACTATTAATTTCTTGTATAGACGGAGAGGAAAATTGATGTTTTAATGACTGAATTACTTATTTTACGACACTGGGAAGGGGCGGATTAAATATTTTATAAATAATTAGGTGAGAAGACTGAGGTTCTCCAAGAGTCACAATTTCTTTCTATTTTCTTCATTACATATGTTAATGATAAAATTAGAAAACGTTGTATGTAAGAAATATTACCTAAACATTTTTCGGTTTTACCGAAAATGACTTCGATTTTCGATTTTTAAGTGGGACTACCTGTATATTTTTCGATATTTTGATTCGGAATAACATTTTGAGTACAACTGCACCAAATTTGATATTTCTTGACATAAAGGGAATTTTTTTTTTCATCGAGAGTGCTTTGGAGTTCTTAAAATGCTCAGGTGTTACTGCATAAACATGATAAGAATGAAGTTTTTCGTTTTTACTGTATACATACATAGTTTTTTCCGCGCATGTGTACGTCCAAAATTTAGTTTTTATGTTTTAATTTAATTTTTTGAAATGGGCACAGGGTGGCTCACTAGATCATCACGAAAGGACATTGGAGTACCTTCATTTTGATACTATACAAATAGCGACAGATGACAGGTAGCAAACACTTTATAAGTACTGATTAGTAGGTATAAGCTGTCTTACGAATCTAAAAAATTGCAATACTAGTAATAATACATAATAATATCCACATTTCTTTATTACAAAACGTTGAATCAAAACAAAAAAGAAATTACTATACCGAGAAATAAACACATATTAGCAAAAAAGACTTTAATGCTAAGGCTATTAAATTTGTTCAAAATAGCCGCCACCTTGATTTTCACAAAGTTGTACTTTCTACTCACTTTTCTAAGCTGGTCTCGAATCATTCTGTTAATGGCCATTCTCACTTTGTTTTCTAAATCTTGGCGATTAGCTGACGGGGTTGCGTATACTTCGTGCTTGATGGTGCCCCAGGCAAAAAAGTCTAAGGGAGTTAGATCCGGTGACCTGTGATATATTTTAATTGGGCTTAAAGAAAATAAGTGGTATTCCGATTTGTTTACCTAACAGGCCATCTAACAGGTCCATTTGTCCCTATACATTTTTCAAAAAACCTATCGTCTAAATACTGCCTCTCTATTAGAGAGTTGTGAGCTGGCGCACCATCCTGTTGGAAATATAGGCCAGCACGTTCAAGTAATGGCATTTCATCCAAAAGTTGTCAATTTCGTAATTTAAGTATCTCTCTCCGGTAAGAGAGCCGTCAAAAATTATTGGACCTACAATTCTTTCGCCAATTATACTTGACGACCAGCAATTAAATCCAAAACATTCTTGAAAATTACCTACTTCCATTAAATGTAAATTTTCTTGGGCAGTACCTTCTGTTTTTCCTATTAAATATGCCTGCATTCGTAAATCATACCTACATATGATATCATTGTGTATTGCATTATTTTGCGTTTTCACAAAAAATACTTAATAAACATTTGATCGGCATATTAATGTAAGGTATCAAAATGAAGGTACAATGCTGTTTCGTGATGATCTAATGAGCCACCCTGTTCCCATTTGAAAAAATTAAATTAAATCATAAAAACTAAATTTGGACGTAGAAATGCGCGTAAAAAAGTGTGTATACAGTAAAAATGAAAAACTTTGATCTTATCATGTTTATGCAGTAACACCTGAGTATTTTAAGAACTCCAAAGCACTCTCGATGAAAAGAAAAGAAAATTAAAAAAAGAATTCTTTTTATGTCAAGAAATATCAAATTTGGTACAGTCGTTCCCAAAATGTTATCCCGAATCAAAATATCGAAAATCAAAGTCAAAAATTTATTGCCTATGTCAAAAAATGTACTTAATTCCCAAATTTCGTTTCTCTATCTTAAATACTTCAGAGATTATAGGGGCGAGCCACCTCCCAGAACCACCCGGCATATGGCAACATAGCGGAGTTCCTTGTAACGGGATCGTAAAAGCAAGTATATTGCGTGGTTGCCATAAAACGGTAAAACATACCCATGTATATCATGGACGTCGCATCAGCGTAATCCTGAAAGGACGCCAGATTGATTTTATAATGGCGAATTAACTATGAGCACGAAAGGAAAATATTGAAGTCTATAGCACTACGTATTGACAAACCTTATTACAATTCCATTATTAAACTTCAATATATATTACGTTATAAGGTGGACGCAATAAACGCGGTTGGGTGAAAGGACGTCACAATAACTGAAGGATGTATATATATATATACAGAAAATCTCACTTTCCTATCTTTAGTAGTTTTTGTGCTAAATTTCGCCAACACACTAATGGCGCACCCGGTATATATATTATCTTGATCAGAGGTCAAGATAATATATAAAAATAAAATTACCTTAAATTGGTGTAATTATAAATTAAGGAAAGGCGTAATTATGATAAATATACATCACCCCTATTTTTAAATATACTTAAAGCTCTAAAAGCTCCATTAAAAAAACATATTTTAAATCTTTAATAAACATATGCGGATGTCAATTTTCAAAGAGGAAATCCAGAATACATTTCTGCTTTTTTACAAAATAACATGCTGGGACATTGAATAGACACTTGAATAGAAATCCATCGAGTATTGTCATTCGTCGCCTTCCGATTTTGCCGAATCATACATTTAGGGGATACAACCTATGTACCTATACGATTTCCAGATTTTTGCAATTAATACCGTTATTAGAAATAAAAATAGTAAACTTATATATCCCTAAATGAGCGTTCTATAGGCTTATGAAACTAGCGTAGATGAGCTTTTTTCAACGGGTCTACCACTAACTAACCAGGCCCTCTGCAGAGTAGGAATCAAATAAAACAAGACAAAATGACGAACAAGTGATCCCTGGAAAATGCTATTTACGCGTATACCGGGCAGATCTGAGCACCACTACCCTTCTCCGCAATATCTACCAGCGAAGTAGTAGGGCACAATAGCCATAGCCGAAGTATGTACACCAAAAGAAATAACAACCCATCCAGTTTGAGTTAGAAAGAAGATTTGGTGCTATACACCCCGCAACAACCAGTAAAACCGAAAAAATCCGAGCGAATTATTTGTGTAAAGAACGAGCGAGGAGACTACCTTGCGCCTGTCTAAAATGCCTGCGTATCACCCGCAGTAACACCGCTGTTAACGAGAAATGCTTTACTACATGCAGGTGTACTAGCGATCGTTTTACGATAAAACCTGGATTACGATGTAAATAACATTTGAAAGAAATTTGTTTAATGAGATAGTTGTCTATTTTTATGTGGTAAACATATCGTTTAACTATAATAAACAATATAATTTGTAATATTATAATTACCTTTACTAAAAAAATAATGAAACGAATTATATTTAATAATTTTGGGGGTATTGCCTAACAAATATTTATCATTATCTCTACATATACAGGGTTAGTAAAAAGTCCCGGAACGGTCGAATAACTTTGTTATTTGAAAATTATGATTTCTGAAATTTGGTATGGGGGTATAGTTAATATAAATGCATTTTATGCAATACAGTTAATATTGTTTTCACTTCCGGTTTAATCGGCAATACGTCCAACTTTTTTTTTTTAAATGGAACGCCCAGATTTTTTTAACACTTTTGAATGCAAAATAAAAAACTACGTTCAGGAAGTATTAAGATGTTTATTTTTATTCGCAAGAAAACAGTTAAAAAATTAAAAAAAGTGTCCTAATACAGAAAAATCAAGGTACCTTTGAAAAAAGTTGTTGTTTAGTGTTTGCATTCTTTTTGCCGTCACATTTGACAATTTTAAAAGCGTTTTAACTTTTGCATCGCTATAAATTTACTTATTTTAAACATTGACACATTTGAAAATGGCAGAAAAACTTACTGAATCAGAACGAATAGATATTAATGATGCGTGGATACGGTGATCGTCAACGTTCTTTTGAAGAGGTTCGTATTTTGTTTAATACTGTTTATCCGGATCGTCACATTAGTAAAAGTACGGTATGCCGAACAATTCAAAAGTTTGAAGTCTTTCGTCAGGTGAAGGATTTACCTAGAAGGGGACGTCCATTAACAGCAACAGAGAAACTAGTTTGAATGTGTTACTTACAGTGGAAGAAAATCATCACGTGTCCACAACAGAATTAGGTCAAATTCATGAGATCTCTCAAAAATCTGCTCATACGATTCTTAAATCAGCAAGAATGAAAGCCTATAAAATGTATCCCGTCCATGAGTTAACTGAAGATGATCCAGATCGTAGACTACAATTTTGCGAAACAATGACGGAATTGATCGAGCAGCAGCCTAATGTTTTAGATCACATCATTTTTTCAGATGAGGCAACGTTTTGTCTCAACGGCACTGTGAACAGACATAATTGTCGCTACTGGTCAATTGAAAATCCGCATTGGATTGAAAAAGTCCATACACAGCGTCCTCAAAAGGTGAATGTCTGGGCTGGTCTTGTTGGAAACAACATCATAGGACCATTTTTTATAAGAGGAAATTTAACTGGCAACGTCTACTTAAATTTATTTCGAAATGAGGTTGTTCCAGCACTTGCGGCCCTCTTTCCAAATGCAAACATAGGTGATCACCCTAATGCACATTTTTGGTTTCAACAAGATGGAGCTCCCCCCCATTTTGCCCATAGTGTCCGCGATTATTTGAATGAAATTTTTCCGGGACGGTGGATCGGACGTAGAGGAGCAATCGAATGGCCAGATCTCTCGCCATTAGATTTTTTCTTTTGGGGGCACATGAAATGTCAAGTGTACAAAAATCGTCCCCATAATCTTGAACAATTGGAAGAGAGAATAGTTCAAGAAGCCAATCGCATCACTCCAGAACAAATACAAAATTCAATAAGAAATTTTACTGACCGTTTACATTTTTGTCAAATTGTAAATGGAGAGCATTTTGAACAATTATTGTAATCGCAACCTGAATAGACAGGTATCTTGATTTTTCTGTATTAGGACACTTTTTTAATTTTTTAACTGTTTTCTTGTGAATAAAAATAAACATCTTAATACTTCCTGAACGTAGTTTTTTATTTTGCATTCAAAAGTGTTAAAAAAATCTGGGCGTTCCATTTAAAAAAAAAAAATTGGACGTATTGCCGATTAAACCGGAAGTGAAAAAAATATTAACTGTATTGCATAAAATGCATTTATATTAACTATACTCCCATACCAAATTTCAGACATCATAATTTTCAAATAACAAAGTTATTCGACCGTTCCGGGACTTTTTACTAACCCTGTATGTGCATCTATAAGAAAAGAGAATATTAAATAATTTAAGTTTATGTCTATGTATAAACCTAGTAACACATTTGATTCAAGTAGAAAAGAAAAAAAATATATAAATTTACTTTAGAGTTACGTTTCACAGTTACTTTCCTTGTCGCACAATCCCACTAGATATAATATGCGCGGTTGTTACGAATACTATTTGGAACATACTTTCCAATGTTTAGATTTATTAAAATGAGTTACTGTCATTGATGGATTAATGTGATGTTTAATTTTTATTAAACACTTAAGTCTTACCGGACGTTATTATTAATTAAAATATCTTGGGCGATACGCAGGCACTTTAGACAGCCGCAACGTGGTCTGATGATTCGCTCCAGCCTCTTCGGTTTTATGGGTTGTTGCGGGGGGTATAGCATTACATCTTCTCTCTAACTCAAACTGGACAGGTTGTTCTTTCGTTTGGTGTACTATGTACTTAATGATTATGCGGGCAGTGTAAGAGACATCGCCATCAACGTAACATCGTACATGTCGACGCGCGCAAGCGGATCAAGCGAAAGAAACGTCCCCGTACGGAAGCCGACAAGGAGAGAGAAACTCTCCGGCACCCAAGAGATCCAAATGAGAAATTTCCATACGTGGGAATACTTTATACATCATCAATTCCTTCGATGTAGCATTTAAATGCATATCCGATCATTTTAGTATTGTCCCACCATTCGAACCACGATCCTATGGTGTAGTAGCTGACTGCTCCACACTTTGGCTATTGTTAGCTTACAAACGAATCTCGTATTCGAATATTTAAGCGAGACTTCAACCACTTCGGATTTGAAAAAATTTCAAAAAAATCCAAGTCATCTACAGTTAATTTTACAAGAGTACTCCAAGAGGTCCCCACTACCAACTGGCAAAGCCGGGATCAAAACTAAGCTAAGTTCTCCTTGTTAGAGTTCATTAATAATTTTATTATGCTTTCCTAGTTTACTACAAATGTGCGCAGTAACATACATACTGCGATTTCATCATTTTAATAATAAACTACAAACAAATCTACATTCTTTTAACCACATCCGGTTAAAGATCGTTCAAAATTGAATTTTTATATCAAGGAACATTTGTACTAGCGGTGTGCCGAATAACTGTGGACTATGCGAATGTAAATAGCGGAAAGTGGTATGATGCCTAGATGACACTTTGCTCAAATTTGCCTTGCACACATATTTGCTGCACTCACACAAAAAAAAAATTAAAATGTATGGTTTGAAACTGGTTGTATACTTATAACTTACAACTAGTGATTTCTTATTAAATAAATTTGGAATAGGTATACCTACGTGAACGACTAATCTTCATCACGTTTTTACAAATGAAATTACTATAGTAGTAAGCTGGGCCACACAAGTCAAATGAAAGCTCATTGTCTTATTTGATGCTTCATTGATGGATGAATTCATAGTATATATTCTGAAGAGTGCCTTCGACAAAAAGTGTTCTCATTGTTTAAGTAATTAAAATCTAAGGAAGGAGGGCATGACCATTGCAAACATTTTCAACCAAATAAGTCAAGTATGACTTGCTTAAATGAAAAAAGTGAGCCCTTCCGAATTGTTACAAAACTTGTGTTTATGGCCAAATCCAAAAGTGTCAACAACGTGGTTTGGATTCTCGTGGCAAAGCCCACTTTTGTAACGTTTCTACGATTTACGATACAATTCTATACCAATGTAGACCCTTATCAACTGTAGGACTAGTGTCAGGGAAATGTGGATGTTCTTAAAAAAATTGGCATGGCATGAAATAAGAGAGCCAAGGAAATAAATATCAAAGCTTCAGAAAAAGTAAGGTTAAGTACAGCAAAATCCTAGAGAAAATTAGAAGAGTCGTCAGAAGACGAGGAAGGTGACGTCTGATACAACACTAGAAATTTTTGATAATTATGTGATAATCATAAGGTTACTTTATTTAAACAAATAACATTTTTTACTAATTTCATAAATTCATTCTAGCTGATGAATCATGACTATTTAACTTAAATATTTTTTTGTACTCGCTTATCAAAACCTGTCATTTCACGATTCAATTTGCGTGCGTAAAAAGTCACTTTAAACACGAGTGCGTAAAAGTAAAGTTGGTACTTCCTGGAACTTGAGTTAGGAATTTAGTGTTTTTGTATACGCTTTTGATTTTATGGGTAATAAATTATTCACTGCAATATTGGCAGCTTCGCGAATTTCAGACGGTGTACATTGCATTTCATTATCAGAATTCATGTTGTTGGTGAGGCTTTTATTTTGTATGAAATTTTTTGAATTTGACAATTTTAAATTAGATGTCACTTCAAATAATCAATACTGCCAACTCAATTTTTTTAATTAATATCACAAGAGATTAGTAGTAGTGTGTCATAAACAATAACGTATTTAACAATATGTATTATTATTATAGTTCTCGTACAAAAAATATTGTACAAACTTCGTGCGTGAAACACTTCGCGAATTCGTGTCCATAAAGCGCTCGCCTACGGCTCGCGCTTTAAACTGGTCACTCATTCGCGACATATGATTTCACGCACTTGGTTCGTAAATGATAATTACTACTTCTGGTTTTTTTTCAACAATGTCTTAAAGGGCAATTAATTTTCAATCAAAAAGTATTAAAACTTATAAAATCTAAAATTAATTTGAATGGGATATTATATTGGAAAACTAAAAAATTAAGAAAATTATTACCATTTCTTGCTTATTCAAAATATTCTGGGATATATAAATTGGATTAGCGCTTTTTAACTCAAAATTAATTGTTCTTTACTATAGGAGTAGTCTTTGTACGACACCTTTTACTACAGTTGCTCACGGTGAATATCGTACAGCTGTACTTTAAGCTATATTTAATGACAAAGCACAGTTTTAGAAATAATTAAAACAAGAAATTAATAATTAATATATTTCTCAACATCATGAGAATAAAATGATCACAGATCAACTCAACTTCCTATCCTTCATAATTGCAAATTAAATACAAATAAAAACTGTTCCAAAAATAAAGGTCACATTCAAAATCGTACACTTCTGAAAAATTACCAAAACAAGACAAATTAATAAGTTAATATTTTGTTGAATAACCCCGATTATCAAGTACCGCTTGTAGTCTTCGAGGCATCAACTTGACTAAATCTGTAAGGTACTCCTCATCGATATTTTGCCATTCTTCCTGAAGGACTTGTCTTAATTGTTGCTTATTGGAAATTTCGTGTTTCCGGATGCCGCCCTCAAGTTTATGCCATACACGCTCAATCACATTCAAATCTGGTGATTGTGGCGGTGTTTGAATGACTTTTGGGCAATTATACAATGTCCATTCTTTCGCAATGCCTGAAGAGTGTTTCGGATCATTATCAGCATAGAATCGAAATCTATCTAAAATCCCCATTTTTTCAGGGCTGCTTTTCAAATTCTTTTTTAAAATGTCTAAATAACCCCATTTATTCATAATACCTTCCACAAACACAAGATTTCCTACACCACTCGCAGAAACACATCCCCATACCATTTGTGATCCACCCCCATGTTTTACGGTCGCACGCAGATTTTTCACCTTCATCTCTTCATTTGGTTTACGCCAAATTCTAACTTTACCATCATATCCAAATATATTATACTTGGACTCGTCTGTAAAGATGACGTTTTTCCAGAAGTTAAATGTCTCGTTTATATATTTTTTAGCAAATTCTATTCTATTAATCCTGTTTCTCTTATTTATGTAGGGCTTATTTCGTGCAATCCTACAGTTATATTTGTGTCTTCTCAACACTCTTCGCACCGTTTCTGGGTTTACCTTTTTGTTCAGATATTGTTCGATATCTGCAGCTATTTTTGGTGCACTAATTTTTGGATCTTTCTCAACTTTTCTAATAATCACACTTTCATCGCGATCATTTAATTTTTTTCTTTGACTAACTTTTGCTTTATTTACAACACGATTATCAGTTTTATAACGTTTAATTATGTATTGCACCGTGGAAGAACTACCATTAATAATTTTTGCAATTTCTCTATATGATTTTCCATTTTTAAAATGATGAATCGCAAGTTCACGTACTGCAACGGTAGTTTGTTTCATTTTAAAAACGTTCTTGCTGACTTGAAGTACAAATTTGAACTAATCTTTCAAGGAGGTATTTTGTGAAACTTATACAAACCTTCTACTATAAAAAAAATCCTTTGAAGTTTTCATTGCATCACGACGGATTCATGATGTGAGCTATCTTTGTTTGTACGATTTTGAATGTGAGGTGCACGACTTGCATGTTACTATTGATAAAAAAAATTAATAGGATACACCATTTATTTTTTTATATATCCGATATAATATCGACATACACGTATTATACGATCGTAATTCGCAGTTACTTATTTATTTCCTTCGAATATATATTCGACAATTTTTACAAAATTTATATATTATAGACCGTACGATTTTCACTGTGAGCAACTGTATATCAATTACAATGCACCCATGTTCTTAGCGCATACATTAAACTTTTGTAAAAGTGTCTCACAATATCGCAGTGTCTTGTCGAAATGTATTTTGGATAGTACTTTTCTGATTATCTAAAAAGTGCATTTGCTGGATCCTAGTAACCGTATAGGCCAAAAGAATCTGTTATTGGCAATTTGTTAGTGTTTTGTTCCGGTGAAAATTCAAAATTTTTATAATTAACAGAAAAGTACCTACAATTTAATATAGAAAAATATACATTCAATTTAATAATTTCGCTTTGATTTAATATTTTAATAATTTTAAATTTGATCCTATTTCCGACAAAAACCGGAAGTTATAAAAAGCAATCATACTCGTTAAACAAATAAAAATACACAGAAGTTTTATTGAAAAATACTCATAAACAGAAAAGTTATGTGTCTGGAACTAATGAGCAAAAAATATCTTCGACTAAACGATGCGTTATCTGAACAATAAAAACTTAAGTACCTAAACACAATTTAATACAAAGTAGCTGAAACTGCTGTTTACTTTTTGATGGAGTTCAAATTATATTGTTTTGGCCGTATTTATGAGTGCATACATAATCACTTATTTATACTGTGATAAGGATTAATAACAAAGAGTAGTGAGTTCGTAACGAGTTATTCATTAATTATGAATGAAACGCAATGTCGTAGCTAGATTAATTAGATTTTCAAAGAACAAAAAGGAAGGCTAATACTTTAATATCTTTGAAATAAATAAAACATGACATGGGTCATAAAATATCGTTGCCCATGCTATCTACAGAATTTTATAACTGTTTTAATATGTAGTCGAATGCATAAACTATAAATAAAAATATCATTCCAGTTTACCATCACCTTCTGAAGGTTTGGTAAATCAACCACAAACTTTATTATCAAACGTTATACCAACAAATATTGTTAATATTTTCCCTCATGGGGCATTTCTGCAGTACAACACTGATAAATTCATTGTATTTAGATTTTCGTTTGAGTTTTCTAATTTTCACATATTAAAAAAAAATAGTTGTTTTCAGAAATTTACAATAAATTCAACCAAAGGTGTTTTCATACAAATCATAAAAAGAAAGAAGAGCTTGGTTAATACGCCCGCAAAAACCACAAAAGAGACAACAAAAGTTCTTACTACAACTCTGAAAAAAAGGAAATAGTGAATTCCATAAACCGTAGGAATATAAAAAAGGAACCAATTGCATTTTATCTAAAAAAAAAAGAAAATAAAAAGCAGGACGAGTTCCGTTCTATCGGTAAAATCAGTAATATGCATTATTGCATATTTGCATTTACAAACAAAATTTACTGGTGTAGGCTGAATCGTATACCGTGTAAAAGGTTGCGTAAATTGCACTTTCCTTGTTAAAGACGTATTCCCAAGCATCAGTGTGTATCAGGAAACCGGTGATTGTTTATATCCTCTGTGATGGACAAAATTCGATGTGTAGATTTTCTAAGATACCGGATATTAGGCAATATTAAAAATTTCCAGGTTCACACGAACTCAAATGAAGCATCAAAAACACTTAAAACAAGTACCATGAAGATAAATAAATTGTGTACATAGAAGAACTAATAAGCCACAAGTGTAAGAATAAAGTAGATTAATAGATGGTTTCAGTTACGTTACTAAAATGTGCATGCAGTATGCCTTCAGTAAAACCCTATGCAGATTCTAAAATAATTAAATTATCAGCTCTACTATCTACTAGCTTGAAATAAAAAATGACCGAACCTAGTAAGTATGACGTATATTCAGTGTGACTTATACCATGTTCAATGTACCTAACCATGTAATAATCATTTCAGCACTTCGTCGTCGTTTGTTTTAGCTTTATTGTAATCTCCAATTAGGAAAATAAATAATCGTAATTCATTGTTAATCAATACAAAAAATAAAGGTAGAATTTAATAGCTTTACGTTTATTTTACGTATTTGAAGGGCCAGTTCCTCTTCATCAAATAAAATATAATTATGTTGTTGGTGTATGCACAAACTATAGAAACGGTTAAGAAGCCCTAGTATTAAATTAATGAAATTGGAAATGAAAACCGATAAATAATAAATTAGGTAGTGCTTCATGAGGGTTGCTCCGGTAACGTCTAATCGATATGTTCGAAATTAATATTATATTAAACAAAAAAGAGATTTTAATAAACAACTATAATCAGGGTACAAGACTGGAACGATAAAATTAAATTCTAAATTAAAATAGATGGCAACGATAGCACAATGGTGTGATTCAACCATGCCGTTAACATAACCTAAAATTACGCCACACATTAATTAAATCGATTTACACACAATTGTACGCTGATAATTTTTGGACAATTGGATTATAAAAACTTACTTCTAATACACAATTACACAATATCTAACCAAACATATTTAATTTAATCTTAAAGAACTACTCAAATCATACAAACAGGAATGTGCCCCAGAACTTACAAAACGTATTTCTACAAACTCACACAGGTCAAATTTTCTGAAATTATTGATAATTTTATGGAAACTAAATATATTGATAATAATAACCTAATATTAACGAAACAAGAAATACTGTTAGGCACTTAACTCGTGATATGAAATTTCTAAACTGCTGCTTATTAAGTAATCAATATTAAAATGCGTTCCATTCCAAAGCATATATACATTTAAAAAACCCATTCACGGCGCTAATAAGCATAAAACATGAATAAAGAATAGCCGGCATAAACAATAAAAATAGTTTTTACAATATCAGAGGCAGAATACACCGATTAAACTTCATAATCTTTTCGCTATTTAGTAAACACGTTATGTAATAAAACTTACCTAGAAATTGAGAGTCCTTCTTGCACAAATAAAAAAAACAAGCGGAAAAACAGCAACAAACTATAATGGCGGTAGCTTGGTTGGAATATTAAATTAGTATTAGAGCGCAGACGCAATTTTATACAAATTTAGCAGCATGCGCTACCTAGTAACTACTAGATGTACTACTATTTAATGATATCTGTAAGTTATGGTAATTGGCCTAAAATATAAATACCGAAGCAAAAGATGACGCAAAACGTTCTGAATTACTGCATGATTTTCATTTTCAAAATATTTTACCACTTTGAAAAGAAAAATAAATGATAGATACCTACACAATATTTCATAGAAAACCAAACATTGAAAAATATAATGAGGAACTGCACTTTTTTTAAATTCTTGTTAAAATAATGTTATTTTGATGATGACCTAAATATATATTTACACTGAAATTTTGACGGTTTTCTGTAAAGTAGTTCTTGAAATTTAAATTTTTTAAGATCGTCACAGGTACGTAGTAAAATTTTATGAATGAACCAGAATATATGGCAACATAGAAATTACTCCCCCGTAATAATCACAGATTGCAGTCATTTACCGGCTGCGAAATACGATATTATTAAGGTGCTATGCAGGTTATGGTCACAAAGGAATTTGGGATTCGGCATTATTTCTGTATCTTGTTTTAGTTTGCGTTTAAAGTTCTCCAATTTATCGTAAAAGAACGAATTCTGAAAGATTATAACCTCCAAACCGCGTAAAATAAACACAGAATATCGTAATAATACGTTTGCGCCATCTGTACGCGGAAAGCATGCGAACAGCGAACTTAATATTACCCTTGTTTATATTACCACAGACAAAAGAACATAACAGACCATCAGCTAGATAGGGCGACTAGAATTGTTCATAGGACTGATTCCAGATGTCACTATAAGTAACGTCTGTACATAATTTTATATATCGCTAAAAGAGCGCCAACAGGATCACGCCCGGACACAGTACAATGTTGCCACTGCTCTTGTAGACGGCACGCCGACAAAGCTGTTGCATCTAAAAGGACACCGCCGCTAATCCGCTTATTTAAAATACCCGGTATTTTTTTATAAAAACATCGCAAATCTTGGTATCAACTTTCCTTTGGCGAATTTTTTCTTCAAACTCGGTTGTTCAGGTTTATTTCTTTTACCTTGCCATTCGTTTATTATTCCCGTTATTAAAAAAAAAACAGGCATTTTTTGCTTTAGGTTATAGTTATTCTGTCGCGTACATCATTTACGACTATTGTCGAGTTAACATATTTTAAAAACTACATACCATTAAAAGTTTGAATTAGGTGAACATTTATGTCGAAACAGGAGTTTTAGATGGGAAAAATTTGATTTTATTTTATTTCAATTAGTCTGTCAGGCATAGAACAATGAGCCCGGTAAGGTAGCCTAAGTGCACGTGGTTACCACCTTCCCGACCTAGTATGTCAGGCAATAAGTGCAATTATTTAAATTGTGGAAGCTCCTAGAAAAGATTTCCGAATTTAAAAATGTTTAGATTTCCTGTGCGTGATGAGAATTTACTTGCACAATGGATTAAAAATTCAAAAAAAAAAACATATATTTTCAATTTTTGAGGTAGCTACCTCTTTTATTCAAGAGTATTCAAAACAATTTATTAACATGCACTTTTAAACAAGGTACTTCAACAATAAGTTTTGATGCTCTAAAGCAGACATATTTCATAGATCGGAATTCCACCACTGCTAGGGCTCTAACGAAAATAACGGCCAAGCATATTAATCCAACTTCTTTCGAAAAAATGTCGTGCAAATTGGCATTACAAATTTTTTCCAACACACGTGTGCGGTAAATTGGCAAATTAATTCTAAAATCGTCTTAGATACCGCAGAGTTCTTACAACAGATGAACAATTTGTTTATGCCTTGAATAATAAACTGATGTAGCATAAGTGATAGGAATCCCGAGATTATAAATATTTTAATTTGAACAACGGAATTTTTCAACAGTATGACAAAAATTGACAGGAATGGTAGAGAAAGTAGACTGTCTTGATGGCATGATTCAAACTACAACGGCATTTCTAAAATTGTATGAAGTCGAGAAGGGTAAAGGTATACATTTCATCTTAACTAACAGACTAAATCAGGATGCCATAGAAAATTTCTTTTCCGTCATTAGACAACGTGGAGGATGGAATCTTTACCCAAGTGCAAAGGCTTTTTGTTCATCTTTTCGGATAGAAACCGTTGCAGAACTTCTAAAACTTCAAACTGCGAACCAGATCTGGATGTTTATTTACAAGTACAACACGGTCTAGTAACAGCACCCACTGCATCCAGTGTCACTTCCGAAAGTGATGTTGAGGTTTACCAACATTCTCCATGTAACAGCGATTCTCCAAAATCACGAAATATAGAATTAAACGGACAGTTGGAGTTGGAAGATTGTGCGGTTACTTATTATGCAGGGTATTTATTAAAGAAAATGATGAATACAATTGCGATATATGTAAGTTTGCACTTACATTGGAAGGAGACCTAAATAATCCCAACCAATTATTTTTACTGCATAAAAATTACGGATCGGTAGAAAGGGTGTGCTTGGTTGTATCGAGCGATGATTTCCTAAAAACTGTTTTTAAATCCATAGGTGTTTAAGGTTTATTTTGAAAAATATCAATGTCAAGAATATTTAGGTGACAGGCTACATAATATACTTATTAGTAAAAATAGAAGATGGTTAGGTAATATAAATAGTCCTTGGTTCCAGCACAGAAAGTTTATTTTACATACATTTAATTCCTGCTTTCTGATCACTACTAATCCAATAGTGATAATCGCATTACTGTTTTTTCAATGTTTCACAAGATGTTTCCCTTTTCGTTTTATTTTCCCATTTTTTAAATTAAACAAATTTACTTCCGCTGTGATAGGAAGCCTTGTGTAGTTTTTAAAATTAATCCATTGCAACTATTTTATTGTATTCTTGCTTTTCGACATTCTGCATGATTCTTTTATTTACTTTTATAGTAAAATAAAATGGAAGTATTATTTATTCTTTATTTATCCCTAATAACCTATACATATTAATAGGATGTTTATTAGCTTGCTATTTATAGATGGTAATTTTATGCATGTATGTAATACCTATATTAATTAGTTTAAAACCAAGTTATAGCAATTAGTTTTCATATTTATGCATTTCTGACTAATACAGATTAAATATCTCACATACACACGAATACCGTGTATTTTTCATACTTTTTAATTACGTTATCTTATGTGAAAATGAATCAAAATTATTGACAACGTCGCACATAATTCCTGTACTTTAGCGGCGCCATCGCGTGCCGAATAGTTCAAGTTAGGGTCTATATATATAGCACAGGGAAGCAGCGGCACACATTCTGCTTCCTTTTATGTTTCCAAAAAATTACATTTAGCTGACGGTCTGTATGTTCTCTTGTCTGTGATATTACTTATCTGCGATGATGATGCGAACTACGATGACTATCGCTCCATTGCCAAATTATGCCGACTATGAATTTATGAATGAAAGAACTTGTGATGTCAGAGCACTTTAAAAAAATTAATTATGCCTTAATGAGAAACAATTTAAAAGAAGGTTTAATGATGGGCTATATATTACAACATTCTCTATCATTCTGACATAAAAAAAAAGTTGTGCAATTCCTCATTACAGATTAGTCATTTACGGGAAACAGTGACAAAGGTAGTAACTGAATACTATGCAGGCGATGGTCACAAAGGAATTTGGGATTCGGCATTATTTCTTCATCTTGTTTTTGTTGCCCTGTTTATATAGATAAATAATTGAACTACACTAACCACATAACCTTATCTGGTTAAAATGTGCTTGATCAATCTATAATAATTAGGAATAGATATTGACTAATGAGATTCGAGGTGCTCATATTCAACTGCTGGATTCTATATTATTCTGTATTTATTTAAAACTTCCCGGGAAAGTAGATTTGAGTTTTACAGTATTTGTATTTACATTATTCTAAAATTTAACATTGTTGGGTTTAAGGGAATTCCTGATATATTTATTTTTATAATAAACTACTTCTTATAATGCATTATATAATGTCTCGTATGTAAGAGATAACTTTCAGACAAATGTATATCAGAGTTATGCTCCGGGTGTCTATCGAATACGGAACAGATAACCTTTTATATAGAATAGTTTCTGTATGAGGGTATAAATATTTTCAATAGTTTGCATTATCAAATGTTTTGTTGTGGTAAATGTAGTTTCATGATTGATAGTGATTCACTGCTAAGCTAACAGCATATAATTTGTATAATATTGTCACCTATACTGCAGCTTATATTGAACATATAAGTTCACAGTAAATAATTAAACAAGTAAGCAATTACGTATTTCAAGTTAATGTAACAGCATTTCAAGTGAATTTATGTGTCAAGGCATGTTGAACGTCATGATAATTAATTCAAAATTACTAAAACTCTCTGATATCTTACAATTAGAAGCAATTCCAGGGCATTGATTATAATATATATAATCACTGTCACACACTTTTTCACGAGCCTGTATATAGATATAATTAATAGTAAACACAAACACCATAGTTGTATGATTGGTTGTCTATCACAGCTCCAAAACAAATCTCGTAAACGCCATGTTTACATATGGGACGCTGTGTCTCATATGATTTAGGGCCGGTATTTCAATCTCCTAATAAGAGAATCTAATAACAATTCAGCTAATATGTATAGGAAAAACGTAAGGTTATTTCAGTTATTCAGCTAATAACTTTTATTAGAAGATTGAAATACCGGCCCTTAGTTGAATAAAAATTATTTCTTCAAAATGGTTAATGATAAATCACAATTATAACAGATATTTTAATGGATATTAATTAATTACACGCAGACATATTAATTGGATGAAAAAATAAAAAGCCGTATGAAAATAAATATTTACTTTTAATATTTTCTTTAAAGAATACACAATTTATCTAATTCTAATGAATTATGCTCCAGCATTTTTCGCTTTTCAAGAATAGTACGTTTCAAAACATCTGTTTCCCCATCTAAAGCTTTTACTTGCTTTTGCAAATACATTTTTTTCGCAGAAAAACACCGTTCTTGAATTGCACTTATTTCAACAACGCCTGTAACAGGTCTCCTAAAATGAAGAATCAATATTTAAGCAATATTATGTGCTTATAACTATTTAAAACCCATGTTGTAGTGAAATATAGAATTTTAATATTAGCATACTAAATACAAATTCTACATGGAAGAGGAAAAATTGCTTTGGAAAATGTGAGATGTCTGTAAATTAAAATACAAAGAATGCTATAAAAAATATTATATGCATTTGATCTTACAATTGACATATAACAAATTTTCAAATTGAAAGTTTACTATGTTAAAACTTGAATTTTAAAATTTAACTTATTCAATTGCATCAACTTTACAAATTGTTTCATTTATCAAAACTGTTTCCGCTACAACCACGAAAAAACTAAACAGAATATATATTTACATTTCTCACATAGCATCTTATCTGAAGCATTCATGAATAAAAGTTATTATACTAACAGGAAGATAAAATTACCTATAAATTGTTATCTTGTGTACACAGAATAAATTTACAAAGATGTAAAGATGACATACCACACAGTTACTTCTGTTGAACTTTCCCTTGATAATTCTTCGATATAATCTAATTTGTTTGCAATATCCATCGTCTCGAATCCATAATTAACAGCTTTTAGATTATTTTCCATTATAATATTTTGAATATGTTTATACACTTCTTGTGTTGTATGTAGTGTGGGCATTATCTTATTGAATACTTCAAGGCTGAAATTGAAATCCTTCGTAGGGCCGGTGTTTCAATCTCCTAATAAGAGTGTCTAATCACAATTCAGTTAATAAGTATAGGAAAAAGGCAAGGTTATTTCAATTATTCAGCTAATAACTTTTATTAGGAACTTTATTAGGAGATTGAAATACCGGCCCTAAATCTAATTTACAAATACCATGCAGGAAAAGATCCGACAGTGCTGCCATTGAAAAAGTAAATCAGGCCGGGACTAGTGCAATATGATTGGAATTAATACATATTACCTTATCACAGCCTGACCAAACATTTTCTGTGCGTCTGATGAGTGCAAAAACGTGGATATAATTAAAATATACAGAAAAGAGAATTTAACAAATTTAGGGCATTGACATTCGCAACTTACCTGATTTCTGATGAAATCGTATTTACAAGCTCATATATTGTTTTCAGGCACTTCTGTGAACATTTTTCGATTTTATTTTCTTTAAAATTCTCCGACTCGGGCGTCATCTTCCACAGAATACATGTTTTTCCAGCTATAAACTTAACGGGTTACTTTTTTAAATGTGTAAACTAACGCACGCGCAATAATGACAACTTTAATTTGAATTCCTGGTAATGTTGCGACATCTGTTGCCGAATAGATACTTTAAATCAGCTTAGGGATGAAATTTTAGTTCATCTGTTGATGCCTAGATGGCGCTTTCGATAAGGATCATGGACCAACCAACCTTTTTGTTAGGAGAGTTAAAGTATAATCTTGAAATGAAATACAGAAAAAAAAACTTTTGGAAACATTTTGATAAATAGTATTCAATAAAAATGTATGTTGAAAAAATATAACGTTTAGATTTATTTAAAAACCGTTTCTTGATATTACCCTTACACCACTATCCTACAGAATCCTGTAAAGCCGCTCATAACAATAAAACCGTTACGAAATTTAACGTTTAAATTTAAAGTTGCTTTTAATTAATCAAAGTGACATTTTGGCCTGCAATAAATGTAACATGACAATAAATTCTGCTTGTATATCAAACAATGAACGTCGATCTAGGTTAGAGTGTAATTTTAGAGCTTTACAATCAATATTTTTATTTCCAATTTAACTGTGTAATTAATTTAAATTCTAGATTATCGTTCGGCGTTCCTTTAGAGGACATTTTTCCACGCAATGACATTCATCCATACTTGAGAGTAAGTAAAGTTTAGATTTACGCATAAATATATCACATTTTGAAAATTATAATTGCAGCAATTAGTTGTGAAAGCATATCGTGATATTACGTTGAATGGCTACCCAATAGATCTGGTAATAAGGTAATATACAAATATTTGTTATACAGATTTCAGGATTGGAGATGAATTTTAGAAACGCGAAAAGTTAAATTAATCATTTCTTTCTTGTTGCTATTTTTACATTTCAGAAAACTGCAGGGAAGTATTTCAGAACGTTTGCTTCTCAAAGAAATTGTTGTGTCATGTAAACCTATGCCATCTGTGATACCTCCAGGCGCCCTTTTATGGATTTTGAGACATTTTCTTGGTTTACTACCGTTACCTTTGCTGCCAGATTATGCTGGCGGCCAACGGTTTACATGGGGACGATTGGCGCAATTCTGCAGAAGGTCTTTTGTGAAATATTCAACAGTCGAAGTCAACAATAAATTACTAATAAATAAGTTGGCAGAGTAAGTAACACTATAATTGACTACCTACTTTTGTGTCATATTGTGGGATGATAATGCTTAGTATTTATATTTTGTATATTTAAAAAGTGTATTATTTGAGTTGATGGTCCGAAATATCTCATAAACCATTTTTATCAAGATTATTTCAATCAAAGGTTCTAGGACTACATGTTTTGCTTGAATGTCGCTTTAATTATCTTTTGAAGGTCAATAAGTTTTTTCAGAATTTTTTTCAGTTAGTCTTTCGTGTTAATATATACCTAGATATCTAACAAACAAAGTTTAAAAGACATAACATTCCAACAAATTCAATGTAAAAACAACAAAAGATGGCATTATTTTTTATTATAATAACAATATAATGGGTATATTAGGATCACTTGAGTTCATTCTAGAGGATTCCTCTTCCATTGTTATTTATTCTTACTTTATTAAAAACAAAAAAGAAAGCATTAAAGGTCTTAAGTTGTTAATTGATCTTATTTTTTATCCACGTTAATAGCATACATGCACACATAATTTTAAACTGTAGAGTTGCTGTTGTAATTGGCAGTAGCAACCCAAACAAAATAACGGTTTTGGTTCGGTTCATGCTAAAGAAAATGAAAAGTTTCCATTTCAGGCGTTTCAGTTCGGTCTCGAGAATATTCTGTCGAACTAAGTCCGGAGAAAAATTCTCAGCCCATAAATTTTACTTCTGATGCCTCATCATGTATGGTAATAAAATACGTAGGTTCACTCAAATATACACCATTGTGAAACATGATGAAGTATGTACAGTATTTTTTTACACAAATGACAAATAATATAATATTTTTAATTGAATATTGATGTGCTCCTGTTGCTACCTACTGGCAGTTTAGTTACTTTATTTTTTTTTAAGGTCACTATGTTTGCTTTATTCATTACCAACTTGCCTGTATTCAGTTATTTGCGTATCGAGGCTGGAAAGTGTTGTTTTATCGAACGAGTTTAGAGATTGCTAACCAAACGAGTTCGATAAGACACTTTCCAACCGTGGTGCGTACAAAATTTTTTCTACCATATGATTACCACTTTTTACTTACATTTGTAGTATTCAGAAAACAGATGACTCATATTTAAATGACAAATTATTTTGACAACCGAACTCAGAAAAACTTCACAGAACAGTACTGTAAAGTAACGGAAGTGACACGTTGGTACTTCAGTTCGGTATGTACTGTACCAATGTGCTGTACGAAAGTGGTGCGTTGTCAGTTCAATTCATAGTTTAATTTGACAAAGTGGCGGTCTCTATCTTCGAATAGGGGTATATAGTAAGGTTGTATTTTCGGATGTGTAGTCGAAAAAACAATTTATTGTCTAAAATGGGTTAGTTTTGGTTATGCAACAATTCGACATTGTAATAAATTGTATAAACGATCGTTTTTAATCTACGGCAAGAAAGAAGAACCAAAATAACAAATAGAAATCGTTCTAGTTTTTTGCGGTTCCGGTTTACTTAATAATTTATATATTTAAATACTTAAGGGGTGCGAACTAGTACCCTAATAACGAAATTTAAATGTTCTGCAATTATGTTTAGCTACTTCAATGTTGAAACATGAAGACACCTAAGATTTTATATCACGTTAACAGTTATTTTATTACTTTCATATTGAAATTACTGAAAATAATTCGCAACCATATTTAAAGAAAGAAAAAAATCAGGAACCTATCTGGAAATGATACATTCGCATCAAGTAGGTACTGGATGAAAAAGACGTGATAAAGTGGCAAGAAATGTGCACATCAATCATGACACAAACAGTATAAGGATTAAGGACAGAATAAATACGCTGCTAATATACAATACGCGTCGAACAATAACATAGAACTTGCAGAAATGAAATGCTGTTAGAAAATATTTCAACCACAAACGTCTGGAAGCAATTTGGATTAAACACCGCTCTACTTATTTTAGAAAAACTATAGCCCACCCAATACCTAAAACTAACCCATCCGGCATTGATGAAAAGATATACAGCTAATCATTTTTCTGCCAATAATACATCAAGGTGGGTTAAAACCAATGCAACAAACGTTCGCGAACGTTTTGTACTGTGTTGCATTGGTTTGGATAAACCTTGAAATATTCGCATCGGTGATAATGGAAATACAAATATCACCTAGATAAATAAAACATAACAACAACCAAAGAGCAAAACGATGCACGATATAGCATTAAAATTTAACAAAGAGAAACAAAACTTACCTATAGAGTGATTGCAAGAAAACTTCTGAGGGTATACCACATGGCTCATCCATGCAAGTATTTATAAAATAGTCCCCACAAAATCAGATATATTGAAGGATTTAATGAAAAACTGAAAAGTGATCTCCATCATGCATAGAGAAACAGTTGAAGATGTTAATAACGAACAGAAAATTTTCCAGTCTAGCTCTTAACTTCCTTTGCGCCATGTTAAATATAAATTTTACGGTCAACTCCAAAGGGTTATTCCAAAGTACACTATTGAGTGAACTAAGAGTTAAGCTATATCGTCAACTGTAAAGTTGAATAGATTCAATTTAGATATAGGCAAGGGATTTTTGAAGTGTTCGGTACACTAAGGCCTGAAACCCTGCATCTTTATTGTTTTCCTACGGATGAAGGCTCTGGCTTAATTCTCGGACTATGAAAATTGCAGAAAATAATGCATTTTTCGAGGTCGTCAACGTGTTGTGTCTGCATCAAAATGGTTTCAATTGCATCTCCAAAAAACTTCTCATTTCGTTGCTGTCAAATATCCGTTTTGATACTTTAGCTAGTTACCGAAACACAAATGTCATCGATAAACAAAGCATATTTCGCAATTAACATCATAATCGCGGTTGTGCAAGCGTGCTGCGTATATATAAGGCTTAATTATTTTTAGTTTCAAAAAGACCTCTCCGCCGCGCCGTTGCTGATGTTACCGGTAACCTTAAGTTTAATTGAAATATTGTACATAGATCTGAAGGACTTGCTATTATTACTAGACATGTATTCATATATTTGCCAGGTCCTAAATACATGAGTTTCTGAACAGCTTGTACATACCTGTCGGATTTTATGCCTACTAGTGCTGCGATTAATGCCTGTGACCATGTAGTTGCATCCACATCAGGATGATATCTTAATGTCTAATACCGTATGAAATATTTAATTTTATTGAAAAGAGTGCAAACTTCAAAATTTTGACAGAATTGCAAATATCTCAAAAACTATTAGGTTTACGAACTGATCACAAGTGATCCAAGAAATACACCAAATGAGGTAGTACAGGCAATTCTTGTGCCTCCACATATAAAGCCTCTCGTAGTGTGGATCTCATTGTGTCTACACAGATACACAGAGGCTTATTCTGAATCATCTTTATGCTATTCAATTGGGTGCGATTGGCTGTGTTGCACAGAGTACATCCATAATCTAGATGCGATCGGTTGCATGCACGTATTCGCAGTGTCTCTGTCGGCCCCCATCTAATTTTGACACCCTTAGGATATTTCAGGATTTTTCACACTTGTTAACAATATTATTTACATGATGAGACCACCTTAATTTATTGTCCGGAAAAAAACCTAAATACTTAGCCACCTGCTTAACTTGTATCCATCGCTGGATGGAAGCAGCGGAATATAATCCATTACGGGAAATCTGTGACGCGAAAAAATGGCCACGCTCGATTTTTCGGAAAATACATCGAAACCGCTACGACCAGGCAGATATCGTCCGCATATTGTATTGGTTTAAATTCCATGTTCCTATTTATACAGGGTGTTTTGAAACATCGTTTAAAGATTTTAAGGGCATGTAGTACGATCGAAAATAAGGTTAAAAGTAATAATAAACATATGTTCACAAATCAACCGTTTACGAGATAACAGCGAGTGTTCCTGCTAGTAGTACATGGATAACATATCCCAGTAAACAGGTGCTTATCAGCTATTGTTTTATGACAGTTTAATTTGACGTTTTGTGCAATTTGTAGCAATTACAATGGTTGGGTATTCTAATGCTGAAATGAGCGATATGGTGTTCATGTAAGGTCGTGCTAATGGGAATTCTTTACAAGCACGTCGCTTCTATGCTGAAACGTTTCCTGATCGCCAACTGCCTTCGCATGTGATGTTTCAGATGGTGTTTCACCGACTAAGAGAAACTGGTTCGTTTGAGAAGCGGTCTTCTGATACTGGACGGCAGAGATTAGCATGTACTCCACAGATAGAAGATCGAATTTTGAATATTATTGATGAAAATCCCGAAACTAGTGTTAGAAGAATTTCGACTCAAGTGGGTGTAAGCAGCAATCTTGTTTGGAGAACTCTTCATGAGCAACTCCTATACCCCTACCATATCCAACGGGTACAAGCCCTTACTGCTCCGGAGCGAGAAGGGCTTTCTGTGAGTGGTTTTTGCGAACAGCTGCTGATCGGCCAGATTTCGCTGATAACATCCTTTTCAGTGATGAAGCTGGTTTTACTAAAAATGGAATATTTAATTTCCACAACAATCACGTTTGGTGTGACGAGAATCCTCATGCTACCGTTGAAGGTCGGCACCAGCAACGTTTATCTCTAAACATCTGGTTAGGCATGATAGGGGAACGGTTGTTAGGACTGATTGTTTTGCCACAATGCTTAACAGGTCCTGCATACCTCGAGTTCTTGGAAAATACTTTACCTGAACTTTTGGAAGATTTACCTATAAATCTAAGACTGAACCTCTGGTTTATGCAAGATGGAGCTCCACCGCATTTTACGCGTGCTGTTAGGGAACATCTTAACAATGAATTTCCTGGGAGATGGATAGGGCGAGCAGGTCCCATTGCTTGGCCTCCAAGGTCTCCTGATCTAAACCCGTTGGACTTTAGTATCTGGGGTTATTTGAAAAGTTTAGTGTACGCAACACCGGTAAACGATCTTCCAGAGTTGCGCCAACGAATAGAACACTGTTGCTAGATAATACGAGAAAAACTCTTGTTTTTTGAAAGAGTGCGCGCTTCCTTTGAAAGCAGATGTAGATCCTGTGTCGAAATGGAAGGACGTCATTTTGAACATCTTCTTTAGTTATAATCTATTTTATGTTAAAATACAATAACATCTTAATAAAAACCGCTAAAGCAAACTTATTCTGCATTTGCGATAAAATCGCTGTTATCTCGTAAACAGTTAATTTGTGGACATATGTTTATTGTGACTTTTAACTTTATTTTCGATCGTACTACATGCCCTTAAAATCTTTAAACCATGTTTCAAAACACCCTGTATATATTATAGGGAATACCAACATTCTTTATAACACCCGTAGACTTGCGGTGTTAGAACTGTCATCTCCATTCTGGGCAAAGAAAGATCCCCTCTTGTTAACTGAAGTTTATCTTTCTAGTTTAGACCTGTCTATAGCCTAGCCAGAATTTCAAAAGATAGATTTCCATCGGTATGTCGAACCGGTACGGGGGTTCCGAATTATTCGTGCCAAAGCTGCGTGGACAAGTGCATACACGCAGAGATTCTCGACAGGTTTTCCAGATGCAATGTTATATATATACGGATGCATCCAAAACATCAAGCGGTTGTGGTTGTGCTTTTTTTGACTCTGCACACTAAAAATTATTTGCAATTCCTACAGAAAATTCCAGTAACGTATAAGGTAAAATTGCCAAAAAATGGAGAAATTTAATAGAAAACTTTAGGTATATTTTCTAATTTTTGGGAAAATTATCCTATATATTACTGGAATTTTCTGTGGGAATTGCAAATATTTTTTAGTGTGTTGTAATAACGAAAGTGACTCATTTCGCCTGAATGCAGAGTTAAATATCTTCTCGGCCGAACCAGGGCAATTTGGGAAGCACTTAAATATGCTACGTCTTTACAAGCACCAAAGATTGCTATAATGTCCGATTAAGTATGCTGCAAGTTATTAAAAACCGGAAACGGTTCACAAGAGAACACCTGTTGGTATAGAATATTCGAACAAGTTGTGCGGAGCTGAATGCACAGCAGAGAGAGGTGGAACTATTTTGGGTGAAGGCTCATGTGGCAATTTCTTCCAATAAAAAGGTGGACATCTTGGCCAAAGCGTCGGTTCGCCAAGGTAGAATAGATAGAACCGTGTTTCCATGTGAAGTTGGCCGTAAAATTAGTACTCATTTTTTTACAAGAAAAATGGGAACTGAGATGGCGGGAGGCAAACAACGATAAGACTACACAGTACGCCAAGATCCATATGATAGTGTTTGTCATCCTCGATGGCGCAATAGTATTACAGTTCCGCGTGCTTTCGTCACTACGATCGCTATATTGTGTTTTGTGCGTGGGTTTTATCCAGCACACCTGTTTAAACTGGGACTGGTGGACTCTCCAGCTTGTTCGTGCGGGTTCGACGTAGGGGATTTAAATCATTTGATTTTGGGATGTCCGAATTATGAATCGCAGCGGCGCAAATTATTTAAAAGTTTGATAAACTTGAACCTACTGCGATCATACCTATTTTAAGATCTAACTACATTCAAATATACTACACAATTTGGCAATTTATAAGAGAATGTAATATTCGAATATAATGCTATCTTACAGTTAAACAAAACCATAATGTGGCTGATGGGCTGAGATCGCTTTAATGCAAAAAAATACGCTAGATTCATAAAAATTGCGTCATTCCGTTTAAAATAAAAATGTTGATAACAACACCCTGTATACCGGATAGGCTATAGCTGAAAATATTTTCTTTAAACAGAACGGCCATGACTACTTTCCAATTTTCTAAATCAAATTCCATTTGGAAAAATTCTAATGAGCCAGTTCAGTAGGACAAAATTAAATAAATTTGAGATGTTAATGCATTTCATTTCAAAACAGTTTGTGTTTTCGTTTCTTTCTCGCGTGTTATCCATCGACATTTCGCAGTTAAAAAGAAATTTTAATTACAGTATTTTTCCAAATATAAAATGGATATAGGAAAATAATAAAATTTTACTTGCTCAAAATAAAAAAATTAATTTCTAAGTAATTTTAGTATTAATCACATTATTTGCGAGATATTTTGAGCTACCAATCTAAATGGTTCACTTGCCGTCTCTATAATTTTTTCATTAAGTATTTCTTTTTTCAAAATTTGAATGTAGATATAATTTATTGTCTGCATTGAAAAATTCACATTATATTTTTCTATTTATTTTGTACGTAACCAGTTCGACTAAAATATAAATTACACTGTTTCAGAGATCTTTCACGACTACCACCCGTCAATCTTCTGCTCTTTGGTTTTCTCTTAAACTTTCTTAGAATTTTATCGCAACAACGCGAGGGCAGACACGGAGCAAATTTTAATAGATTGGCAGCATTTTATCTGGTCAGGTACTTCAGTTCTTCAATTTTTCTAAGACCATATAAACCTGGCCAAATATCTAAGGTAGTGTATTCTATATGTCTTTATTTGCTAAAAAATACCAAAAAAATTTTGTAGCTTGATAGACAGTATTTTCCATTGCTATTATATTTTATTCTGAAATGGCCGGCGATAAGAAAGGAATTGAAACAAGGTAAAAGAGAGACGCCAAAGCAATTGCTAACCAGCAATATTCATTACTGCACAGAATCTCCGACAATAAAAATTAAAATTAAGGACTGTGCTACTCAGACAGAAGATTATTGTGAATTGAGTGATAATTGCTCTGAAATATCAGAAAATATTTCTTACAAATCGATTGCTGTAGATAGTAATGTAGATGTGGATGACTTGGAGCTTTATTTCGAAATACCCGTTAAAGAAGAATGCACCTTTCTACGAGATACAGCTTGTCAAACTGATAGCACCTCAAATGAATACGAATTGCTTAAAAATAATTGGGTGCGTTGTGAAAGGAGTATACGGTGTTGTTGTTTGTATGGCAAAAATTATGAATCGGGTTTAAATGAAAGTGGCATCCTTGATAAATGTTGCCAAACCAATTTGGCGGAAGAAAAAGTTGAGGAGATCACGATTGCAGATCAAAATAAATGCGATGCTTGTACTTCTACAGATCAAATATCATTAAATAAGAACACCCAATGTGATATTAATAGGATCAAAAGCAAATATGAATTTAAAGTAGATGTCGGCACAAACACAGATGATTTTCCATATTACGGCTGGATAATTCCATCTAAATCTGCCGAAGGCAGCCCGACCAAAGTAGAGTTATGTTCGCCTAAAACTTTTATATCTGACAACCAATACATATACGACGATTATGTCAGTTCTACTCTCAATTTATTAGATAATTTAGAAGATACCGTCTCAGTAGAAGGTGAAAACGATCTCTTGGAGCGGATCTCGAAGATCGGTTGGACATACGCTTCACCTACAAGCATCGCTGCTAATTCTCCGTTAATTTCTCCCACCACCTTGTCAAAGAAAACATCTAAGGAAGAGAATTACACATTGTGCTTTAACGAGAAAGAACAGGTTAAGGAAGAGAAGGAAAATTGTTCTTCTCCTGAAAGTCTGAAGTCTAGGCAAAGTCTTGCAAATCTATCATCGACGAAGAGCAGGAGGAGTTTCAAGTTAGCCAATATTAAAAGTAAATTCGATTTTCTCAATATATTTTCTGGAAAGAAAAATAAGTTGAAAGGTTCTTGCAGTTATGACTCTATGAGCAATATAAAATATAAGAAGATGAATTCCGTAAGATCCACCATGTTCTGAGTGATTGTTTTGTGTTATTTGATGTTTACAATTTGTTATATTATATAGATATATGTTCTACAATAAAATGATTGACTTAAACTTAAACCTTTTCTCAGTCGGCAAAAGGTATTGTTGACGTGAAATTGACTCTCCGAGTCGATCGCAGTGATTAGTGTAATAATTTGAGGTTATAAATACAAGAAAAAGATTTTTATACCTCTTTAATATTCTACTCCCGGAAAAGCATCTTGTCTTCCGTGCGAATAAGAAATCTGAGAAAAAATTAATAAATAATGAGGTCATTCAGTCCAGCAACAGAGTGCGGGACTTGTATCAATTGCAGAAACGCTACCCTATATTTGGTTCAGTCTATAAGGATGCAAAATGTAAACATATGACCTTATTAAAAAACAAAGGTTAACTATTTTGCGAACAAAATCTTCAGTTCTGATAATCCAAATCGAGCGGTCTGGTCCATCATTAATTCTACTATTAATTTAAAACATATTGCCCTGTTTATTATTAAGCCTTTGGCTGCTTTAGTCAATCTGTGCTTTACAGCTTGTGTATTCCCTGAGCTCTTAAAAATTTCTAAGGTTACCCCTGTTTATAAAAAGGAATCTTCCTTGGAAGTGGCTAACTGCCGTCCAATTTCCTTGAATTCTAATACCCGGCGCCTATAAAAGGTTTCCACCCAACAAAAAAAAAAACAAAAAAAAAAAGATATATTGCACCACGTTTAGATGCGGATTTCGTATGATATCGGGTGACCATACAACGAGAACTCGTGCTGTGTATAGTTATGTAGTTAATTTATTCTTTCCGCGCGCGTGTATGTGTCATTGCTTTTTTGAGTTTAGTTCCTGATCTAACAATCGTTCTTCTTGATTATTGTAAATTAAAAAAGAAAGCTAGGGCATCTGGTGTTAAAATAATGTACTTATTATGGCTTGCGTTAATTTTTCGGCGACACAAATATCAAAGGCGCCAACAGAGAGTAACCTTTCTTGTTGGCATTGTTCTTATTTCTTCGCTGGTCTAACTTACTTATTACGTAAATAATAAAAATCAGTTTTGTATGACATTAGGGGACTCATTCATTAAAATAAAAGCATTCGTGCTTTAGAACATGTCTCAAAAATTACTAATGCATAGTATGATCGCTAGGTACTTTTTAAGTCTTTCTTTTGCATTGACAATCGCAAATTGAATTTGATTTATAATTACAACCAAATTGTTAAAAAATTACTGTTTTAAATCATTTGACGTCGCCTACTTCAAATTAATGTTGAAACTACGAAATCTCATGATCGCTTACTATATGTTCTTGTTAATAAATCTTTTGAATTAACTAAAATAGACAATAGACAAGGATACATCATAGTACTTCCCTGTTTATGTAAAGAAAACTGAATTGAAATCGTTAGTTTGAGGATTCGCTAATTTCGTACTTATTCATATTTATAAGATTAAATATCACTTACTTTTTTAGTTATTACGAATAGAATAGAATGAAACTTCAAGTAAAAAGTAACACTTTTTTAATATTTTAAAACAATAATATAAAATAATTATTCTATCTTGAATTTATAAGAATAGAACAATCTATTTCGACGCATATATAAATTACAAATTGTTAATATTATAACATCAACGATTTCATCATTACAACGACCTCTAGCTAAAAAAAAAAGAAAATGTCCTACACATTCACAGACTTATGCGTTACGTTTTCCGCGTTTTCAGGTTTCCTTTCCTGTTTCTCGGAACCGCTCTGCCAACCGGAGTCCATAGTACCATCACTGTGGCAAGCTTGACCCTGCATTTCTTCGTCTTCACAGCTATTCGCTTCACCGTAAAGCAATCCAACCGGATTACCTCCTAGATTCTGTATTAAGGTTGATATATTCGTACCTATATTTCTTCTTGGAGATTGGTTTAAATTTAACGACTTTGGTGGAATGTTCTTCGGGCTAAAATTGCCTTGATTGAAATTGTTTTTATTGTAACCTGGCGGTATGTAGTTCTGGCTAAAATTATTCAAACCAGAAATGGTGTTGGTCAAGTTACATGTGTTGGTCTCGTTAAAATTATGCCTAATATTCTCTTGGATAACTTCATATTGAGCATCTGGTGCCAGAAATTCGTCCATATTTGCGTTGTTGAACGTCTTCCGGTTTTTCTGGTCATTTTTGTCCGGGAAATAGCCCATGCAGCATTCAGATTTTGGAAAACTAGGTGACATCGGCGATATTGTGTCGTCTGTTGTTTCAGTCAATGGAGTTTGCACACTGCTGCATAAACTGTTCTGAGATACATCCTTGGATATACCGCAAGATTCGCCAATTTCTGGCATAGTAAGCTCATCCGTGTCTGGAAGTGGGAAGGGTAATCGACTTCTGGTAGACATTTGTCGTTTTCCTAATCTATGCGCTAAATATTCCTCATCTTCCGTAACGGTGGAAGAACAATTCTCCTGAAAGTTTTGCATCATTTGTTTGTTGCTGGGATCCTTATCGTTAGGATTCTGCGTGTGCGTGCATTGCAACGACATTAAGCGAGGATTTTGGGTATCCAAAGCTTCATCGTACAAAGAAGAATCTTGGCCATCGTTTCTCACGGATATATTACAACAACTACTCACGTCCGCGAAATAAACCTCAGATTCTGTAGGTTCAGTTTTTTGTGGACTTTCTTGTTTCTGGAAAGCAGCATTTTCTACACCTTGCAGCCTAGGCAAGAACCTAGGTTGATTCTCTCCATTAATTTTGTTTTGATCTTGTAAATTTGGCTCATGATACTTGTGTTCATCTTCATGTTTCGATTCTTCGGGAAAACTTTGTCCGTTTTGGTTGAAGACATTTTTAACATTGGTCCTACAATTTGGTGTTTGTGCTACTGATTTTACGGACGAAATATCGACGCGCTTTTTCATTTTTCTGATGGGAAGTGTGTGAGAAACTCTATCCCCGCAGCTGGAAGTATCGGTGCTTTCACTATTGTCATTCGATTGGTGTACTTCTGTCTCGACGGTATTCTCGTAATTATCTTTGTTTGGATATTGTCGACTTCTGCGGAATGGAAATTCTTGTTGATTTCTAAACTGGTTCTCCTCGTTCATTTGGCAATGAGTTTCATGGGCATGGACGTGATGGTGCACGTGATGATATCTGCTTGGAGAATAAAACAGTTAATGTAGTATGTTTATCAAAACTAGCTTTTTACAAGGTTTACCTGGTTGGAGATTGCACTTGTCTTCTAGCAGGCGAATTCGGATTTGAATACGGAGGTGGCGGTCCCCAAACATACACACCACCTACTGGACGGTTGTCTAGAACGCTATAAGAGCCAGTCGACGAGACGGGTAAAGTAGAATCCCCACCAGATCGATTGCTAAAGCCGTACTGACTATCTGCGCTGCTCGCTCCTTCTTGATATGATAAAGAATTATTGTCCCTGAATAAATAAGTAATAGTATAAAATTTGTTAATTCACATTGGTAAAAGTACCTTCTAGAATCAGGGTTTGTTTGATTTGAATTCCCTCGATTCCATGGCAGTCTCCTCCAACTCCAACCACTTGCCGTTCTCTCCCTGTTATCTCCACTCGGTTGTGACGTCTCCTCACCAGGATTTGGTGAGTAGAAGTTGCCAACTCTACCAGGTACCCAAAATCTGAAGAAAAATGATTAGGTTCTGATACAAGAAAAAAATCAAATTGCAAAAGCTCACCTGTTGGTAGAATGCGATTCCCACGGATATAAGTGATGACCGGCAGGGATTGATGGGTACCTACATTCCTCACAACAGCTACAATAGGTTGCTGGTGGTACAGGAGGGCCTCTCATGGACTCATGAGTGCTAGCTGGAGCGCCCGGCTGCTGTTGATAAAACGATCTGCAACGCAGCTCTAATTGTTCCCAATACATTTTCTTTCTCTCATGACTATGAAGCAATAAGCTGATTAAACAGTTGTTGATACTTAGAAAAATGCTCGGCATACCTTAGAAGTTGATAGACCAGCATACACGAAAATATACAAACTAAAATTCCGCTTACGGATAGGCCGAACATAGCCCTCAGGCAAGAGTATAGGGCACCGTGAATCACCTCGCAGTCGGGAGTTGAATCGAATACGAAACGAACACCTAAATTAATTAAATTGTCAGTTGAAGTCACAAATGAAATATTAGTAACTATAGCAGTCCAATAAAATGTTACATTCATGACTTTCGGAAGGAATGGACGTAAACTTTTTGGTATTTAGAGAGGCACTGCTAGCTCTTTAGGTGCTATCTGAAGAAGGCGTGCCAAGGAGTTTTCTCTTGTATCTCGAGAAGTATAAGGTTTAAAGGAAATTTTTGTAGAAAATTAGGTTTATCATAATTTTACTAGAATAACTTTTTATTATATAAATGCAAAAATAGCAAATTATAAGTAGAAAAATGCATTTTTAAACACGGGAATCCTTCAATTATCATATGGTTTTAATTTTTAATTTTATGATTAAAATACATCAGATTCTTTAGTTTCCTACAAGCCTACACGAATCACCGAACATTCGAGTAGTTTACTTGACCCAATTGTTGTTTCTAATGCGGATTGTGTTTTATCGGCTGGTAGTACTGTATGTGCTGACTGTATATCGGATCACAATCTGGTATTTTGTAAATTTGTGATTTGATGATAAAATTTAGAAATTTCAGAAATTTTGTATATACAGGATGGGGCAGAATAACGAGCGATTTTAAAAAGCCCGCGATTCGCGCTGTGTCATTCGGAGGTAGTAGGGACGCTATCGGCCATGTTTCCTTGATATTAGCATTTAGTAACAATGGATCGTTGGACCCCTCAGCAGCGCGCGTACGCTGTTAAGGCGTTTTATCAAAATGGTAATTCTTACATACGCACGCGTCGTGCCTTTCGAAATCATTTTAACATAAATCGCAATCAACCAGTGCCGTCTGCCTGTGCCATTAAAAAATGGGTTAGGAACTTTGAGGAAACTCCGTCAACGACAAAAAAAGAAGCCTGGTCGGCCGAAATCGGTGCGTACGCCCGAAAATATCGAGCATGTAAGAACTGCGATCGAGCGAAGCCCGCGTCGTTCAGCTCGCCGGCATAGCACTACACGGATTTCAAACCGAACCGTCAGACGAATAGTACACATGCATCTCCATCTTCATCCATACAAAATCCAAATTGTGCAGGCTCTTAAAGGCACGAATTATGTGAGTCGACAACGATTCTCTGAAGAGTTTTCAGATTTAATTAATCAAGATGAAGAAATTTTAAACAACTTATAGATGAGTGACGAAGCCCATTTGCATTTGTCCGGTTACGTCAATAAACAGAACTTTAGATACTGGAGTGACGTAAATCTTAGACAAATGCATCAGCAACCCCTTCACTCCACAAAAGTTACCGTGTGGTGCGCTATGTCTTTATCGGGGATCATAGGTCCTCACTTTTTTGAAGATGCTCGTGGCAATGCTGTGACAGTAAACTCACAAAGATACGCCGACATGTTGGAAAACTTTTTTGAACCACAGCTTGCACGCTACGAAGTTAACGAGGTAACATTTTTTCAACAAGACAGAGCAACCTCCCATACAGCGAGAGTAAGCATGAATGTTGTTAACAGATTATTTCCAAATCATGTGATTTCTCGATATGGGGACATCACCTGGCCTTCCTGTTCACCGGACCTCACACCGTGCGACTTTTTCTTGTGGGGGTACTTAAAAAGTAAAGTGTTTCAAGATAACCCACCACAAACAATTCAGGCCTTGAAAGAACGGATCCGACAGGCAGTGGAAAACATTCCC
This sequence comes from Cetonia aurata, assembly GCA_949128085.1. Classification (NCBI taxonomy): domain Eukaryota; kingdom Metazoa; phylum Arthropoda; class Insecta; order Coleoptera; family Scarabaeidae; genus Cetonia; species Cetonia aurata. Next base: position 18,232,014 of record OX421883.1, read on the forward strand.
CTAGCAATGCTGCAAAATGTTATGAATAGTTTCAAAACACGATTGGCAGAATGTGTACGCCTGAACGGACGTCATCTTTCCGGAGTTATTTTTAAAAATAAAATAATTAATGCTTTTTTATGTTCTTAAGAAAATAATAAATTTATTCCTAAATATTGATTTTCTTGTTTTTTACAGCTTTTTTAAAATCGCTCGTTATTCTGCCTCACCCTGTACTTCTTTTATTGGTGATTTACAAAACATGCGCTGGTTTGATTTGATTAGAGAAAATAACATTGAGGGAGTATGTGCTATCTACTTTTGATTTAAACAACCCCGCTAAATTATAGTCTACTTTAAAAACTTTAAATGTTAAATGTTCGTCTGAAAAGACAATACCTAGTCACCTAGCTGATGTATCTAGAATTAGCCAACATTTTTCCTGTCAATCTATCAATGACAATTCGAATGATCTGATAAACTTCTATAATAACCATTTGTTTAGGCCTAACGCTAGCTTTCAGTTTAAACTGACCACTGTTGAGGAAGTTCATATAATTTTAAATAATCTTAAAAGTAATGCTTGCGGTTGGGATGGTATATCCACTGCAATGCTAAGGTATTGCAGTCCTTTTATTCACCAGTATATCGTGCACCTTGTTAACTCATGCATTGAGCAATCTTATTTTCCTAATTGTTGGAAGAATGTCTTGGGATTACCTCTGCCTAAAGGCAGTAACCCTGCTACTTTTTCTGATCTCAGAATAATTAGTATTTTACCTGCTTTATCTAAAATTCTGGAAAGGGTATTGTATAACCAAGCTTATGAATTCTTTTCCAGCCACAATTACTTATCTAATCATCAAGCCGGTTTCAGAAAGGGATTTAGTACTGCGTCTGCTCTGGCCCATGTATCCACTAGTATTATTGCGTCATTGGATACGGGTTTGCAGGGTGTGCTTGTCCTTCTCGACTATTCGAAGGCCTTTGATATGCCATGAGCTGGTTATTGCTAAATTGAAATATTATGGCTTTGACGACACCAATTTGTCATTAATGGTTTCATATTTAGCCGAGAGAAAGCAGTCCATTGCGTATAACGATGCAGTGTCAACCCCTTTACAAATTTTATGTAGTGTACCTCAAGGATACATTCTTGGGCCTCTGCTGTTTCTCATTTATACTACTTATTGATATTTTCACTGGCCTTGATCATTGTAATGTACACAGTTGCTTTATACATTCTAGCAGATGAGTGTCAGCGTAATGTTGAGGTTATTAATCAGGATTTGAAGCGACTTCATAAACTTTCATGCAGAAATAGTTACTTCTTTTGCTTATAATTTTGTTATTTCTGCATTTATGATAAAAATTTATTCTAATAAAATACTAATAAATACTTTCTACACAGAAACTGCTTGTGAAAATTTTCTCTAAACCTTATACTTTTCAGGACACAAAAGAAAATCTCTCTGCACACCTTTTTCAAGATGACGCCTAAAAATAGAGCTAGTGGTGGAGGAAACTCGGTTTTAGACTCAGTAGCATTCCCTTTCCTATTTTACAAATAAATAGAACCTACCCCTCACCAAAGTCATTGCTGATACAACACTCTGCTGAAGTATAAAGAAATTGAATTATTTTATCATTATCGCACTGCAATTGGCTGATAATGAACTAATTTTGATATGATGTATATTGTTGGGCATGATTAATTATCGGGAAGGAGGGTTATTTACTTTAAAGAATGCACTAATACATATCAGGGAGGCCAAACACCTAAACATTGTGATTCTTTTTTTTTTGTTCTCACTTTACAATTTAATTGTTTGTTTCCAAGTTCTGTATGGCAAAACCAATTTAATGTCTACCGCAGCTAACACATTAGTACAAATAATTTACACAATGGAGAGCTCAAGAGAATCACCCGGACAATTACGTGCAACCCTCCTAAATGAATTACATGAGACAGAAAATCCATTGTGTATATTCCATTTCCGACCCAGACGCTGGGATCATAATTCAAATTCTAACGTCGTTTAATGCCTTTAATAGAAGGCTCTGTTATTCGGGGAAATTACCTTAACGCCAGTTAATTCTTACACGTTTATGTAGCGAGACAAATGCAGGGAATTACCTTCGTCTGTGGAGGCGTGGGCTTCGATTAACACTGAGTAGCAGGTACAGGTCCTCGTCTTCTGCGTGTAGACGCACTCCCTCAACGTTTGCAGCCGATTCATGTGGATAACGGTGGTCGTGATTGTAACTAACACGCACATCAAAGCGCAGACCAAACAACACAAACCGCAGACTTTGATCTGAAAAGATTAAATTGATCGATTAAAGAATGAAAGATTACAACTGCTACAAAAAATATGCAAATGAATGGTAGGTAATAAAGAAAGGAAAATATAAACTTAACACGTTAGAGCCGACTCCAACGTGTTAAATGCAATATAGTGTCGGTATCAAATTTGCAAAAGAACATTGCCATAACAAACAGAAGATTATGAGTGTTGTAAGAAACAAATAAATTCCCCCAAGCAAGGGAGATAAAAGCGCTTGATTAGACCCGACCCATTCTGTAGCATACCTAAATCGCAAATACTGAATAACAGATAGGTAATATGTCCAAGAAAAGGTAGAAATAGACATCAGCAGAAAGCCGAGTACAACAGCTTTTAAAGAAACAAAAACCTGAATTCACAAAGGACCTAATCAGAGAAAACAGTATGACCATTTAAGATTGTAATAAAACTATTGATTGGTCACTGTAAAGTAAACGAACATATATTTACCACTGCTTAGCAAAGGATGCTGGAAGTAAATTCTTCCGAGTTGAAGAGAAGACCCCATATCAATGGACGATACCATTGTAACTGTTTAATAATAATAAAGGCTATCCAAGAGCAGACACCAACATATAAAAGCAACTCTCACAGATAATAGACTTTGAAAGCAATATTAGAGTGTCTTTTAAGAGTACAGGGATTACAAGAGGGTTGAAAATGTGGTGGTCAAATTTTACATTGTTAATTAAGACAAATATCAAATATGATAATTGATATTTATCCTCATAAAACTTATTGTATTGGTATTTTTAGTACACAGTATTTTTAGAAACCTGCTCTACAGCAACCTTCCAATGGCAGTATTGATCCTTTTTTACTTTTTAATTATTAAACAGCGAAGTGAATGTATTTGCAATTCACCTATAATTGAGGTATTGTATTTGAGTTAGTTTCTTTTTTATTTTCTTAATTAACTTTCTTTAATAATTGATCAATCATCTTGAAATGTTCTGAGCATAAAATGATATATTACCCAAAATGCATCAATTCTTATTATATATGTATTGCGAAATAGACGGATAATAAAAGTTTTTTTGCACATCCCTAGTATACTTACTTACATTAATTAGCAGCAAATTTTGGACGACCACCTTAGCTTAAATTTTATGCAAAAAAATTTTCCATAAAATTTGAATAAAATTAGATGGGTATTATTTAAACACGCAGAACTTTCTTTTTTTAAGAACAATTCAATTGGGCGCATGCAAATCGGGCACCAAACAGGTAGGTACCCTTTGCGGTCAGTTTCGAGGGATTATGAAAACTGCAATTTGGGCACCGAAGATTTAATTACGATTTAAGTACGTATTAATAGTCAACTCGAAATGAACCGTTCCCCATTGTTAAATATTTATAATCCTTAAAACATAATGTATAGTGAGTTTAGATACCTAGAATAAGTAATGATCATTTTCATTTACGATTTAAGTACGTATTAATGGATGTTTTCATGTAACCTATATAAAGCCTGTAAAAATTAAACACATTTTATTATTCTTTGGTTATTGAGATTGTTGTAACGCGTATCGTGTATAGTTGCAATGGAAACCAAAATAATTTCCAGTAATAGAGGAAAACCAGTGTTAGTGTTTGATAATTTTAAATTTAGTTTTACTAAAGACATAAAGTCAACGAGCGAAAAGTTTTGGAGGTGTACTAATCGGCAATGCAAAGCAACGGTACATACCCTCGGGTCATCAAACGACATCGTAATAACTAAACATCCAGGAGAGCACAACCACGAGGCAAATTTGGCAAGCCTAACACGACAAGTTGTAAGTGCTACTTGCAAAAGGAAAGCTACAGAAGACCTTGCGGAAAAACCTATGAAGATCATACGCCAGGAGTTACAAAGGGACCTTCCGAGTAACTTAACGACAAGGGATGTCTAATACATAAGACACAATATGTACAATAGCCGCCGTCGAACACTACCAACTTTGCCGAAGAACATGAACGAGGTACATATAGCTTTATCTAGTATGAATGTAGTTACGTCGCGAAATGAGGATTTCGTACTAATTAATAACGAAAGGGATAACATCATAATTTTTTCTTGTGATACAAACATCAACATTATTAAAGACGTGTCACGCATTTACATAGATGGTACTTTTACGTACTGTACAAAATTCTTCTGCCAATTTTTCACTATACACGGTTTTGTAAATGGAAGATACATACCGCTTATTTATTGTTTGCTTCCAAGTAAGAGCGCGGAAATATACACAAAACTATTCCAACTAGTCATAGGCGCGTGTTTGTCAAAAGGAATTGATTTAAATATTATAGAGGTAGTTGTAGATTTTGAGAAAGCCATACACCTTGCTATATTAAACACTTGGCCTAATGCTAAAATTGTTGGTTGTAGGTTTCACTTGTCTCAGGCATGGTACCGAAAAATTCAAACTTGTGGTTTGGTACCGGAATACAAGCATGAGGCAAGTGAAATAGGCAAGTGGTTAAAATTGACTTTTGCACTTATGTATCTCGATCCGACCGAAGTAGGTGAGTGTTTTGCTCTTGAATTGTCTGAAAATATGCCCCAAGACCCCCGAGTTGTGAAATATGCCGACTATTTAGTAGATACTTATATTTCTGAAGAGTCACTTTTTCCACCTATTATCTGGGCAGAACATTCATCTACCATCACTCGTACAACAAATGCATGTGAGTCTTTTCACAGTAATTTTAAGAACTCCATATATGCCGAACATCCTAACCTATTCGTTTTTGTTGAAAAACTGAAAGAGTTCCAAACCGACACATATATTAAAATTCAAAGTCTTCAAAAACCTATACAAATCCATGACATGAAAGTTAAAAAAAGACAGAAATTTATTGAATCAATGATTATTAAATACCAAAATAAGGAAATCAATAGGCTACACTTTATTAAATGTTTGTCATTCCATTGTTATGTCAATAAATAAGATATTTAGATTAAGATATTTTGTACAATTAATGTAATCATTATACAATAATAAACATATTTTCGTATGCTTTAAAATAGTTATGTATTATTTACCTACCCAAAATTATAATAATGACGAATGAATAATAAGCTTATATAAAATAAGAGGCTCGGTGCCCAAAATGCAATTTTTGTAATAAGGACCTTTTGGGTCGGTGCCCAAAATGCATGTTGAATTAGTCCATTTATTGCCTTGGTGCCCAAAATGCAAACTCCCATTCAATTACGCCAAATTCGTGTTCATTTCGTTCAGTTGTGGATGTCAAAACAAATTTGCTGATATAAGCATTTAGTCCCAAAAGAAAATAGAAAGCTGTCCTCTGTCTGTCCGGTGAAGGATCAGAAGTGACTTGCCTGAAGATTAGATCAAAAAGAAATCGCACCGAATACTTCTGAAATAGTTACGCAAATTTTTTAATTTATCTGTTGAAGTGATGTTATCATAAGTTCCTTACTTTCTAAATTGTTTAGTGTAAACTTTTCTTCAAGAAATGCAGAATTATACAATTGTTTTCTCTATGAAGGGAATAGATCTTATAGATTTTGTCTTATATTGTATTGGATTTAAAACTTTGTAGATTTCAAGGTACTATTATTATTACTTACTATTTTAATTAGCAATTAACGAAGACGCAAAATATTAAATAAAGCAATCTATTTGATAATTTGTAGTTTTCTCATGAAATCCTGAGCGTAGAATTATGCATATTATAAGTTGGTCAAAGTACACTAATGGCAGGGATTCCTTAAATCAAACAGATTCATATTTTTAAGCATATTTCTTTGTTTTAGAGCAAAATTGTTTAGATCTAAAGCAATACGTATTTTCAAGAAAAGAAATATTTTTTTAATCCCTTTATCTTCAGAAAACCTATGGATTTCATTCAAAATGTAAGCTTTCTTTTTGTTATACATAAAGAAACATTTATTTCTATCGAGAAATCAAATTTTTGGATGTAGTTTGATTTGAGATTTTATAAGAAAAAAATGATTGAAATGAAGTACAAATCTGTACTAACAGGATCCTTTAAACCAATGAAATTATTTTAAGCATATTTTATTGTTTCAAAATCATATTCTTTATAAGGGCTATCTTGGAACGAAATATACAAAGTATGAAAAACGGAAGATCCAATTTTATTAAACATACATAAATGCAAAATATTTTTTGCAATTTTCCATGCAGCCGCGAGAAGTCGTAGCAAACTAAAACAATTCGAGTAGCAACTCACAGTTTGTTTCGATTCTTAGATGCTTTGAGTATGGCTTACGCAACCACCAAATTATTCGATATGATTTTCATTTCTGGTGAAATAGGTTCATTCAAATCTGATCGTGGAACTCAAGCCAAGCCTTTTCCAAATCGTCGAGTTCTATCTTACACGTGTATTAAAGAAACAGATGAAAGCAGTTTAACTAGAAATTGTATTATTAATTTTCATAGTGCACGTCAGTGGTGTGAGACCAATCCGCGTGTGGCAAGACAATATGAGCTTCAGCATCGCTTTTGGTCGAACGTATATGGACAAATATTTTAAAAGACACTCATTTAGAGTCTCATGTACTTCCAGAACCAGTAACCGGCGAGAGTTATCTATCTATAGTTTTGGAAAACGTTTTCCCGGTTTATTTGAACGGTATAACGTTTGATACAGAGATAGAGAGTTTTTTTTTGTGTACGCTAGTATACAGTGTTAAAGGCACTTGAACGAAAAAATGCCATCATGGTCTATTGTTAGAATCACCATATCAGCAAAAGCACTGAAAGGGTATCTATAGTACTAGGACACGGGCTCGGGCTTTTTTGTTTAGATACTTTGTCAATTTTTTTTATAAAATATAGCAATGAAGCGTCCGCCTGGTAATTGACGCATTTTTTTTTATTTATAGGTACCGTAATTTCGGGTTACTTGGGACAGTTTTCGCATTTAAAGCTTTATAACTAAAAAGCTGTTTATTTTTTCTATACCAAAAAAATTGTAGCTTATGCGAAATGATTAGAGGTACCGATTGGGCGTACGCACATGGGATACAATGAACTATATTAAGAAAAAAAAAAGAAAAACTGTCTGTCCCAAGTTACCCAACGATTTGGGTGCCTTGGGACGTACTATTATTTCTATGATTTTCTCAACACAACTTTAGAAGCTGTGACTTGGGACAATTTTAGAACAAATTTACGTAAATTTTGATTAGGAGAATCGTTTGGCAGCTCATTTTATTTAATATTTTTTATTTTATTTTTTTATTTTATTATAATACAAACTAGAAACTTTATAAAAAACTATAAAAATTCTAAGAAACTTAAACAAATGAACAAGAAATTCTCTTTCATCTGTTTTCATATTTTTATTATTAATTTTTCGTTCGAGGGTGGACTTGGGTATGCTGTATTTTTCACTGGCAGCCCTGTACGTTAATTTGTTAACCCTGATATCGTTGAGTGCTTTCTCGAGCGTTTCTTTTGTAAAATCATGGTATTTGCGGCTACCAAGGAGCCTCGTATATTTGTTGGGCATAGTCCCAAGTCACTCTTGAAAAGACAAAAAATAATAATCAGGGTGTTACTTGGGAAACATACTAAAGTAAGTAAAAGTAAGGTTATGACACGTTTTCCAGACGCTTTAGGAATTACAAAAAAAATATATCAAATGTTTATGTCAACTAGAACTTCGAGGCCAGGGAAAAGTAGAAGGGGTATAAAATATTGTGTTCTTCTTACCTGAAATTAAATATTTTTTTGCAAAGGACTCGGTACACAGGGAGTGTGAAATTTGACGCAAGTTTACAGATTACTGTATAAGTATTCGATAACTATTTTATATGAAGTTCGTCTACCAACCATAACAAAGCTCTGCACGCAAACGACATACAGTGATCCGGTGTCCCAAGCCACCCGCTAGTCCCAAGCCACCCGCTAGTCCCAAGCCACCCGAAATTACGGTATTTAATATAATTCCCAATTTTCATACTTTGTACGCTCCTTTCAAAGACACTCTGTACTGAAAGAAACACATTTTCTAGCAAAAGAATTTTTTTGGCAATTCTTTATATATATATATATACGTTTCAGTTTGAATAGTGTTAAGTTAAAGAAAAGAATGTGTACTTACTAAATAGCTGTATCTGTTTTTTCTCCTAGCTAAACTAATAACACAGAGTCCGGTTAAGATAAGCTGAAAAGCATACATATTAGTGACTATAGTCTTGCGTGAGTGATCCGTTTTACCATTGCAGCAGGCACAAACGTTGGTATTGTTTCGAAATAACCTAATGTAGAGGTATACGACCTCAACAGGAAGTATACCGCCAAAAACAAAGCTCCCAACACTGTTGCGGTCCCTCCACAGATGCAACACCAAAAGACGTACTTTTTAATCCCATTGCCTCCTGATGTAGCTGAAATTAAGAGAAAAATAATTACAAAAAATTAAAAATTAATTTCCTCTATTTGTACACAAAATACAATAATTCATAAAAACGTATGCACTTAAAACAAAACTTATCTATCTAGTAAAGAAAAAATCGAAACGATATTAAATTTGAATTGACGTAAAGGCGAATTGACTTGAGAATTACATATTTATTTAATGCTTATTGTGAATGACGGATCCAAATGGTATTATGACGGGTGAAAAAAGGTAGCACAATGAATGTTGAAAAGAAATAACTACTTCAGGATTCAAAAGAGATGGAATTAACTCCAAAAGCCAAGCTCTATCTGAGGACAGTGAGAGTGATTCTCACAAAAGGACAGGCGGCGTCAGCCGCTTAAAAGGACCAATCGCAATACAAAAGCATCGGTAAAACCTCTGAATAAAAGCGGAAGGTCAACGCGAATGGGAAGTGTAAAAATCGGCACATTAACGTAAGCAAATATGTAGAGTAGATAAAAGCTTTCGCACAATAGTAAAATTTCCGACCAGCAATTTACGCAACGTGTCACTCAAAAGGGTTGCCCATTGAATTAGGAAGGACGTTCTTCTATTTTTGTTGTTCCTTCTCTTTGATTGATTGAATTGATCGAAGCTGAATCAATTCCAATGTTAAAATAGAATTCATAGACGCGGAGGTAATAGAGCGAACATTTCATTTGCAATTGGATGAACTTCAATAATATCTTTAATGTACAAAATTAAGATTCGTGAATCCAAATACATAGGGACATTTCGCAAAGGAACTTTATATGGCATTAAAATGAAATAACCTAATTAGTCGTCCACACTAATAGAAGATACTCTAACCTAAAGCAAATACATATAATAAAAGCGCAGTTATTCCAAAACAATATTGCTCATATTTATAAGTCAAAAAAAACACGCATTTCTTATGAGAAAAATGTTTCTTTTCGATTATTCCTACACATTTAAGTACATTCTGATTCTAGAATATATTGCTACGAAACTTATAGATAAATCTTTTAAATTTTCAATTAAATTTTATTAAGTAAACAACTGTTTTAATTTTACTAAACACCAACCCAAAGTCATGTGTAATGCTCTCAATAACTTCAGAGATAAACCAGATCTCAAAAGATAGAGGGCCCTTTTAACACGTACTCAAACATTCATTATTCCAGTATAATTTCCTGCACATATGCGGCAGCAAATACGTTAAATTGTCGTACAGGTGGCGCTTCTCTTATCTCACATTAATAATAATCCACATTCTACGTAAATTGAATGGACGGCAGACGCGGTTATAAATTATTTATGTCGTGTGTTTTATATGTACACATTTTATACGAGATGCGATCCTTGAAACTGCAATTTTCTATTCCACTACCGGGCTGAGCAGAGCGGTGGCCTGACCGCTGGGAATTAACAATAAATATATTGTACACTTCATATTATTAATATTATATGAATTGATAAATATAATACAACCGTTAATAAACTGCTTTAGTTGTTCCGAATTTGTAGTTTGATTAGTCTAGTCCAAATATTTACTTACATTAAACATAACACTGCGTTTGGTTCAACACAATTTGGTATTTAATAAATTAATACAACACAAATACAGTTGAAATACCATATAGCAATTATTCATTTTAACTTAAAATATTTAATTAACCTAACTAAAAAATGGTAACAAACATCTTTTTGTAAAAAAGTAACAAATTCTGCTACTTTGACTTATTTAACCTCGTAATATTGTTAAACTGAAGAAAAATCGGTTAATTTAATTTAACACTTGTCGTGTTCGGGGTGTAGATATATAAAATAGCCACCAGCACACTTGCTTCGACGAGCACCTGCCTTTATTCAACGTAAGGAATGATTATCTAATAGAAATAATATGTTTCACCAAAAATTTGCAATTCTTTCCTTGTAAAAACTCGTGTACAATTTTTTTCAGAATTGAAATTAAAATTTGACAAATTAATAATACGATTATTAGAAGATCCTGCATTTTGCTTTACCAAACCTCATTGGAGAAAGCCGTATATACCGCCTGCATCTCTGCAAAGTAAACGGTTATACCACGCATGTGCGTCTCCCGCTCATTCTTCTTACTGGAGTAGGTATTCCCCTACATTCAGTCATTCGTCATAGCCACTCATAGCTCACAACGAATACTGGTGCGAGCGCAGCCGTTGCTTTGCTATTCAATCTACACGCAGAAATGTGTTAATTTTTAGTGACCGTGAAACTTATTGTATTTTTATTATAAAAATGAATAAATTGCAATATGTATTGGTTTGGACACCCGTACTTATAAACTCAAAAGGTGTAATGAAAGCGTAAAACACTAATTTATAGTATCTATTATGTACTTAAAAATAGTCTTTGCTCATGACAAGAAAATTAAAGTAATTCTAATGAACGAAGAATAAAACCCTCATAAAGAAATAATAAATTTAACGAAGGAAAAATAAAACTTAATTCTGAGTAAATAATTTTAAAAAGCAAAACTTAAAAGTAACTCGTAATAATAAATTAAATAAACTTTAACACCATTTTGGTTACTATTCTATTCGTAATAGCAATAAATAAAGAAATATAAAATTACGGTTTGTTCATGACAGGGAAATCAAAGACATTTTAATGAATTCAGGGCAAAACCCTCAAAAAGAAATAGTAAATTTAATGAAGGACAAATGCCCCCATCCTTGGCTAAACAATATCCTAATGTGTTGTAGAAATTCATTCTCCAACATTTCTGGGCTAATGTTGTTTGACGTTTGAACAATTTTATTGCGTACCTACTCTACATTAGCTGGTCTAACGTCTTCATTGCCATAAATTATTTCTTTTAAATAACCCCAGTAAAAGAAATCAAGGAGATGAATCTGGTGAACGTGGCGGCCATTTGATATTATCAGAATGAGTTCCGATCCACCGGTTAGGAAACTGTTCACTTAAATAGTTTCGGGCAGCCACTGCATTATGTGCAGGGCCACGATCTTGCTGAATGTAGATGTTTTGCATATTTATGTCGGGAAGTTGCTGTACAGTAGGTAGAATGTGGGTGTTCAGTAATTCTAAATATGCATTTGCGTTCAAATGGCCATTGATAAAAAAAGGCCCAATAATATGGTTGTTTAACAAACCTGCCCAAACATTTACTTTTTGCTGTTGCTGACTAAATGAAATTAAATATCTGTGCTCGTTTTGCTTGGCCCAGTATGTTGTCACAGATAAATTGTGACTTCTAACCAAAGGAAAAGAAGAATCATCGGCAAAGATAATATTGTTTCCCAAATTAGCATCTCGGTTAATTAAATCACTTAACTTTTCACAAAATATCATACGCTTAAATGCGTCGCCGTGGAATAATTGTTGGTGTTTAGAATATTTAAAATTGTGATACCCGTTTGCTTTGAGTATTCGCTGAACGGAAGAACGGGATATGTCTAAATCATTGGAAATAGTGCCAGATGACATATTCGAATTTATTTCAACTGCAGCACATACTAAAACGAACGTATTATTAGAAATTCTGCGAGTTGGAAGTGATGTTTTTAAATTTTCGACCGAACCGGTATTGTCGGTTTTATTTTTTAATTTAAAAATTGTGGCTTTATTTGGAATAGGCCTATTGAGGTATTTAGCAGCAAACACGTCGCATACCCTTGAACAGAATTGCCGGCGAGATACAACCGCATAATCTCAGCTCTCTCCTCCACAGTATAACGCGGCATTTTGCGCAAAAATATGTATTTAACACTTAGACAACCAACTTACTTGAACTGACTAATAATACTGATCCCTGATCAGTCTACACGTGCTATTATCGTACTACAGCGCCACACCTCGCTGTTAGGTAGAGTGGGAGTATATGTACTTCCCCGCCGTTTACTTTGCAGAGATGCAGGCGGTATACTAATGACACGTGAAAAAGTATGTATGAGAATTAAGGGCGAAAAACTCATGAACTTTTGAAAATACTATGCCAAATTGTCGAGCGATTATTACAGAATGTTTATAAATATAATAAGAACGCGATATTGTAGTACGACTTTCTTCGTATAAATGCTACATGTCATCTAGTAGCACTGATGAGTCTTGCTAAGGCGAAACGCGGAGTCTGCCAATAATGGCTGTTGTTTTCAAATTTTAATTTGATTAATTAGCGCTAATTTATATACGCAAATTTAGTGGCCTACAATTTCGTGTTTTTATTTAGAAAGATATTCTAGAAATGGTTCGATAATGTACCGTAACCGTAATATCTTCACGAATTTAATGAGTTTTCCGTCTTCAATTCTCATGTATACTCTTTCACCAATAAGAAAAATATTTCTTTGTTTTAAAGAAATATTTATCTGACTCAATTGAAAATTACCATTATTTTGAGATAAAATATATATACTTGATGGGGATTTTTTCGTAAGCCGTTAATGCAATTTTATGTTTTTTTCTATTTTCATGAGTTAGCGGCTTATTTTTATATAATAATTTAAATTTTTTAATGAATTAAACACTTAATTAACGTTTCGACAATCTATTTATCGTTGTCTTCCTCAGAAAATTGTTTTATATAATTCAATTTTTATACATTTAAGGACAATCACAAGGACATTTTAAAACTTATTTTATAAATTTTTTACATTTTCTTAAAAATTACAAAAACATGTTGTTAGTCAATTACAAAACAATGTGTATGGAGAATATTTTGAATTCAAACTGCCGAAGATTACATTTAACATAAATATATATACTGCTTTAAATGAAGTAGATCTATACATGACACATTTGTTTATGAAATTTTGCATAAAAGTTCCAATGCATTTTTACTTACTATTTCAGAAATGTCAAATCTGCTTTGCGTATCTGTTTTCAACAAAATATTAAAGGAACTTTAAACTAATTAATTATTGTTTACCTTATAAAACATTCTTCTCAAATACTGTCAGGTACTCATCATACACTTGATAAATTATATGCTTAAGATTCGTTTACTTTTAATTATGGTATGCATAATAAATTTTATATTCATGAGACTAGCGGTTGGCATGCTTTCAATCGATAGAAGAAGCCAACAATGTCATATAAAAAATTTGATGGGCAAGTGAAAAAAATTTTAAATGCATGTTATATCCATACACATTTTGTCCAATTCATATGTTGTAAAAATGAAAACAAAAATGTTCAATCGTATGTGCGTTTTTACGATTTTAAGATACTTAGTTCAAATATGGTACAAAATAGATATCGTCAAATTGATTCTTTAGTTTAAGCCGAAATTTCGCTTTTAATACTTATGATATTTCAAACAGTTTTACACCTAAAAATGTAAATGTGAAAATAGTTCAATGAACCGTAAAACAGCATAAATACTATTTTAGTTTCAAGTACGGGTTATGAGCTCGCAATGTTAACTGAAGGTTGAAAAAAAAAATGAGAAATTACTGTGGTTAACTGCACAGAAAAAAGTATTGGAATAAACATAAGTCTTACAGTAGATTCAAGTGTCATAAAATGTTAATCTGATCTTGAAAAGCAATGTCGTAAGTTTTTCATGATTATTTGTACAGTCTATCGATGTTGATTTATAAAAGTATAATATTGTAATTATCACAACCACTTATTAAAACCATTTCAGCATGTGCAACAGAAGGATAATTTTTTATTTGTAGGAACAACTAGATTAGTACCAATGATTCTATCGATAAGTCTAATCTATTACAAATGGATTTTCCCTTCAAGGATATTTAAAGAATTCTGTATGCAGCCAGAGATATTAGAATATACATTAGGAACTTTAAGTTTTATTTTTATTAGGAAAACCCTAAAATTCTTTGTCAGGAAGTACACAAAATATATTCAACAAAATGGAAATGTTTTCGACAATTCTAAATAAACTTATTGTTAGATCTTTATTATAAACTAATGTATTTACTTTTTATCTTTTTTCTTCAATTCTTTAATCTCAATATTTTTCTTTATTTTACGGGTGTGAAGTTAGCAATAGATTTCAGCAATAGAAATATTGACAACGAATAGCTACCTAAAACAAAACTGAATACCATATTCTATTAAAACGACATGATTTCTATAAGAACCACTAGTAATTAACCGTATGATTTTCGAAATTAATGAAATTTTTGGAAAGGATTCCGCCACCTGAAAATACCCACATCGGTTCGGAAAACATCTATTGCTATACTGATGGTCACGAAAAATTCCAAATTTTTTTGCAAATTCCTAACGAGCACGAAGTAGGGAACACATAGGGCAGGTATAAATCGACTCCTACTACCCTAACATTTTTTACAAATGATTGAACTGGAAATTCGACGCGCAACGGTGACACGCATTCAGAAAAATCTATTGCTAGGTGTGATGGTCACGAAAAATTCCAAATTTTTTTTCAAATTTCTAACGAGCACGAAGTAGGGAACACATAGGGCAGGTATAAATCGACTCCTACTACCCTAACATTTTTTACAAATGATTGAACTGGAAATTCGACGCGCAACGGTGACACGCATTCAGAAAAATCTATTGCTAGGTGTGATGGTCACGAAAAATTCCAAATTTTTTTTCAAATTTCTAACGAGTACGAAGTAGGGAATACATAGGGCAGGTATAAATCGACTCCTACTACCCTAACATTTTTTACAAATGATTGAACTGGAAATTCGACGCGCAACGGTGACACGCATTCAGAAAAATCTATTGCTAGGTGTGATGGTCACGAAAAATTCCAAATTTTTTTGCAAATTCCTAACGAGCACGAAGTAGGGAACACATAGGGCAGGTATAAATCGACTCCTACTACCCTAACATTTTTTACAAATGATTGAACTGGAAATTCGACGCGCAACGGTGACACGCATTCAGAAAAATCTATTGCTAGGTGTGATGGTCACGAAAAATTCCAAATTTTTTTTCAAATTTCTAACGAGCACGAAGTAGGGAACACATAGGGCAGGTATAAATCGACTCCTACTACCCTAACATTTTTTACAAATGATTGAACTGGAAATTCGACGCGCAACGGTGACACGCATTCAGAAAAATCTATTGCTAGGTGTGATGGTCACGAAAAATTCCAAATTTTTTTTCAAATTTCTAACGAGTACGAAGTAGGGAATACATAGGGCAGGTATAAATCGACTCCTACTACCCTAACATTTTTTACAAATGATTGAACTGGAAATTCGACGCGCAACGGTGACACGCATTCAGAAAAATCTATTGCTAGGTGTGATGGTCACGAAAAATTCCAAATTTTTTTTCCAATTTCTAACGAGTACGAAGTAGGGAATACATAGGGCTGGTATAAATCGACTCCTACTACCCTAACATTTTTTACAAATGATTGAACTGGAAATTCGACGCGCAACGGTGACACGCATTCAGAAAAATCTATTGCTAGGGGTGATGGTCACGAAAAATTTCAAATTTTTTTTCAAATTTCTAACGAGTACGAAGTAGGGAATACATAGGGCAGGTATAAATCGACTCCTACTACCCCAACATTTTTTTACAAATGATTGAACTGGAAATTCGACGCGCAACGGTGACACGCATTCAGAAAAATCTATTGCTAGGTGTGATGGTCACGAAAAATTTCAAATTTTTTTTCAAATTTCTAACGAGTACGAAGTAGGGAATACATAGGGCAGGTATAAATCGACTCCTACTACCCTAACATTTTTTACAAATGATTGAACTGGAAATTCGACGCGCAACGGTGACACGCATTCAGAAAAATCTATTGCTAGGTGTGATGGTCACGAAAAATTCCAAATTTTTTTTCAAATTTCTAACGAGTACGAAGTAGGGAATACATAGGGCAGGTATAAATCGACTCCTACTACCCTAACATTTTTTACAAATGATTGAACTGGAAATTCGACGCGCAACGGTGACACGCATCCAGAAAAATCTATTGCTAGGTGTGATGGTCACGAACAATTTCAAATTTTTTTTCAAATTTCTAACGAGTACGAAGTAGGGAATACATAGGGCAGGTATAAATCGACTCCTACTACCCAAACATTTTTTACAAATGATTGAACTGGAAATTCGACGCGCAACGGTGACACGCATTCAGAAAAATCTATTGCTAGGTGTGATGGTCACGAAAAATTCCAAATTTTTTTTCCAATTTCTAACGAGTACGAAGTAGGGAATACATAGGGCTGGTATAAATCGACTCCTACTACCCTAACATTTTTTACAAATGATTGAACTGGAAATTCGACGCGCAACGGTGACACGCATTCAGAAAAATCTATTGCTAGGGGTGATGGTCACGAAAAATTTCAAATTTTTTTTCAAATTTCTAACGAGTACGAAGTAGGGAATACATAGGGCAGGTATAAATCGACTCCTACTACCCCAACATTTTTTACAAATGATTGAACTGGAAATTCGACGCGCAACGGTGACACGCATTCAGAAAAATCTATTGCTAGGTGTGATGGTCACGAAAAATTTCAAATTTTTTTTCAAATTTCTAACGAGTACGAAGTAGGGAATACATAGGGCAGGTATAAATCGACTCCTACTACCCTAACATTTTTTACAAATGATTGAACTGGAAATTCGACGCGCAACGGTGACACGCATTCAGAAAAATCTATTGCTAGGTGTGATGGTCACGAAAAATTTCAAATTTTTTTTCAAATTTCTAACGAGTACGAAGTAGGGAATACATAGGGCAGGTATAAATCGACTCCTACTACCCTAACATTTTTTACAAATGATTGAACTGGAAATTCGACGCGCAACGGTGACACGCATCCAGAAAAATCTATTGCTAGGTGTGATGGTCACGAAAAATTTCAAATTTTTTTTCAAATTTCTAACGAGTACGAAGTAGGGAATACATAGGGCAGGTATAAATCGACTCCTACTACCCAAACATTTTTTACAAATGATTGAACTGGAAATTCGACGCGCAACGGTGACACGCATTCAGAAAAATCTATTGCTAGGGGTGATGGTCACGAAAACCAAATCTTTTTGCAAATCAACCTCGAAGATATAACTTACCGACACAACTCTCAAGAAGACCACGTACAGTCAGAACATACAGGGAGAGTATAAATCGAAAATATATTTTGGAGGATTATTTATTAAGTATCTATCTAGCATAACACGAATTTTATTTTATCTCGTTTATTACTTAGCATATTGATATTGTAATTATCCTGTTATTGGACCTTAATGGTCTGTTGGGTAATAAAGGTTATTATTATTATTATTATTATTATTATTATTATTAAGTATTAAAATTCAATTCTAGCTCAAAACAGAGATGTCAGCGTAAAAACTTGGGCGCTGCTCAGGTCTTAAGGATGGGCTAGAGTCTGTAATGCATATTGCAGTGGTAACAAAGTTTTCACTTCATACACATCTTGAAAAATATAACTAATTCATTATGTTTCATGGTATCAAATGCAGCTCAGGTGAACGGTAATTATAACGAAGCAATTTCTTGACGATGTCTAATTAGCTAACCGCGGAGGATCAAAAAATTTGTTCCAATAGTGTCACCGTAATAGTAACATTTTGTAGACTGTGGATGTGCAAAAGAGAATTTGAAAATATTCATTCGTTTATGAGTGGTGTATTGCGATTACATAAAATCAATTGCAACGATTTATAGAAAATTTAAAAGTATAGCATTTTGTTCCAAGATGATGCCATTGAAGTTTCATTGTATAGATTTGATTAAACCATAGCAAGTTAGCATAACAAATTTTCAATATACTTTTTTATTTCTACTTTGTATTTTAGAACAGACAGGAGCGTTACGTTTGAAAAGTTTGTTTTTGAATTTTTTTGACAACAAATACAAGTTTTATAATTTAATCCCGCCTTAACATTCCTTAAAATGCTACATTCAAAAACACACATCGTAGACCTTTTTTTAGATAATATTCTGTGTTACGCAAACCTCACAAGTATATTGTTCTGCAGATACAGAATTTGCGCAAATTGAATGATAATCTCTCTTGCAAGTACCACAGTTAATATCACCACCGCTATCACCACAGTAGATGCAATGTCGTTCAACACTTTCAGAATGTTTTAAGAGTGTGTGTTTCAAATAACATCTGTACTTGCTTGGATCGAAATTAAAGTCAAACGTATGGTTTTTTATTATAGTTTCCGCATAATAGATTATAAAAACACCGCAATTGTAAGAATCACGTTGTGTAGGAAAGTCTTGGTGGCGAAGGTTTATCTATTTGGAAACTTTGCCACACAGATTGCTTCTATGTAACAATTTTTTCAACGTTTCTAAATGTTTTATTCCACGTTGATTATTTTTGTTTCTCATATTGGAGTCGAAAAAATATACACTTCCACATACTAAATCTACGCTTAATAGCATCCAATGCATATTTTGTATTATCGGAATCAACAATTTCGACTTCCTAAATTGTTTTAACAGGTATCACTTAAGAACTCATGTGCCATTACAGGTTAAAATTCAGTCTCTTGACAATATATTTTTAGAGAAAAGTCGATAAGAAAATTATCTAGTCACATGTCCTTGTGAATGTTTAGGAAGCTATAACTGGAAAAATAAAGTTTTCTCCATGAAAAATCGAAACTACATGATCTCTTGAGAGTTGTCTTGGGTAAGTTATATCTTCGAGGTCATGCTTATATGCAGTATTGCACACATGCCCGTATTGGGCACACTTCAAAGGCTTAACTGAGGACTTTTGAAATTTTTTTAAACTTTGGCACTTAAAATACGTATGGACACATATCTGTCTTTTAGCCCATTTTTCTTCTTCAATTTCCATATCGGCTTTTCTCTTAGCTGCGCATCGTGTACGCTTAATAGAGTGCTTGTGTTCTTTATGCTCGTTTAGTATAAATTTTCTGGTCTCTCGTATAAATCTTGAACACTTTCTGTAGAGTTTTTTTGACAAAATATTATTTTTAAGAATTCCAAACCATCCCTCCACAAGAGCATTACTTCGTCTTTCAGTTTCATGCATAGCAGTCCAAAGAGGTAGGTAAGGTGTATAATGAACTAAAAAATGAGAGACAAAAGCTGGTGCGTAGTATATATTTGGTTTGGCGTTGTCGTTAGCATTTATGTTTGGTACATTATCTAATATGTTTCGGAAGTATATATAAAATTTATTATTATCAATTATTAGTTTCCTCTGAGAAGGTATTAGACACTTACTATTAATAACATCATCATCTAACCCTACGTGAGTATTCGGCTTCTTGCCTGTTGATTGGCCAATCAGGTTATTCCAGCTTTCGATCATATACGTGCTTTCGACATTGCTCGTTGTAATTATAAATATATTTCTAATATATTCGCTTATTTCGTTAAAATTCTGCATATTAAAGAGACACATTACAATCTCTTTTAATGTTCTTTGAACAGTTTTATCTTTAAAATATCTATTTATATCACGACATATTAGCTTCACTAAATGAGCACAGCACAATTTCATTGTGATTAAATGTTGTATTGGTAAAGTGTTGTCGTGCAGTTTTTCATACATTGTGTTTATGTAATCTGTATTGAAGAAAATTATGGGGCCAAAAATAACAGACGAAGGGGAGTACCGACAGCTGATGAACCACGAGATAGACAATATTATGGAGAGAGAAGATATCGTCAGGGTCATAAAATCTCAGAGACTACGCTGGTTTGGGCATATGCAACGAAGAGAGTCGGAGAACCTTATCAGAAAAGTAAGTGAGTGGAAACCAATGATGGACAGACCAAGAGACAGACCTAAGACAAGATGGGATGATCAAGTTCGTCAAGATATAAAGAAACTTGGAATTAAGGAATGGGGAAAGGCAGTAATAAATAGAGAAGAATGGACCAGAATAACACAAAAAGCAAAAAGAGACAACAATTTATAGTTGAGACTGACCAACACGATGCCAAGCGGAGTGATTCACCGTAGTCCACAGAATCTGAAGAGCTCCTCGTAAAGGAGCGGCTACCATTCGATTTAGAATGTATAAGGCATATATGTATATATATATATATATATATAATCTGTGAGGCGCATGTAATTCCATGACTCGCAAACTGCATTTAAGAGGGCCATACTAAAGTCTGTGGTCACGGTATTAAAAGTAGGCCATAATAGTTGGTTTTTCATACAAAAATATTTGAAATGGTTTAGCCATGATGATACCGTGGCTATGTCGTGAGTAGAGGCGACCATTTCTAAGACAGGCACAATTCGATTTTTAATTGTTTCCACAACACCAGCATAATACAACTCTTTTGGATTGGTAGCCGGCTGGTGTCCGCACTACCGACCCTGTCGCGTCTAAGTGGAGGTGTGGCTTAATATTGGTATCATTTGTGAAAAACTTGATAAAATCTAGTTGTTCCTGACTAAAAATATGAACGTTTAAAGGAGTACCCACGCGATAAATGTAATGATGATTGTCTTTCTGCATTAATATCATATCATATACATCATCGACATGACGGTCATTAATGACGGATCTCTGGGATTTTATTTTTCTATACACGTCGTCGGATTTGACCTTATGTAAATTTTTATCTAATTGAATATTGGTTGATACAGTTTTAACGTCATCTAAACGCGCGTTAAGTGCAGTGTTGTTTGTTAATATATTTCCTAGCATAGTACGTTCAACCCCCGTCACATGTCTAGTTAATTGCTTTTCATGACTATAGTCATGTGATGAACTGTACACGTCGACTTTAAACTTGTCCTCTCCTTCACATTTCAATATAAAAGTTTTGCAAGAGGGATGGGCACAGTAGGCATACAACTTAATACCATTACTTAATACATTTTTAGATTTAATGGTCAAGAGACATGTATTATTTACAGACAACATTTTTTCTTTAAAGACAAAATTATAAAAGCGTGGTTTTAGATCTTTGTAGTTACTAGTAGTAACAGATATCCTCTCCGATCTGGATATTTCGAAACTATCTTCAAACATATTGCAGGAAAACGTTAATTTTGCGTTACTTATGGATATTGGAAACACATTTCTAGATCCACGTGGAGGAATAATATCATTTTTTCCAGGTTTGTCATATATCGTTTGTATATGTGCGTCCACACTTGTGCTATCTGCATCAGAAACATCTAAGGTCCTATCTGTGACAGCTCTATAGCGAATCGGAACCTACAATCATCCAGAAACGCTAAATGGATATTTAGTCAATATAATATTAATAATTATTATGGACCGGCCCAGATGGGTTGAGCGGAGGCGGAGGTTCCAAAGAAATTTGAAATTTTTCGTGACCATCACACCAAGCAATAGATTTTTCTGAATGCCTGTCACCGTTGCGCGTCGAATTTCCAGTTCAATCATTTGTAAAAAATGTTAGGGTAGTAGGAGTCGATTTATACCTGCCCTATGTATTCCCTACTTCGTACTCGTCAGAAATTTGAAAAAAAATTTGAAATTTTTCGTGACCATCACACCTAGCAATAGATTTTTCTGAATGCGTGTCACCGTTGCGCGTCGAATTTCCAGTTCAATCATTTGTAAAAAATGTTAGGGTAGTAGGAGTCGATTTATACCTGCCCTATGTATTCCCTACTTCGTACTCGTCAGAAATTTGAAAAAAAATTTGAAATTTTTCGTGACCATCACACCTAGCAATAGATTTTTCTGAATGCGTGTCACCGTTGCGCGTCGAATTTCCAGTTCAATCATTTGTAAAAAATGTTGGGGTAGTAGGAGTCGATTTATACCTGCCCTATGTATTCCCTACTTCGTACTCGTTAGAAATTTGAAAAAAAAATTGAAATTTTTCGTGACCATCACCCCTAGCAATAGATTTTTCTGAATGCGTGTCACCGTTGCGCGTCGAATTTCCAGTTCAATCATTTGTAAAAAATGTTAGGGTAGTAGGAGTCGATTTATACCTGCCCTATGTATTCCCTACTTCGTACTCGTTAGAAACTTGAAAAAAAATTTGGAATTTTTCGTGACCATCACACCTAGCAATAGATTTTTCTGAATGCGTGTCACCGTTGCGCGTCGAATTTCCAGTTCAATCATTTGTAAAAAATGTTAGGGTAGTAGGAGTCGATTTATACCTGCCCTATGTATTCCCTACTTCGTACTCGTTAGAAATTTGAAAAAAAAATTGAAATTTTTCGTGACCATCACCCCTAGCAATAGATTTTTTTGAATGCGTGTCACCGTTGCGCGTCGAATTTCCAGTTCAATCATTTGTAAAAAATGTTAGGGTAGTAGGAGTCGATTTATACCTGCCCTATGTATTCCCTACTTCGTACTCGTTAGAAATTTGAAAAAAAATTTGAAATTTTTCGTGACCACCACCCCTAGCAATAGATTTTTCTGAATGCGTGTCACCGTTGCGCGTCGAATTTCCAGTTCAATCATTTGTAAAAAATGTTAGGGTAGTAGGAGTCGATTTATACCTGCCCTATGTATTCCCTACTTCGTACTCGTCAGAAATTTGAAAAAAAATTTGAAATTTTTCGTGACCATCACACCAAGCAATAGATTTTTCTGAATGCCTGTCACCGTTGCGCGTCGAATTTCCAGTTCAATCATTTGTAAAAAAATGTTAGGGTAGTAGGAGTCGATTTATACCTGCCCTATGTATTCCCTACTTCGTACTCGTCAGAAATTTGAAAAAAAATTTGAAATTTTTCGTGACCATCACACCTAGCAATAGATTTTTCTGAATGCGTGTCACCGTTGCGCGTCGAATTTCCAGTTCAATCATTTGTAAACAATGTTAGGGTAGTAGGAGTCGATTTATACCTGCCCTATGTATTCCCTACTTCGTACTCGTCAGAAATTTGAAAAAAAATTTGAAATTTTTCGTGACCATCACACCTAGCAATAGATTTTTCTGAATGCGTGTCACCGTTGCGCGTCGAATTTCCAGTTCAATCATTTGTAAAAAATGTTGGGGTAGTAGGAGTCGATTTATACCTGCCCTATGTATTCCCTACTTCGTACTCGTTAGAAATTTGAAAAAAAAATTGAAATTTTTCGTGACCATCACCCCTAGCAATAGATTTTTCTGAATGCGTGTCACCGTTGCGCGTCGAATTTCCAGTTCAATCATTTGTAAAAAATGTTAGGGTAGTAGGAGTCGATTTATACCTGCCCTATGTATTCCCTACTTCGTACTCGTTAGAAACTTGAAAAAAAATTTGGAATTTTTCGTGACCATCACACCTAGCAATAGATTTTTCTGAATGCGTGTCACCGTTGCGCGTCGAATTTCCAGTTCAATCATTTGTAAAAAATGTTAGGGTAGTAGGAGTCGATTTATACCTGCCCTATGTATTCCCTACTTCGTACTCGTTAGAAATTTGAAAAAAAAATTGAAATTTTTCGTGACCATCACCCCTAGCAATAGATTTTTTTGAATGCGTGTCACCGTTGCGCGTCGAATTTCCAGTTCAATCATTTGTAAAAAATGTTAGGGTAGTAGGAGTCGATTTATACCTGCCCTATGTATTCCCTACTTCGTACTCGTTAGAAATTTGAAAAAAAATTTGAAATTTTTCGTGACCACCACCCCTAGCAATAGATTTTTCTGAATGCGTGTCACCGTTGCGCGTCGAATTTCCAGTTCAATCATTTGTAAAAAATGTTAGGGTAGTAGGAGTCGATTTATACCTGCCCTATGTATTCCCTACTTCGTACTCGTTAGAAACTTGAAAAAAAATTTGGAATTTTTCGTGACCATCACACCTAGCAATAGATTTTTCTGAATGCGTGTCACCGTTGCGCGTCGAATTTCCAGTTCAATCATTTGTAAAAAATGTTAGGGTAGTAGGAGTCGATTTATACCTGCCCTATGTATTCCCTACTTCGTACTCGTTAGAAATTTGAAAAAAAATTTGGAATTTTTCGTGACCATCACCCCTAGCAATAGATTTTTCTGAATGCGTGTCACCGTTGCGCGTCGAATTTCCAGTTCAATCATTTGTAAAAAATGTTAGGGTAGTAGGAGTCGATTTATACCTGCCCTATGTATTCCCTACTTCGTACTCGTTAGAAACTTGAAAAAAAATTTGGAATTTTTCGTGACCATCACACCTAGCAATAGATTTTTCTGAATGCGTGTCACCGCTGCGCGTCGAATTTCCAGTTCAATCATTTGTAAAAAATGTTAGGGTAGTAGGAGTCGATTTATACCTGCCCTATGTGTTCCCTACTTCGTGCTCGTTAGGAATTTGCAAAAAAATTTGGAATTTTTCGTGACCATCAGTATAGCAATAGATGTTTTCCGAACCGATGTGGGTATTTTCAGGTGGCGGAACCCTTTCCAAAAATTTCATTAATTTCGAAAATCATACGGTTAATTACTAGTGGTTCTTATAGAAATCATGTCGTTTTAATAGAATATGGTATTCAGTTTTGTTTTAGGTAGCTATTCGTTGTCAAGATTTCTATTGCTGAAATCTATTGCTAACTTCACACCCGTCTTTATTTTGAAGTTAAATTTGACAACCAATTGTAAGTTTTAAAATTCGGTGAAAAATTTCGACAAAGGCGTTCAGCTGTTGCAAAAAAAATAAATACCCATGTAAATAAATAAAACAAAACCCGAGAAAAAAAAAACCAGAAATACATAGAGCTATATATGTATTTAACATATTTAGTAATATACGGAAAAGATTAAATGACCTACAATTAACTCGATATCCACGAAAAAGAAATTACTAAATGAAGGTTGGGGAAGCATTAGGCAAAACAGAGTTAATCTGTATTTACCCACTGAATTGGTGCAAAATTTTGACATTTTCGTGGTATTGTATTATTTGTTCCCTTTATTTTTATGCAAGAAATGTACATCCACGGCCTACTAAATATTACTAATTACTATTAACTAAAATATACTATTTTTTGTATTCCCGTTCTAAGCATATGCAGTGTGTAAAATGCGGTTTCCAACAGGAAAACCTATTTTAATATCGATTTTAGGAAAAAAAGTAATTCTGTATGTTATTTGCTTGATCTAAAACTAAAAAAAACTTGTCTGCCAGATGTCAAAAAATTAATTCTGTCATCATAGAGAATATATATAAATGAAAAGATGCTAATAGAAATGGTGGCATAGAAAATGTTTCATTTAATTATGCATCAAATTTATTTCATGAAAAATATCCTAATAAATTCCTAAGACCAGCTTTCAAAAAATTAATAAAGAAGTTTGATGATACAGGATGCGTTACTGACATGAAAAGGTTATAGAAAAGTGACAACGAGGACGGTGCTGTAACTATTATGGCGATGATGTCTGTGCGAGGAGAGCCAAAAACGTCATTGCGCCGAAGAGCTACTGAAATAAATTGTTGCCATACAATACAAAGAATCTTTGAGGCTAACAATATTTATCTATATAAACCCCAATTTAGGCATATTTTAGAAACTGGAGACCATGCATTTGGATTAGATTTTTGTTTATGGGTAGGTGTGATGAACCATCGGCTATTCTGTCAAAATTTAATGTTCAGAGATGAAGTAACATTCAGTAATAACGGCTTCGTATCTTCTCAAAATAGTAGACTTTGGGCATCAAGAAATCCAAACTTTAAAGTGAACACTAGGAATCAGCGATACAAAGAAAACTAATGTTTGGTGTGGGATGTTATATAATAGGATTTTAGGACTTTACTTCTTTGATGGAAATTTAAATACGTGGCAATTGTAAAAATTGGTTGATGTCATACGTCTGTAATCGACTATCTGAAACAATTATTATTGAGGCAGGTGTTCCGCAAGGATCTATTTTGGGTCCACTTTATTTGTTATTTATATTAATGGTTTAACAAATATAATTGGAACCGGTAAAGCTATACTAGACGCCGATGATATTAGTATTGTAAAAAGTAAGGAAACTGCTGGAGATTTCAGTATACACTATAATAGACAACTAGATCTTGTATGTGACTGGCTTCGTAGCAATAACCTTGTATTTAGCAAACACAGAAACATGTTTAACTTTCTATTTTGGCCAATTTTTGTTCAAAGCTACATATGGAATAATTTGTTGGGGTTGTGATGCGCCGGCACAGAGAATATTTCTATTGCAAAAAAGAGCGATACGTAATATAGTTGGATTGCAGTACTTAGAATGGCGCAGAAATGGTTTTAGACAGTGGAAAACGGCTAAATATATTTATAGCCCATAGCGATCACCATGATTATGTCACTAGATATAATACTAATTTGCTAATTCCTAAGCATAGACTAACATTCTATGAATCAGATCCTATGTATAAAGACATTTTATACTATAATCACTTGCCAAAGGATTTAAAATATAATAATAACTGTCACCCAATTAAGATTAAGTTAAAAGCATTTTTAGTTGAGGAAGCGTATTATTCTGTCACTGAGTACATGAATGACCGTCTGTAATTTACACTCTAAAAAATTTTAGTAAATTTACCAGGATTCCTCCTAAAAATTCCAGTAACATTTGGGGGAAAATCACCAAAAACTGGGTAATTTTCCGTTTTTTAAGAAAATTACCTATACTTTTGGAAATTTCCCACATATCAACCAGTATTTTTCATTTGTAGGTAAAAGTGCTACGTAAACACGTAATATTACTAAAATTTTTATGCTTTCCCAGGGATTCTTACTAAATCACTTCGTCATTTTATCAACCGTTAGGAAATTTACCCAGTAAATTTCATTTTATTTAGTATTTTTCATACACTAGTAGTAAATTTCCTTGGTGAATTTTTACATCAAAGTAATTTTACTCGCACAAGTAAAATACCTGTACGGTTTCGGGGTAATATAATTGCTCCGAAACCGTAAAGGAATTTTACCAAATCTTCGTTAGAGTGTACTATGAAATGATAGAAAATTTCATGCTACCATAACTGCGCGAAGACGAGATAAATAGAATTTATTTCCAGCAAAATGGATCCAAATCACATAGTGCTTTGAACGTTCGGCGATTCCTAGATAAAAATTTCCCAAATAGGTGGATTGGACGATATGGACCAATATCTTGGCCTGCAAGATCGCTTTATTTAGGGAACATTCATTTACTCTAAATAGTCAAAATATTTTAAAGTACTTGAAGGAGTAAATGCCTTTGTACTGTACTCGAATTTTTAATTTCAAAAAAAAATTTTTATTACTTCTAGTACTTTTTCAAAGTGCCCCTGACTTATTACTTGGAGAAAAAAATAATTTTTCGACTGCTTGTACAGGTTACTGGAAGTATTTTATTTTAGTACTTGCAACAGTTCTGATGTACCTATACTAAATGCTGACTTGTTTAAAGGTTCTAAACTGGTAATATATTTTTAAGTACTTGTATCTATTAGTAAGTTAGAAGAGAATACATAGTGAAGGAAACTTTGTCAAAATTACTTCATTTAATTTAGTAGCTATTAGAAACTAAAGCTATAAAAAATGAGATGTAATTGAATATAAAAAATCATAAAAAGAATATTTTATAGCTGCTTTTTAAATACCTTTTTAATTATGAGTAAAACGATCCGTTGTATTTTGTTTCTCTCTATTCAGTTAATACATATAAAATTATATTCGAAACATAAAAAATAAGGAGGATTTCTCATATTGTAAACGGATTTATTTAGTTTCACTTTAAGGAGTGTTTTTGTGATGCAGAAATGTAATAAATTATACAAAAACGATACTGGCACATTAAAATTTTATATTTATTTCTTGTAATGTAATAACAGTAGTAAAACTATAAAAGTTAAAATTCAATTAAAAATAAAAGAGTCCAGGTAAGTAAATGTATTTGTAAATTTTTACAGTTTATGGAGACATTTAACTTATTCCGTCGGCAAGCTGCTTTCTATCGAGCTGACAGGTTATATCTGTATATATAGTAAGTAAATAACAGAAAGATGGAAATGGAATAATCAAGCCGATATTGGTAGGTAAAATGTTTTATCAATTCTTTTCTAAAAATACACATAATCGAATCAGTACAGCAAAGTATTCAAACAATTTCCTTTAGCATCATTCTTTCCAACTTTCAAATTTGCAAGATTAATATTTTAGTGGATATAATATAACTATAGTAGTAACAAGTGTCCCGTCTTTTTTTTTTTGTTGTTGTTTTAATAATATAATTAATTTTTACTAACCATTACTTGCGTTCTGCGACGGCAGAGGTTGTATTGGTGGCGGTACATGGTATTGGACCACTTGCATAACAGGATACCCGTGCATTTTTCACAACAACGCATTCGGACAACTCTCACACTATTACAAAGACAACGACAAAACGGCAACAAACAAAACAACAACTAGACGGCGACGTTTAAACTCTTATTGCACTTGCACTTTGCATTTTTAATTTTTGCTTTGGTGTTTTGTATTATTGCCTGTACAGTCCGGTTACTCTAAGATTTGTATTTGATTTACATCTTCTGTTTTGTAATTGAAATTAGATGGGAAATTTAGCGTGCACTTTTCGTTTCCTCTTCTTTTTGGATTTAATCTTGATTGCTATTTTTTAAAGACGGAGTAATTTGGACTTTCGCATTTCAACGATCCTTAAGATCACAACGGCCCATGTCGTAAAGCGCTGATCCGCGAAGGATGACGTCTGCAACATCGCAGGACCCTTAACTCACTGACTTTTCGTCACCAGCGAGACTCGACTCCGAACACGCGGACACGGAAATCACCCCCCACTTCGAGGGTAGCAGCGTCGAGGGAAAACGCGCCTCCGTTTTCCATTCCCACCTCGTTCGCTTATTAAAAAAGTGTAAACAAGATAGTCGAAGGATCGACGCAACGAAAAAAAAAACGTCCTAACGTCGGGGTGCGAATGAAAAACGTCGATTGTGAAAACACACGAGTATACGCTGCCCGTGTGCACGCGAAGGGGTGGCGGAAAATTTTGTTTCGATTGTATGTGCGTTCGGTGCAGTTTTACCGACGGTAGCGGGATGAAAAGCGGAGATTGTACGATCCTAGAGTTGAGGCGTCGCCATGGCGACGCCGAAACGTCTTCTTTCTCTCTAATAGTCAATATCCCACCCCCTGCCCCGCCCCACCGCCGCCACTAGCGTACTTATTAAGTGGTAAAGGGAATAACGGCTCCCCCGACGTTAAATTAAAATAGCTAAACTGCCGTAATTTTCATTTTTAATTTAATTTTAACAGCTGTAAACTTCTGCTGTCCGACGCGAATTAGCGTTGCTAGTGTAAACAGTGCGGCCAACCTAGAAAAAAAGAGGGAGACGGAGCAACATGAAAAGGGAAGAGTTGCAATTTTATTCGTATGAATGACTTTCATTAAGTTATAAAAAAAATAAATCTCCCTGCATTAAAGAATATTCTTTGATTGCAAATATGATTCACCATAGAAAATGAGTAAATTTGTATGTTGTACAGGGTGGGCCAAATTCGACACTTTTAATAGGAAACTTATATTTCTAAAGGAATTAGAAAAAATCTGATCTATGCTTCTGGAGCTCGATTTTAAAAAGAAATCGATTGGTGAAGTCCGTATTTTTATATCTTCCGTAATATAAGAGATACAGAGCGTTTTCGGAAAATATGCAATTTTTAAAAACCCTTGTAACTTTTTAATTTGTGAAAATGCTTGATTTATATAAGAACTTTATTAGGGCACTTTTTAACGTAGAATTCAATGCTCTAATTTGTTTTTTTTAATTCGTTTTTTCTTTGAGATATTATCAAGACTTGTGTGCAATTTAACAGTATTTCAAGATGGCTCTGGCTGTAACTAAGCAATGCGCGTATTTGTTTTTTTATTTCTTTATTTTTTGTTTGGCCGTGGATACTCGTAAATAAGCAAATAAAAGATTTCTACAAAGCAGAAAAAAAGTGGTTTTAGGCCAATGTATCGGTCCCTGATTTCCAATCCAATTGTTACCGAATTGTTGGTTTAAAAACTCATTAATCCGAGCAGCAGTGTGAGGGGGTGCTCCGTCATGCTGGAAGTAAACGAATTCCAATTGGTTTAAAGGTATTTCATCTATGAGAGGTTCAATGAATTGTTGTAAAATATGGAAATAGCTTTCGGAGGTAAGAATTCCGTTAATATGTAGGGTCCAATTATCCTGGCACGGAAAATTCCTACCCACACATTGAAACTATATCGTCCTTGGTTTCTCATTTCAATAGTAACATGGGGATTTTCACGCGACCAAGTATAAGAATTATATCTGTTAAAAATTCCCGCACTGCTTACGTTACATTCATCCGTCCATACACAGTTTAGAGCAAAATTATGATTTTCTTCACATTTTCCCAAAAACCATTGACAAAATGCCATACGACGCTCCAAATCCGCGGCAAAATTTCGTAATTTCTCACTAAATTGCATTACATTATGCAATAGCATCTATACAATGGACAAAACGTCAATATCTCTGGAACGTGAGCCAATCAACTTTTTTCAATGTGATATTCGTGTTCAGCACGTTGAATTCATTCAGGATTGGGTACTTTCACCTAAGAAACAATTTCACTGTTGACCAGTGTAATCTCAACATGGTGATGCGAATATCATCAGCACCCGATACTGTGGTTATTTTTTATATATACTTATATATGTGCATAATCAAGAGTGATAATGTCACTTACGCTGAAATTATTAGAAATATTAAGTTTATGAATCTCTAATAGTGTAGCATTTTTGTACAAATAAATGTGAATACCGCAAAATGTTACTTTGTTACTTTTTCAGGGTGCTTCAAATGGTCTTAGATGTTGTTACGATTTTGTTTCTGGAACATTTTAAAATCAGATCATATTCTGCATTGCAGTTTTCGTAAATAAAAGACAATGTAATCTCCGCTCAATATAAGTCACTTTTGGAAACACGTGTGAGCGCTAGAAAATAGAAAAGTCGTCATTCACGATAATTGTTAAGTCCATTGGACAATGCGCTGAAGATGACAACTAACGGGAAACCTTTTATCTTACAATGTGATAAGTTAACTTGGGAAGCCGATTAATAGTTTGAATAGAGATCTCCGGAATCTTAGAAGTCAGAATGATGGTCATTATTTTTTTTCGGATATCGCTACCCTATTGTTTTCCGAAGCATCGTTCATCATAACCAGCCCCATTATCATGCGAAGGAACGTTTACGATCCTTAACTCTATACTGGCATATCTACTTTATTCTTTGTTCTTACTTTCTACTGCAATAAATTTTATCGTTGCGAATTATATTCCTATTATGCTTTTTGATTTTTGTCTACATTTTTAACTTATATTAATAACAAATAAAAATACTATTCTAAGCGCAACAATTAGCGTAGATATAATTATAAGTTGATTCGTTTTCTAGACTCATAAATGGATTTTCGCTTATTATTGAAGATAAAGGCTGGAAAAAGAGGAGTAACTTATAACTTATTTAAATCCTTCCTCTCTGGTATGCTTGTTGGGCGAGAGTAGTGGCACACTGAAGCACTTTTATTCGGATACCTGGCATGTTACGAGCGGTGTACCACAGGGTTCCATACTTGGGCCAACACTATTTCTGTTATACGTGAACGATTTGGAATGCGCGCTTGGGCAGTGCTTGCTGACGCAGTATGCTGACGACACAAGTTGTGTTATTTCTGGCGATCAAGAGTATGTTTCAAACACGGCAAATTCAGTGGTTAGTGGGATGATTGCATGGTGTGATAACCAGAGATTGACTTTAAACCGAAATAAGACCGAGTTTATTCATTTCAAAAATGGCCATTCAGCTTGCCCAAGCAGCCTTTACATAAAATGCGATGGTAGATCAATCCCGGAGGTTTTGTCTGCGACATTTTTGGGTGTCTGTGTCGATCCGAACCTGAAGTGGCGTGATCATTGCACTACATTAAATAAAAGTTTATCAAAATCGTTTTATGCCCTTAGGAACCTACGACAGTGCTGCGATTTAGAAGCACTAAAGTCTTTTTATTTCGCCTGTGTAGAGTCCCGTCTGCGTTACTGTGTCATTTTTTGGGGCAGTTCAACTTCGTCTTCGCGGTTATTTATTCTTCAGAAGAAGATTCTGCGGTGTATGGTTGGTGTTGGTCCTCGGGAGTCATGCCTTGAGATTTTCAAAGGCCTGCGTGTATTAACGCTGACGTCGCTCTATATACACGAGATGTTAATGTTTTATAAGAAAAATAATCACAAATTTACAAGAAATTGCGACATTTATAGCAACATGCAGACAAGGTCTAGAAATGATTTGTCCGTGCCTTCCCACAGCACTGCATTATATGAAACAGGGCCGTACTACAATGCGGTACAGTTCTTTAATAAGCTTCCTCCTGGTATTAAAGCCACTGTAAATCAGAATAGTTTTAAAAAATCCCTTTTTGACTATCTCGTAAATAAGGCCTTTTATTGTGTCAATGAATTTTTGTTATCATGACTGTAAAATTGTTTTATTTTATTTATAGAATAGACTAATAATAATAATAACTAGGTTATATACATTGTAAAATATTCGACAATGTCAATGTTTACAACATACGGCAATAAATCTTATTCTATTCTATTCTATTCTATTTAAAAGCAAAGATTCTACGTTTTGTTTTTTGCGAACATATCACATATGAATAAAATCAGAATGAAAAGATTTTGTTTTAAAAGGTAATGTGGCGTTGATAAGACAGACAATGATGGCTAGAAAGAAACTAAACGCCATATAAAAATATCAAGTACACTATTAGATAGAAGATCGAAAATGACATTGAGAATAGGTGTATAGTTCTTCTCTACAAAGCCAAACAAAGATACTAGAAACAAGCAAAGAAGTAAAGAAAACGGTTTTGCTCAGTACTTCCCAAAAATCCATATTAACTTTAATATCGAATCAGCGGGGAAGAATTTCTCTTTGGAGGGCGAGTTTGGAGGGCTGATATCCGTACTATATACGTTTTTCGTCCATCGAAATTCCCAAATCACAAAAAAAAAACACAACGATGGATGAAATACTTTTTCTGAGCTCCAAAAATTAGCACAGGGCTTATGCCATAAGGCAACGGTAGGCGTAGAAAAATGGTTGTTTCTTATCTAGCTTGCTGCGGGAGAACTGCACGTTCCTTATATAGCCTCGGTATGACAACAAACCCTCCTTACGATAACGTGACGTCAAACGCCCAATTAGAGGGTACGTGGCAACTGAATGCGAGCGAGTCATTGGTTGACGAATGAGAGACTGATATTCGGAAGTATGCGCAGATGCTATTTTTAGAATCGAAAATAATAACAATTGAACAACTATACACGGGGATAAAAAAGAATCGGCACAAATATGAAATTACATACAATCTAGCAACAAATAGTCATAAAACAGTCTTAGTTTATATTGTCGAACATATTATGATGAG
Source organism: Cetonia aurata (assembly GCA_949128085.1). NCBI lineage: Eukaryota > Metazoa > Arthropoda > Insecta > Coleoptera > Scarabaeidae > Cetonia > Cetonia aurata. The sequence goes on from OX421883.1 coordinate 18,266,080, forward strand.
TATGACGAATAATGATTTTAACGTTTGACAGTTTAGTTACTTTACTTTTTTCAATGTTACCAGAAATGTCAATGCATTTGCATACATTTGGTTCCTTCAGTAGATACAAATATCACTTTACGTACTAGCGTGGGAAAAGATAGTGTAAAGTTGTCTATTACACAATATGAGTACAAAAAAAGTACTTTGCCATAACGTATTTGGAAGTAAACTTCGGCAAAGTTACAAAAGATTTCTTAAAATACAGGGTTAGTAAAAAGTCCCGGAACGGTCGAATAACTTTGTTATTTGAAAATTATGATTTCTGAAATTTGGTATGGGGGTATAGTTAATATAAATGCATTTTATGCAATACAGTTAATATTTTTTTCACTTCCGGTTTAATCGGCAATACGTCCAACTTTTTTTTTTTTTTAAATGGAACGCCCAGATTTTTTTAACACTTTTGAATGCAAAATAAAAAACTACGTTCAGGAAGTATTAAGATGTTTATTTTTATTCACAAGAACAGTTAAAAAATTAAAAAAGTGTCCTAATACAGAAAAATCAATATTCAGATTGCGATTACAATAATTGTTCAAAATGCTCTCCATTTACAATTTGACAAAAATGTAAACGGTCAGTAAAATTTCTTATTGAATTTTGTATTTGTTCTGGAGTGATGCGATTGGCTTCTTGAACTATTCTCTCTTCCAATTGTTCAAGACTATGGGGACGATTTTTGTACACTTGACATTTCATGTGACCCCAAAAGAAAAAATCTAATGGCGAGAGATCTGGCGAACGTGCTGGCCATTCGATTGCTCCTCTACGTCCGATCCAACGTCCCGGAAAAATTTCATTCAAATAATCGCGGACATTATGGGCAAAATGGGGGGGAGCTCCATCTTGTTGAAACCAAAAATGTGCATTAGGGTGATCACCTATGTTTGCATTTGGAAAGATGGCCGGAAGTGCTGGAACAACTTCATTTCGCAATAAATTTAAGTAGACGTTGCCAGTTAAATTTCCTCTTATAAAAAATGGTCCTATGATGTTGTTTCCAACAAGACCAGCCCAGATATTCACCTTTTGAGGACGCTGTGTATGGACTTTTTCAATCCAATGCGGATTTTCAATTGACCAGTAGCGACAATTATGTCTGTTCACAGTGCCGTTGAGACAAAACGTTGCCTCATCTGAAAAAATGATGTGATCTAAAATATAAGGCTGCTGCTCGATCAATTCCGTCATTGTTTCGCAAAATTGTAGTCTACGATCTGGATCATCTTCAGTTAACTCATGGACGGGATACATTTTATAGGCTTTCATTCTTGCTGATTTAAGAATCGTATGAGCAGATTTTTGAGAGATCTTAAGAATTTGACCTAATTCTGTTGTGGACACGTGATGATTTTCTTCCACTGTAAGTAACACATTCAAACTAGTTTCTTCATCTGTTGTTGTTAATGGACGTCCCCTTCTAGGTAAATCCTTCACCTGACGAAAGACTTCAAACTTTTGAATTGTTCGGCATACCGTACTTTACTAATGTAACGATCCGGATAAACAGTATTAAACAAAATACGAACCTCTTCAAAAGAACGTTGACGATCACCGTACCCACGCATCATTAATATCTCAATTCGTTCTGATTCAGTAAGTTTTTCTGCCATTTTCAAATGTGTCAATGTTTAAAATAAGTAAATTTATAGCGATGCAAAAGTTAAAACGCTTTTAAAATTGTCAAATGTGACGGTAAAAAGAATGCAAACACTAAACAACAACTTTTTTCAAAGGTACCTTGATTTTTCTGTATTAGGACACTTTTTTAATTTTTTAACTGTTTTCTTGTGAATAAAAATAAACATCTTAATACTTCCTGAACGTAGTTTTTTATTTTGCATTCAAAAGTGTTAAAAAAATCTGGGCGTTCCATTTAAAAAAAAAAGTTGGACGTATTGCCGATTAAACCGGAAGTGAAAAAAATATTAACTGTATTGCATAAAATGCATTTATATTAACTATACCCCCATACCAAATTTCAGAAATCATAATTTTAAAATAACAAAGTTATTCGACCGTTCCGGGACTTTTTACTAACCCTGTATATTAAATTTAGTGTACTTACACATGTACCACTCGTATATACTTTTTATAGCGGTTTCATTATTGATTACATTTACATCATAGGAATTCCTCTAAATAGAGGTAAGTAATAGTAAGTAGTAGCGTTCCTGGATACTTCGCTACTTGATCTTCGCTTTCCAAAAATTATATTACTGCCCAGTTGCTAATAGCCAACTAATCCATTGCGCTAAAACTCATTCTCTTCTTCTAGTCTTTAATTGTCTATGTTAAAGGTAAGAATGCAAGGTGGAAGAGGCACAGAGATCAGAGAGTGGGAGGTCGGAGTATTAACGCAGGCAAACCTGATCAAGATGATATTGCGAAGACAAGGTCTCCGCCTTCGAAGAAACGATTTTGGTCAGCAAGAATCAGGGGATGAATGCTAAACTATGAGACACTGGGACGCCACCTCGACGAAGTATGAAAAACGATACTGAGGTGAAATCTTGCCCGAAAGGGAGGCTTGGTAGTGGGTGAAAGTCCTACACACCGGGTTGGCCACCCGAAGATACATAATACTTACTCCCACAAAAAAAAGAAAAAATATTATTATTATTAGTATGACGCCAGCAGGACCTTATTGCTATATATCTTAATGAGAAGAAAAGACTTCCTATAGGAAATCCGGCAGAAAATAATACAGCAAATTGACGGGGCCAATTGGCTGTGTCGACCTCACACTTTCCTCCAAAATACCCTACCTTAATTTATGTCAGTAGTATTATTTCTAGTAGTATTGGTGCGATTATCTTTATTATACAATACACCTAGACATTCTTTTTCCCTTTGTAAATCCAACTTCATCGCAACTGCGACACAACCAGTGATTCCTCAGTGGTTGCTCCCCTAAATAGACGTTCCTTTTCAACACGTACTCACGCGAAACGCCCGCAGGGACTAAAGGAGTGGCAACTACGGTGACAACAACAACAGTAACTACAAGGACGATGCATATCCTCCAATTAATATTAATATTTTCTGTAATTAAATATTAAAGGGTCAGCTTAATTAAAAGTTCGTTGTAAGAGAGGCGACGTGTGACAGGAGGGTGAGGGTATTGCAGCAATGTGGTGGTGAGCGTTAATTAATACACGAAATACGTACCTACGTAATTCGAAACATGTTTGAACAGACGTGCCGCGCTGCGGGCGGAAAATTTACGTAAAATTTATTATTCGCGGGTGACAGGGAGGCGGAAATGTGATTAGTGGTCGGAATCTTGGGCAGGTCGGTAAATCGGTAGGAGATTAACGGGCACGGCAAATTTTACATTGATTATGTTGTGAATGCATTAATTATTATAAAAGTTCGCCATATTTACCATAATAAGAAAATTACTTCAATAAATTGTTGTCTGTTATATGATATATTACTCAAAATGACACAACGAAGCACTCTTCATAATTGTGCAAATATAAAAATCGTCTGAAAAATATACATTAATAAAAAGTTTGGAGGCGCCTCCACCAAAATTTCTTTTCGCGATTATTCTCTTTAAATGAAATCTGTTTGGTAATAAAATCATTATGCGACAAGGGCTATGAGGCTTTGTTTATAATTACTGAAACTAAATTAATAAATTTTATTTAAACTGTCCAAATGTTCTAACTTTTCCAATTTAATGCTAAAATATATCCCTACTTTATGGGTAACGGGTAAACGAACCGGCTAAAATGAGTTATTCTAGTTTTACTTTCGTAATTAATTTTCCAGCAACGTTTCAACTACTGTTGTAGTCTATATCAAGCAAACTCTTTTATAACATTGAGATATTCAAAAATTTTATACTATTCAAATTATTTGTAGAAAATAATAAATAATTGTTTTTATGGATAATATGTATGGTAAATTCTTGATTAGGTAATACAGGGTGATTTATGAGCTCACCGACAAACTTTGCCATATGAAAGCGCTTGGTATTTTAACAAAAAAACATTATAGGAACATATATCCGATTTCAATTATTTAAGGAAATAAAAGACTGCAAATTTTTTTTAAATTTTTTTTTATAAACACTTACATATTTAAATAAATTGCTCAAATCTCAAAATCATGTGAATAGTTAATTATATTAAGTGTTCAAAATGTCCTCCTCCAGCTTCAATGCATGCTTCACAACGACGAACTACAGAGTTTTTCACCCGAACAAGAAGGTATGGTTCATTTCGAATTTGTGTAGCAGCATTTTGTATTCTCTGTAATAACTGTGGTCGTGTATTAATCTCCTCTTGATAAACAATTTGCTTCAGGTGTCCCCACAAAAAGAAATCCAAAGGATTTAAGTCGGGTGATCGCGGAGGCCATGCAATTGGACCATTATAACCAATCCATCTGTTTCTAAAGTGATGGGTTAACCACTCAACAACTACCCGTCCGCGATGTGGTGGAGCACCGTCCTGCTGGTACCACATAGTTGCAATAACGTTAAGAGGTGTATCTTCAAGAAAGTCAAAGATGTTGTTTAAAAAAATTCTGTAAGTATTTGCGTTCAAACGTTCTTCCAGAACATGCACAGGTAATAAGGTATCGTTGAAGATTCCACCCCATACGTTGATACTGAATCTTTGTTGAAAATTGCGTTGCCTAATCGCATGTGGGTTTAGTAATGACCAAGTATGATCATTATGGTAATTGTTTATTCCGTCTCGTGTAAAGCATGCTTCATCGGTCCACAGAACATTTGTAATGAAGTCATTATTTTGAGCGTGTTGCTGCAATAACCAATTACAAAATGCTAGCCGTCGCTGAGCATCTCCAATTTGTAAACCATGAACATTTTGTCGATGGTAGGGATGAAGGACTTCGCGGTTCAAAGTATGCCATACAAAATTTTGACTTACATGCAGATTGTTTGCTATTCTCCTAGTACTAATTGAAGGATTGTCAGTTACAGCATCAATAACAGCTTCTTCCTGTTCTACATTAACTACATGAGGTCGAATAGCTTTAGCAGGAGCAGGATTACCTGTATCTCGTAATCTACGGAAAGATTCCCCAAAAACTGAGTGATGCGGTAGATGACGAAATGGAAATCTTTCTTGATATTCGCGCACCGATTCGCGTGCATTTCAATTGCAATAACCATACACGAATATGATGTCGGCATACTCTTCAGTACTGTAGGCGTACATTTGAAGAAGGAACAGAAAACAACGATTGAATACTGACATTTAAACTGACACAGACTGACAATAATTGTGTTTGCGCTTCTCTCTAAGTAGGTACACTTTGTTTTCTTATTAATAAATCATATCAATAGGCATTATTCCCAAAGTAATAAAAAATTAAAATAAACTGAGAAGTCTTTTATTTCCTTAAAAATCTGAAATCGCACATATGTTCCAATAATGTTTTTTATTAAAATAACAAGCGCTTTCATATGGCAACGTTTGTCGGTGAGCTCATAAATAACCGTTATTGTGTTCGTCGTTGTGAAGCATGCATTGAAGCGGGAGGAGGACATTTTGAACACTTAATATAATTAACTATTCACATGATTTTGAGATTTGAGCAATTTATTTAATATGTAAGTGTTTATAAAAAAAATTTTAAAAAAATTTGCAGTCTTTTATTTCCTTAAATAATTGAAATCGGATATATGTTCCTATAATGTTTTTTTGTTAAAATACCAAGCGCTTTCATATGGCAAAGTTTGTCGGTGAGCTCATAAATCACCCTGTATAGTGTTAAATTATACAATATGTTTAAATTTTTGTGGTAAACATATTTTAGCAACGTGTCGAGTAACAATTTGCTAAATTCATTTTGGACTAATCTGAATGTGAGTTGGTATTGATGGCAACAACAACTGCTAACATATGCAATTATTATTTGTCATTTTCCCCTCATGACAAACTACACAGTAAGAAATAACGCTAGTGTTACTGTTTGTAGTGTTAGGGTTAATCATATAGAGTTAAAATTATGTGTATAATTACACTACAATTACAATTACAATAAAAAAAATTAGTGTAGATAATTACACTAAAAATTTTTTAGTGTAAAATAATTACACTAACAACCTGTTGAGTGTAATTCAACACTGGCAGAGTAAAGTGTTACTTTTTACGAATTATATAGATGGCAAAGAACCATAAGCGTATTATGCGTGTCTGTGTCTGTGCACCTGTGCACGTTTAGCAAGGAAGCGGAGTATTCTTATTGTGTCATCGCGTGCATGTGTGCATTTTGATACGTCCTCCACTAAAATAAACGTAAGTAATTTTCAATTATTGTTATATACGCAATACATTGATTTAAAATTATTATTGTAAACTTGCAGATTAGGGCCCACAATATAACCATAAAAAGGACGAAAACACACATTGTGAGGTGATTAAGCAAAATATACCAGATTTTTTGAATCACTACGAAGTCCTACAATATAAATGGATCAAATACGAATATTTGTATAAAAGGGACATGGTCCTTTGCACGGGGACTCTTTGGTCGCCACAAAATGAAAATTTTGTTTGAAAAAATCAGTTTGAAAAAATCATGGATATAATATCTGTAGAAAATAGATACTTTTTTTATAACGAATATTCTAGTGGCTATGGAATTTACGCAAAATTTTCAAGCATACAAAATAAAGCCCAGTACAACGATTAATTTAATTGAGGTAATGCCCTTATTATATAAAGAACCATTTAATATTGCACAACCTTATTCTTCTTGTAATTTATATTTAGTTCCAAAGTATTTGTATGTATTTTAACTTTTAATTAGTTTTCACTTATTAATATAATATGAAATTTAATAAAGTGTTTCAAGAAGTAATTTATTCATAAAGTTTTGCGGAAGTATAAGGAATATTAAAAAAATTGTGGATAATGCCATCATAAGGTAAGAAAGTATGTTCGTCCATATTCTTACCAATTATCTAATTAACAAAGCAGGCGGTTTAGTTGACGATGATAAGACGTTCAAAATCTTTATCTGTTGTTAGTTCACATTTATTATATATAAATAGGTACTATTTATAGAATAATTTTATTTCGGTTTAATAACGTTCTAGATCAACAAACCGGGTTTTGCTTTGTTTATTAGTAAATAAGTATCTTGATCTTTCTCCCATTACAGGAGGCACTGATAAAACAAAAATAGAGAACATTCACTCTTTCTAGAATTAACACTCACTGTAGATGTTGTTACACCGCACTAGTAGTGGCCTAACAATTTACACTAAAAAGGTAGGTAAACACTATAAAGCTGTAACATTCACACTACTAGTGATATTATATATTATTTACACTAACGCATAGTAAATATGCTCTAACTATTAACAGTACTCTTAGTGTTAGAACATTTACACTATTTAGAGAGACCTCCATGAATTCGACGTAGTGTAGTTCTAGTGTTAAACATTTCTTACTGTGTAGTTTGAGGTAGGTGATTGCGTTGTAAGCAGTTGTAAATTACAATCACATTACAACGGAAATTTTGTATGTTTACTGTTTATTTCAATTTAATAAGTAATAATAAATAATTATGCATTATTTCCACCTGAAAACCTTAGACGAAGATGAGTGCAACCTGTTACACCAATTACGTTGGGAAGTAAACCAATTTCATAAAATTTCTTTTACCGTATTTATTATTTTCCCATGTAGTTGGCCACCTTATACAAAGTCTTCTAATCGAAGCCTTACTTATATTAACAGGACCTCCCAAATCATGTTGAAAAGTACACGTTCCGTAAAACCATACCAATGAGCATACAGGATCGACTTTAAAAGAGGAAATTTTTTTTTATTTTTGATTTCTCATAAAATGTTACTCTTGATGATTTACTCGGCTTGTTTTCAAACCCCCAAAACACAAATTACTTTTTATTTAACTCGAGCGATTCTCGAGATAATATAATTTTTCTCCAAAATTTGGACAAGATTTTTTATCGTAATTTTTAGAAGTATCTCTAGTAGGCGGATCTCATTTAAAAATACAACTGACAGCAGTTGACAAATCTAATAAGTTAGTAAAACTGTAAATTAAATCTTCACTAATTAGAACAGTATTTATGCTATAATGTTGACTTTACAACAAAGAATTTATCTAATTCAATGTTACGGAACTGGAGGAGAGTCCTACCGAGTTGTTCTTAGAAAATTCAACCAAAAATACCCGGAAGTTACCATTTCAAATTCCGGAGCAAAAAACTTGGTGACCAAATTCTTTAAAACAGCCTCGGTTTTAAACATTAAGAAGTCAAAGAAGTTGTTCGATGAAGACGATGCCGCTTCAGTACTCGCCATTCATTCCGTAATAGAAGCTCGAAAGTTGTCTTTAAGAAGGAGGGCAATACTAACTGGGATAAGTAAATCTTATTTACAAAGAATATTTAAGGAGAACAAAATTTTACCATTTGAACCACAATTTAGGCAAACTTTAGAAAATGGTGATAAAGCCCAACGTACGGATTTTTGTTTAGAAATGGGCTACAGCGTTTTGGAAGATTCAAATTTTCATAAACGAATTATGTTCTCCGTTGAATCAACCTTTACAACTAACGGAGTCGTTTCGTCTCAGCATTGCCGGTCCTGGAGTGAGACGAATCCAAACTTCCGAATTTCTTGTCGGAGACAATATTTTAAAAAAGTTAATGTGTGGTGTGCGGTTTCGTACCGTGACATTATTGGACCATACTTTTTTGATCAAAATTTAAACCGTAATTCATACTTGGAAATGTTGCAAAATTTTTTAACTGATGAACTGGATGAATTGCCGTTAAACTACCGAATGGAAATGTTTTACCACCACAATGATGGTGATATAAAATAAGTTATTACCTATTATTAAACATCTATCGCTATGGCAAGAGTCTAAATTATTTTACCGGCAATCACACAGTATTTAATTGAAAACGCATAGGACTACACACGTATACTCTGCAGAACTTGCGTACAACATCGTAACATTTAATTGCAACAGTAAACTTTAACGGCTAAACAGTTAACTTTAATTATGCTATAGAGTGAATATTTTATTTTATATTCTCCAGCTGTTTGTTGACATTGGGATGATATTTTTATAAGCGGGAAAGAATCATTGTAAATTATAGTTGAATTTGCAAATAAATTTTCTGGATGAAGATAATGGTTATAAAATTATAGTGCATATTACATAACTTCAAAGGGATTGGAAGATGGAAAGACAAAATTGATGATAATGAATATCTTTTAGTAACTAGAATTACAAATGATTTGTATTTATATACGGGAAACCACCATGCATTTTCAAGATAATATATAACTACGGTACAATAGACAGGTGCTCATACATTTAAAGCTTAGAAGCGTTGATATTTTCAATCTGTGCTTATACTACATATTCATATATTTAAGTTTCTAGTGGTCAAGGATTAGTACGTTGCATTGGTACAATAATATTTTCAGTAGTCTGTTTAATAAGAAAAGAAAGTCTTTAAGATTGTAAGTTTAATAAAGAACCCAGTAATGTTTGTTTCTTTTCATACCAACATTTTTTTTCTCTCCCAGTTATTTATAATCTATTACATATAGATAGCAATAAGTAAGTCTTATGATTGTTACGGTAACTTGCAAAGTTGCCATCAAACGAAAGTAATTCCATAACTGACTACAAATCAATTAACAAATAACTCTACAATCACTCAAAGCGCGCAGGTAACTTTAAAAATCTGAACCGTTTTAGTCTATGACCGCAATTTGCCTCGTCGAAAAGATTCGTCACTAGTTTTATTGGGATGCACTACTACAGTACATGCATTTTCTGTTGGTGGAAACCCCGCCCTAACGCGTACCTTGCGTCACCAGCTCCAAGAGGCTGGCGGAACTCGCTGAACGAACAGCGTACAGTAATGCAGATGAATATTACAATAAATTTTTTTTTGAATTTTGTTTTTTATATCAATCGCGTTGTCACGTGTAAGTTATAACGTTTCTCCATATTTTTTCAGGTGTGCCTCACTTCATTGCGCACAACTCCTTGCCATCCCCAGTTTCATATTTCGCACTCATACTTTTTATTACTTCCCTTATAGTAGTTACTTGAAGGTGATGATGTATTGCTTGATTGGTGCTACACCAAGGATCGTCAACGATAGTCCGTAGAACTTTTCATAACAACCAGTAAAATTTTCGAAATTTTAGACTCAAGAAGTAAAAGCTTTTTGTTTGTTTGTTGTTGGGCGAAGCTTCGGGTTGTGGAATACACCTTGACACTTCTAAGCACTGACATCTATTTGACGTATTGTGCCAACCCCACTGAAATTTTGCTGAACCCAAAGGAATTTCAACCTTCGGTAGGGATTTTTTACGTGCCAAACATCGCATTGGCACGGGACCTACGGCTTTACTTCCTATCCGAGAAGAAGGCATGTTCTGATTTTTATCCACAATTAAAAATCACCGCCTCAGTTTTTATATAAAAGCTTTTATATATTCTCTTAACTTAGATTTTTCGGAAACAGTTCACCAGCAAAAGTTACATTAATGGCAATTTCTAAATACACGATTTACGATACTAAACCTCAAGACGGGACAGCACAAGACATGCTGGAACAGCAATGATTTGGACTTCCAAAATATGACAAAGAGAACCTGCAAGCTACTAGTGTAGTCGCATGTGACTGGAGAGGTACAATTACGCTCTCAGCAGTATACAATCCTCCAAAACATAAGATCAGAGAAGAAGAATACCGAATCTTCTTTAACACACTTGGTAGTGGGTTTATTGCAGTTGGAGATTACAATGCAAAATGTCAACAGTTATATTTCAGACTTGCAATTACAATACAATACAATACAATTTATTTATTGATGCTACTATACAGTAAGTACTAACACAAGTCAACAATAAAAAAACAACAACACAAAAGAACATACACTGGCGAAATTCAGGATTATTTATTTCAGTGTTTCTTTTGGAAAAAATAATTGTTTTTGTTTTGCTTTCGTTTAGAACCAGTTTGTTTGAGGAAAACCAAGAGCTTGCACTCACACATTACTCGCCAAATTGCTTCTCTCCACAACCCTTTCGATTTCTGCTGACTTGACCAATAAAGTAGTATCATCCGCGAAAAGAATGCATTTATCTACCGGCTTTGCGGTAAATCGTTTATAAAAATTAAAAACATTAGAGCACCTGATATAGAGCCTTGCGGCACCCCGAATTCAAGTGTAAGTTTATCTGAAGTAGAGCCATTAGTGCGTACCACTTGTTGCCTATTTAATAGATATGATCTAATGTAAGCCAAGCTTAAGTCGTCAAAATTATAAAACTTTAATTTTTCCAGCAATATGCTATGGTCAACACAGTCAAAAGCTCTGCAAAAGAAACCGCGAAATCAACAAAATCAAGAGCAGCAGATACAGCACTCCACTTTGTCATAAAACCGAACTGATTGTGACATAAAAGTGATTTTTTTTTCAAAGAATGAAACAATTTTGTTTTTTATTAATTCCTCGAATATCTTGGACAGAATGGGTAGAATAGAAATAGGTCTGAGAGAGCCAGCGCAAGAAAATTACTTAAAGCGATGCATAGCAACCAACAGATAGAGCGAAGTTTCCGGACGTTGATTTTTGCGCAACGAAAGGAATTGCTAACAACTCTCTAGCAATAGAATCCAGTCTGGATCTTTCCTCATATCACTCACGAGTGTTAGTAAAAGCTAGCATGCAAGTACTAATTAGAGAATAACAAACAAAAAGACTGACCTAGATGGTGTAAAGCTATTCTAGACACAGAAATAAAGCTCAAAATCAGTTTAAAACTATACTAGACATAGACCACATGGTAGAGAATATCACCGCATTCATACAAAGTGCAGCTTTGTATTCACAACTTAAAGCGGAACTTGGAAATTATACAAGTGAAATAAAAGAGGCTATCGCCAAACAACGCAGGGCTAGAAAGTCATGACAAAACACCAGAGACCTCACAACAAAAACGTAGCTAAACAAAGCCACAAGACACGTGAAATACTGCTACAAAACAATAAGAATCAGTACTTAAACCAACATTGAAAGACTCTCGTCCACTGTTAATACAGACTCTTCACTTTGGAAGGTCACCGAGAACATACACCGATCTAGACGGCAAGTACCTTCCATCAGAAAACCTGATGTTAATTGGGCAAGAAATGACGTAGAAAAAGTTGAAGTGTTTATGAGTCACCTAAAAGCTATTTTTAAGCCCTATCCCACAGAAATAGAACAGCGAGCCATATACGAATCTCTAAAATTCCTATGTGTTCCAATCAGACTGGTAACAGTTTACGAATCTCAAAACAATATAGACACAAAGCTCCAAGCCAAGAAAGCCCCAGGATATGATCTCGTCACAGGACAAGTGCTTAAAGAGTTATCTCATAAGGCATATATACTGCTAACTTACATCTGCAGTGCCTGTTTACTGCTTGGATAAATACCAGCACAATGGAAGGTTGCTGCAGTAGTGCTAATCCACAAGTTTATTACCTATAACGTCTAAAGTTTTCGAGAAGTTCCCATGGCAAGGCTCATGGCTATTGTTGGAATCACCACACCAGCAAAAGCAATGAAAGGGGAATAACACTAGAAACGGACTCGAGTTTCTTCTTTCAGCGTCACTTCCAGTGCAAACCCACTTTCATCGCTATCACATATCAAGCTATCTGCAATCGCCTCTACTAGAGAATTAAGAGTTTTGATGTGCACTCTCTAGGGACACAAGCCAAATTGTTATTCCACGTGCAGTCGTCTCATGGGATGAGAGTTTGGTTCTGGAAACTGTCAGTGTAATAAAGTGTATTCGAAAGATGAAAATATCGGCAAATAATTCTTCAAGTGGGGTTTTGTTATCTATAGGTGCATAGTCTCAATAAAATGCTAGATAAGTATATTAGATAAGTAGCGTATTTATATTGGGTTATCAGTACAGCATTTGATAATAAGTGATCGCATATTTTTACATTATCTTTAATGTAATATATTTTCGATCCTTTTTGGATAATACCGCTAAATTGCAATTATTTACAATTTTGTAATATTAATAAATGAGAACTCGCTTTAGCGAAATAATATCTACGGTTATTTTCGTCAATATTGCTTAGATTACCTTCTTTCACAATTATAGTTACTTTGTACAGTTTCCACTATACAACCAAGCGAATATGAGAGCTTATTACTAGATATAAACCATTTTAGACAATTTTGTCAGGAAATATTCTTCGTAAATGGAGGCATCTCCAATAAATAGTACAATATAACCGGAAAGTTTAACCAAATAAAATTATCCAAAGCAAAGTGGCTGTTATGTTACTGGTAGGTATGCATATATCCAAATTGCAAAGCATTTGAATACCAAGTTCCGTTTACTCAATAATTTTACAATCCAATCACGTCACTTTATAGTGACAATATACCTAGCTGTAATCCTCAGGTAATAAACCAATTCAGTAAAGGTTGTATGTCTACCTTGCACTTACGTTTGTAGCTTCCGCAAAGCGGCGCCCGTAATGACTCGGAGATCTGAGTGGATGTCGGATGATTTGAATATCAAAGAGCTTTTCTTCAGCAGGCAAATATAGCGCATACCGTAATTCTTCATGAATAGTGTTTTATATTCATGTTGAAATCGATTTTTATTACATTTTTACAGTTATGTACTGTAAATGAAAGGCTGATATTGCAAGTGACTTGCCGATAATGCCATCATTAAATACTGGATTTATTATAGTAAGTTTGCGTGCAAATCAAATGTAATTAGGTAGCGCAAATCTGCTTATATAACGCAAACTTATATCCAAGCACTTAAGGTCATTTTACAAACTATTATTTTTCCGCTGTACACTAAATATTAAAGAATAGAGCGGTACGATAATCATAACCTTCATATTTATCGATAAAAATCGATAAATTACCTTTTTTTTAAGAGATATACTTATGTTTATTTAAATATGATAAAAACCTTTTACATAAGAGACTCTTCGTTTAGCCATAAAATTTCCATAAATGCGTTTACAATATTTTTACTGCCAGTACAGCTTTTGCCTGTGAAATTTATTATTATTTATTGCAAATATAATAATAACCGTTGAACGAGAAATTATTGCAATATAAAAACTCGTGCAGAAAATATTCTTATTAATTTAACATTAACTTACATTCAACACCAACCAGTATAGAAGGAGCGATACTAGTTGTCGCGTATGCCAAACCAATAAAGAAAGCAATCTGTGTCAAGTCGATTCGTTGATTGTGCTTTCTAGTTGATTAAATTCTCTTAATGTCTCTATGATACCGAAATTAAGGTATTCTTGATAAATAAATTGCAATATATTCCAATAGAAAACAATTTCACTATTTCCAAACAATTTTTGCTTTTTTATTTTATCAGTATCGATTCACTAAAATATTTTAATTACCTTTACCTATCATATAAATAATGAAGAGCTGCCAAATGCTGCAAAAAATTTGCACAACTTCTATATGAAATATTTTTTATAATAATAAGAGTTGGTAAAAGTAAATTGAAAAACACGAGTTCACGAAAGATGTTTTGCATAATATAATAATAAATAAATTTTCAGTGAACAATTGTCCAACGTTATTTTTTGCCATAACTGCAGATACTGCACATGCAGTTCCCTCAAAGGATTAATGTTTGGATTCTCATACTTAGGAGTCATACAGAATTTAACTTCGGCAGTTATTGCAATATTCTACACTGTATGCACGTGAAAATAGTGAACATCTTCCTAAGTCCTTCTTCCTCGTCAACAGTATCTGGTTCCAACAAGATAGTTCCCCACCACATTATAGTGTAAGAGCTGGTCAATATCTGGACGTGCTTTCACCAGGTAATTTGGGATGCGAGACAATAAATGCGACCTCCTTCGCCATATTCAAGCCCTTTAAAATTTTCTTTACGGGGATATGTAAGAAAACAAAGTTTACAAAAAAAAAACAGCCCGATGACGCCGAAAATTTGAAGTTGAGGATTACTACAACAACACAAGGACAATGAATATTCTGCGATAAAAAAAAACACACTTCAATTGCAGCACCATCTTTGTTTTTTTAAACAAGAGTATAATTTTTAATTGCAGCATGAAGCTATTTGTATCCTTTAACAACTGTTTTTACCAAACAAAAATATATTACTAGAACTGTTAATTAAAATGCTACTTTTAGCTAGTATGGAGGATGCCGGTGGAGTTTCCATAAAGCAGCATAGATTTAGAAAAGGACACTCAACTGTTTAGCGCTGTAGAAGAAGTGGTTGAAATCTTCAAAGAGGAACAGCGGGAAAGCAGGTACCACACAGTAGGCGTGTAGTCACGTTAGTCACCTTTGATGTGAAGAATGCGTTCAACACTGCGACGTGGATGCTCTTGAAAACAAGTTTAGAATCCGATTTTACCTTTTAAGAATGATACGGAGTTACCCTCAAGACCGAGAGTTTAGGTATGAAATGCCGGGTGGCACGCGATTCATGAAGGTTATGGGTGTCTCAAGGGTCAATTTTAGGGCCTGATCTATGGAATGTTGCTTATGATGACGTATTTCGTACACGGAGAAAAATTTATTGTTAAGGTGGCACCAATTGACGCGCATTGAACAACAATTTGTGGGTAAATATATGACAACAACAACCATTATTTAATACAACTTAAAACTTGTTGTCGAAAAACTTTGTTAGAACTGCCACAAAATTTGGAAGGATATATTCCCAAAACATGTTACAATCAACCAGTTGCTTGTTGTTTAACGAATCACAAAAATATGGTGTCTTCAAAAAAATTGTGTGAAATACAGTATTAAAAATTGTTTATCACTACCAAAGCAATTTGAAACTTCAACAGCAAGTTGTGGATATTTAACAAACAATTGATTTTCCGTCATCATTTTCTACGTTTATATTGTCACTTGATTTTGATTTTTGTAATCGCAATTTCTGTTCAAAGCGAACAATATTTTAGTAGATACACACACAAATTCGGTTCTGTCTTAAATGTAAGCTGTGGAAGGTTTAAATAAAATATGGGTATCGGATAACACATTTTTTTATTGATAATTAACAAAAAAAAAATAAACAAGATAAGTTCTAAAACTAGGAAACACTAAAAATGAAGATTAAAATTTCAAATGTATCTAAGTCTTATTTTACAAATGTCTCAAGGCAACGTATATTCTAGATCGTTTTGCTTTTAAACAGGGGAAAACACTAGGTAATTTATCGAAA